>CAWUFW010011746.1:0-592179 GCA_963921515.1 Calotriton arnoldi
CAGAAGGGGCTTGTGCTCCCCACAGCAGTACCCAGTGTCAGCTATCTTGTCAGTTGTTTTCCACTCCCTGTGATGTGAGCATGGTTCAGAGTGGTGTTGATGTGCCAATTGTGAGGGTGACCAATATCTGTGACTACAACTCCCATCATGCTATTGCCTACACCCCCCCCTTCCCAGCATGCCCATACTTCCTTCCTTTTGAGTGGACTTCACTGTGTGTGAGTGTGACAGCAATGGCAAGATGGCTGACAGTGGTGTCCTGCTGTTGGTTGGTGCCCAGTTCCCAGCAGGGGCTTGTGCTCCCCATAGCAGTACCCAGTGTCAGCCATCTTGTCAGTTGTTTTCCACTCCCTGTGATGTGAGCATGGTTCAGAGTGGTGTTGATGGGCCAATTGTGAGGGTGACCAATATCTGTGACTACAACTCCCATCATGCTATTGGCTACACTGACTTCACCAGCATACACAGAATTCCTTCCTTCCTTTCAGTGAGCTTCCCTGTGAGGTGGTGCTCTAGTTGTGGCAAAATGTCTAACTGTGTTTGTTGGTTATATTTGTGCCACTGTCTTGCTGTATTTGTAGTTAGGTTTGTACATATCATGACACAGTTACATATCACTATGAGATGGAATGTTTGTGTTTATCTGACTGACAGACAAATCTTGGGGTGATTATCTTTTGACTGCTGTGGATTTGCTAAGGGTGCATGGTTTGACTATCCCCTTGACAGTGATGTGTGTGTATTGTCACACAATATTGTGTATATTAGTTGTGTACTCACCAGGCTCTGGGATGTTTGATAGTCCATATAAGCTCACTGGTGGTAGGATGGCCCGCACCTTCTCCTCCCAGGGCCTGAGGTATAGTGGTTTGGCAGGAGGGCCACTGCCGGTGTGCTGACTCGCGATGTAATCTTTCTTTAGTAGGTCCCTGACCCTCATGCGCGCATTATACCACCTGTTCTGGATGTCTTCCTTTGTGCGCAAACATGGTGATTGTGCATTCACCCTGTCGATGATCCTCTCCCACATCTTGGTTTTCTGCGACATGGGGGTCTGTTGGACCAATGTACCAAACAACTGTGGCTCTACCCTGAGGATCTCATCTACCAGGACTTCCAATTCACTGTCTAGGAACTTTGGATTCTTCTTTGGGGGCATGGTGATGGGTGGTGGTGGGGATTGATGTGTGTGTGTGTGTGTGCAGGTGAGGGTGTGTGAGTGTAGGTTTTGCTGGGTGTATGTGAGGGTGCTATTTGCTGAGGTGCTAATGGTGTGTGGCTTGTGTGATGGATGAGCTGTGAGTGTGTCTGTGGTTGCTGTGTGATGGTGTTCTGTGCTGGCAGGTCAGTTGAATTTGCAAAGGATCATGGTAGGGATTTGTGGCCTTTATATAGGTGGAGTTGGGGGTGTGTCCTTGTTCCATGTTTTTTTCCCTGTATTTATTGACTTTGTCATTGCTTGTTTGGCCCTTTTTTTGTATTTTTTCCTTTGTATTTTTTGTGCATGTAGGAGACGTTCTTCTGACTGAGTAGGACGCTGCAGTTGTCTCGTGTGAGCTTCTCCGAGTCGTTCACGCTGTGTTTCTGCTAGGTTTATTGTGCGGCGTACGCGTCGGTCGCCGAGTATTGGCTTGCTTCGGCTGGCTTTTGTATGCGTGTCGGTCGTACGGCTTGAGCTCCGTGCGACTCGGTCTGGTTTTCCACGCATTACATCGTACTGCGCGGGTCGGAGTTCGCGGGTACGTTTCGTTCGGGTTCATTCCTGGTGCGTGTCGGTCGGTTCGATTCGCGTGGTTTCCTGGCCGGATAGCTTGTTTCCGTCTGGTTCGGTCGTTCGGCTTGTGTTCCGTACGAGTCGGTCGTGATTCACATGCATTTCATCGTACTACCCAGGTCAGGCAGCGCCGGTACGTGTCGGTCGGACTATATTCCCGTACCGAGTCGGTCGGTATGTTTTCCGGCCCGAATCGGAATCGGCCCCTTTGTTTTCGCATAGAGTGTATTTTTCCACAGTCATTGCACAACAAGTATAGCACCTTTTGTAGGAACAGTTTATGTCCATCTGTTGAGCAACAAAATCATCAGCTGTAACAGTATCTCCAGCTTAGAGACTCGAGCGTCACGGAAGTCATAGAAGGTCCCTCCTCTTCATTGCGCCTCTCTTTTGTACATTTAACTGGTGGGAATGCCATGCTCCAAGGTGTTTGAGCAGTAGGGATTCATGCATTAATATTTCTTGCCGATTCCACTGTTAAACTCCCTCTTGCGTAAACTGCATGTGCCGATTTTTACAGAGAATTCTTCTGCCCAGCGATTATGGAAAAGAACTCCCACACTATTGACAGAGTTGTGGTCCTTTACTCTGTTTCTTCCTGTGACTCCTAATATTCACCTTGTTCTTAATCAGATGTCATATTTAATGACAACTATAGTTTATCCCACCTAAAATGAGAAAAACAGAAAAAACAGAGCACTAGATGCGAACTTTCTCAAGTATAAATCGGTAATGGAAGTCATGAGGCAGAAACTACTTTGAGATGAATGACAGTGATAGCAACCAATGAGATTTTTTTCCTGTGACTTGCAGGTACCATTTCCAGTTACTGAAGTACCACAACACCTAAACACGCAGAACTGAAAGATATCTTGTTTATTTGTGCCTGTGAGGAAATGTTTAGGCTCTACGTTTAAATAAAATTATCTTTTCAGAGATAATACTTTTTGAAAGGTTCTGGGTCCCACCATACTCCAGCCGTTTGAATGGCCACTCAGGAGACCATACCAAAAAAGGCACACACCATTTAGAAAGACCCTCAAATGATTTTTCTTGACCACTATGATAGTTTTGATATTTAAAAGAGACAGTTTGCTGTAAATGCAATCCAAATCCATCATGACCTCAGACAAAAGTGGACACCAGGAAATAAAAAGTGTTTCATCCACCAGGCTTATGAGAGGTGCAGGTTTTGAAGATAATGACATCGCTGTTGTTCCATACACTTCTGCAGCACCATAAGGCCTTTGAAGGAATCACTGGTGTGTCAGTTTTGCCCGCTGGAAGAGAAATAAGTGAGCAGGAGGTTGCATAAACTTTGCGATAGCAGGTGCTCCACAGTAGAAATGATGGACAATATTCCATGGGAACCAGGGGTATCAAGAAACACCTGAGGCTATGCACTCCAACAGCTTCGCTCATGCAGAGATGCAGAAGGTGCATCCAGCTGAAGGAGAACCAACTGCCCAAAGGAAGTGCTGCATGAAGGACAAGAGGAATATTATGAAAATATACAGCATTTTGGAGTATACTCCATGCACTGTCAGAATGCAGTTGCCTATTGGGAAGTTAATAAAAGATTAGATTCTAGGGCCCGAAACCCAGTGCTTAATTTGTAAAATAATAAGTGCCAGGGACCTGACCAGGAGGCCACTGCAGTTTGCACCACCCATTGCCCCTGACATCGCTGCCAATGGCTGTACCAAAACAACTACTAACCATCTCTCTTACCTGGAACTGCGAGAGTTAAGATTATTCTAGGTCCCCAAAGCTAAAGGAATGGCTGGGGAGGGAGGTAGTAGTAATTCTTTTTTGTATATTGTATTCATAAACAACCACTGTATTGTTCCTCTCTAAGTTAGATGAGCAGTGCCACCATGTGGCAGAAGGTCATAAGCGTAACGTTGACAATTAAGTGCCAGTGCCGAGCACCGGAAACCAATTAAGTGCTGGTGCTGAGCACCGGAAACCACTGGCTTAAATTAAGCACTGCCGAAACCTGTTCCAGGATGCTTGTTTCTGGTCTGGTCAAGACAGATTTGCAAATGGGTAGGTCTGTACTTAGGTGGCGAAGTGAGCTAAAGAATGATGATGGATTAAACCCAGATCTGTGACTGGGGGTGAGTGTCTGAAAAGTTTCAGCACTCCTTCCATCATCTCCTTGTGTTTGCTTTGTTCATCTTAAATACAGCCACATGACAATTACAAAAACAAAATCCTCCGGGAATCTTTCTTCGAGGCATTACAAAATAACCTAAATCACATTTTATCCACAATATTGCAATTGGTAAAATCTATTTTCATGATTTGCGTTCAAATTAATACAATTTGAAACCAGAACATGTTTAAATGCTTTTTCTGAATACGCTTTTCAAACACCCTCGTTCAGCATCCTTTAGTTTGCTAAATTCATTTCTTTCTGCCTCAATGCATGACATTGATTTAGTATCAACATGTGCCATAACTAAAACAATCATCCAACATGAATCATTAACATTTGATTGTCTCCATGAGTTCTACACGTTTTTGGGACTACTCTGTATCACCAATGAATTCATCCTCATAATTACAATTTGAATATCAATCTAGGAACATCACTCTAACTGCCTCAATACATTATTTTATTTGACTTCCTGCCTAATATTTTTGACACATGATTGACTTACTTAAATAATATTATGGTTTTACTGGGTATTTATCTATCTCAACACTCTTTCTACATATATGTGTGTGTGTGTATATATAAAAAAAAAGAGGTGTCCTTAACGAGGAAGCACTCTGTGACAGGCTGTTTCCTTTATTGGGCAACAGGAAAAACAGAAACTTTCATTGAATTGCATGCAGCCTAACTTGTTTTGGACTCAACAGTCCTTGCTCACAGGCCAAAAATGCAGCAAAGCAGAAACCGACCACCTGCACATCATTAAATATCGTTCTGCCCTCCTTGGCCTCTAGTGAGTTCACAGATGCATGATGGTAAAGGTAGTCCCATTTATTTCAATTCAACCCCAGTGGGCCTGACATTGTCTGCATTTTGATAAAAAATATAAAATCACAACCCCAGTGGGCTAATCCAATGTCTCGTACCTGAATTCACTGGAAATAATCAGAGCCTGTCGATCCCAAAGTGACAAACAACCACAGTCACTCAGGACCCGCAATGTCAGCGGTGGTGCTTCCTCACGGCTGGACCGGCCGCAATATTTGAAAGAAAAGAGGTGTCCTCAACGAAAAAGCGCTCTGTGACGGGCTGTTTCCTATATATATATATATATATATATATATATATATATATATATATATATATATATATCACACGAGAACTCCTGTCTGCCACTTGATCTGACAGAATCACCAGGCACGGACCTCAAGCACTCCCAAAGAAATTGAGATTTACAACGCAATGTTGGTGGATAGAGTAGTAAATTTATTAATAAATAGTCCACATAAATAAAACAGGCATAATGCCTGCCATGACGCGTTTCACTCGACACAGCGAGCTTGGTCACATGATGCGTCTCCTATATAGATATACATATATATATATGGGAAGCAAGCTCCCAAACCTCTGCCCGACTGGATAACCACGTCGCAATCCACTATTCCACAGGCATTGTTAGGAAAACGGCATACAAGGAGGTACGTTACTCCAAATTGCGCTTCATTCCATTACTTCTTTATTTTACCATTTCCTTTCCACAAAGTTCAATGTGCTAACAGACAGCAACAACGACCTACACGTTTCGGCAACAGCCTTCAACTGGGTCATAAAGTTCACATGTAGAGTGTCTCTTTAAAAGGGGCAAAACACTGCCATCATCACCAAAAGTAAATGGTATCAAACATCATCAAAATAAAAAGGACAAAAGAGATGGGCAATGATTACTTGTTAGACATATATGTTCTTGCACTCATTACATTGCTGGTCATCCTGATCATTTCGCTATATATATGTATAGCGTTGAGAACAATATCAATCCAAAGGTACCCCCTGTGAGTTACTTTCAGATCTGGGAGAAGGGGGAAGACAAAAATAAATCCATACGAAGAACTCCCACTAGACCTATATTGCTTTTATGTAGGCTGACTACAACTCTATGGGGCTATCCACAGTTATAACATGACAAGCTCACAATTTCTTTATCTTTTTTGTTTTTGTTATTTAATTATTCAAAATAATTTTTTATCATTTGTGTCAACATACAAAAAGTGAAAAACATTTTTAAAAAATTGTAAAAAACATAAATAGGCCCTGGGAAAGTGGGGGTCCCTGGGGCATCGGGGAGGCCGTATGGGCATCCCCGCATTCATTGTTAAAAAAGCCCCAGGGAGGTGGTGGTCCCCGGGACAATATTCAGCAGCAGGAGGGGGGGGCATGCGCTCACCTCCATTATTAATAAAATGCCCCTGGGACCTGGCCCACCCGGGGGCCAATAATGAAGGAAGTGCGGGAGCCTGTGCTTCCTTTTTTTAAAAATTTACAGCAAATTTGTGAATTTGACGTGACCTCGCAGTAATATATTTTTTTTTAATGCTTTTTTTGCTTGATTGGGTCCTAGAGGGACCCCAAGACCATGGCTTGGGGTGTCAGGGTATTGCCACCCTGACCCATTTTCTATATTTTCACCTTTTTTTGGGACACAGTAAAGCTGAGTCCCAAGATACCTGCCAGCACTTCCTGGTTGAAGTGTTGGCAGCCAATCGGAGCTGTGCATTTCCCTTCACTAGCTCATCTTTTTTCACAAAGACTTCACGGCAGAGATATCACTAAATTTGTATTCTTAATTTTCTCAATGACTACTGAACGGATTTGCACCAAATAACAAAAGCACAATCTGCCAAATTTGGTGCAATTCTGTCCAGCAATTCGGCTGTAGGTTCGACTACGAGTGCTATGGGAATTAAAATTGAAAAAGAACTTTTATTGAGCCCCCTTTTTCTCGGCCCCCTTTTAACGGATCACCCCGAATCTTCCCATGCACAACAAGACTTACTATGACACTTTGTTTGTGAAATTTTGTGAAGATCAAAGATATAGGCAAGTCAAAAAATGACTATGGAAACTAAGTCCTAACTAAAGCTACCTACTGGCCACTGCCAGTAGGTAAATGTATATATATATATATATATATATATATATATATATATATATATATATATATATATATATATATATATATATATATATATATATATATATATATATATATATATATCCATATGAACGAGCTCCCAACATTGAAGGCGCCACACACGGTCGTGTTATATTCCTTTTTTATTGCAGGGCATACAGGGCATCAACATCGCTTGTTCCAGTTCACAAATATGGCAAGAATTCCATACGCGTTTCGGGCGTTCCTTCGCCCTCGCTCACTGGCTTGGCCTGTAAAGGGAAAAAAAGCAGCAGTCACTTACATCGCACTCGCGATGGGTTTTTATGTCCCGCCTATGTAGGCGTATACTCCCATTGCATTCTGGTCTTGGGAGTTCACTTATTTCTTTAAATCCCAACTGGGTGCCGGCAATTTCTCCTCAATTAAAATTTTAAATACCACAGTGGGTTACTGAATAC
This sequence comes from Calotriton arnoldi, assembly GCA_963921515.1. Lineage (NCBI taxonomy): Eukaryota > Metazoa > Chordata > Amphibia > Caudata > Salamandridae > Calotriton > Calotriton arnoldi. The sequence goes on from CAWUFW010011746.1 coordinate 7,347, forward strand.
AGGTAAGGTTGTAGCTCTGCTCAAATGAAGGTCCATGCAATACGGACACGCCGTTCCAAACGCACCCTGCATATATATATATCACGTATCATGTGATCAAGCTCGCTGTGTCGAGCGAAACGCGTCATGGCAGGCATTATGCCTGTTTGATTCTTGGTTTACTTTGGAATAAACTACACTGCTTTCTCCACAACATTACGTTGTTTCAAGTTTTTCTGTGAGTCTGATTGAGGTCTGTGCCTGGTTGTTCTGCCAAGCATTGGCAGACAGGAAGTTTGAGCACGGATATATATATATATATATATATATATACACATATATTTATATATTTATATATATATTTATATATATTCACTGAAAAGACAAAGGTTAGAGAGACATTATAGTTAGGCTCAGGTTTCACTTGTACTAAACCAGTGAAATTCAGGCATAAAAGTTAGCTGAGCTAACTATAACTCATGCCCCCGCAATGCACTGCTTATGACCTCATATATTGCATCACTCATGACATGGTCAGTGATATCACTGATGACATCACTGATGAAATCTCAAATGACATCACTGATGACATCTCAAATGACATCACTGATGACATCACTGGAGACTTCATCCAGTGACTGTGAGTGCTTTTAAAAAGTTTAGGAGTGTTAAATATATACCAAGCTGTATTGGTGAATCAGTGGGTGTATGAATGCCTGTATGGATGATTCAGTGGGTGCATGACTGATTGTATAAGTGAGTGATTAGCTATCTCACTGAATGTATGGGTGATTGACTGGTTGTGTGAATGTCTTTATCAGTCTGTCATTTGGTGTCTAAGTGGCTGTATGGGTGTGTGAATGGGTACATGAGTGGCTGTATGGGTGAGTGATTGGTTGCCTGAGTACCTGTATGGGTGTCAGAGTACCTGTGTGGGTGGGTGAGTGTGTGTGTGACTGCCTATAAGGATGAGTGTCAAGGTTCTATTCTAAACTCCCAGGATCGATTCGATGCTCAAATGGGTCCACCCCTCAATCGCCTCAGTTCTGAAAGCTATAATAGCACAGAAGGTTGAGGAGATCAAGTGAGGGAAGGTAAGGAAGGGAACAGCAGGGAGGGAGACCTTAAATACAAACAAACACCATAAGAAATCATAACAAGTATTTCCAGCACTATGAATAACTCTCTCCCTATAGGGCATCCAAGTACCAGTAAAGAAAATATCTGTGCTAGGCATTCACTGGAAGAGAAGAGTACATTCCTTCATGTCCTGATGCTTCTCTTGCACATTCAAAATAAATAAACTATTGAAAATAGGAAGAAAGAGTGGGCAAGATGGCCGCTGAGTGACTGCTGTGAGGGCCTGTGCCGGCTCTCTCTTCCCTTACCTCTCTCTTGATGGATAGTTGGACATACCTTCTGCTTGCATTGGGGCTCGAGGCTCGTGTGGGGAGCTTAGCGGATCGCCGGCTGACAGCTTGGAGGTCGCGGATCGGCGCGGTCTTTCGGCGGCTCCCGCGGCTCCTCATCGGAGTCGGCTTGCAGCTGCGGTGCAATATGGCCCCGAAATCGAACAAGGTGGCTAAGGACTTGAAGTCGAAGGAATCCGGCGTGGCTGCCGGTACTCGCTTCCGTCTGGCCGCTGGGGGAGATCGAACTATGCGACAGCAGACAGTTGCTGAGGCGTTCCGTGCAACAACAGCCTTAATCTCTGCTGACTCTGGAGCCATGACGGCACAAACTGCCCTGGATATCCCGAGTGTTGCGGGTCGGCAGAAGGCTCAGAGGGGCGCCGAAGCAACTGTGGATGTGGCCAGCTCGAGCTTGGTTGCTGCCAGTGAGATGGATTCTGGGCAATGTAGTCCCCTGTCACAATTAGTTGATTTTTCTCTGGGGCCAGTTATGAATGAAGTGTTGAACGACGTGTCCGGGGTTCATGGCCAGGATAAGGGCAATGAGCCAAACAGTCTGGGGGACGCAATTGCTTCATGTGGTGGCGGGCAATTAGTCAATACTCGGCCTGATGAGGGGGACTCGCTGCCAGCTGATAGTCATATTTCTAACACTCAGGCAGAGGCGGCCACAGGATCGGAATTGGAGTTTGCTTTGCCTATTGATACCGGGCTGGCTACGAAGTCTGCTAGTTTTATTGACAAAGATAATGCCACAGACAAGGATAATCGTGATGGTGATGGTGGAGTCCCCCCACTTTTTACGTGCCCTGTACAGATGGACTCTCTGCTAGATTCTCATCCTGTCATATCTGAAATGCCACAGTCTCTGGTGCAGTTGGCAGTGGTGGAGACTCAAGGGAGTAACTTCAGCAGCACATTACGGGGTCGGAAAAACCAAGATCCATCGTGGCTAAGTGCTCCTCTGCTATCCCCAGAAGGTGATAAGTTCTTTTCGCTAAACGATGACTCTGAATCTTCTGTGCCTAGCGTGTTGATAACATCAGAGGAAACTGATACAGATGAATTTTCAGCGACCCAGATGACACAACGCAGTAGGTCTAATAATTCAAAACGTCGGGCTAAGCCCAAATTAAAATCTAAATCAATGGATCTAACTACTCGCAAACTTGAATGGGACTACTCGGCTGCAACATTGTCTTTTGGTATTACCCATGGCCCAGAGACAGGAACTGAACTACAAAGTGGCAATGATGCTCCCCCAAATCCTGAAGTAGTTGCTCCCTCCCCCACCCTAGAGCTGTTATACACGACTCTCAAGCAGATGCAGGGGGAAGCAAGACAGGAGAGCAGAAGAGCTTCACAGGCAACTAAAAATTTACAGGGGGCAATCCGTAAGATGAACAAAATATGTGCTGATACGACCGCACGAGTCACTCAAGTAGAGGAAAGAACGGCTAATGTAGAGACACAGGTTGATAAACTACAGGCTTTCCAGGTCTCTCAGGAAAAACAGTCCATGGACGTATGTTGGAAGCTTGAAGAATTTGAAAATCGGCAGCGTCGCAATAATGTGCGGCTGCTTGGCTTGGAGGAAAGTGTTGAAGGGGAGAACATCATGGCCTTCGTTACTACGCTGCTGAAGGGTGCCTTCCCTGATCTTGCCCACTGGAACTGGGAGATGGAAATTCAACGGGCTCATCGCTTCCCAATGTTCAGAAAAGCCCAGCCTAAAGATCCAGGGGAGCGCCCCGAGCCATTCTTATATTTGTGGGCAACTTTTTACTAAGACAGGCAATAATAGATAGAGCCAGACCCGATTCAAAGAGGTCTTTTGGGGGGCACACCTTCTTCGCTCGGCCTGATTTTTGCCACATGACTGTAGAACGAAGGTGGCGCTTACGACAGATGATATCTTTGTTTCAGGGGAGGGCAGTGAAGCATTTTTGCTATTTCCTGCACGGCTAAAAGTTATTACTAAAGGGAGAGTTAGAATGTTTTTTTCTGAGATTAAGGCTCAAGAGTACCTCACTGAATTAAAAGAAACCAAAGGGCAGAGGGGGTATCCTCTCTCTTGCAAAAAGGTGGTGCCACCACCGCTGCTGATTAAGGTTTGACGGGATTTTTTGTATATGTATGTCAAATTTCCTTTTGACTGACAGATGATCGACAGTTGGGTACATAAGAAGTATTAAGATGTTATAAGTCACTGATTTATTAATATGGTTGGATAAATTTGGGAAAGCTATGATTTAATAGAGAGGGGTCGGGGGGAGGGGGTTGGTACGGTCTGAGCCGTGAGCTCAGCAGCCATATCTAGGTCATGTCTGACCTTTCTGCCTGTAAGGGGTGTAAGGGGGGGTGGGGGCGGGGGGTCGCTTGTGGGTTTGGGGGGCACGGTTTCAGCACAAAGCAGGTATATATATTTTTTGAGGCATGTTGATGAGGTTGGTACGTGGAGTCATAAAATATCTAACAAAAGGTTAGTAAGATCTATATGTAGTTTGGAGATACTAAGAAGTGGTAGGGCTGGGGTTTTAGGTAGGAAGCTTGGAAACACAATAATATGAGTTTACGAATAGGTACAATTAATATCAGTGGATTAAATGACCCAAATAAGAGGCAGCGGGCAGCAATTTTGTTTAAATCCTTGAGTATTGATATTCTTTGTCTCCAAGAGACTCATATTGAAGGTAATAGAAGCCGTATTATGGAGCAGTTAGGATATAATCTTATGGTTAATACGTCTCAGGGCACTCGAACAAGAGGGGTTGCTATTATGACTCGCAGAAATGATATAAAGGTTATTAAAAAAGCTGCAGATCAATGGGGACGATGGGCGATTGTTGAGTGCTCAGTTGCTGAGGAAAATATGACTATATGCTCTGTTTATGGATCAACGGGGGACGACCCCGAAGTCTTTGACTTTTTGGACACTGATCTTGCTACATGGTCAACTCCTATAATTATATGCAGGGATTTTAATATTAATGGGTTGGGGGTACACTGGGGGCTCTTAGGAAGTAGATATGTTGGTAGGAAAAAAAGGGTCGGATTGGCCTTGACTAACCTGATTATAAATAATGGCCTTTTGGATGTCTGGTCTTATCTGAAACCTAATGATTTGGGCAGCACCTACTTTTCAGCACCACATAAGGTCATTTCTCGACTTGATTATTTTTTAGTATCACATCAGGGTATAGTGAATTCCAGGATTGAGAAGCTTCCCAGGATACTTTCGGATCATAACCCCCTAGTTCTAACAGTTAGCTTTATAGGGGGGGCCAGGCAAACCCGTGTATGGACTTTTGAACGGAGGCTCTTATATGATCCAGAATATGTTTCTCATATGAAGGGTTGGATTCGGGAATTTTGGGATTTTAATCGAGGGAGCACAAGTTTAGGGTTTGTTTGGGATGCTTTTAAAGCCGGGGTTAGAGGGGAAACAGCTAGTTATAGTAAGTTTCGGCAAAAGAAGGAGGTTCAACAAGAAGAGGTGGTAAGAGATAGCCTACTCAAACTAGAAGAGGCACTTGCTATGGCTGTTAATACAGGTAGTTCTACAGAAGAAATTATATTCCAGCTGGCCATAAAAAAGGCTGAAGCAGGGGAGCGTATTGCTGTGAAGGCAGCGGAAACTTATATGGCAAAAAAACAGCACTGTCATGAGTTTAGTGAACGGGTGGGGCGTACTCTAGCCGTTAGGTTAAGACAAAAGACCTCTTTAGGAGAGATTTCAGAAATATATGATGCCGATCGGAGATTAATCACCGATGGTTCTGGGATACGGGAGTCGTTCCATCAATTCTATCAACAGCTTTATAGTAAAGAATTATCAGAGACACCGATGATAATGCGAGAATATTTAGAGAAGATACCTAATCAGCGGGTTGAGTCTTTAGACATGGAGGCCCTTGAGGAAATTCTAACACAAGAGGAAATATTGACCTCTTTGCAAAATTTGCCATCTAATAAGGCTGCAGGCCCCGACCAGATCCCTCTTGAGTTTTATAAAACTTTTATTGATATAATTATATTGGATCTGGTCGAGATTATAAGGTTAGCCCAACGGGGAGGATCAACACCAGAGTCATGGGCGGGTGCAGATATTATATTATTTCTGAAAAAGGGTAAACCACCGAGAGAGCCAGGTTCTTATCGGCCTATCACGCTTATTAATAGTGATGTTAAGATCTTTTCTAAGGCAATGGCCACAAGGTTAAATAATATTCTCTATAAAACTATACATCCCGGCCAACATGGGTTTATAGTAGGCCGCGGAACGACGCAGCATGTGCGTCGAGTAATTACACTTTTTGATGCCACAGAGGTTTCAGGGGACCCTATGGCTGCTCTGCTGCTCGATGCAGAAAAAGCCTTTGATAGGGTCTCCTGGGATTTCTTATGGGAGACGCTGAAATGGTTTGGCCTGGGGTGTGGTTTTGTTAAAGCCATACAGACATTATACACGGCACCTACAGCCCGAATAAGGGTGAATGGCGGATATACGTCCTTTTTGTCTATTGAGAGAGGGACCCGACAGGGGTGTCCATGTTCACCTCTGCTTTTTGCCATATATATTGACCCATTAATACGTTTATTTGAGGCTAATAATGAAATTCTCCCCATTGTTTGTCATGGCCTGGAAACTAAAGTTTTTGCTTATGCGGATGACGTGGCTATCATTGCGGCAAATCCCCTTATTGCACTAAGGGCTGTAGAGCAAGTTTCACAAGAATTCGGCAAACTCTCTGGGTATGCATTGAATAGATCTAAAACCCAAATTCTTAAAAATAGGCATGTTAATATAGATGACCCTCGAGTTGCAGAATCTGCAGTTTATTTGGGAATTACGATAATGGCAGATCTGGGGAAAATTGTAGGGAGAAATATTCATCCAATTATAAACAAAGCTAGATCTGACTTTGATAGAATTAACAATCTGCATTTATCGTTAGTTGGTCGTTGTAATGTGGTGAAGATGATGTTTTTACCGAAAATCCTTTATCTGTTCCGGGCAATACCTTTGGAGTTTGATAGACATTGGTTTATAACCTTGGAAAATATTGTTAATCGTTTTATATGGGCACAGGGGAAAACAAGGAGGGCTCTTAGATTTATGTCATTACCTCGGGAGCGAGGGGGTTTGCTGTTCCGGATTTTAGGCTTTATTATTGGTCGGCTGCCCTTCAATACATGAGTATATTGTTTGGTACATCTCCGGGGGATCCTGATGAAATAGGACTCCCCGATGTATATAAGTTATTGTTAGGGGATCATGCCGAGAATTGTTTTATGAAATTTAGCGAGCCCAGTTATTACAAAAAGACAAAATTTAAGACGCTGATGGCTGCTTTTAAAATCTGGGTAGCCTTGAAAAAAAGTTTGGTTTAGGTAGGCTTAATTATTATACCCAGTTATATAAAAACCCTATGTTTCCAGAAGTCTTCTCAGATCCGACAATGGCAGAATGGTCAGAGAAAGGGATCCGGATGGCTGGGGATCTAATTCAGAACGATGGCTTCCGCCAATTTACGGATTTACAGCTGGAGTTCGGACTGGATAGCAATAATTTTTTTAAATTTTTGCAGCTACGTAGTTTTTTCTATAAAAAAAGGGGGGCTCAAGGGTTTCTCTAGGAACAAAGTTATAGATACCATAAGGAGCAAACCGAAGGGATTTATTGGAGTCCTGTATACTGAATTAATCATAACAAAATTGGATGATTTGGGTAAGCATGCGGGAAAATGGCAGGTACGGGTGGGGGTAGAATCAGAGCGGTTCTTTGAATCTCTGGAACTAGGTCAGGTATCCTTTTGCTCTGCTGGGTTACAAACGCAACACTACAAGACTATTTTTGCTCTGTATTATACCCCAGCAAGGATTTCACAATGGGGTGGATCAGTTGGTATTACATGTTCACGGTGTGGCTTATTAGCAGCTGACCTGGTACATATGTTCGCGGCCTGTCCACGTCTGGAAAACCTGTTAGAGTCCATTATGAAATTTTTAGATTTATCATTAGGGCTGAAAGTTAAGCTTACCCCCGCTTTGATCTTATTGGGAGTTAGCTGTGGTGAGCAGCAAAACCCGGCATATCAATTCCTTTTTGTGGCAATGGCGGTTTTGCGGTTAAGTATTGCCTCGGCATGGCTTGATACTCAACCCCCACATTTCAACAATGGTTATCACGGTTACTCTCATTATTTATCATTGAAAGAGCTATCTACGAGAGAAAGGGGAAAAGGGCTAGAGGGTTGGGGCTTAGCATATGGTCACCCCTGGTACGGTGGAAGGAATCCTAATTAGATTTATGATAAAATGATTTATCTGGTGAAATATATTGTTTTTTTTTTTTTGTTGTTTTGTTTTGCTTTTAATTGGCGATGATATTTTAATATGATTTGATGTGTTGTGGACCGATTTGGATCTGTTTCTTGTTTCTTTTTGTATTTATTATAATTTTTTGACAGATTGTCGTGATATTGGTTTATGCCTCATTGTTTACTCTGCTTATGCTTTTGTGCTGATTTTTGTTGTTGTTATTTTTAAAATAAATAAAAAGAATTAAAAAAAAAAAAAAAGAAAATAGGAAGAAGGATTTACTGATCAGTTTGCATGTTGTTTATCATTTCTCATTTATAAATGTGTACACATTCTTACCCACCAAAAAACTCATATGGCATTACATCACAGGGGGATGACCCAATTCACACCATAATGGAACCCCTGTTAAAGAGGAAAGGAAAATAATATTATGCATAAATCCTATGATCTTCAGATTCTTAATTTGGTGCTTATTAGAAACCTAGCGTATATCTCTCATGTAGAAAGAAGGATTCTGACGTTAATCTCACATAAGATCAGAGATGAGTGGTAAGAACAATTCCTGTATTCCAATTATCTCTGCACACAAGCTACTACACAAATGAGGTAGTTAAAGATAGCCCCAGTTCCATACTTAGGCTTTAATCCGTTCATGGACAAATCAGAACCCAACAATTGTGATACGATCGTATTTCCTTAAGAAAAAATCTCTTCTTTAGATTCCAAATATCTTCAACCGCAAACAACAGGCATTTCTTGAAACACGCTGCCACAAAGTGAAGAATCCGAATAACCCAGCGAGTGTCTTTGAGTCACTTCCTATAAGTGATAGGCTTTTCGTTAGCAGTTTTAGGCATTTAGGATATTAAATAGTTATAGAACTCGGGTGGTGAACATGTCACACTTACCGCACTGCCGTTTAACAGGATTCGTAGCGCGTAGTTGGCTAAACCGCGTTGATCAAAATAAGCAGGAAGTGACTGCCATTGGAACCGTTTCTTATTCCTTCCAGTTCACGACGTCATCTCTTGCGTGTCTGTTGTACTCGCTTTGCCTAGTGGGAAATGCAATCCCACTCGCACCGATCTCTCAGGAGCTGTGTGCGGCTCCAATTATTGCTGAATACCAATTTGTTATGCCCCTACCAACCTGCTGGTAAGTGCCTTCTTGTAATCCGAGGATACCCCCCTCCACATACATCATTCATTTAGTTCCCAAGGCAGCAAATTGATCAGGGTGCAACAGTACATCCCCCTCCTGGAGAATGCTGACGGGGTCTAGGCTTCTCTGGAAACTGGACATGAAATCTCTTGACCAATCTTGGAACATGAATACCCTGTGTGGGTTCCCACAAGTTTTCTTTAGCACTATAACCTTTCCAGGAAACCAAATACCATAAAGAAGATCCCCTTTTCTTTGAGTTTAGTATTCTCGATACCTTGTATTCAGGTTCCCCATTCACCAGAATGGGCGAGGGTCTCCTTTTGATAGGAGTATAGGAAGGCTTCAACAGCGAAACATGGAAAAAAGGTTGTATGCACAGGTATTTAGGTAAAGCAAGAAGTACCGTAACTGGGTTGATGCATCTCTTGATCTTATATGGACCAATGAACCTAGGGTTAAATATACTGTATCTACGGAAACTGAGGTTTTTGGTGGATAACCACACCACGTCCCCTTCTTGATATTTTGGACTGGCTCTGCAATGCTTGTCTGCAGACCCTTTGTATTACAGTTTGTCTTTTTGTAGGTGTTGCTGCATCTTGCGGATTGTCTGGTGTATGTGTACCACCCTATCATGTACTTCAGGCATTTCATACTCCATTCCTGGGTGGTGTATCAATGGGAGGAATCTGGGACGAAAACCATAATTACTATAATAGGGTGCAGTCTTGGTGGACTGATGTGTGGCACTGTTATACGCTGTTTCGGCTACCCATAATAGATCCACCCAAGCATCTGTGTTTTCTTTCACATAACATCTGAGGTATTGCTTTAGAGTCTGATTCAAATGTTCTGTTTGGCCTTCTGTTTGGGGTTGAAAGCTGGTGGACTTTGCGGATTTAATTTGTAGTGCCCAACATCACACTTTCCAGAAATGTGCCATAAACTGTGTTCCCCTATCAGGCACAAGAGTTGAGGGTAGTCCATGTAACCGCACTACATGACTGAGGAATAGTTTGGCTAATTGCCCTGAAGTAGGTAGTTGCTTACAAGCAATAAAATGTTCCATCTTAGTGAGACTATCGACTACTACAAGAATCGCAGTACTTCCTTGATCCTTTGGTAACCCTACAATGAAATCCAAGGAGCTGGTGTTCCAAGGAACCATAGGAGTGGGTAATGGCAACAGCAACCCTTGTGGTTTTTGGTGGTCGGATTTAGCCTTGGTGCATTTTTCACACTTCTTTATATAGGTACTTACATCTGTCTTTATCATAGGCCACCAGAATCGTCGTAACACTCTATCGAGTGTCTTATCCATCCCATTGTGACCAGCGCTGGGGACTTCATGACACCAGTGGAATACTTTTCTTTACAATTCTTTAGTGGGAACCAAAAATTGGTTACCTCGAATTGTCATGTCCTTTAGGTTAGTTCCATCATGTACATACCGATTACATACATTTTGTCCCATCCACACAACATAACGGTCTTACACAGGTGACCTTTTACCTAGTAGCTTACTTCTGTCTTTTCGACAACCAGGCTCTCTTTATCCTATCTTAATCCCTGTACCTGACATACATAAACATGTCCCCAGGCACGGTGAATTTTTTCTGTATAAGGGTCACCACTTTCTTTTCATCCATGGCCATAAGCCAGCTGTTCATGAGTGCTTTTGTTTAGAAAAGGTTTAGCAAAGGATTAGTGAATGTTTTAAAACATATCGATTCTGGAAAAACCCTGGAGTGACCACTTTAGTATAAAAGACCCTCACTCCCCCTTACAGAAGCAGAGGAGATTTCCTTCCAAGCTGGACCGAGGCTCTGCAGGCTGATCCTTCGACAGGCAGAGACCTGAAATCCCTTGCGCGGTGCCATCCTCGACGCAGAGACGGGGTCCTACATTCAGAACCATCAGGTGAGGGGTTAGCACTTCCCAGGGGGTTTCTTGGCTCCATTACGATCTATCCTGACATTTACATTCACATGATTCACCTATATATCTAGGTTAGGTACACTTAGGTAGGCTACGCATCGTAGGAGTACGCCAATGCTATTGTTTTATATAGTATGCTTTTATTCATCTTATTAGCACTATGGTAGAAATGTATCTGCTATTTACGATATTGGTACTAGCGATCACATTTGTCTGCTCCTGTCTTTTGATTGTCGCAGCTAACTTGTTTCATACTAGATTGACCCTTGACCAATAAATAATTATTGAAACCGTTCCAATTGTCATTCTATGTATTCTGAGAAAAGCAAGCACGAGTGACTGAGCAAAAGATACTGTATTGTTTCCACGATACCTGAGGAATCAGGGTTGCCATGTTCAGTGGTTGCCAGAAACTACATACACCACTGTAGAATTCAGGGGGATGGTAGTGGCACCGTAGAGCTAGCTGGTCTAACGGCTGACTCATCCCATGCGGGTGTCCAGAGTCTGTCTGCACACCAAGCCCTCAGTTTAGGTCATTCAAAACGTGCAGGTCCTGGGGGTCCTAGGAACTACACGACAGAATGAGTAACCCCTGTTTCATTTTCCATTGAGGATACATTTTGAGCCATTTTTTACACACCAGTGTTCGGACACTATGAACTATTGTTTTTAGAAACTGTTCTGAGTGTAACACTCCGATAACCTGTTTTGGTGTTAAGATGGAATGTGGTTTTGTTTCAATGGGGGTGTGTGTGTATTCTTGTCTGGCGAGAGCATCTGCCTTCCGATTCTCATTCCCTGGTCTATAGGTGACTATATAATGATATTCTGAAAAGAACAACATCCAACGAAGCTGTCTTGGAGATAACATTCAAGCTGATCTTATGAAATGGAGGTTGCGATGGTCGGTATATACAGTTACTACATGCTTTGCCCCCAATAAATGATGTCTCCATTCACTGAAGGAATCCTTTATGGCTAACAGTTCTTTTTCTGCGATTCTATATTGAGTTTCGGCTTCGCTCAATTTGCGCGACATGTAAGCCACTGGCTGTAACTGTCCGGTTTCATCGTTTCTTTTGGATAACATGGCTTCTATGGCCACCTCTGAGGCATCTGCTTCGACCACATATGGCTTGTCAGTATTTGGATGTGCTAAAACTGGAGCAGAAGTGAAAGCCAATTTTAACTGCTCAAAAGAGTGTTCAGTCTCTTTTGTCCATACAAAGGGAGTGTTTTTCTTCAAAAGCTTTGTGATAGGGGCTACCATCTGTGAACACTGTTTTATGAACCTTCAATAGAAGTTAGCACATCCTAAGAAACACTAAATATCTCGTACGTTAGCAGGCCTTGGCCATTCCTGAACTGCTAGTATCCTACACTCGGGCATTTCTTGTCCGGGGGAGGGACAATATCACTCCCAAGAATTCAACCTTATGCACATGGATTTGCATTTACACAACTTACAGTATAACCCATTCTCACTATAACCCAGTATAACCCATTCTCACATTGTTTCATAGAGCTGTCAAAACCAAGCAAACATGCTGAAAGTGTATGTTAACGGAATCAAAATAGATCAAAATGTCGCCAATGTACACCACAACAAACACATCCAAAAACTAATACTTTGTTCAAAAAGAACTGAAACGCAGCTGCTGCATTACACAGGCCAAAGGGCATTACTGTGTACTCAAACAACCCATACCGAGTTTGAAAGGCTATCTTCCACTCATCACCCTCTCTCATACATATAGAGGCCCTAATATAGACGCGTTCATATATGCCGTATATGGTCATATTCGCATATGCCCTATTATGGTCATAATCATACATGCCCTATTTTGGTCATAATCGTCTATGCCCTATTATAGTCATGATCTCAAGATGCCCTAATATAGGCATGATCTTCACCTACATTAGTTCCCTACAGTACACAACCAGCTCTGAGGGTTGAACGTTATCTAGTCTGTGGTTAGAACACTGCAGGGTTTTTCCCAAACACAGGCATTCAATGTACTCATAAATTATGCATGAGCATTCACCAGCTACATCTCCCGCATAATATATATGTACAAAGTTCACCCCTGACGTCTTCCTCATGTCTAACAAAGACCAATACAAACCATACTGAGGGATGAGATACTTTAGGGTATAAATACACCACATCTTGCCACGGTAAGATAGAGGGAACCGAGACTTCCATGCTGACACACTGACCAGAGATGCTGAGGCTCCTGCATGCAGTCGTTCCAACTGACAGCGGTCTAACACAGCCCTTGTGGGGTGTCCAACTCGACACCAGGACGGGGTCCCACACTCTCTCTATTCAGGTAATGGGGTTCGACTAAATCCTAGGAGGATTCTTGGCTCTTATGCTTTTAGACCTACACATATGCTAGGTACACTCAGGTACATCTAGTTAGGCATCATAGGAGTACGTGCACTTTTCATAATGCTTTTTATATTCATGTATGTATTTATGATTCTTGCAATATGGTAGAACTGTACTATCCCTTCACTATTATCGCACTGCTGATAATATATCTCTGCTATTGTCTGCTGGTTGCTACAGCACATATATTTTACACTAGAATAACAACTGTTCAATAAATACTTATTGAAACGCCCAGACTGTTTATTCTGTGTAACTCTCTGAGACAAACCGAATAAGTAAGCACGAGTGACTGAGCGAAAAGTAGTACATTGTTTCCACGATTCTGAGGGATCAGGGTTGTCATGATCTAAGGTTGCCAGGAACTAATCTCTCCCCGATAAGAGGAGATTCTAGTGGCACTGTGAGCTAGCTAATGCAAATCCGGCTAACATACGCGGTGGGGGTGCACAGAGTCAGTCTAACACCAAGCCCACAGTTTATGTTATCCAAACGCACAGGTCCTGCAGGGGTACTATAGGAACTACACGACATGGCGCTGCCAACGTTGGTTGGGTACTTATTTAACAGTAGAATCTGAGTAGTTCAGTTGTGCTATTCTCAAAGAACCTACTCACAAAACCCCAGAGACGTCTGGAGTGGGTGGGCACAAACTCCGCCACAGCTGAGTAGGCGAGATATCCTATTTATTGGCTGTTGGTTAATCAAGCTTGAAGGACATTTAGTTCCTAAATTGTGCATAAAACCTTTATCTTAGTTCTCTTGGAAAAGATTTTCTTTTCAAAATGACTGAGAGCGATGAAGAAAGAGTAGATCTGCAGGTCTCAGCCGGAGAACAACCCGAAAATGCAATTGAAATTGCACCTAAATTCAGACATATGCTCACCATGAAACTATTCAATCAATCAATCAATCAATATCTTTATTCGGATACAGATACATATCCATAAAAGTACAGGCACACAACAAACAATAAAAAAACATTTAAGATTCATATTTAAGAAAAAGCGTATCCTCCAATTATAAAAAAAGTAAATCCAACATCATAAAAGAGGTCTCATCAAAGTGCATGTGGCCAGAAATTTGGGTTTACAATTAAAATAAAATAAAATATCATAATTCAGCTGGGGCACATAGAGTTCCGGGTGCGCACCGCCGCTTTCAGAAAGGAACCGACCCGAAAGGTTAGCTCATCATCTTCCAAGGCAAGGATTTTCCCATGTGCTACCTTATAATCAATCACAAATGTGGCCTTAAAATATGGTATCAAGAACCTTTTGGTGTGTATTGAGTAATAACAACAAAAAAATTAAAAGTGCAGCATAGATTGTTTGTGTAGGCTATTACAAGGGCATAACAGATAATCGAGATTCGAGTTATACCCAGCAGGGAAACATAACATAAACTTCATAGTATCAATCCTCAGCCGAAAGAGTAAACCCCTTTCCCAGCGGCCAATAGGTTTAAGGAGATAACTTGATGGGGCATATGAAATGTTCTCAATGAGCATATACCTAGCAACGGATGTTTTCTTAATCTCATTTTCGAGTCTAACATTCCTATAGGAAGCATAGAGAGCCATTTGCAAAGATTTCTTGTTGATGATACCAGTGTCTATGGGATTAGAAAATAAATGACCGTGATTCACGCTGGTTAGGCTTTTATAAACAGCTGCCAACCAAGGTATTTCCATCCCCCTATCGCATTTTAGACAATCCGATATGATCTCCCTAGTGAGTTGGGCAGCAGAGTTTTCCAAATTCTGAGCCAGAATAATGCGGGGCGGGCCTTGATATAGTCTTCGATGTATGGCAAGTTAAGTTCACAGTGACAGGCATACTTTGAGGAGGAAATTGGTGCGCCCAGGATCTTACGACAAAATCTGTTCTCTTCATCCTGAATTCTACCACAGTTAGTAGAGCCCCATACTTCTGCACCATAAGTAGCAGTTGGTATACATTGAAGTCTAAAAAGTTTAACAGTAGCTGATACGAGCTCTGTATTCCTGGGCTTAGGCAAGCCAAGAATTGTATTAGTGGAGCTAGAGAACGTTCTCATGCAGTAAGCCACGTGATCAGTCCACAGTCCATTTGAGGCAAATACCAAACCTAAATAAGGGAAAGTGCGAGTGCTTTGTAAACTATCTGAACCTAAAACAATCGATGTGTTAAAATGCTTCTTCAACCCGCACGCCATTAAAAAAGATTTTTTTAAATTAGTGCGTAGGTCCAGACCATCCATAAAATCAACAAAACCCTGTGTTAAGATGCGGAGAGCGTTTGGGGTGCGTGCCATTAGTACTGCATCATCGGCGTATAGCAGGGCAGGGAGTTTATTGCCATTAATACAGGGAACGTCAGGGGTAAGTGTTGCCAAAGACTTATTCAGATCATTAATATAAAGGATGAATAAAAGGGGGGCCAGGACGCAGCCCTGCCTGACCCCTCTCCCAACTTCAATTTCTTTCGATACCGCGCCATCCCTGCTAATACGTACCCGGGCATGTAGGTCTTTGTGCAAGTAGGCTAAAAAATGTACAAGGGACTCGTCCAGACCATAGTTTAAAAGGATGGTCCAAAGCCGTGACCTATTGACAAAGTCAAAGGCCGAGCTGAGGTCCATAAATGCAAGATATATTGGTACTTTTTTGCTACATTATATTTACCAATGATCAGATTAAGGTTGAGGCACTGCTCAACAGTGCCAATGTTGCTTCTGAACCCCAGCTGACAGGGATGGAGAATCTGACCATCCTCAGCCCATGACCTGATCTTGTTATAGAGGACCCTTCCTAAAATTTTCAACGTGTTGTCGATCAAAGAGATCGGCCTGTAACAACTAGGGCTGGAACGTTCCCCCTTCTTGAAAATTGGCACAATAATACTGGAGGACCATGTGTTAGGTATAGTAGAATTTGTTAAATTATTAAAAACATTCAACAATTGAGGCGCCCAAAAGTCAGACTGGCTTTTGATAAGATCAATGGGCAACCCGTCAGGGCCAGGGGCTTTACAGCCCATGCTTTGGTCAATAGCCTCCTCTACTTCTGCTAAGTCGATCGCAACCCTGACAGCTGTTGTATACTCGTTAGTAGCTAGCAGCGATGGTGCAGGGGCTGAATAAATCTTCATAAAATGTGCTTCCCAAGCCTCACTGGAGATGTTGCAACTAATTGTGCTCAGGGGGTGTCCCAAAGACCTCAGATCTTTGACAGCTAACCAAAAGTCCTTGCCATTTTTTAGCGTGGCTGCCCGGGCAATATTGTCCCAGTGCTCTCTTATTATTTCCTCCTTCCTTGAAGCAATAGCTAATTTATAGCGTAGTCTGAGTGATTTAATAAGGGAGCTATCTCTGGGTTTGGTGACAAACGCCCTTCTAAGTGCCCTGTTAGCTGCAGAACAATCAGCATTGAACCAGCCAGGGTCCAAATGTGATTCCTTGGGGGGCCTAGACAGCAAAATGTTGACGCCCGCACATAGCTGCGTGAAGGCGTCAACTGTCTCGGGATTATGTTCCTTGAGGGACAGACAAGTATCAATTAGATCAGGGTGCGTTCTTACCATCATACCAAATAAGACTTTATTGTCTATACCACGCCAGACCAATCTTAGATTATCAGTAGAGGGGGGATAAGTCCCTGGCACCGCTCTCTTTATCATAAGTCCACCTGCGGGGAAAACTCAAAATTAGGTTGATGGGGTTATGGTCCCCATGAACTGTGGGCACTACCTCGGCTTTTAACACACTATTCACTAAAGGGGTGTGATAAAAATAAAATCGATAGTGGAAGCCGAGCCCCTACCTCTATAAGTAGGTTCAGTGTGTCTGGCTCTACTGGGAATTCCGACAAGTTCCATCACATCTAAAAAATTATTAGTACACAAAAGGTTTAATAATTGGGCGCCCCTATTACACAATGATACATTATTGGTCAGGTGGATGGGGGAATCAATACTGCCGGGTAACTTAACATTAAAATCGCCCCCCAGACATATTCCTGCAAAGTTAACAACACATTTGGACCTCTGTAGATTAGAGATGAATTTGAACAAATTAATAAAATTCATATTTGGGACATTCTTAAAATCATTATTATAAAAATTGATTAAACAAAAAGAAACCCCCGTTTAAAAATTATGGCCTGAAATTTATCATTATTGGTGACAAGTGCCCTTGCGCTACCACCTGCCATGGTGTTAATCCAAATTGAGAGGCCACCCGCTGGGCCGGCCAGATTTAGGGATCGGAGCTAGGACATTAAAACATTCAAACCCATCCAAAAGTAGCTCACGTGTGGCCCAAGTCTCCTGAAACATTACAATATCTTGTTTATGAACTAGCTCCAACCAGTCCGGGAGATTCATTTTAGACGCTAAACCAGCAACATTCCAACTCAATATTTTGAGCGTGGGATCTAAGTGTAATACGGTTGGGGTGTCAGGGTCACAAGATCGAGGCATGACTGGGGACGAATATTGCTCTGATGAGAGCGATGTTATCAGTGACGATGGTAGTCAGTCCTGGCTGTCCAATCCCGATAGATGCAGGAATCTATTATGTAAAGAAAGAGGGGAGACACTCCGAGGGGCATCAGAAATTGATACCCCTGAGGTGGATTTAAAAGGGTTATAAAAATAGCCCAGGGGTATGGCCCGAATACTAGTGGTTGTGTTAGGGGGGCCTCATGTGTCGTTAGGATTGCTTTGGCCACTGACGGGTTACGGAAATTAATGACGATGCAATCCCCTTGATACTCTTTAAAGACTGCCCCACCCAACCAACTCTGCATACCATAATAATGTTATTAATAAATGGCACCCTAAACCCTTTGTGTCTGGATAACCAGTCTACACTTTTGTGGCATAGTTGATCCCATGATTCAGCCTGATTTGTCCTTAAGGGGGGCACACCAGCCAGGACCACTACATAGGGGCAGGCGGCCGGCGGCAAGTTTAACACGTCCCCACTACCAGAACCAGGGCCAGGGCCAGACAAGGACCCAATGTCAGAGGCATCCTCACATACTGCGGCAGAGGTGTTAATTTGTGTTACAGTGGGGGTGCTGGCGATCGTAGTGGGGTGAGGCACCTTATGAGCATATGGGAGATCAGCTCTATCGTTGTTAAGGATGTTAATTTCAGTGCCAATCCCCTCCGGAGCAAAACACTGCTTGATTTTATAACATACATCACATGAGTTAACTAAAGAGCTCGGATTAGGCACAGAAGGCAAAAAGCAACTTTCAGAGTTTGACCCGTTATTGGGTAATGCAGGTGTATCTATCCTTCCAGGTGCAGTAATCGCAGTTGGATTGTCCTGAATGACTAAGTTCATGTCTGAAGTCGTCAACTGGGGCAAGCGCAAATGTTCCCTCACGCTGACGAAATAACTGTCAAGTAAATTTTTTACATGCTCAGAGACAGTGTCCACAATTCGATTAACAAGGGAATCGCTATAGCTGTGACTCTCAGAGGAGGGTAGCTCAGTTTCAGTCTGGGTACCAATGGAGCAGCAAGGATCAATGGCTGGGGTATGCACCTGGGTAGCTGCGGTCTTAGGGTTAGACGGGGGGCGTATCCATGAGCTTCGAAATATCTGTCGTGTCCAAGGGGCTTGCAGAGGATGCCCACCTGATTAGTAAGGGAGGGTAAGGGAGGTAAGGGAGGAATCCCCGTGCCAAGTGAGAGGTGCCTCTCAGTCAATTCAATCTCACTGGCTACAATGCTAACAGCCCTTTCCAGCATACTATCGATGCTTGCCGTTGCAGGCCTTGATGCCGTCTGGCCTCCCCGCTTACCCATGGTTGTGTAGTACTATTGTAGACAAAACAAATGTTCTCACCTCTGCGAGGCGAGGCGAGCCTCAAGTGAAAAAGATGTGGCCCAGCCCAGTCTCCTCCGGTCTTTGACGGGTGCGGACGGGCCCGCCCTTGGCCCGGGCTTCGCCCGCGCGTGTCCCGCGCTGCGGGAGCCCTGACTTGGCTTTATGCGCCGGCTGGCGAGATGGGACGGCGTGCGCGGCTCCTGCCGCGAGGTGCGCTGGACACTGAAGTCCTCCGCCTCCACCTCCTCCCAGGAATGCAAGTACTTTTGCTGCGTGGTATGGCTCCCGCGCTGCGGGAGCCCTGACTTGGCTTTATGCGCCGGCTGGCGCAATGGGACGGCGGGCGCGGCTCCTGCCGCGAGGTGCGCTGGACACTGAAGTCCTCCGCCTCCACCTCCTCCCAGGAATGCAAGTACTTTTGCTGTGTGGTATGGCTCCCATGAAACTATTAAAAAATGGTTTACCACCAAGGGGTGGCGTAGTAGTTCTCGTGATTGAGGCACACAAATCAAATGAAACAGAGGTATTCTATTCATGGGTTACATTCCCAGCAGCAGATGCCGTAACAAAGAC
The DNA here is from genome assembly GCA_963921515.1 of Calotriton arnoldi. Taxonomy (NCBI): domain Eukaryota; kingdom Metazoa; phylum Chordata; class Amphibia; order Caudata; family Salamandridae; genus Calotriton; species Calotriton arnoldi. Next base: position 26,961 of record CAWUFW010011746.1, read on the forward strand.
ATTTCACTACTACATAGAAGGAGATGCACCAGCGGAATACTGTCCATTCGATGACATAGAGATTCCACTCACATACCAGGAACACTTATACTGGTTTAAAGGCGCCCTACCCCACTTAAGAGCAAGAGTAAGACTAGGCCCGCTCAGAGGATACGGGGCCACATGGCCAATACTAGCGGCTTACACACAGCACCCTGACATTGACACAATGCCACAGCCAGAATTACTCATACAACACAAAGATTTAATTAAAATCTACAGGAACTTGACACAATTCGTCATGAGGACTCTCACAGTTCAACCAACAACAGTTGCAACAAATGGGACCCAATTCCAGGGTACAGCAACTAAAATTACTCCTCAAACTTTACACGCGGTAATGGGCAAACTGCCCGCAAAACGCGAACAAATACCATTCTGGATAGCTCAGAAAATAACTCAGCTTGAGGCAGTATTCCCGAATACTACCACCTATGATAAACACAGAATACTAACAATCTGCTTGCCCATGGGGATCACACCACAAATAGAGGACTGCACCTCTTGGGGTTCAGTCTTTGCTGCCATATATACCAGAACGCATGGTATCCCGTCATTAGCAGTAGTACCTGACATATTCAGACAGATACAAAATGAGTACGGAGCAGAACCTGCCCTAAACTTAGGGATGAAGTTACTAAATTACTTTGACCAGGTATCAGCCATAACACTAGCTAATATTAAAGGGGAAGCAGCTTCAGTGGCGATCCGCCAATGCCTAAGGGAGTTCAGTCCAGTAGATCAACAACACGAACTACCCAAAATAATTGAAACTGCATATGCAGAACTAGGCAGAGACAGCTTAGGTGGGAAAGCATTAAAACCACAACTGGTGGGCAGTCCTGAAAAGGACACTACAAAGCCGACACCTACTTCTTCTAAAAAGAAGTGGGAAAATAAAAAACAACAAAAGTCTAAAGACAACAGATCTCAATCCAGAGGTAGGTCTCCTCAACAGGAGCGCTCTGAAAGGAGGTATAACCTCAGGAATAGGGATAATATTACAAAACCTGACAGGTATCAGGATACTGATACACGTTCCTCTCGTTCCTTTCAGGGTTCATCAAAAAACTCCGAGAGGGAAGGACGGTCAGAGGAGCGTACAAAGTCCAGAGACCACCAACGTGCTGCGGACTACGCACCTAAAAAAGAAGGTAAACAAAAACCTCAGTTCAAAAAGAAGAAGGTAGCAGGTCTCAAGATCAGACATGCCCACAATTCTGAGGACACAGCTTCTGAACGGGGAATGGGCTCTGACGATGCTAGACAGCGCGGCAGAAGTAACAATAGCTCGCCAGAACCTGAAGGAATTTCTGGTGACAGCGGAGTTGAGTGAGTATATCACGGTGGAAACACCTGATACTCTGGTAAGTGTCCCACATAAGTTACATGAGATAACTCTCCGGATGGAGAGGGACAAGCCCAGGAAAATTAAAGGTCTATTTTGGAAAAATCTGTCATCTGGATATGACATCCTATTAGCAGAGCAAGACTGGCCGCCAGCATTCGTCATGGAGTGCCCTAAGGGAGAAAAGGTAATTTTTCCAGCATTTTCCGACCTCGTTCCCATACAATTAAAACATGCATATGCGCAGGAGTGGGCAATTGCCCTTGCTCCAGCATTGTACAAAAATCATGCTGGTTGGGATGAGGATTCAACCCACCACGTGATCCCGTTAAAAGTTTCACCAAATGCTCAAAGATCAACTAGAATACCAGGGGGTGATTGAAAATTGCACTTCAGCTATGAACAATCCTTTGTTCCCCGTATCAAAACCTGACAACACATATCGTTTAGTTTTAGATTACAGACATTTAAACACTTGCACAAAGACATTTGCAGTTCAAAATGCACACTGTGCCGCATTAATGAATAACATTGTGCAACAAAAATACAAAACAACACTTGATATTTCAAATGGATTTTTCTGCCAAAATAAAGCGCCTGAAAGCAGGTATTTGACCGCATTCTCAGCGCTAGGGTCCCAACGGCAATTTTGTCATTTGCCCCAAGGGTATAAGAATAGCCCGGGGTTGTTTTCAGCAAGGGTAACAGACTTACTCCAAAATTTGGATGAAGAAGCATTGTCCTATGTAGATGATATTTATCTGACGGACGATGACTTACCGAGGCGCTTGACCAGGGTGAGCACCATTATTATGGGATTCGCCTCTGAGGGCTATAAATTTAATTTAAAAAAATCAAAAATTGCCCATCTCAATGTCCTGTTCTTAGGGTATGAGCTGTCAAGTGAAGGAAAAAGCCTAGCAGCTAACTTTTTAGAAAAGTGTGTGCTGCTCCAACCTCCAAAATCATTAAAGAATTTACAATCAATTCTGGGATTCCTAAATTTTGGTCGAATAAACATTTAGGATTAGGCAGAAAGAGTAAAACCTTTCTACGACTTAATAAAACCTGATTTTTCAGTCAGACAATGGACACAGGAACATACAAACATCCTACGTTCACTACAGGAAGACATGATAGCTTCTAAACATTTACAGACACGCGTAAACGTACGCAACTTAGTGATCCAAGTAATAGTGGGTCAATGCGGGTACACTTATTTAACTTTCAATGAAGGCGAAACGGTACCAATCGCATACAAATCACACCTGTACACAAACGCAGAGATGCGTTTCACTTCATTTAAAAAATAAAAAAATTAAAATTTTATTTTTTATTTTCAGCCACAAAAGAAAAACAAGATACAATTAGAGCACGCAACAAAAGAGAAGGAAACATCTGTGATTCAACTTCTTTCAGACCCCCTTCAACTTGACAACAATTATTACCGTTACAGTTACCGCAGCGGCTGAGCTGCCGTCGTGGGCCCCTTTATATTATTAGCTAATAGGTTAACCCCTTCCATGCTCATGACGAGCTCAGCTTGTCATGCTGCGCAGTGCTCGTGTGCGCATGACGAGCTGAGCTCATCATGAACCCGCCCGCTGAATGAAACGCCCCGCACAGGGCGAAAATCGGCCGCGCATGCAAGGGGTTAAAGCATGGGGGAAAACAACGGGAGATCCTACAAAGCTGAAATCAAAAGAATTATTAACCGATTCCCAGCCTGTTGGCGATAACCCTACGATCTTTTTTAATCCAACTGGTCATTAGCCCCCAGATCTGATGACCTTTCTCTTTCGCCCGCCACCCCTTACATTTATATAGAGCCAGCTCCTGCATATGGATAGATAATAGCCTATGGAGCCAGGCCATATATGACGGAGGTTCATTATCCTTCCACCTTGTAGCTATTAAAAGCCTAGCGACTGCTGTTATGATAAATATAAAATCCCGATGGGGTCTTGACAGCTTAGCTCGATTGTCATATCCAAATAGCATCATAGGTGCGGTAATAATAATCACTTGATTGGTTACTTCTTGCCAAAATTCCTCAATCCCACTTTTTAGCAAACTAAGAGAATTACATGAAAAAAACATATGTATGCTATCTGCCGGGCCCAAACCGCACCTTGTACATTCATCCAACTCTCTTTTCCCCAATTTAAACAACTTAACTGGGGTAAAATACAAATTAAACAAAGTTTTATAATGCTGTGCCTTTAAATTGGCTGCCAGAAAGATGTTTACCCCCAGTTCCAAAGACATATCTAGATCAACCTCTGCATCGCCTAATTTTTCCACCCATCTAGTCTCTACTTTACCGAGATCATCCGGTAAAGTCTCCATTAATATATTATAAATATCCCCGATCCGGGCACCTCCATGATATATTTTATCCAACATTGTTATAGGTCCTAGATCAAATGACCCCCTTTCCAAATTTTTAAGGCATCCTTTAACCTGTATATACTTAAAATAAGTCCTTTCCGCAATTCCAAATTTCTCAACCAAGTCCGGGAAAGTAACTATCTGACCTCCATTATTATACAGACAGGCAGCATGTAATATACCTGCCTGTTCCCAGTCCCTGGCCATACCGTCCATTATTTCGGCGGGAAACAGTGATGACCCCCATAGTGGAGAATATCTATTAAGTTTGGGCATTTTCAAAATCTTGTTTTCCTTAACCCAGACTGATCTTGCTGCTTTGATGCTAAGAAATCGTATGTTCTTATAATACCTAGACTCCCACTGCCTAAGGAAAAGTCCTATTGCTTCCCTCCCCATAGACAGCTGATATATAGAAGGCAGAGAGTCCTCGCGTCCCATCCCGTCCTCTGCTAACAAGGTGCCCATCTGTTGTAGGGAGGCTGCCCAATAATAAAAAAGCAGATTCGGGACAGCCCAGCCTCCCCTCTCCCGTGGGAGGGTTAATGTTTTCAGAGCACGTCTCACTTTATGATAATTCCAAATAAAATTTGAAAACATAGTATCCATCCTCTGGATTATATCATACGTGAGCTCTAAGGGGACTGAGCGAAACAAATACAAAATTTAGGGAAAAACTTCATTTTTAGAACATTAACCCTGCCCACAATAGTTAGTTGTAGCTGATCAATCCGCCAAAGCTCCATACTAATATCTTTCAACATAGGATCAAGATTAATAGCCCATAGTTGAGCCAAATTAAAGCTAATTTTAACCCCCAAATAGACGGCAATGTCCATCTTCCGCTGGTCTTGAAATGAACATTGTCCTGAGCAGATTATCTGAGTCTTACCCTTATTTAAACGATATCCGGACCAGCTCCCAAACCTCTCTGCCACCTCCTCGATCTCTCTAATTGCCAACTCTGGTTTAGATGTAATCACCGCGATATCGTCCGCGTAGGCCAAAACCTTTGTCTCGTAGCCGTTAATTCAATATGGTTCTATTGCCGGGTTTAAAATTAGCTGGGCAACCAGAGGATCAATATATAACGCAAAGAGAATCGGGGAACAAGGACAACCCTGCCTGGTCCCCCATACTACCTGTATTATCCCGGATGTATCCCCCATCACTCGAACCCTTGCAGTTGGATTACAATACATTGCCCGTATTGCCGTGATCAGCCGTGGGCCAAACCCTCGTGCCGCCAGGATTTCCCACAAGGACTGCCATACCACCCGATCAAATGCCTTTTCGGCATCCAAGAGGATCACAGCCAGATCGTCTCCCCTGACTTCTGCTATATCAATCAAAGAAATCACACGCCGGATATGATCCGTAGTACCCCTACCGGGTATAAAGCCGTGTTGCCAAGGAGAGACTAATCTGGCTATGATCCCCCTGAGTCGATTCGCAAGAATCTTTGAATAAATTTTCGCGTCCGAATTTATTAATGAAATAGGCCGATATGACCCCGGTAACTCTGGAGGTTTCCCTTTTTTGAGGAATATTACTATCTCAGTGTCTTGCCACGATTTTGGCGGAATCCCATGATATTGTACATCGAGGAATAGATCTTGCAATATTGGGGCTAAGATGGATTGGAGTGCCTTATAGATTTCTACTGGGATCTTATCGGGGCTGGATGCTTTCCCCAAAGCCAAATTATTTAGAGCAGTCACGGTTTCTTCAATTGAAATGTCCTTTTCCAATTCCAAACAAATTTCTGGTTCCAGCCTATTAGATCCTAAATAATTCCAGATATTCCCCCGTTTGTTGTTCCACTATCATCCATCTGATATAAATTCCTATAAAACTGCTCGAATACCCCCATTATCTCTGCTGCGGTGTTAACCAATTGCCCTTCGGGGTTCTTTATTTCCCCTATAAGGTTCTGTGAGTCCCGCTGCCTAATCCTATGGGCTAGGAGTCTGCCAGATTTTTCCCCATACTCATACCTCTCCTTTAGATGAGCCTGATAAGCCTGGGCAGCTTGTACCTGAAATATACTATTAACTTCAGATTTAGTTATGGCTATTTCCTCATTGATCTTCTTTACTCTGTCCGACTCCCCCTGCCCTAACCTTTCCCTCTGTTCGATCTCTTGCTGTGATAGTTTCATCAGAAGAGCCTCGATATGCTCTTTGCGTTTTTTCCGCAGTTGACCTTCATAACCTATCACTTGACCCCGAAGAGTAGCTTTAAATGCGTCCCACACAACTGCGCGTGAAGCACTAAAGCGATTAGCATCCCAGTATTCCTCAGCCCAGTGCTTAAAAATTTCAAAAAATCCTCATCAACAGTTAACTTCCTATCAAACGTCCATGGGCAGGGTCTCTGCTTGCTGCCTTGATATACAATTCCCAGCATTAACGGATTATGATCCGAAAAATTCTAGGCAATTTAGCAATCTCTGCCTCTCCGAGAATATGAGTCGAAGCCAAAAAATAATCCAGGCGCACACTCTTCTGGTGGGGGTATGAGAAATATGTATAGCCCGGATCCTTCCCCTTCTTAGCCTGCCAGACATCCACTAGCCCATGGGTACTTTTTAGTGTATTTATAGCTCTATTAACCTTTGGTTTCCTCCCTGTGTAGCTTATGTCTGCCCCAGAAAGGGTCCCTGTGTGAATATTAAAATCTCCGCAGAGGATTAATGGGGCCGGCCATGTAGCTAACTCTATCTCAAGTTCTTCCCAGATTTATGGGTCATCTTGATTGGAGGCATAAATAGTCCCAATTGTTAATCCCGCCCTTAATGAAACAATTGCCCATCGACCCCATTTATCTGCTAAGATGCGTTTCCCAACCCCAAGATATTGTTTGATAAATATCGCCACTCCTCTTGTCAAGGATGTCTGTGAAGAACAGACCGCCAGATCATAACCCCGAATTTGTAAGACTGCCTGGTTATTCCATGAGATATGGGTTTCTTGTAAACAGATTACTCCTGGGCTAATATAACGCAATATTTCATAGATCTTATCTCTCTTAGCCCTGTCATTTAACCCAGCCACATTAACAGTACATATTGTTAACTTATCCATACCCCACTGCTTGAAGTAACCGACTATATTGTTCTATAATCCTAAGTCTATCACTCTTTTTTTTTGCCTTTGCGTGCTTTATACATCTTATCTGGCTTTTTTCTCCCCTACCCCCCGCCACCCCCCCCTCCATGTCCTCCCTCTCGCCTCCCTACCTCCCGTGCCCTGTATCTCCCCCTCCTTCCACCCTACCCCCCACCCCTTGAACCTCCCACCCTTGGAAGCAACTAGACCAATGGTCTAGTAAGGATGATGCGGCTCTTGACATGATCCATGTGCTCCCTCCCCATATTCAATCAATCTTCACCAATTCTTCAGAAGTTTCTATTCATTCCCACTTCAAAAAACAAAAAATATATCTTGAACTACGCCCCAATATCCTAAAAAACACCTTTCATCCTGCTTACCCCCACCTGTTGCTATTCAAATGGCCAGAGACCCCAAAGACAAAAAAAGAAGCCAAACATCTACCTATATATCATACCCTAAGGAAAAAGAGAAAAAGATTTTATGTCTTAAATCTAGCTATTGCTCAGTTCCATACTGCCTAGGCCAGCACAGGCACCCTAGCCTTTCCTAATCAGTTCATCCAAACATTGACTTTGCTTTAATTTCTGATGTAAAAAAGCGAACCCTATCCCCAATTATAACTTTTAGTTTAGCCGGGTTCAAGAGGTAGGCCTGAGCTCCTTTTTCTTGAAAAGGGTTTATCATTTGACGTAGTCTCCAACGTCTCTCAACAGTCACATGACAGAAATCGGGTCTAGTGAAGAATTCAATATCCTCCAGCCGACGTTTGCGATCCGGCCTGGCTTTTTCAAAGATGATCTGGCGAAGGAGATAATTACCAAAGAACACAAGTACTGCTCGGGGTCTGACGTCCGAGCCTGCCTGCTGTTTCATCCTCATAGGGACCCGGTGAGCACGTTGAATTTCCTGGCCCCAGTTCCAACCTTCAACCTCGGGAAATGCTTTGGCTAGCAAATCGACCATATAGCGGCGGATATCCGTACCCCCTTCATCTTCAGGAATACCTAGGAACCGCAGGTTGTTTCTTCGTTGGCGGTTCTCCTGATCTTCAAGCTTCCACTGTACGTCTACAAGTCTAGCCTCATGAGATGAAGTCTGTACTTTTGTTGTCATTATTTCGGCCTCGTAGTACCAGTTCTTGACTCAAGATCGGTTAGCCGTTCCGAGATTTCGCTGCATATATTGGCTATTTTACGAACTGAGCCCTGGATTTTACGAACAGCTGCTTGGGACGCCTATTATCCTGTCTGGACTCCTCCCGATGTGCCATGTCTGACTGCAAAATTGCATCCAGAGTTTCTGTAGACACTGATTCCACTGATTCTAAATTACGGGGAGATTTGATTGCGTCCCCTACTAACAAGCTGGAGGGTGAGTAATCCCAGTTCAAGTCTTGTTCACCCACTTTATTTTGACCTAAACGGCTCGCTGCTTTTTTTGATCTCCGTATTGTTGCGGCAGAGTCCCTTCCACTAGTGTCATGGGGGCTTTCACTTGCATCTTCTACTTCGCTGCTACTAGTCGAGGATAGTGATCCAACCAATGATTCTGTACCCTCTGATAGTGAGTAGAAGTAATCCGTCATTTCTGTATCTGCTTCTCCCCCCTGACAGATTTTCTGTGCTGGGTGTTTAGGTCGTACGTGTGATATATCCCCACTTGTAGCTGCTGTTGCACATTTACCCTTTTGCAGGGAGCTTTCCGAGCTTTCCCCCATAGAGCCAGTTAGGTCAGTCATGCCTAGCGCTGGACCTAATACTTTGCACGAATAGGCTTCTGCCAAAGTTTCCTGGGCTGGGTTATCGTTGTGCTGGGCTCGCTTATCCCCTGCCTGCTGTGGCCGTTCCCGTTTGCCCTGCCCCCCCTCCACATTAGCAGTTACATCAGTATCATCCTCCATGCTCTTCTCCACTTGGTCCCCCCATAACTCCGCGATCTCTCTTGAGCCTGTTTTTATGATATTAGTCACACTTGGGGCATCAGGTATATTGGGTACCTCGGGTAGGGTGAGCATAATTGGGGGATCCTCCAGGGCAGCTTCCCCCACCTCCTCCAGTACCTCCATTACCTGCCCGGACTCGTCAGTCGTTTTGGGTCCGGAATCTTGCTTGGGTGGGACATTCTTCGGTGCGCCCATCCCATCCTCCACCAGCGCTCCTGTCACTTCGTTGTCAGCCACATTAACCTGCTGCATCAGTTTCTCGCGGCTCTTTGTTCCGGTTAGCAGCTCTGCAGTTGATGGGCCGGCAGGACGCTGCTGGGGCACCGCTTTCCCCAGAGGATCCTTCCGGGTCAGATTCAGGCCCCGTCGTCCCGGCAACCGCGTTGTTCCCGTCCCCGATCCGGCCGCTCCACCATCCAGCGCTCGGGACTTCGCTGGTGTAGCGGTTGTACCCCCCAAAGGAGGACTGTCCGCTGACGAGTTCTTCCCTGCTTTCGCCTGAGTCGCCGGAGGCCCCTTTGGCTTCATGTTTACCAGCTCCCCACAGCGTTGCGCCCTCAACGGGTCAGTCGAGGATCCACGCCGCTCGCAGTCCGACCTGCAATCACAGCCAAAACTCAGTGATCGCCAGATCCTCCAGCAGGTAAGGGCCAGATCTTGTTGCAATACCGCTGATTCTGTTTCTGTTTCTATAGAGTATGCCCCGTGGCCAATCTTCTCCTCGATGATTTTAAACAGTAGGTTCAGCATAGATAGGATCATCCTCTATGATTCATCCGGGGCGAGTTTCATACCATCGGGAGAAGGTCACTGGATCACATCGTTGAGCTGCTGCAGCAGCCTAGCCTAGCCTGCTGCCATCTTGCTCGACGATGCGTTTCACTTCAAGAGAAAAAAAAAAAAAATCCTGACCGCAGTGCAGACCGCTGTAGCAAGAGAAAGAGCTCTGGCTCAGGGAAAGCGCATAATAGTTGTCACCCCAGTACCAGCCTTAGAGGCTGTTACAAAGGCTAGCATTCCAAATGCGAAGGCCTTACATCCCAGATGAATACAATGGGCTAATTCTCTTACTGCAACGGATGTTGAATACAGATTTGATCCAAATTTAAAAACACAAGCATTTCTGCAATATGAACAAGAATATCCTCTACTAAATGAGATTTTGCCTCTAGATCAGTGTGAATACATTATTTACACTGACGGATCTGCTCAACCGGCCATAGGGAGTAAGCAAGCTTACAGCGCAGAGTGTGCAATTGTTAAAGGTCGCATGCGCGATGGAAAGTTCCATCCAAGTTGCACTAAAACGCAATCTCTAGGAGACTGCACGGCTCAGTTGGCAGAATTAAAAGCACTAATACTGGCACTGGTAAATACGGAACACGAATTCCCCACACTAATTGTGTGTGATTCCTTTTACTGTGTACAGTTGTACAATGAATATTTACAACATTGTGAACAAAACGGGTTTAAAGACGCAAAAGGTGGCACAATTAAGCATAAAATGCTATGGGAACAGGTAGTGGAGTTGAGAAACGAACTACCAAGGGCTCACGTGATACATACACTGAGTCATCAGCGTGATGGCGTTCATGTTGAAGGGAATTCATTGGCTGATGAAGCCGCAAAGGGGGCTGTACGCACAGCGTCCGTAGCTTCAATCACTCGTTCAAAAACGAAAATAGACGGCGAGATTATGGGAGCTGTCAATGCTTCACGCAAAGGCAGCACAGCAGTACCTAAAAGATTTCCACTCAAGTACTCCCACAAGTTAGATGCAAACAACATTCCATATGCTCAGATTCCTGGAGTGGGGGATAGAATAATACCAAATATGGATCGTAGGCAAGGCTTAATTCTAGCAGCACAGGAGGGTTTGGGTTCTGCACATACAGGCGTTACAGCGACTATTTCTTTACTGAAACAGCTCTACTGGTGGCCAGGGTTAACAAAACAGACCAAAGACTATGTCTTAAAGTGCGACATCTGCCAGCAGATGAAGGGCTCCACCGTAACACGCCCAGCGCAGACACCATTACTAAAATCAGACAAACCTCTCGCATGTGTATATTTGGACCACTGCGGACTCCTACAATCGGATGGGGCCAAGAAATATATCATGGTTGCAGTGGATTCCTGCTCTAGATTCCTATGGGTTTGGCCTCAGCGCTCGGCTGACGCTCGAACTGTTATAAAAGTTTTGCGAGTCTTTATCGGCACCTACGCAGTTGGCACGTTACATTCTGACCGTGGCCCGGCGTTTAGCTATCGGGCTTACAAAGAGGCCATGGAAAGAATGGGCATAGCATTGCGGTACTCCTCTCCATACCATCCTGAGGGAAATTCGGTCGTGGAGAGGAAAAACCGTGACTTAAAGCAATCTTTAACAGCTAGGGTATTAGGCAAGGGCGGTAGATGGGTCGATCACCTTTATGGGGTCCAAAGAGCAATAAACAATCAGCCAAGAAGCTCTCTAAGGGGTGTCACTCCTTACGAGGTCCTATTTGGGACAAGAATGTGGGTACCTGATCTTGATCTTGAAGGCACAGTGGCGGATGAAAAACCATTTGATATCCATGATTGTTTGGCTGTTTTACAGGATCTAAATGTATCCAGGACACAACAATGCAACGTCCACTTAAAACAGACCGCCACTGAGGAAGTCAAGGCAGTAATGGCAAGACCTGTCTGGATCCCAAAAGTTGGGGATATGGTCAGAGAAAAGATTACAGACAAGAAAGAATTCGGACCATCCTACAGAACAGCTGTACCGGTCCTAGCAATCCAAGGCACAAGAACTGTACTTCTGCCGCCTCTTGCCGGAAAAAAGGAGAAAAGATTTGTCTCAATCGACTTAATCAATCCACACTATGTGGCCGATACTAAACAGTAGGCCACGTGGACTCCACAGTAGCAGACGCCCTCCTCTCGCTACAATCCAAGAAGTTTAAACAGAAAGACTCATCACGTTTGAAGAGCCACCTGTACGGAATGAAGGACTAAGCAACAATACTATGGAACTCTTTCCACTTCAACAAGAAGAAAATCGACTTAGCAACCAGGTTGCAATCAGACCGACTACAGACGTCTACGTCAACATGCCTCGTCAAGAGCAAAACCCAATTTCAACAAATCCTGATGCAATTCCAACAATTGATCGAACTGCTTCTGGCTATTTCATGAACTTTGATACGTTTTCACTGGATCCAAGCGAGCCGGAAAAGATGCCAGCCAAAAAATCACACAAACAGAAACTCATTGACTTTTTGACCTTTTTCAGAAAGACTTACCTGGTGTCACCTTGGATAGAAATATGGTATATCACTGGGATTCTAGTTTTCCTTTTCTGGCTAGGTTTAATTATAACTTTTAGTATGCTTATTAATGGGCGATATCTCCAGCAGAGCTCTACAGCCCAAAGAGTCCATTTGATTTTAAAGCCACACCAGTCTTCACATTGTGAACCAAGAGACTTGTCTTCAGTGAACATCACAGCAATTCCTATACCGGACGGTATAGTATGGGACAAGATTGATTTTGATATATTCGGTCCGACTGAACTTTTAAAGCTTAAACATGTATTTAAAATTTCTTTAAGTGATATCATTACCTCCAGTACATTTTCTGATGATTGGGACACTGAAACTGTGAATAATATGATGTCTGATTTAGAAAAAACTGCAGCATTTCCGAACAATGAAATGTTAGAAGATACTTCAGACTATGATACATTGTACTGTTACCAACATTATGGTCATCATTTCTTGCACAAATCCATAACACCAAGAAATCTATTTGAATACCACCAGTGGGAACACTGCCCAACACCTCCAAGAGGTAGTTCGCAAATTTTGCACAGAAATTCACATACTTTTCAGGGTTTAATACATCTGACGCAAAGTCATTTTATTACAAAGTGGCAACAACATCAGCACAGAAAATTATGTTGACTAACACCAAACAGATTTACTCTTTATGGCCCAGTTGTCTACACAGGGTTTCGACCTAAGGAAGGACATTATAGATTTAAAATCAATCTGGGGTTCGAGGGACTGGCAAGTCCAGGGAACAGAAGCGCTTTTTAGAGCATGACTCATTCCACAGCAGATGATATTTCTAAATGACACTGTGCAACAGACATCCTGTCTTGGATTGGCCAAGAACAAGGAAATGAACACTCCTGGGCTTCCAGCACCATCACAGATGGGTGGGGGGCAGAATTCAACTACACATGGGGTAGGATTAGATGACATCCTCCAGTACAACAGGTCAGATCTCAATTGGACAGAATGGCTGATTTGGCCCATTGACACAAACATATGTCAACAGAGATTCCTAGGTATAACCGAGGGGTTTAGTATCAGTAGGCCAGATACACGCTATGTACAAAGACAACACCCAGGGGTAGTGACAGCCTATAGTGTTGGGAAGTTGTGCCTTGATTGGCTAGAGACCTCAACACTCACAGAAGTAAAACATCACTTGACCTTACTCACACCTGATGTGGACCTTAGGGATTTCTTGTCAGGCCCAAGGAAAACACTTCAGAAACATTTCATATATGCAGGCATTTATGCCTATTATAATGAAAACTGGAAAATATCCCAACAGGAGGCCGCAGAAAGAATACGGGAAATAGACCGTATTAACCTAGTGGATAATGGGTTAACAACTTTGACCTTCAAGATTTACTCCTTAGGCAACATTGTGTCTTCGGCAATCAACATATTAGAACAAGATCTGGCCTTGTTACAACACAGGCAATCCCAATTACGTTCTATTATGATGTTAAGCTGGACGCTGCAATCTTTGCGTGCAGGCTATGTGCACTGGCGTTTTATAAACACCACGTCTCTGTTTTCAGAATACAATCTAACTGATAAACAGACAGAAATGGCACAAAGGGGAGCCAAATATACAATGCTGCGTATTGAGAAACTGGAAAGGTTACCATTCACTGTTGCCGAATTACCATCAACTGAATGGCTAATTCATGGCCAAATCACTCTGCCAGTCACTACGTTTCAGTTTCAATATTCCCTTGAGCAAAGGCAGGCAGGCAGGCAAATATGAAAAAATGGGTAAGAGTTACATTAAGGAAACTTGGGAGTTACCCTATAGATATCAATGCCTGAATGGGGATTGTGAAGTGTATCTGAGTGGTACAAACTGCAAGAACGCTTTAAGCGGTTCTCTCATGTGTCAGGATATTTCTCTGCACGGAGCATGTAGTGGTTCGGTAGCGAATCTATCTTGTCACATGTCGGGGACCCCAGCGGCCATGATCACACCGGTTTTCCAGCTGCTCTCGAATGGTAGTTACTTGATGCTAAACGATCAAGGTTGCTGTGGGATGCTTCCAGGCGTCGCCTATCTGGTCACTGTTAGAACCAGGGTTACTTGCTGTATGCAAGTATTGTTTCCGCCACTGAACACAGTCAGGGAGGCGCCGTTATGGCCTTCGTTGAATTTTTCCTTTATACAATTTGATACTTTGAGCAGACTGAAAGCCATGCTTTTACAGCAACCTGTGCCCTTAACCTCTGCTCAAGAAACCTTTGAACTTCAAGTTGCAAGGACCTCAACTGAGATACAGGCGCTTATACGTACGAACTGCCCCTTTCATTTCGCAGAAATGGTGGGTCGTATCTTTAACATGTCTGATACGAGGGGCATTGTACACCTATTTAAGACCATAGGGTCAGGGCTATTAAGCACCTTTCAGACAGTCCTCGGAGTAATCCCAAATTTTATACACTGCTTATTGGGAAGCGTCTTTGGAGGTCTCCCGCTTATCCTGTTCCTAATTGCGGGAGTCCTGATTGTAATCTTACTGCTACGCAATGGACGGCCCAATTTCCGAGGAAATGGCGAACATACTCATGGAGCGGAAATACCGTGAACGCATGGTGCAGCTTCTGGGTATACCTTGCCTAAGAGAACTGAACGCCTCTTGGTTTCTATCGTTTAGACCAGTCTGGGTGGACTGCATCTTACCTGTTCTTCGATGCCTGATTTGCGGAGAAGAATGCACGTTGGATCTCTGTCTAACGTTTCCATCAGATACGCCCCCGGACATGGATGCTGTGCTGGACCCCCTAAAGGCCCATGCTCTGCGTTGTCCCCAGCGTCTTCCAATTCTGATGAATGCATTCCTTGAGAATCCACAGGTGCCGTTTGCTCCCGCTGGGTTAGGTGGCTCCTCCACAGGCTCTCAGGTAACAACTGCCGCACAAGCTGCCGCAGCACCGACTGTTGGCAGTGCTGAATTCCATCTATGTGTGATTGACGTGCTCAGTAGCTAACACCGATAATGTTGTATCTCCCAGCCAGGACACTTAATCTGGAATTGGCTCATCGCGTCCTGGGAAAGAATTCGGCTTCTCCATTTCGTTTCATAAATAAACGAACTAAATTTGGAACACTTCCTAAATTGCCACTTTCACTTGAGAAAGAATGGCCTTCTTCTGCTTATAATAATGCAACTTTTATGAGTGAGACGGAATTGACTTTTTCAAGTGGCAACAAAAAAACAGCTGACTTTTAACATTTTTTTATCATTTTTAAATGTCTTTTTAGGACCATGTTTTTAAGAGAATTTTTTGAAATTGTCCAGATTTTAGGTATGGTCATTGCCATCCAATTCGAAAGTGGAGTGGGTGTTATGTTTCATATAGAGGCCCTAATATAGACGTGTTCATATATGCCGTATATGGTCATATTCGCATATGCCCTATTATGGTCATAATCGTACATGCCCTATTTTGGTCATAATCGTCTATGCCCTATTATAGTCATGATCTCCTATGCCCTAATATAGGCATGATCTTTCACCTACATTAGTTCCCTACAGTACACAACCAGCTCTGAGGGTTGAACGTTATCTAGTCTGTGGTTAGAACACTGCAGGGTTTTTCCCAAACACAGGCCTACAATGTACTCATAAATTATGCATGAGCATTCACCAGCTACATCTCCCGCATAATATATATGTACAAAGTTCACCCCTGACGTCTTCCTCATGTCTAACAAAGATCAATACAAACCATACTGAGGGACGTGATACTTTAGGGTATAAATACACCACATCTTGCCACGGTAAGATAGAGGGAACCGAGACTTCCATGCTGACACACTGACCAGACACGCTGAGGCTCCTGCATGCAGTCGCTCCAGCTGACAGCGGTCTAACACAGCCCTTGCGGGGTGTCCAACTCGAGACCAGGATGGGGTCCCACACTCTCTCTATTTAGGTAATGGGGTTCGACTAAATCCTAGGAGGATTCTTGGCTCTTAGGCTTTTAGACCTACACATATGCTAGGTACACTCTGGTACATCTCGTTAGGCATCGTAGGAGTACGCGCACTTTTCATAATGCTTTTTATATTCATGTATGTATTCATGATTCTTGCAATATGGTAGAACTGTACTATCCCTTCACTCTTATCTTACTGCTGATAATATATCTCTGCTATTGTCTGCTGGTTGCTACAGCACATATATTTTACACTAGAATAACAACTGTTCAATAAATACTTAATGAAACGCCCAGACTGTTTATCCTGTGTAACTCTCTGAGACAAACCGAATAAGTAAGCACGAGTGACTGAGCGAAAAGTAGTACATTGTTTCCACGATTCTGAGGGATCAGGGTTGTCATGATCTAAGGTTGCCAGGAACTAATCTCTCCCCGATAAGAGGAGATTCTAGTGGCACTGTGAGCTAGCTAATGCAAATCCGGCTAACATATGCGGTGGGGGTGCACAGAGTCAGTCTAACACCAAGCCCACAGTTTATGTTATCCAAGCGCGCAGGTCCTGCAGGGGTACTATAGGAACTACACGACAATACACAGCAAATGATATGCCCCCTTAAAATCTAGATGTGTGTATATATGGGCCTTTTTGACGTGTTCTAATAGAACAGGAATCAAGGGCAACGTATATCTGTTGTTTATTGTTCCGTTATTCAGTGCCCTAAAGTCGATACACATGCGTTTTTCACCATTAGCCTTTGGTATAAAAAATAAAGGTGAAGCAGCTGGGGATTTGGAAGGACAGATAAATCTGTTTGCTAAGTATTTTTACTAATAGTCTTTCAAACGCTCATTTTGAGGCTTGGAAGGAGCATATATCTTGCTACAGGGCACCACTGCTCCCGGCATTAAATCTATTTGACAATCACACTGTCTGCGTGGGGGCAGACTATTTGCTTGTTGTTCGTTGAACACGTCTTGATAATCCTTCTACCTCTCTGGTAATTGAATATCTTTCTCAGCAGTCGTGGCAATGTGGTGTAAGGTTGCTAAAGCTTGGACTGGGGATTCTAGAGATACCTGACCACAATGTTCTTTGCACCAGGAATTTTCAAGCAGAACAGTTTTATTGACCCAATAAAAGGAAGGATTGTGTTTCCTCAACCACAGCAGACCTAATATCATCCCGTATTGAGGTGCATTGATAATGTTGAACGTTGATGTCTCGATATGGTTTTCAGTACAACTTACTTCTGTGTTCTGTAAGGAGACTGATGGGACCTGGTGCTAATTTCCAACCATCAACTGCCAACACTATCTCCGGTGTTTCTTTTTCTAACAGACACTATTACAACCTTTCAGCCATCCTTTTATCCATAAAGATTCTGGTTGCCCCAGAATATATCTTGGCGTCAGTGTCTTGCCATCCATGACCGGTCTTCACCTGAACCGATATAAAGAAGTGCTCTGGGATTTATTTACCTATTTCTTTCACTGAAGGGATTGTCATACCGCTCAAAAAGCCCCCTCCTGTTACCTTTGAGCATTCCAGTTTTCCAATTTTTGATTAGACAGGGATGGCAGGTATTTCATGAAACCTGGTTTAATTCTGGTTTAATTCAACATACAATCTTTAACATAATGACCCCTCCTACCACAATACATACAGAGCCCATTTTTACGTCTTTGTTCTCTTTCATCCTGGGACAGGGGGCCCCTCACTGTTCCTATTTCCATGGGTTCAGGGGTACTTCCTGTGTTGACTCTAAGGAACCGAGTCTTATCATATCGAGGAGCGAATCTTTCTACTCTCCTCTTATCGTTTCCTCGCTCACTAAGATGACTATCTAACCGTAAGGTGAGATATATAGGATCTGTACAGGAGGTGGTTTGGGGATCGATTTGGGCTAAAACATCCTTCAATTCCTCCTTCAACCCCTGATAAAACAAGGCTGCTCTTTTTCCTCAGGCCATCTAGTTTCTGCAATAAATCTCTGAAATGTATTTAGATACACCAACAAATCCTTATTTCCTTGCTTTAACTCAAGCATCTCTTTATCAGCTGAAAAATTATTTGCTCTTCTGTCAAAAACATTCTCAAATTCTTTTCGGAACTCCTCCCAATTGTACAATAAGGGATTGCCTCTACGAACCAGGGGGACCACCCATTGAGCAGCGTCTCACGCCAAATATGATATCATAAAGGCAACACGAGCTTGGTTAGTGGGGAAGGAACTGGGTTTACATGAGTAATGTAACAGTATCTGTGTCATGAATATTTGCATCTTGTTTTCATCTCCTGATAATATTTCGGGGCAGCAAGAGGTATAGGGGTGGGTACTTCTACAGTTATACGTGGAGCAGCACCAGCCATGCTTCCCGAAGGCCAGGAGATTCCTCCAAATGGCTTCCCTGTTTAAATGTCAAAATATTCTTCTGCATCTTTTCTACTCTCTTTTGTAATGCAGTGGTTTCAGCACGAGAGGTAGTTACCTCCTGCTGTACAAGGGCTGAGGCAGCTATAACATCCTCTGAGGTGGCTATTTTGATTCAGAACCGATCAGGAGAGATTCTGCTTATTCTGTGAAGGTTCTATTCCAAACTCCCTGGATCGGTTTGATGCTCAAATGGGTCCACCTCTCAATCGCCTCAGTTCTGATAGCTATAATAGCACAGAAGGTTGAGGAGATCAAGCAAGGGAAGGGAAGGAAGGGAACAGCAGGGAGGGAGACCAAAAAGACAAAGAAACACCATAAGAAATCATAACAAGTATCTCTAGCACTATGAATAACTCTCTCCGTATAGGGCATCTAAGTACCTGTAAAGAAAATATCTGTGCTGTACATTCACTGGAAGAGAAGAGTACATTCCTTCATGTCCTGATGCTTCTCTTGTACAATCAAAATAAATAAACTTATGAAAATAGGAATAAGGATTTACTGATCTGTTTGCATGTTGTTTATCGTTTCTCATTTATAAATGTGTGCACATTCTTACACACCAAATAACTCATATGGTATTACATCACAGGGGGTGACCCAATTCACACCATAATGGAATCCCTGTTTAAGAGAAAAGGAAAAGAATATTATGCATAAATCATATGATCTTCAGCTTCTTAATTTGGCACTTATTAGAACCTTAGCATATATCTCCAATGTAAAAATAAAGATTCTGACGTTAATCTCACATCAGATCAGAGATGAGTGGTAAGAACAATTCCTGTAATCCAAATATCTCTGCACACAAACTACTATACAAACAAGGTAGTTATAGATAGCATCAGTTCCATACTGAGGCTTTAATTCATTCATGGACAAATCAGAACCCAACAACTGTGATACGATCGTATTTCCTTCTTTAGATTCCAAATATCTTCAACCTCAAAAAACAGGCATTTCCTGAACACGCCCCCACAAAGCGAAGACACTGAATAACCCAGCGAGTGTCTTTGTGTCACTTCATATCAGTGATAAGCTTTTCATTAGCGGTTCGAGGCATTTAGGATATTAAATAGTTATAGAACTCGGCTGGTGAACATGTCACCCTTACTGCACCGCAGTTCAACGGGATTTGTAGTGCGTAATTGACTAAACCGCGGTGATTAAAATAAGCAGCAAGTGACTGCCATCAGAACCGTTTCTTATTCCTTCCGGTTCACGACGTCATCATCTTGCGTGTTGGTTGTTCTCGCTTTGCCTAATGGGAAATGTAGTCCCACTCGCACCGATCTCTCGGGAGCTGTGTGCGGCTCCAATTTTTGCTGAATACCAATTAGTTGTGCCCCTACCAACCTGCAGGTAAGTGCCTTCTTGTAATTCGAGGATACTGCCTTCCACAGACAGTATTCATTTAGTTCCCAAGGCGTCAAATTGATCATTGTGTAACAATGAGTGAGTGGGGGAATCAGAGGCTGTATGGGTGAGTGAGTGCATGTATGAGGGGCTGTATGGGTGAATGAGTGAATGAGTGTATGTATGGCTGTGTGGGTGAGTGAGTGGATGTGCCAGTGGTATATGGGTGAGTAACTGGGTATGTGAAAGGCAGTATAGGTGAGTGATGGGGTACATGAGTGACTGTATGGATGAGTGAGTAAATGTGAGAGTGGCTGTCTGGGTGAGTGTGTGCTTATTTCAGTGACTGTATAGGTGAGTGAGTATGTGTTAGTATCTGTATGAGTAAGTGAGTGCGTGTGTGTGTATCTATATGGGGAGTAAGTGGCTGTGCGGTTCACTGCATGGGTGAGTGAGTAGGTGTGTGAGTAGCTCTATGGGTGACTGACTCAGTGTGTGAGTGGCTGTATGGTTGTATGAGTAGATATGTAAGTGGCTGTATTTGTGAGTGAGTAGGTGTATGAGTGGCTGTATGTGTGAGTGAGTGGATTTGTGTGTAGATCTATGAATCAGTGAGTGGGTGTGTAAGTACTAGTATGGGTCTGTGAAGGAGTTTGTGAATGGTTGTGTGGGAGTGGGTGTCTGAAAGGTTCTATGGGGGTGTGAGTGGGTGCATCAGTGATTCTGTGGATGATGTCATCAGTGACACCATTTGAGATGTCATCAGTGATGTCACTGACCCTGTCATGAGTAGGCCTGGGCGTAAAACTCCGCTCCGCTTGTGTAGTTTGTAGAATTTGACAAATCTGCGTTCCACAGAGAATGCAGAGTTAACGATAAACTCTGCATCCGGCAACAGAGCAGAGGGTTTTTTTCGTTGGTGCTCCAAATATCTTTTTGTGCGCGCGGGAGCAATTTACTGGGTGCTCGCAATTGCCCATGACATTTCCTAGACACTCAGGAGCACCACAAGATTTGCTAGCTGCCCGCAAGCTCCAGCAACTTCCGGCGAATGTTTTGTGACATAAGCAAATGCGCACGATCTACCGCTGCTGCAATCTGGGGAAGATTCTCTCCTCGAGAAGCATCAAAATCTTCCTGAAATGATGAATTGGATTAAAAAACCTCCTGAAATGTACCGTTGGTTTTTTGTGCAAGGAATCCATTTTTTTTTTTTACAACATGAACAAAGTTTCCCAAAGTCTGCAGCTTGCTGTTCCTGTCCAAAAGGCTCCTCCCAGTGCTTTGTCCATCTTCTGGTCACTTTTCATTTGGATTTGGATCTGGAAGGATCTCTCTTTGTGTCTGTTGCATATATACCATTGGATTTAAGGACTATGTATTTGAGATTTCACAAGTAAGTTTAAAATGTGTTGTATAAGGGTGTTGCTTGTTTGATAGAGGGCATTCATCAGGATTTGTTTCTTTTTTTATTCATTTTTTAAAAATTTATTGTGGTGGGGGGGCCTGCAGATTCAGTAGGGTCCTAGTTATTTTTTGCACGTAATTCTTATTTTGTAAAGGAGAAATACAGCGCAGTTTGCTCCATTTTCTCCATGTTTTCTAAAAAAATTGCAATAATCTTTTAATTCAATATGTGACCTAGTCTAACAATGTGCCTTCCAGCCAGTAGTATCAGTACTAGTCATGGGTACTAGTCATGGGTGCATGAAACAACTGTTTCTGTGGTGTCTGTTGAATTGAGGCCATGGATGGTGTTGGATTAAAATGCAAAAAAAATGTATTGTGCTATTTCATGTTTTTTTCCCTGCAAACAGGGTATAGGTGGGGGTAATGCTTTTGGGAGACGTGTGTTGTTTTAAACATTTTTAGCCCAGTTAATTTTTGTTATTGGCATTGCTGAATTAATACTGTGTTCTCTGTGTTACCAATTCCTCCTTTGTCTGGCCAGTGTTTGTGTTTGCCATAGGCCACCATTTGTCTTAGCTCCCCATGTCATATATC
Organism: Calotriton arnoldi; assembly: GCA_963921515.1. Lineage (NCBI taxonomy): Eukaryota > Metazoa > Chordata > Amphibia > Caudata > Salamandridae > Calotriton > Calotriton arnoldi. The sequence goes on from CAWUFW010011746.1 coordinate 48,851, forward strand.
CAGGGGCCATTTTGTATAGTCAGTTTCCGTAGTGTGCTTTTGCCATAGACCTGCATGTGTTCTTTGTTTTCCAGGCCTCCTACTTGTTGATGTGGCCATATGGCTGGCGGCCATTTTGTGTATGTATATCACACAAGAAGTAAGTTTGGTGAAACTCGGAAAATGGGGGAGACGGTCCGCAATCTGGTGGCAGTCGAACAAAACTGTTCTGATTGTTATGCAGCAGAGAACCCCTTTCAGGACAAGAACCCTCACTCACCCGAAGGTGACATGCTTAATCATTGGGTTCCCTCCTCACACCAAGGCCGCAAGGTCATTGGTGGGGGCTACAACTCCTCATAAAGTGAGGAGGAGCTGAGGTGTTTTAGGAAACTCAATAACGTGAGCGAAGTGAGTAAAGGGAAGTGTGCAGTATAGAAGGAAAAGTATAAAACTGTCTCCAGAAGACCAAATGACTTTTACTCTGTGGCCTTATGGGACAGGATTCACAGAAGAGAGGACATGGGGTTAGCAACAAATATACCCCTACTGTAGGTCAACATGTTTCTGCCCTTAGATGACCACAACCAGGGTTCTAGGGCATTCTGCAGGACCAGGTAAATAGTCACTCTGCACAAATCAAAAAGAAAAAAAAAACATATACTGGCCACCGAATCAGTAGCCTGTTCAGATACAGCGATGGCCCGTGAGGCTGTTCATCCACCGTCTTTCTGGAATAAATAGATAAATTACCAATTAGTCATATTAAAGGGATTATGTCATGTTGCATATTTAAAAGGAACAAAAAAGTCTTTATGAGGACGAGGTAATGACTGTACATTAGCCCCCACTAAATATATAGACAGATAGAAAAAACACTCTCCAGCCAATGTGGTGACACCACTGTTGCTCAGTTGAATTGGAATAAAATCAGACACAAAGAAGCACTACATATCGCTGCTTTGTCAAGAAATGTTTGTCACAACCTTGTCATGCAAATGTTATCTAAAGACCCATGCAAAAATGGGAGTCTGGAGTACAGATTAAACAGCAAGAGGGTGGGGAGCATCATGTATGTTATGGGGACCTGGCATTGAATGTGTCAGTTTGGGATCATGAATTAAAAAGTACTGACTATATGCTTTATAGTGTGGGGAGCAACAAGAACACTAGCTTTCCCGAGTTATGTCTTTTTACAATGCTCCTGTGGGGGTGTAAAGCATCCCCAAAGAGGGCGTGGTGTTCTACCTCTAGCATAAAATAAAATAAATGACCCAACATGCGTGATTGCTCGCACCGGTCATAGTCTGGTAAACGGTAGGCATACAAAGACCGGCAACTTCGGGAAACTGATCCCATGGGCCATATTGAGCCCTCAGCAGGACGTAACTCAACATATACCAAGCATAAATATAACCAGACCACAGGCAACACAGGTAGATCTGCAAGTGACATTAGTGCAAATCTGTTAATGTTGGAGGATGTGTGTCATTAGCGAAGAGGAATGCAGTCCTCGAGAGGTGTATAGATCTCGAGGCGTTAGAGAATGCGCTGACTTTGGGATAAACCAGTGCAGGAGTATCGGGCTTACCTTGTCCTTGCATCTACTGCAGGTGTCTCGGTGAGAGGAAAAGCACGCATAAGGACTGAACTCAAGCGTAGTGCCGCTTGTGACATAAGGCTGTCAAGGACATCACACATGCTAGAGGTCATGGGAAATGCAGTTTCAAAGTCAGAGGGGCGGAGGTTGCCTCGATGTGGTCATGAGAACAGTCATGAAAAAGAAAAAGAACAGGGAAGCCCATGTCCTATGGGTGGGCCCTTGGCTGATAGACCTAAACAATATAGAATGAACAGGTTACGAAGGAGGTGATCGAGGGCCATGTCATGCGGTGTGGTGCGCTGTATGGTTATATGAGCAGAGGGTTCACAAAGATAGTGACAGGTTAATGAAGACCTCATGTTACTAGACCATAGGTGTATGTAGAGAGACTCTACCAAGCAAGCAGTGGTGGGACAACTTGGTGCAGAGTGTATCCAGGCTGTTGCATGTACGGCGATGAGACAACACGGTGAAGGGTGTATTTTCCTAATATCTCAGAGGGGTCCAGGGGATTTAATCATGCAGTCCATCTTTATTGCAGTGGAGCCTAAAAATCCACAGTTGTTCTCTGTGGAACAGGACTGATTCATGGTTTCCCATCAGTTCGAGGTAACGAGGTTTGTCTAAGACAATCCATTCGATTTCATTTACTGTATGGCCAGCATCTAGGTAGTGTCCCATCATCTTAGTGTTATATTTCTTACATCTTATAGAGCTGCGATGTTCTACTATCCTCATTCTGATCTTGCGGTAGGTAATTCCCACATACTTGAGTTTGCAGAGGCACCTAATGAGGTATATTACTCCATCAGTGTTACAGTTGGTGAAGTTGCGAAGTTCCTAAGGGGGTCTTGAGGTCCAGATCTATCTCGGTGGCAGAGCTCGTGTTTGGGCATACTGGGCACTAGCCACAGGGGTGAAGGCCCTTTGACAGGAGGAAGGGACCAGAGTGTGTTCTGGTGCAATTTACAAGAGGAAGGAGGGGGTCGCATATGTACCAAGATATCCCTGATGTTCCTGCTCCACTTCAGTGCAAAAAGGTGTTTTGGTAGAGACTTATCCTCGTATTGAGGATGGGCCAGTTTTTAGTTATGGCCCTCTTGATGATGTTAGTCAAGTGACTGTAGGTACTGACACAGACAAGCCTGTCCATGGGGCATTTGGGATGTGTTTCTAGGATGGCCTCCCTGTTGTTATTTCTGGCCTTTTTGGCTGCTTTATTTATGAGTTCCACAGGGTACGCTCTCTGGGGCATATGAGTACTAGGCATCGCCGCGTGTTCTTTGAACTTCACTATGTCAGTGCAATTCCTTGGGAGGAAGCTATCATAACACAAGAAGAATTGCGTACAATTGGTTTCCTGTGTAGTTCTGAGCAAATCCCACCATCCTTGGAGTAAAGTTAAAGGTTGAGGAAGAGAAGAGATGTTTTACTAAATTCACAAGGGAACCTCAAATGGGAATTCCTTGTATTCAGCCAGGTGGAAAAGATCTGTAAAGAATATTCAGTGCCTTCACACACCATTAGTATGCCTTCAATATATGTTTTCTACATTGTAAGTTTAATGGAATATAAATTGTATGTAGGATAGATATGTTTAGACTCGAAATCCTGCATGTACATGTTCGCCATGCTTGGGGCAAAGGGGCTGCCAATGGAAGTTTCGATCACCTGCTCATATAGATGTTCTTGGAACTGTAAGAAATTTTCTTTCATGGTGATAGTCGCACAAGCCATCACGAATGTGGTGGGGGTCAGATCATCTTCTAATGTGCGACCAAGGAGTTCTTTCACAGTCAGTAAAGTGTCATCCTGTGGAAAGTTGGTATATAGAGATTTCACATCGAATGAGGCTAGCAGATGTACATCTATATTGAAGGAGATGTCCTCAAGTACATTCAGTATGTGTTTTGTGTCCTGGATGTAGGCAGGCATCTCACTAGCCACTGGTTGTAGGAACCAATCCACGAACTGGGAGAGGGGTTCGTGTAATGGCCCAATCCCAGAGAGAGACGGTCTCTCTGGTGGTGGTCTAGTGGATTTGTGTATTTCTGATAGGATCTAGAAATAGGAGGTCTTGGGGTGACCCTGTACCAAAAATGCAGATTCACCTTTCGTAATCCAGCCTGCGTCTCTCCTCCTCTCTACTAAGGTTTTGATTGTGTAATGATAACCATTGCTCCATCTTTATCAGCCATTTTGATGATGATGTCGCAGTCAGATCCCAGCTGTTGAATGCAGTGTAGTTCGTCCTTGGAGAGGTTGAAGAAAAGGAATTTGTAATGAGACACTCACCTGTGCTCCAGATTGTTTCACCTTAAATGACAACAACTCTTGAATGATGCCTATTTCCCCGAACCCTCTAGAAACTAGCAGCGTGACAGCAAGATTGGTTAACTTAATCTCACCCTGAAAGCATCCGGGGGGGATAGGGGTTGGGATAAAGAGAGACAAGAGAAGATGAAGATTCCAGGAGTCTTCACTTATGGGACAGGAATTCGGTGGACTGTGGAGTACTCTGGAGACAGGGGACAGGAATGCGGCGGGTTGATTAGAAATATCTTGGACCCTCCACAAAGCTCCTAAAGTACCAAGTATAGAAAAGAAACAATAAGTGCCTCCTCTAACAGAGTTTCTTTGAATATCATAGATTGGAACAACAATAAAGCCTCACCTAATAGTTGCTTAGGTTGCATGCAGATTAGCTGATGATTCTACAATTCAGTTATCAGTTGAGCAATCTGAAATGGACAATACAACCATCAATATTCCAATAGTGAATCTAAACAATCATTCATATTCATTAATCATAATATGTTATTTAAATGGTACCTGAACCCATCAAATGAATTGCTTGGATCAGATGCTATGAGCCTTCTTTGATTCTTAATACAGCATTAATCTCACCCAGGAATAATGAGAATAATATTAGAGAAAAAAAATAACAATAAAGCAAATAGTTCTAACAGTACAGGTATTTAAGAGTTCAATAATCCTTTAAACAGAATTCGCTTCGTGTTAACTGAAAGAGTTAACAGTTTGTGTAAAAGTCACTGTTAAATAAAGTTATTAGTCTCTGTTTTTTCCAATGTCTGTTTTTGCCAATGTCAATTGTTGCCAGGAATTACGGTACTTTTCTCCGTGATGCTCAAGAACTTGATTCCTTCTCAAGTTCACAAAATAACTTTCTATTTAGCTTTGGGTCTTTGAGAAATGTGTAGATTGTAACTTAAATATTAGAAGCGACTCACCGTAGTCTTTGTTGTTTAATAAATGTTTAAGTTTGAGCTTTTCTTTCTGTTCTTCTTTTTCAGGGAATACGGTAGCGCTGTGTGTCCGAAAGATCCAGGGGGAAGCCGTCTGACGGAAGACCTCTGGCGGAACAGGAAGGCTGGGATCACCGATGCGAAGCCAGGAGAGAAGGGGAATCCGATCCGGAGACAGGAGCTGGAGCCAGGTAAGTGATAGGGTAAACGAGGCCAAGCAAGGAGTGTGAATGGGAGCGGTTTAAATACCCTCTCATTCACGTTGCTGATATTTACATACACGCGCATACTGTCAGTTAGCACTTGAAAGCGTGCTGCCTATGCATGAACCAACTGTCTTCCTGAGTCCGTGGCAACGCGTGTATTCCTTTTGAATATTCATAAAGCACACGTTTGTTTAGGAGTTAGTGGCTGCTTCAATCATTAACAATACACGTTGCAAAACACATTTTAACAGTTTGTGCTAATCAAATGTCCTGAATTGACCATTTTTAAAACATCTTTACTTCTGCTAAAAATATTCCAATAAGGCTAGATAATATAACATGATATAAATGGTACTAAAGCCTTAACTTTAATTTGTAACCAACAAACAATGATACCTCAGTGCCAAATTATCCTGGGGAATACTGGTCAAGGCGAGCAAGGGAGAATACATTTGTAACAGTTTCCACCCCCGCAAAGGCCGCCTTAGGAGACGTGGTTTGTCAGGATGTAAGGCATGAAATTGCCTTACTAATCGAGTAGCATGTACATTGGAAGCGGGTTCCCAAGATTGTTCTGAAGCATCGTAACCCTTCCAGTCAAGGAGATAATGTAACTTTCCTTGTATTCTTTTAGAATCGGGGATACGTCGAACTTCATATTCGGGATGATTATTAACCATAACTGGAGGAGGGGGTATCCTTCCGAGTCATGGGATAATATTGTTTTTACAAGGGATACATGGAAGGTGGGATGTATTGTGAGCTCATCAGGTAATTGTAGTTGTACCGTGACTGGATTTAGAACCTGTTTTACTGGAAATGGACCCATAAACCTAGGCTGTAATTTTCCAGGTCCTTCTAATTGGATGTTTCGTGTAGATAACCAGTCTAGATCTGCTTCTTTATACTTGGGTTCTGGTGATCGATGCTTGTCTGCTTGTATTTTGGCCTTTTCTTTATGTTTTGCAAGACTTAATCTAGCCTTTTCCTGCATGTCTCGTCTCTGATGGTAAAGGTGTAGTGGGAGATAAAGGCAGAATAGGGAGAAAACGTGGATGGTAACCAGTTAGAAAGTAGAATGGTGAACATCCCAGTGCAGAATGTACACTGTTATTGTAAGCAAACTCTGCCAAGGGGAGAGCTTCCTCCCAACTTGAAGTCAAAGTGGACGTCAAACATCGTAAACTTTGTTCCAAGTACTGATTGACTTTCTCAGTCTGCCCATCAGTTTGAGGATGGAAAGCTGAGCTTAATGCCACATCGATACCAATTGGGTACATAAGGTCTTCCAGAACTTTGAATTAAACTGGGGGCCACGGTCGGAGATAATTTTGCTGGGTAAACCATGCAATTTGACAACATGATTCAAAAAGATGTTGCTAAATTCTACAGCAGTGGGCACTTTAGGAAGAGGAATAAAATGACTCATTTTGGACAGTAAATCCACGATTACAAGGATGGTTGTGCATTTATTAGCCTTGGGTAAATCGGTAATAAAATCTACACTAACAGTATTCCAGGGTGTGGGAAGAATAGGCAAAGGATGCAACAAACCTCCTGTTGCTATATGTTGAGTTTTATTACGCGCACAAGTTGGGCATGATTTAACAAATTCTCGAACATCATCTTGTATGTTTTCCCACCAGAAACTTTGTGTACATAAATCTAAAGTTTTGTGTGTACCTGGGTGACCTGCTAACCCGAAATCATGGTGCCAAGTTATGATTTGATGTCTTAATTCTTTTTGTGGAATGAATAACTTGTTATTATGAAATAAATAAACATCTTTTCTGGAATTTCTCGTGTTTTGTAACCATGCTTGGGTATCAATGGCTTGGGATGCAGTCTTGATTTCTTGGAAAAATGAGTCAACTTGCGTAACTGTGATTATCTTGCTTTCAGGTATGATGTTTGGTGCAGTGGTTGAGTGTTCTTTAGTTTCTTTCTCATCTATTCTAGATAAGGTATCAGATAACAATTGTTGTTTACCAGGACGATATGTTATTATGAAATCAAATTCACTAAAAAATAATAACCATCTCATCTGCCTGGGAGTTAGGGCCTTCACGGAGGTAAAGAACTGAAGATTTTTATGATCAGTAAAGATAGTTATTGTGTGTTTGGTCCCTAACAAATGATGCCTCCATTCACTGAAGACTGCCTTAATGGCCAACAACTCACGCTCAGCTACCATGTAATTCTGTTCTGCCTGTAGTAATTTTCTTGAAAAGTACGCTATTGGATGTAAATGTCCGGTACTGGGGTTCTTTTGTAAAAGAACTCCTAAAGCAGTCTGAGAAGCATCTGCTTCTACAAAAAATGGATTGTCAGGATCAGGGTGGCACAAAATGGGGGCTGTAGTGAATGCTTGCTATAATTTTTTAAAAGCTTTTTCAGCATCTTCTGTCCAGTGAAAGGTTTTCTCCTTTTTTAGCAAATGAGTTATTGGGGAGACAATTTCGGAAAATTGGGCAATAAATCGTCTGTAAAAATTAGCGAATCCCAACACTCGTTGGATGTCTTTTACCGATTTAGGGGATGGCCAATTAAGAATCGCATCCACCTTTTTTGGATCCATCGCGATACCGTCTGGGGACAAAAAATAACCTAGAAATTCTACTTTTGTAGTATGAAATATGCACTTTTCTAATTTTGCATATAAAGAATGCTCTTTTAATCTTTGGAGAATGGCGCGAACATGTTGAATATGTTCCTGTTCATTTTTGGAAAAGATCAATATATCGTCTATATAGACGATAGCACAGACGTCAAGAAAGTCATGCAGCACTTCATTAATAAAGTATTGAAAAGCCGCCGGAGCATTACACAGTCCGAATGGCATGACTGTGTACTCGAAAAGTCAAAATTTAATGCAGAAGACGGTTTTCCATTCATCGCCCTCCTTGACGCGAATGAGGTGGTAGGCGCCCCGTAGGTCCAATTTTGTATAAATGGTAGATCCCTTGACTTGATTTAATAATACAGGGATTAAAGGCAATGGGTAACGATTTTTAATCGTAACCTTGTTTACTGTGCGGTAATCAATACAAGCGCAGAGATCTCCGGATTGTTTGGCCACGAAGAAGAGTGGAGAGGAGACGGGTGATGTGGAATGCCTAATAAAACCTAATTGTAATAATTCGTCTCAATATTGTTTTAAATATTGTGTCTCTGGATCAGTAAGGGCATATATCCTGCTACAGGGTAAGACTGCTCCTGGTACTAGATCTATTCTGCAATCAAATACCCTATGGGGTGGCAGTTGTGTGGCTTGTACTGGGTCAAATACTGCAGAGAAGTCTTGATAGTGTGTATGTAGTATGGTAGTAGTTTGTTCATGTGTAGAAGCACAATATAATGGATGGATAGGGTCTTGTGTTTCCTTATAGCAATGCGTTCTACAGAATGCAGAATCCAATGTCACTGTTCTTTGAACCCAAACTATCTTTGGGTTGTGCAGCTCCAACCAGGGAAGTCCTAGGATTACCCCAAATGTAGGAGTATCAATTAGATCAAACATGGTTTGCTCAGTGTGACCATTTTCACACACAAGTGTCAATGGTGAGGTGTGAAAACGAATAAGGCCAGATGACAGAGCTGAGCCATCAACTGCCCTTACAGGTTCCGGTTCTTCTTTTGGTATGAGTGTAAAACCAAACTTTTTAGCCAAAGCTATGTCAAAAAAGTTACCTGTTGAGCCTGAGTCTATTAAAACAGACAAACTATACCTTTGTTGATTTGAAATGAGAAACGTAATCCGAATGGTCATGTGACAAGGGACACGATTGATAATATTAGTCACATACTGAGAGATCTTGAGGTCTTTAATTCCCAAAGGAGCGATCTCTTCATCCTTTGGGACAGTTAGTTTCCCGATTCAGTTAAATTTGAGGTGACACTAGCTATTGCTTTTTTTGTTTTGGGCTTTATGGGACAATCTTGAGCAAAGTGACCGGCCTTACCGCAATAAAGACAAAGGTTCCCTTTTCTTCATCTATCTTTTTCTTCAGAGGTTAATGGGCCTTTAAGTCCTCCGATTTGCATTGGTTCAGGTTTGTCTTCACTGTCTTTTTTCTCCGACTTAATTGAAATAAGTCTGGTTTCTAGTCTAAGTTTGTCATGCTTCCTTTCTCCTAGTCTGTGGTCCAATTTCACAACCAGATCTAAGAATTCAGAGTAGTCATCAGGTAAGTTAACAATGTGAGCTAAAGAGTCCTTTAAATCATCCCTCAAACCTCTGTAAAAAAGAGAAATGCGCTTTTCTTCGGGCCAACGAGTCTCGGACAAGAGGCGATTAAAAGTAGTCATGTATATGATTAGGTCCTTGGAACCCTGTCGCAGATTTAATAATTCATTATCGCTAGCTTGAATGAAGGTATGGCGCGCAAATAAACGGGACATGGCATCCTTGAACTGAGTATAGTTGTGTAAGAGAGGGTCATTGTTTTCCACTAACAGAATAGTCCAGTTCGCGGCTACTCCACCTAGATATGAAATGATAAATGCAATTTTATCAGTGTCGGTAGTGAAGCCCTGAGGTTTGCATAAAAAATGCAACTGACACTGGCTCATGAAGGAAGCAAATCAGGAACTATCACCTAAAAAACGTTCAGGGTTAGCCAGAGGGATAGGAGTTGGAGCAACCACTGTTACCTGTATATTATGGTCAGGGTGTTGAGAACTGGAGCCGGAGGCTGCAAAAGGATTTTGACCAAATTTCGATGGGGCTAAGAAAGGGCGAGGGTCTGTGTTTTTGGGTTCTCTCCATTGAGTGAAGTCAGACCTGCTTTTTAATAATTCCTCTCTCAAGGCATGATTTTCCTGCTTTATTTGCTGCATCTCAATTTGCAGATTCTTAATTATATCAGTTAGCTGCGATGTCTGATCAGAGACATCTATGTTAGGTCGTGATCAAGGTGAAGCAAGTGGTGCAGCTTGGCCTTCTGTTATGAGACACTCACCTGTGCTCCAGATTGTTTCACTTTGAATGATGACAACTCTTGAATGATGCCTATTTCCCCAGACCCTCTAGAAACTAGCAGCATGACAGCAAGATTGGTTAACTTAACGTCACCCTGAAAGTATCCGGGGGGAAAGGGGTTGGGATAAAGAGAGACAAGAGACGATGAAGATTCCAGGAGTCTTCACTTATGGGACAGGAATTCAGTGGACTGTGTAGTACTCTGGAGACAGCGGACAGGAATGCAGCAGGTTGATTAGAAATATCTTGGACCCTCCACAAAGCTCCTAAAGTACCAAGTATAGAAAAGAAACAATAAGTGCCTCCACTAACAGAGTTTCTTTGAATATCATAGATCGGGACAACAATACTTCATAAAGCCTCACCTAATATTTGCTTAGGTTGCATGCAGATTAGCTGATGATTCTATAATTCAGTTATCAGTTGAGCAATCTGAAATGGACAGTACAACCATCAATATTCCAATAGTGATTCTAAACAATCATTCATATGCATTAATCATAATATGTTATTTAAATGGTACCTGAACCTGTCAAATGAATTGCTTGGATCAGATGCTATGAGTCTTCTTTGATTCTTAATACAGCATTAATCTCACCCAGGAATAATGAGGATAATATTAGAGAGAAAAAATAACAATAAAGCAAATAGTTCTAACAGTACAGGTATTTAAGAGTTCAATAATCCTTTAAACAGAATTTGCTTCGTGTTAACTGAAAGAGTTAACAGCTTGTGTAAAAGTCACTGTTAAATAAAGTTATTACTCTCTGTTTTTTCCAATGTCAATTGTTGCCAGGAATTACAGTACTTTTCTCTGTGATGCTCAAGAACTTGATTCCTTCTCAAGTTCACAAAATAACTTTCTATTTAGCTTTGGGTCTTTGAGAAATGCGTAGATTGTAACTTAAATATTAGAAGCGACTCACCGTAGTCTTTATTGTTTAATAAATGTCTAAGTTTGAGCTTTTCTTTCTGTTCTTCTTTTTCAGGGAATACGGTAGCGCGCGGTGTCCGGAAGATCCAGGGGGGAGCCGTCCGACGGAAGACCTCTGGCGGAACAGGAAGGCTGGGATCACCGATGCGAAGCCAGGAGAGAAGGAGAATCCAATCCGGAGACAGGAGCTGGAGCCAGGTAAGTGATAGGGTAAACGAGGCCAAGCAACGAGTGTGAATGGGAGCGGTTTAAATACCCTCTCATTCACATTGCTGATATTTACATACACGCGCATACTGTCAGTTAGCACTTGAAAGCGTCCTCAGCCCTGCCAAGTATCACGCATCAGTCGTGAGACTAATGCATTTCAGTGTGGTGGTCCGCATCACCGCACTGAAATGCAAAGTCACGCATAATAGGCATAGCACTCCTTCGCTGTCAGCGCTATCAAGCCATTCTAGCGCTGGTAATTATGCACCCTTGGAATGCTAAACTAAAGTTAGAGTGGCTCCCAGCAGGCTTTAGGGGCTCCGGGAGCTCTCTTGCTTAGCTGCTACAATGTAACAATTATTTGATTCCCACTGCACAGCATACTGATGTACATGTGACTGACGTAACGTCCTGCTGTGCGCGTTTGCGCAGGCGTGTGGCTACAGTTCCTGAGTTGCGGTAGCTGTGGGTGCTCACTGCTGTAGTGGCAATGAGCGCTGCTCGCACCACAGTAATCATATTTTAAAAAATATGATCGACATCCACGACCGGCGGCGAACCTGACCCAACCCCGAGGTCAGGAGTGCAATGACTGATAGATCCCAGAACACCACACTGTACATCTCTGCCGCTGAATCTTCATGCTGCTGGAGTGGTTGTGGGCACGAGGCGGCCGGGCCCGTAACAGTTTGCAGCCTCTCGCCTTTCAAAGTAAGTGAGTTTAGTGAGATATCGCTCTCTCTTCTATTAAAATGTCGTTTAAATTATAAGAGCGTGCTGGTTATCTTCGCCTGCGTACACTGCCTGTGTTACTGAAGTCTTAGTGTGTGCCTTCCCAGTGTTGCTATTTTTCAGTAACTGGCGGCACCCCATCGACTCCCGGTTAGAGCCACTGACACCTTTTTGCGGCCACCTGGGACATTATCTGCAGAGGATCACATGGGCATTTACTATCTTGAATTGGCGCCATCTGCTGCTAGACTGGGCCGCTGGTGCCTGTCAGGTCACGTGAACAGACTCTGACTTCGCTGCAGTGTCCGGACTCAGCGCAGGCTGTGGCAGCATGATGTGTTTTTTATTTCTTCAATTTCCTGCCAGTGGACCTGGGCCCCCATTAATTGCTGCCGCCGGCCGCAGTTTTATTGTCCTCCCTGACCTCGACAGACGGACACTTCAGGGCAGCCCACGGCAGCAGGACGGTGTGACACAGAGTTGTGACACCATGGGCCTGGTGTCTGACACCATTGGCCTGGCTTTCTCTGAAGGTTGCTGCATGCTTCCCTCGAAGTGCAGGGGCCTCCCTTTCCCAAAGTTTTTAAGTTCTAAGGTAGGAACAGTTTTTCTTTTAATAATAGAGTATTGTTTGTTTCAGCTGTTGTGGTGCATGTTGCATATGCCAGGTTTCACTCTCGAGACGGTGTTTGTTTGCTCTTACTTTTACTTCTTGCAGTGCAGAGGCCCGTGTGTTCTGTGTGTTTGTAAACGGTTGCAGCCAGTGCTGGGCCCGCTTACTTTTATTTTACTGGTTCCACCTGCGAGGGAGAAGGAATCAGGGAATCGGCTCTCTTAACTAGGACAATGTGGGGACCGCCTCTCCCCTCAGGTGCTGTCTTAAAAAAAAAAAACACCTGCCGAAAAACTTGTGTGTCCAGGAGTTTTCTGGCAACAATTACAATCATGCCAAGATAACTCTTATGAATAATGTTCCTGCTGAAGCTCCATCAGCCTTTTGTCTAGTGGCGGTTTTCACCCATCCTGAAGTAGCACAGGATGTTAATATGCCTGCTGCAAAGAACGTGTACATGCAGATCACAAAGTGTACTTTATGTGGGGAGGTAGCTCAGTGGGTTACTGCTTTTGTCACAGAGATTCTTTAGTTACTTACAGTTCATAAGTTACAATCCTCATATAACACAATTACTTCTGAACTGCAGTGAAGAGTTTGTATTCAAACTGCGTGGTAAGTTTAGAAAGTTATTTTTCCCCCCAGACTTTCATTATCCTAATGTTGTGAAAAGGTTTTGTTTGGGTAGAAATACATTATTCTTAGTAAAACCAACCACTGTGGTACGTTTTAAGTCCTGAGTTTGTGCTTCTCCAGACCAAACACTCTGAAAATATACTGTCTACCAGTATGGATGACATGTGACTCGTACAACTTATAATCCTCACTGTCTTATGTATAATTTCCTTTAGACTGATTAGACACGTATGATTCATTGTCTCTCTATAATGTGTGTATGATGTAACGTTCTGACACCCTACACTAGTAATGGTGCTTTGCAGCAGTTTCAAGATCCTCTTTTAGTTTATCATTGCTCATATGGGTGTAACTTTTGGTATTTATCTGTTTCCATGGACTTCATTGCTTGATTTTACACAGGAGAAAGTGTTATTCTTAAGTGTCACACATTGGTTGTTGAATGTCACTCATAAGTACACTGAAACTATGAAAATGTCACACATAAGCAATCTCAAACCTTGGCAGCTATGCGTCCTGCATATGTATGAACCAACTGTCTTCTTGAGTCCGTGGCAATGCGTGTCTGCCTTTTGAATATTCATAATGCACACGTTAGTTAGTGGCTGCTTCAATCATTAACAATACACGTTGCAAAACACATTTTAACAGTTTGTGCTAATCAAATGTCCTGAATTGTCCATTTTTAAAACATCTTTACTTCTGCAAAAAATATTCCAATAAGGCTAGATAATATAACATGATGTAAATGGTACTAAAGCCTTAACTTTAATTTGTAACCAACAAACAATGATACCTCAGTGCCAAATTATCCTGGGGAATACTGGTCAAGGCGAGCATGGGAGAATACATTTGTAACAGAATTTGGCCAACTGTTTGAGTTTCTCGAAATCTTTAATAACTGTTTTCTCGATGGTCACGACTTCAGGAGGAATCGCTTGCAGAGGTGGATTGAAGGTGGGTATATTCCTCAGGCCTGTATTCATCTCCCTCAATATTGCTGTCATTCGTATTGTCGAAAAAGAAGGAGACGCTGATCTTCCTAAAGAATTGGGATAGTTCTGTGTGTGTGATAAAATCATCTCCCAAGTGTGTGCAGCGACAAAGCCCAGCGCTTTGTTGAGAACGCCTACCTCCAAAGGGGTCAGTATCTTGCAGCTGAGCTTGACGACTAAGTCGGTCTGGTACTCGTTGATGGGGATGGGTCCTTCATCCTGCTCTGCATCAGGCGTTATTCGATAGATGGGTGCCACTGGATAATTTGGGCATCCTGTTGGTTTCATTGTACTGGCCCAATTCCTCTTCTTCTCCTGTCCCGTCAGCCACGGCCCTGTGATAAAAAAGGCAGGTAATCTTGGCCTCCAAAGAGGGTGGATGAAATGGTTGGTTGGGGTAGCTCCAGGGTTGGGGGGCCACCATTTTGTGTAGCCAGCCAGTGTGCTTTTGCCATAGGCATGCATGTCTTATTTGTTGTGGCCATGCCTTCTTGCTGATTGTTGTTGTTGTGACCATGTGGCTGGCGGCCATTGCGTGTAGGCAGCCAGTGTGCTTTTACCACAGGCCTGCATGTGTTCCTTGTTGTGGCCATGCCTTCTTGCTGGTTGTTGTGACCATGTGGTCGGTGGCCATTTTGTGTGGGAATCCAGTGTGCTTTTGCCATAGGCCTGTATGTCTTCTCTTTGGTCTCAATGGCATCTTGCTCAGTGTTGTTGATGACCATGTGGCACTGGCTGGCAGCCATTTTGCGCGTCCAGCCAGTGTGGCCCTTTGCCATAGGCTTGCATGGATTGTTGAGATAGCAGTTTAATAATATGCTTGAGGATAATTAATTTCACATATTTATATTTTGTTTTGTTTTGATTTTTTTTAAATATATATGTTAATGTTTTAATGTTTTGTTAATTTTTTCCCATTTTCCTAACATCTGGCATCAGTCAACCCCATGTCTCATATAGGTGCACAATAGCATTCATTGTCTAAGGATTATTCCATTGTCACCTGCACCTCCCTGAGAGTCACCACGCAAGTGATGTACATAAAACAAACAGTATGTACTGTCTCCAGCAGTGCAGTAGTATCGCCCACATCAGCAACATTGCAATTGCACAAGACTCAGGTCGAGACACCAAGGCAAGAGCGTACAGTGACTGCCCCACTAGAAGCACATTGAGCCTACCAATGTCTGCTCTCAAGAAGTCACCTGCATCAGTGGCAGCATGTTTAGGCAGGAGGTGCAATATAATCACAAACACCCAACGGCATGTTTGTACAAAACTAGGCTGGCTAAAATGTTAGCGCTGGACCTTCTCCATTTTTAGGTCTCGCCTAGGCAGCACTTGCACTGTCTCTTCAAGACATGCTGTAGTCAGGGTATGGGCATTAAGCTCCACCCATCTTTACAATTGGCTCCTCTTCCTGTCCTTTGTAAATGATGGCTTTTGATTTGTCAATAGGCTTAGTAGTACCTCCTTATTGCCTCTCTCTCTCCTGTTGTTATCTCCCATAAGGACAGCCCCTCTTACAGGTGTCCTTACACTCTAGTTTCATTAGCCGAGGGAAAACTATTTACAACATGCTGTGCGAGCGCATAGCAATAGTGGCTGCTTCTTTTACATCCAGCCTGACACAGCTCTGCTCTTTAAGGCAGTGCTTTAGCGTGTGTCCACCCCGTGATTAAGCAGTGGCAGCCGCACCCACCACTCACGGGATGCTGCTTGACCAATGGCGGCGGCTTCTTGTTTTTTTTAGTGAGCTTTCACTATGACGGGCGGCAACACTTCCTCATTCCTCCTCCCGCAGCCTCAGCCACCCCCTGCAAAAGCCAGGCAAGCAGCATAGAAAAAATCGCACCCACCACTTGCGGGACGGTGCTTGAGGAATGGCGGCAGCTTTTTTTTTAAAATGTCAGTGCACCATGCTGAAATCATCATCATCGTCCTCTGCTTGCTCCACTTTAAAAGCCGGTGGGGCAGAAAGCTGGGGGCCTGTGAAGCAGTGCCCACCTTTACCAGCGACTTGCTTACTGTGTCAGCCACTTACGGGCTGGGAGCTTTACCCCCCATGTCTGGAAAAGGGTCCTTTGCTTTCCGCTCATTGCCCTTTGGAATAATGATGTTTTCAAGCAACAGGTACCATTCCACTCCTTCCCCAGTGGGCTGCATAGGCCCAGGCCATCCAATGAGAAGTGGGTTTTCAACCAGCTCAAAAGGATCACCATGCCTTGGGGAAAATGGCTGACATTCTCCACCTGCTAATGACTCTGCAGCGGCCTGTGCAGGTAAGGGCAGCGTGCCGGGGAGGGGGGGGGGCTTTTTGACAGACGACGAGGAAAAATAAATAATTTATTTAATTATCCCTCGTGGTCATCTGTTGAATCCCCCTAACCCGGCCCCACCGCTCTTACCTGCACGGGCAACGGCTGCCCTCGGATTGTCACAACTTCAGAACACATTTGAATAAAGGGCTTCTTTCTATTTTAATTGGTCACACGCTGTAGATAGCAGGCACAGAAAGTCACCTGATGCCATCTCACTATTCCTGGTGTACTTCATTAAGCCTGCCTTACTGTTGCCAACACTGCTCAGAGTCCTGTCCATGAGGATGAGGAGGTGGGTTAACTATGCGTGCCATTTCCGTTGAGAAGAGGCAATAAATAAAGTTTTTTAAAAATTGGCTCTTCAGAGCACAGCAATTAAACTAGCATTCTCCCACTTGGAAAACCTCTTACATCATTATCCACACACACATCATGCATGTTGCATTAATTGGCAGGTAGATCTTCAAATGCTGACCACTTCCACACATAATTAATTGTAGTTGTAAAACCCATCCCCTGACAAGGCAACAAACATAGGTCACATGTCTAACACGCAGTTGGTGCACCCCACTGTTGCTTGGGTGTGTGCCCCCACTGCCCACCAAGATCAGCCTTCACACCCGACCTTCCTGCTGGCAAGCGTCCAGTGATTTGCTTGTTTTTCATGGCTCATTTAGAAATTTCCCCCGGCGTGAGAAAGGGGAAGGCATACATATTCACAATTGAAAGCGGTGCTATCACATACTTTACCAGTATTCTAACCAGGGCTTTAAGTGGAATGAAAAAACTGGGGGGGGTCTCCCCAAGGGGTGTAACTGATGTAATTAAGGGTGTCACACTTTCGTAATGTTATGTTTTCGTGTTTGCTACATTGGGATTAATGATGCGCTTTTGTGTCCGCTACATTTATTAAAACAAATTGTTTATGTTGCTCTTGTGCTGTTCACTATGTTGAAAGTGGCGAACGCATCCTGTGAGGCAGATGAGTTCTTTAAGTGTCTGACCTGCATGCTGCTGAGGCTCCCTGCCTCGTAAGCAGTTCAGGGCATTCTGGAGCTTGTATTTCTTGCCTCCCTCCAAAAGCACGTCCTGGTCCACGGGACAGATGAGGTCCTTAAGAAGTGTCCCACCACAACCTGCTTTATCAACAGATATTGAGGGCAGTGCCCTGCAGATCCCCAACACTCTAGTGGTGTTGGAGGAATACATTACTGTTTCAAAGACATACAGCAGTCCCTTGATCAGACTGGGGGTCGCTCGAGTGAACCAGGAGGAAGTGTCTGGCTCACCTCTTTGTCTTCCACTTTTTGTGCTCTCTGGATTATACTCCTGGCTGCTTCAGCTCTTCCAGGACATCGAGAACAGATTAAGGCAACGGGGGCCACTCCAGCGCTGAAGCACCATATTTTTTTCCACCATTATATGATCCAAACCTTTGTCTGACATCTCCTAAGCCAACAGTCAAATCGTTTTCATTCTTCTGCCCACTGTTTGCAGAGAATGGCAGAAAAGGGGCCTCTCCTTTACAATTCTTCAAGCAGAGCTTTGCTGTGGTTTATTGAACTGGTTCTAAGAGTAGCCATTTTTAGGCATGGGGAGAAAGGCAGCTCTTACACAACAATGTGTTTTATGGGCAATAAGGTAGTAACATTACACATTTAAGAAATACAAACATACTTGTTCCCATGAAGAAGTCAGTAAAAGAAATACTTTTTGTTTTGGTGGAATAAAACTTTCATAAATAGAAATGTTTGCATGTGTGACATTTCTCGGACGATTATGTGTTCCTTGCGTGCTGTCCTGGTAGCTCATTTGTAATGCAATAGGTCTCGCTATAAAAGAAGCGCAGTTACTGCCAGCCTTCCTTCTTGTAAGCAACGACTATAAGTACAAAGCGCGTGTTTACGCACCATCTGCAGGTTTTCAAAACACTGAAATAAAAGGCATTGTCATTTACAATGCCAATAGCTCAAACTCTAGCAAATGCAAGACCTATTGCATTGCAAATGCTTGTTCTTTTGTGGAAGGGGTGAGTTTTCTAGAGTTTGTGCAGCCATCTGCTCAAAATGGAAGGTTCCCAGCCGGTTCCAATTTTACCACAGTTGCTATTCGATCACTACATCACAACGTGCTGGAATTGCTTGGACAAGCTTTGCAGCAGAGTGCTGTTCATACTATCCACCTGACTACAGACATGTGGAACAGTTGCCAAGCCACGGATTACATGTGCATCACTGCACACTGGAACTCTTTTGTGGGGGTTAGAGAAATGATATCTGCAGGTGTTGACACTGCTGAGATTTTTAATGGCGCTAAGAAGCATGTGACAGTAGCTATGTTCGCCATGGAGAAATCCCATACTGCTGCAAACATCTTGGAAGACTTTAACAGCAAGATCTTTGAATGGCCAAGACCAAGAGGGCTTAACATTAGATTTGTTGCCACGGACAATGGCAGTACTATAGTTAAGGCCATGGCAGATAGTGGCTTTTTCAGGGTTCTGTGTTTGGCACACTGCATCAACATCATTGTACAGGACTTTCTCAAAAAAAGGAGACCGAGTCAGCAACTTACTGTCCACTTGCAGAAGAATCTGCATTCATTTCAGCCATTCTTTTAAAGCCTAGAAGCAGCTGAGGGTCATTCCGCGTAATAATAGCATGCCAGTTAAAGCACTCATACAGGAGGTGCCAAAATGATGGAACTCGACTTATTACATGTTGCAACATATGTTTGAGCAGTACAGACCGATCAATGAATATGCCATGCAAAAAGGGGATGCAACTGTGAAAGGCATGATCATTGGGATGGACCAATGAGACCTAGTCAAATGCCTGACAGAGATGCAGCTTACATTTGAGGTTTTCACACGGGAAGTCAGCAAGGAGGACAGTACCTTGGGTCATGCTATCCCGTTGTTGGGTATGCTAAAGGAAAATCTAAAGGAGGCAGCTGTGGATGAAAAAAAGATGCATATTAATTGGTGGAGCGCTTAATCCTTCGCTTATCTGTTACAGCAACGGTGCAAAGAGACATTGTATCATCCAAACATTACATCTGTGCCACAATTCTTGATCCACGGTACAAACCATTACTGGCCACTTTCATTCCATTTTCAGAAGGGGATGTTTCAAACTATGTGGATTGCTGAGCAAGCAACTAACCTAGAAAAAGAACAGCTGAGAATTAGAGGCCCACTCCTCCAGGGCACAAGTTCTGTAGTGCATCCTTCAACTTCAGAGCCTGAGGGCAGTGCTGTTGGCTCACAGCACCCAAACCCAACAATAAGAACACCAGCAACACAGGAACAGGAGCATCAGCCCCAAAATCTGCATATGATTGGTTTCTATTGGCAGGGCTTAACTCCAGTGCAGAGGCGATGGCAAAAGAGGTTGAGAAAAGTGGAGTATCAATGACTATTGAGAGGATGGTCCAGGCCTAGCTGGATGACCCAACAGAGGTCTATCTTGATCAAAACCCATTGGTGTATTGGTATGGGAAGAGACACCGATGGCCAGTGGTCAGTATGCTGGCAATAAACTATCTGGCTTGCCCGGTTGCCAGTGTGTTCACTGAGCGTGTGTTCAGTGCAGCTGGTGCAGTTGTCACAGTGAGGAGGACCAGCCTCTCGCCTCAAAACGTGGAGAGATTAACCATGATCAAAATGAATCAGCACTTTATACCACCAAATTACACCATACCTGAAGTACAACAGGAGGAGGATGAGGGTAATTGGTCAGACTCAGGTCATGGTAGTAGTGTGTTAGCTGACCTACTTCTGGGCAAACTACCTGAGTTTGAGGATTAACTCTACTTCCATAGACTACTAGGCCTGGCCCACCAACCATATAACTTTCTCTCTCAATCGCCGAACTGCTTTGACGACAAAAAACAATATACCTAGGGGAACTTTATTTTATTTGTTTGTGTTTGACCGACTAAGGCAGCCACACCATTTACAAGACAGGCCAATGTCTTTTTTGTGAAACAATGGATTGGCAATGTACCACCATCACCACACTTGAATTAGAACAAGTAAATGGCATGCATTGCATGCACCAAAGGTTGATATATTATATTCGTGATTGTTGTTTGTGAGTGTGTTGGGATGATCCAAGTGATGGCAGGCAGTGAGTGACATTGGGTGTATGTTTAACTATGACTATTAAGATTGATTGTTTTTGTGATGATTTACAATGTTGGTGGCCTAACAACTGGTGATAATTTTTCTCTGAATGGGATTTTTCCCTTCCCCTTTGACACTTAGCAAGATTTGTTTGCCGGGTCCACACTGCTTTGTTTTCTGCTTCGCAATCCTCAACATCCAACCAGTCCCTTTAGCTAACAAACACAAATATATTCCACAGAAAAAAATGACAATATTTCTCTTGTTGTTCATCAAAAGCATTGCACTACAGGTCAATGTATGCATTTGAGTCGGGACTAAGGCGGTAACAGGGTTGGACACATTACTCGGAGTCAGGAGGATGATGGAAGGACTCAGAGTGTGACTTCTTCAACAACTGCCATCTGAAGAAGGAAGTTATCAACGTCACTGAAACCAACCGATTTGGTGATGAGTCTAGTGATGAGGACTTTAAGAGCCCTACCCAACTCTGGTAAAAGAGGTGTTTTGATTTTACTTGATCTAGAAATTGCTATGTTGCTAAGTGTGTGTGCTGGCTGGCTCAAATTTGAAACCATATGGTGGTTGGGTGGGGGGCCTGTTATAGGTAACTGGAGACAGACGTGGTGATCATCACATTAGGCACGTGAAGCTAGGCTACATATTTTATTATGATGATGAATTGATGATGATGAATATTGCAGGTTTGAGTAGCTCGATACATGCAGCAACTTGTCTGTGATTGTTGGTTGCTATAAAATTGCTCTCACCTAATAGATCGCACATCAGTCATGAAATGAATGATTGCAAAAAGGACTGTTCTTCTCTCTCACAGCACATGCAGACAGCTCGTACAAGCCCAGACCGGTACTCCTTGATACCCACTGCCCGCAGCACCCCATAGGTTCCGGGCCTGTTTGTCCTGAATTGTGGGCGCGGACCCAAGGCAAACGCCCTTTCAACATAAAGAGAAAACTGTGGGCTGGATAGAGCAGATGGCTCTGTGAAGGACCACTGAGGAGGCACTAGCAGACCAGTCTCGGGCCGTGGTGATCCGGTGGTGATGCTGGCCCCCATGAAGGGACTCAGAGACAACGAAGTAATAACTGAAGTGAGACCTAAATAATCAGTTGTTGCAGGAAGACAGTGGCAGTGAAGGCACTTCTGGGTCCTAGGACCCCAAGGCGGAAGAACATAAAGGGCTACCACAGCGCAGTGCTCCTGAATGAGGCCCAAAGGGCAGGCAGGGACCTAAACTAACAAAATGGACAAATATGCGGTCCCGAAACAAGCAACGGGTACCCAGGAACAATGGACAGAAGAACCCACTGAACCCTCCCTAAGTGCAATAATGGCAGCGATTGCGGACCTGAAAGGGTCGATCGAACCCAAGGTTTATGCAGTGACCTTGGATGTGAATCTTCTGCAAACAGATCTCCATCAAATCACTGATAAAGTTGTCGCTGCAGAGACAGAGGTAACGCATCTACAGACCAGCACGAAACGCCTCAAGGAACAAGTATTGAACCTCACGATACAACAAGAGATTATGGCAGCAAGGTTGGAGGACCAAGAAGGGAGGATGCAGAGAAATAATATTAGAATGGTAGGGGTCCCGGACGGCGCAGAGGGGCCGAGTGTTGATTTATTTGTGGAAGACTTAATACTCAACCATCTTAAGGCAAAAAGACTCTCCAACTATTTTACTATAGAACGTGTGCACAGAGCTCCGCTCCCTAAGCCAAAACCGGGAGCACCACCCAGAATGAATATAGCACGGATCCTTAACTTTTGAGACAGGGACGCTATACTGCGAGCAGCATGTGCACACGGCGACCTCCACTACGACAGTGCAGCGATTCGGTTCTTTCCATACTTTACGTTACAGGTCCAAAGGCAAAGACGGACTTTCGAGGCAGTCAAGGGGGAACTACGTGGTAAAGAGATCAAATACATGGTGTTGTTTCCAGCAAAGTTGAGAGTCATGGCAGAGGGGAAGACTTGGCACTTCAATACAGCAGAAGAGGCCTGGGAGTGCCTAGATGGCTGGGGTATGGTGGGACATAACTCCCAGCATGACAGAAGATGAGGACGGCAGAAAGATCAGCCAGCCTGCCCAACGGAAGACAGAACACACACAGACGACTGAGACAGACTTGGCAAGAAAGACTGGAACATCAAGAACTGCACATGGACAAAACTACCACCTGTGGACAAGAGACTGCCGATGTACTTGAATACAACTGCCAGTCATATCCTTTATGAGCAAGGGGAAAGGGCAAACAATTGAGGGGTGAACTGTATCTATGGGGAGGGTAAATACTCAACAGTCCATAATGTCAGCAGGATTGAAAATGAGACCAAAAGCTTTGGGGTGTAGGGGTGAACGAGGAAGGTACTCTACACTATCAGGCACCGGCCTACCCTGTTTTAGTTAACAAAGTTAAAGGCGCGACAGGTGCTCTGCAAGTTCGGGAGGTGAGTGGTTTGTTAAGCCCGCCTAGCAGGGTATCAGGGAAGGGAGAGTTACAAAGTTGAGGAATGTGGTATTGTTTCCGTCAGTACAGGAATTTTTATAGTTTGATACAGAAATGTTGGGTTGCAAGCAGCTACCGTGTCCAGAGCTTGAGGTGGTGTTTGTGCCAGCTACCTGGCTAACAAGGAAAGTATCGACTCGCAAAAGGAAGCTCCCACCCTAGGGGCATAGAGTCAAGGGGGGGCGCCAGGGAATAATAATTTGAAAATCCTGACTTGGAATGTCAACGGGTTGGGTAACTGAATTAAAAGCACAATAGTCCTACAATACTTACATAGACACTCCCCCGACCTAGTAGTACTGCAAGAAACGCATCTGAAGGGCAACCAGTATAAAGCACTGGATGGATATGGATATAAACTTGTAGCACATGCAGGTTACACAATGGGGTCTAGAGAGGTGGGGATACTGCTGAAGAACGCCCTTCCTTTGGCAATAAAGAAAACTTGGCATGACCCACTAGGGAGATACTTGGCGCTTATCGGGACATGGGAGGGGAGGGTCCTGAACATCGTCTCGATCTATGTACCTCCAGCCATGTATGCAACTGCGCTGTGGGCATTGGGAGCCCTGCTTGTTGACCTCCCGCGGTGGATCTTAATATTAGACGGGGACATAAATACGACCATGGACCCAGGTAAAGACAGGGAATCAAAAGTAACTAAGGGGCGGGGCATGGAACCACTGCAGGCGTTTGCGGAGGCCATGGGGCTGACAGAACTATGGCGCCTACACAACCGCCGGGAAAGGCAATATACCTACTACTCAGCGGTGCATGGCAGCTACTCCCGCCTAGACCATATTCTGACGCACATGGAGAGTGCTGGGTTGTTTCGGAGTGCGAAAATCAAAGCACGCAGTATTTCAGATCATTCGCCGGTGGCAGTGGTTCTCCAGGGTCCACTGAGAATGACGGTATTACCACCCAGAATTGATCCCTGGGTTTTCAAGAATAAAGATCTGGTAGACCAAATTAGAGAGAGGGCACAACTCTACTTCCTGGAAAAAGAAGGGTCAGTGGACTCAGCATGCACCTTATGGGAAGCATTTAAGTCAGTGATACGTGGGTATGTACAATCACTACTTGGGGGGGCGCACAAAGGAAAAAAAGGTTCAGTGGGACACCTTGGAGAGAGAAATAGTTAAGCTGTAAACAAGAGTAATGGCAGAAGAAGAATCCGACTCACCACTCATACATCAAATTAGGCTCAAGCAACAGGAAATGAGAGACCTAGCGGACGATGCAGCAAGATCCATAGCATTAGCCACCCAAAGGAGGTTATACGACCTCGGAGATAAAGCCAACAAAATGATCGCATGGCTGGAAAAGAGGGATAGAGAGGGGAACTGTGTGGTGGAAATAGGAGACTCCAGGGGGGTAGCACAGACGACTGGGGACAGAATAGCGAAGGCCTTTGCTGATTATTATGAGACCGGTGAAGATTGTCGGGAGTTGTTGGTAGACGTCCAGCTCTCTACATTGTCAGATGGGGACAGAGAGGACATGGAAAAAGACATCACGGTTGAGGAAATTACTGGGGCTATATGAGATCTGCAGGCCAGTAAGGCATCGGTCATAACGGCCTGCCGTCTGAATTGTATATGGTTCCACATTTGTTGAAGATGTTTGAAGACGCTAGAGAAAGGGGTTACTTACCAGCAGACCAGCGAACAGCCACGATAATGGTGATCCCCAAGACGGGCAAACCTCCGAAAGAATGCAGCTCGTACAGATCTATATCATTATTAAACTCGGAGGTTAAAATCCTGGCCAAGGTCTTGGTGATTGGGGGAGTTGTCACAACTCTGGTACATCCGGATCGTTGGGCTTTATGCCGCATCGGAGTACTAGACTAAATCTTAGGGGTCTGCACGGGGTATTGCACTTGACCAAGTCCCACCCGGGAGACGAAGCGGTGCTGCTCTCACTAGACGCACGTATGGCGTTTGACTGCATTGAATGGCCCAATTTGTTTGCAGTCTTGGAGAGATTTGGATTTGGTACCTGATATCGATCATGGATTAAATTACTCTGTACAAAACCTATGGCTAGGGTACGGGTGAATGGCTCAGTTTCCCGCTCTTTTGTCCTGCGCAGAGGGACAAGGCAGGGGTGCCCACTGTCCCCATCCTATTTGTATTGTCACTGGAGCCTCTCGCGGTCTGGGTAAGAGGAGATCCATTGACAACAGGGATAAAGGGTGATGGGAACTGGGAGGAGCGTATATCCTTATACCCAGATGATATCCTACTGTATGCCACAAGGCCCCGCTTTACAGTAAACGGGCTGCTGCAAATATTCTGGTTATTCGGTGGCTACTCGGGGTACCAAATTAACTGGGACAAGTCCCTCCTGTTCATGCTTACTGGAGGGCCAATGCCCTTGCTAACTGGGGACATCAAACTCCAAACTAAAGACAAATTCAAATATTTAGGCATTACTATTGTGAAAACGGAGTCAGAGTTCCTGGAAGAAAACCTAAAGCCCCAATTGGAATGCCGGAAAAGAGATGTGGTGCACTGGAGGACCCTTCCAATCTCTCTGATGGGCAGAGCGGTGCTATTCAAAATGATGACACTACCACGTATGTTATATGTCCTCCAAAATACCCCATACAAAGTACCAGACAAGTTCTTCAGAGAGGTAGATGGTGAACTGCGGAAGCTCCTCTGGGATGGGGGTGGCGCTAGGATAGCACTATCCAAACTCCAGAGAGGTGTCTATGAGGGAGGCTTCGCCATTCCAGATATTAAAAAATGCTATTGGGCGTCACAGTTGGTAACAATCAATAAGTGGATCTTTGCGGACAGAGATGATCCGGTGCTCAGGGTGGACCATTTAGGGATGGGGCGGAGGGGTTACCCAAGCGCGCTGTACTGTAAAGGTGCAGACAAACAAATGCCCTTACATACACTAGCAGTGCTGAACGGTTGGTGGAGGGCCACTAACTTCCTAGGGTGGGAAAATAGATTAACACAAAGAACCCCATTGTGGGACAGCAACATGCTGCAAGAAGTAGGTAAACTACAGGGATTCAATAAATGGAAACTGATAGATATAGATCATCTAGGAGATGTATGGAGAGGAGTGGCAATAATTTCATTTGAAGACCTACAGAAGGAATACCAGTTAGCAGACTCCGAAAGATATAGGTACATGCAGTTGGGGCATGAACTCTGACGGCACATCAGAGAAGGGGAACAGCTCCCAGAGTATAGCTCCCTGGCAGATCTGCTTCTACTGGACCCGATCCCTGAAAAGGCTACGTCCTCCATATATAGAAAGATAATCAACAGCGCACCCGAGCCACTGAGGGCTTTGCGAGAAGCCTGGGAAGCAGATATTGGGTTATTGGAAGATGAGGACTGGACCGAAGCAATACAAAGCCAAAGGGAGGTAGCGGTCAGAGTGAGATTTTGACTGGTCCAATTAAGGATCCTGCATAGATCTTACTCTACGAGAGTGCTGATCTATAAGTTAGGGCATACCCCTACAGACCTGTGTGCACGAGGCTGCAACCAAAGGAGCACATTTTTCCATATCATTTGGGGATGCCCAGTTATACAGCAATACTGGGGAAAGGTGATACGAATCATGTCACATGTCCTGGGGCAAGAAATTCACATGGAGGCCAGATGGCGTAGCCTGTGTGTGGTGGGCGAACAGGCTTGGCAAAAATATCAAAATATTTGGTTAATGGTAGCTGCAATAGTAGCCAAAAGAAATATTGCCAGAGCATGGGAGGCAAACCTCCCACCAAGGATAGGGCAATGGAAGTCCGACCTGGACTGGTGTAGTGCAGCTGAAAAGGTTGTCTATGAGAGTGGAGGCTGCCCACGAAAATGGGAAAAAATATGGAACCGCTGAATGGAATACAGAGGCCTCGGAAAAATGGTAAGGGAGGAGGGGGGGCAATGGTGACAGGGGAAGGGAGATGAATACCAACCAGTGTAAGATCTGGAAAAATGCTGAAATATTTGAAAGTAGATTCGAGATGTAAAGTTTTCTATATGATATCAAAGCTCCTGTGAATGGAACACTGTACGTTGCAACTAACTAAGTTTAATAAAAAGATTTTTTTTTTTTAAAGTTATCGATATTTTAGCTGTAGAAGAACATCATTGGTAAGTATCATCATCATTCAGACATAGTGTGTTGCGTTACGTAAACGCTTAACCGATAACCATGTCCACTCCAGACTTTAAGTCCTCTTCACCAATCACGATTCGAGTGTCACTTTTGTGTAATCGAAATACTAGCTCACCATTGCTCTGAATAATTTAGTATTGTTTCTTGTTTGTTATTCACTATCAGGCATTCTTTGTTGTGCAGTATTAGTCTGGGCCCAAGTGTTTGTAAAGCTATGATATACTAATATTTAACCCACTAACTCAGTTTGTATTTCAATTTAGTTGCCTGCAATGAATAATTCTTTCAATTAAAATCCTACAGTTGGAGTTCACCTAGGTGGAAGTGGGACCTGACCTTCACAGTTGTTAGTGCACTAGCCTGCTACTACTACCACCACTGTGGCACCTTGGAAAACCCTGCAGCTCTCGAGACTTATAAATTATTTGGTAAGAGAACTATGGTTCAGTTGTTGTAGGCAAGGAAATGGTACCCCTCTATTAGTGATCAATATAGTTGCAGGCTGCAGAGACTAGGAGAGTAGTAGGACAAGGGTACCACATAGGCCATAGCACATACCTAATTGTTGTTATATTGCTATCAGCAAATTTTAAAAATAGGTCGCACTAAAAGGCAGCAGTAAAAAGTAAAACATCTCCAAAAACCTAGATTTGAGGCATAAATAAAGAAACCTAAATATTTATCATTGATAATCAACCCAAACAATAAAACACCCACCTCTAACTGGCCCACCCCTCTCTCCAAACAAATGAAATCACTCCCCGTCCCCAACCAAAATCAAAAAATGTCCACTGTTCATGAAAAAGTCCAAATTGTAAAAACCCCGATCCAAACTCCCACATCCCCACCCACAAACCAGTCCCACCCACCAAAACAAAAGTTGAAAAAGGGGAAGAGGGCACCAGGCACGGTGGGCCAGGCTCAGGAGCTCTTTGAGGTGCCTCTCCATTTGTCTCTGCAGGGCTTCGATCTACACCAGCCTTGAAAGGACATGACGTAGTAGAATGCATTCTGAGAGGGGGGCAGCAGTGTGTGATTGATGGCGGATGTTGTGGATTGGAAGAAGCTGATGGTGCTGGGGCCTAGGTAGGGCCCTAGGCAGCTAGCTCCTCCTTCTCCAGGGCCACCAGCCGTGGGTACTTGGCCTGTATTGCCTCCAGCTTCTGCTGCCGCAGCTGAGCTGCTACATCCTGGCGAGATGGGCCGTAGTGACCAGCAGCAGCAACAAAGAAAAAAAGACAAATTGTAAACAATGCTCTGTGCCCCCAATTTTTTTTTTTAAATGATGGAGTGGGTGGCACAGTGGCAGTACATTGATGGTCCCCTAGGGCCATTCAATTTGATGTCATTAGAGTCCCATCCACCATTACCCGCTCTCATAAAACTAAAGGCAAATGGAAAATGCTCTAACTGCCTGATAGGAATTAAGGCAGTATAAACACATCAACACACGCTGTTTTAAAAAACTGCTGTTTTTCTTTCTTTTGAAGGATTTCTTAGTAAAGTGCTTATATTTTTTTGGGCTTCATGAATTAGGCCCATTTACTAATGAATAGTCTAGTTTTTGCTACAATAATGATTCTGGTATGATCAGATAACTTGAGTTTTCTTCTATCATCTCTAGTCTGTTCTTTTCATTTGCATTTTCATAGGAGATCAGTCCACTGTTCAAAGTGATCAGACTGTGTCTCTGCAAGGTTTGGGAAGCCTGTTGGTCTTCTTGGGTCAAGGTATTTTGATTTTCTCTTAAATTGCTGTTAATACAAGCTGTTAACAGGGATTGCCAAACAAGAATCATTGTGTTGCTATGTGCATTTTACTTTTGTTATCATCTCAGGCCCATTTAACCTTTAACTCCCTCAGCTATAACCTACATCCTTTTGATAAATTGCCCTGCCGGATGTTGAATTATTATGTCTAGGCATTATTATTTTCCTATGTTGTCTACAACAGAGTGCCCATGTTCTAGTACTTATGCGATGCACATGTATAGTGTACTTGCTTATTAACTAGAAAGTAAATAAACAACAGACACTTTGGGGCCGATTCTGATGCGGGTTGGAAAAGCTTCCCGACCGAATCGGTTGGGAAATGGTGTCCGACCCACTCGGATCGGGAAAGTCCGACCGGCGGAGTAGGATGCATCCGGATGCTTCCAGATACGATTTGGTTGAACTCCCATTGACTTCAATGGGAACATTTGTTCCTAACCGCATCAGATTTGGGCCCTCGGTCGGGAAGACACGTTCCCGATCCGATTTGGAAGGAGCAAATGCCGTTAGGAGGCCTTCCTAACCGCATCAGAATCAGGCCCTCGATCGGGAAGCTTTTCCAACCCGCATCAGAATCGGGCCCTGTGTGTGGAAATTAAAAAATAAAAACAAATGACCTCATTAATGAGAAAGGCATTATGCACTATGGACTGGAGTTCAAGTAGTATTCTCTCTCTTGCTGTGCTAAATGAATTGATGGCAGTATGCCTCTGCTGGCACCCTAGTACTCATAGTCTCTGCAGTCTGCAGCTGGGGCAGCTGTATTAGACAATTATCTAAATCCAATAGCCCTGCTCTTCTCCAGTGCCTTTCAGACTACAAGGCAGATGAATAATATGAATACTACACATCACATATAAAATAAATTAATTATGCAGACATTCTAACTGTCGCAAGTAGACAGTGGTAAAAGCGATGTACTGCAGTACAGTCAGTGAAAGGATTAAGGACCAGGGTATACCTTTGGCACGTTCGTCACAGACTAGCCCATCCACAAAAGTTAAGAAAATTATATTATCCATTCAGCATTGCTTTGTTCTTCTAGTATTCTT
Organism: Calotriton arnoldi; assembly: GCA_963921515.1. Taxonomy (NCBI): domain Eukaryota; kingdom Metazoa; phylum Chordata; class Amphibia; order Caudata; family Salamandridae; genus Calotriton; species Calotriton arnoldi. The sequence continues at coordinate 78,963 of CAWUFW010011746.1, forward strand.
AATCTTCACCCTTAGCTTTGATATGCACCATTTAAGCTTGACATTCTCTCATCCACTCTTTCACCATAGAAAACCAGTTATCATTATCCAATCAATCCATCCATTTAAACATAGCTCCGAACAAACCTTTCACCAACATCCATTTACCCACCCATGCATTCTTGCTTTCATCCTTTCCATTCACCCATCCTGCTTTGCCTTAACCCACCCTAGCATTCCTTTGCTAGGGTGGGTTATGTCTGTCAACACTCTTGCAGTGAGTATCTTACTATTTCTCAATAAGTAAGCAGTGTGACTTACCACTGCCCGTCCCTGCTGCTGCTTGGACTCCCTCATCATTAGTGATGTCATCAGTGATGTCACTAACCATGTTATGAGTGATGTAATATGTGAGGTCATAAGCAGTGCATTGCTGGTGTCTAAGTTATAGTTAGCTCAGGAAAATATACCTATGGAATTTCACTGGTTCTGTATGAGTGAAATCTGAGCATAACTATAACATTGATATACATATATATATTACTTGCCTCATTTGCTCCTTGCTGGGGGCCAGAAGCTCAGGACAGGACTATCTGCACCAGAATTCCCTGGGGCGTGTTTGCCGCTGTCATCATCCACAGCACCAGGAGGCACTTCAAAAGCCGATGAGGGCTCTCGCAGCGTGGGACGCCCGTTTTACTTGCCGCATCTGCTTCTTGCTGGGGGACAGGAGCTCAGGACAGGACCACCTGCACCAGAATTCCCTGCGGCGTGCCTGCCACTGACGTCATCCACAGTGCCAGGAGGCGCTTCAAAAGCCGCTGAGGGCTCCCGCAGCGCGGGACGCCCGTTTTACTTGCCGCATCTGCTCCTTGCTGGGGGCCAGGAGCTCAGGACAGGACCACCTGCACCAGAATTCCCTGCAGCACGCCGGCCGCTGACATCATCCACAGTGCCAGGAGGCGCTTCAAAAGCCGCTGAGGGCGCCCGCAGTGCGGGACGCCCGTTTTACTTGCCGCATCTGCTCCTTGCTGAGGGCCAGGAGCTCAGAACAGGACCACCTGCACCAGAATTCCCTGTGGCGTGCCTGCTGCTGACGTCATCCACAGCGCCAGGAGGCGCTTCAAAAGCCGCTGAGGGCGCCCGCAGTGCGGGACGCCCGTTTTACTTGCCGCATCTGCTCCTTGCTGAGGGCCAGGAGCTCAGAACAGGACCACCTGCACCAGAATTCCCTGTGGCGTGCCTGCTGCTGATGTCATCCACAGCGCCAGGAGGCGCTTCAAAAGCCGCTGAGGGCTCCTGCAGCGCGGGCCGCGCGTGGCACACGTGCGGGCTGCGCACAGGTGTGCCCGGGCAAAGCCTGGGCCAAGGGAGGCCCATCTGCACCCGTCAGCGCCAGATAGAGCCAGGGCAGGGCCACCCCCCCTTGGTTTCATCGCTGTAGCAGCTCGAGAATTGTAAGTGTTGCATGATACGACTTCTGGGTCTTACTTGGAATATCCTTGGTTCCCTTAATTTTCCTTTACCCCCCACCGAGTGGCCACCACAATGGGCAAAAGGAAAGCATCTGACAAAAGCCTGGGCCCCTGTAGTATAAGGAACATCCAACGTCATGCAGCAGAAAACTGCACTTTAACCAAAATTGATGAGCTAATAGAGGAGGTTGAGGTTCTTCTAGCCCCCCAATCAAGACCACCAAGTTCAAAAGGCAAGAGGAAGGAAAAATGTCCTATAGGGAATCGTCCTACAAACCCCAAAAGTATTGCCACCTACTTTGGGACCCATCCAGCTCCAAATCTAGTTGCCACCGTCTCTAATCAAAGTCCACCCACTGTGCACCAACAACAATCTACTGTCTCTACGGCTGACCTTCCAAATAATAGCGAAGGCCACTTTGTTATTAATGTCGACTGTACAAATAAATATTTGCCATTGGGTAACCATGAAATCGTAGGCAACGACCCCACACATTCTCCTAGTGAGGAGATCGTAACAGCGGCATGTCCTCCCTCGTCAACCTTGGGCTTGGTGGATCAATTGAATATCATCAGGGAGGAAGTGAAATCCCTAAAGGCGATTATCGAAAGGATGGCCAATATAATAGTTGAAAAATTGGATCAATTCATTCATACGGTATTGGCTTGGGGACCAAGTACATCAACAGCCCCACAAGGGAACATTGACGCCAAAAGAACTGAACAAAATGAGCCACACAAGAGCCCCACAAATGGGGCAGATAATCGGCATGCTGAGCCCCATAAAAACATCTCTATCCACAATCAAAGCCAAAGCAGAAATTCCACTCTGAGTGCTGATAATTTACCCAAACGTAACTCTGCTCCACCAAGGAATATGACACCGCCTACCAAACCTATGACGTCACACAATGCAGCTTTGAACTATAATTCCTACACCTCCCCCACAAAGAAAATCTATAGAGGTGGCACTAACAAGGGAATTTATAACACCCAATGCTTTGATTTATATATGACTAATGTCCCAAACCCAGAGAGGCCCTATACCGAAACATATGAGGCCCTAGTGAACAAAGTGATCCACCGGATTCACCACACAAGGGGTTGTAGATCAATCATAAGGGAGGACATAACAAACGTTAGAAGGTTCTCAGCAGGAAATCCTGAGAGGGACTATATAGGTGAGGCCTTTAGGGATGTGGCCCTAGCTGAGGGCCTAATTGCATTAGAATTGCGCTTCAAACCAGATACAGATTTACAAATAACATTAAAAATGAAACCCCCCTGTCATGCACCTGATTTATCCGTTAAAAGCCATCAAAACTGGCCTCCTAGTACACTGAAACCCAACTCTAATGAACCTGTTAGCCCCTCAAACACCTCAGACATCGATTGACTTATTGCTGACCCCCCTGAACAGCGCTCCACAACTCATTCACTCCATCCTCTAGTGGTCGAAGGGCCTCCACACTATGCTGCAGTAGACATTGATGGGTCACCAAGGGGAAGGGGATCAGCCATAGGAAATAAGAAAGGAGATCCCATAACATCGCAGGGAGAACCTACAAAGCCCACTATGGGAGTCACAGGTTTGTCAGAGGGTGATCACTTAAAATTACTATCTTGAAATATTGCGGGCATTAAGTCCAAACTCTCTGACCCAGAGTTGGAAACATTTATTGACTCCCACCACATTGTTTTGCTCCAAGAAACCTGGGCGATTGAACCTGTGCATCACCCAGGTTTCGTTGCTTTCAGTGAAAGAGCACTTCCATCGTCGGCAGGGCGCCCCTCAGGTGTCCTTCTAATATGGCTAAGATTGGATTTGTTTCCAGTGGTCAAAATGCTCCCAACTGAATCTAAAGATCTACTTGCCCTGCAAATTACTATCAACACCCGGTCAGGTTCTAGATACATAACTCTAGTGAACATTTACATTAGGTCCGTACCTTTAAATTTGCAATCTCTGACAGTAAGTAGGCTAGATGACCTCTTGGGACAGCTCACCCAAAGAACTTTAAAAATTGTAGCAGGTGATACCAACACCTGCATCCCTATATCTGCAGGGTCTAGATCGCAGGAAACATCACCCCCTGTGAATATAAGAAAACAACGAAATTACCAAAGGTGGCCACCCAAATTATTGACTTCATCATTGATCATGCCCTAAGAATAGTAAATGGCAATACCAGGTCTGACTGTCCTTCTTGCTTCACCTTCAATAGAGGCCTTAGCAAATCAAGGATTGACCACATACTAGTAGATAATGATCTCTGGCCAGATCTGTACAATATGCAAGTTATCCCCAGACCAGACAGCGACCATCAGGCATTAAATGCATCCTTTCTTATGACCAGATTCAGAGATACACAACTAGAGGCAGTCCTCCCCACCGCACTAATTACAACATCAAATAATCTGAGAAACATTAAGTGGGCAGAAATGGTGGAAGATGAAAAAGTGATGGCACTCATTTATAATCTGTTTGTGTCTAAACTCTCCCAGATCGACCTAAACAATATCCATAATATTCATTTTATTTCCCTACACTGTGAACTCATGGACACTTTGAGACCATGCTTCATGAGGGAACAGAGGAGAGGAGCACTTATAAAGAAATCGCCAACTTGGTACAACAAGGCCTGCCTGCTAGGAAAGTTCCAAATGCTGTGTGCTATTAAAAAGGGCTCGAGGCTTGAAATCATAAAGACCAGGCATGAATATAAAAACCTCTTAGTTAAAACTAAAAGAGAATGGGATGAGGTCCAATGGTTAACGCTCGCCGAGGCCTTGGAGAAGGGAAACCAAAAAACTTCTGGAAATTAATAGCAGTGAACTATACTTATAACAATCACTTAAATCCTGCGATCATGCCCGACACCTGAGTCACCCATTTAGGTGTCCTTTATGATTGTCTGCAGCAAACTAATGTTCCAGAGAGCATCCCCCTAGAGGAGGCTAGCGGCGCCCAATTACCTAATATGACTACTTCATCCTGCACTTCAGATGTCATTTGAGATGTCATCAGTGATGTCATCAGTGATGTCACTGACCATGTCATGAATGATGTAATATGTGACGTCATCAGCAGTGCATTGCGGGGGCGCGAGTTATAGTTGGCTAATCTAACTATAACGGCCAAATTTCTCTGCTTTTGTATGAGTGAAATGCCCAACTAACTATAACGTCCCTGAAACCTGTGGTTTTTTCAGTGAATTGCTAAGGTTTTTTAAATGCTAATTAGTTACTATAATGTCCCTGAAACCTATGGTTTTTTCAATAAATTTCTAAGGTTTTTTAAATGCTAATTTCTAAGTATAACGTCCCTGAAACCTATGGTTTTTTCAGTAAATTTCAAAGGTTTTTTAAATGCTAATTTCTAACTATAATGTCTAAAAATACTTTTTCTAAATTTTTCATTTTTTATAAAAATAATGTGATGGTTTCTCATTTCTAAAATATGAATTTACGTTTTTTTTAAAAAACTTGATTCGCGTATCGATCGTGTACCAATATCGGTGGGTGTGCGAATCTAATACTTTTGCTGCCATATTGGTTAAGTCGTGTACGATGCGCGTATGGTATGCGAAGGGTGTGCGGTTCCCGGCCCCGCGTAATACCACGTACGTATTACCAGAGGTCGCGCCGGGTGTGCGAATCCATCGCAAATCTTTACGTTTTAAAAGTATATGTATATAACTTTTATATGTATATTATACCAAGAGATTATTTAATCTAATTATAAATATCATATATTTGTAATTGTAATAAAGATATATTATTGTTAAATATATTTTCCGGAAATCGCGTCGGTTGCGCGCTGGTTGCGCAAATCCCATGTGATTTCAAAAGAAACAATTTCTCATTCTAGAACTTGAAGGTCCCCACCCATTTTTTTCATTCCTTCAAGAGCATCTCAGCAGAAACACCTGTTGTCTTCTGCTCCTCTTGTTTGACTTATTTTGGTGTTTTTTTTTAAGTCATCTAAAAATGACAGCTAGCAATCAACCTCAGCAAGTTCCACCTGAAGAGGAAGAAGACCTGGAGGAACCCGTGAAGAAAAGATACAAAAGTATTGTGTGGGCATTTTTCTCCATTCCACCTGGGGAGAAAAAGGTGAATGCCCAAAAAGTCACCTGCACTATTTGTGAGAAAGTCCTCTCACGAGGTTTGGAAAAGAAATATTCCTGCGGGACGTCATCGATGTTGAAACATCTTCAGACAATGCATCCTTGACGTCTTGCTAAGGAACAGCTTCAAAGGGAACAAGAAAGGCAGGCAACTGACAACGCTGCTGGCCCTAGCACGTCATCTGCTTCAACATCATCTGGCACACCCAACATCATCCCTGACTTAGCTAGAGTGGAGCAGCATTGTGTCAAATATAAAAAAATCTTTGTTATGGTGAGCAATCACTGGATGCCATCCTGGTTGCTATTAGGAACCACCAGTGTTATTTTTTTTCTTCTATGCAATGAGTTCATAATTGCATAATTTTTTGAACATGTTCACTGTTGGTTCTGTTTTTTTTTGTTTAAACACCCAAAAAAAATCAAAAAAGAGTTCAAAAAATACAAAAAAAAATAAAACAAAAAAAGAAGAAAAAAAATGGTTCTTTTTAGAACCACCAAATTGGTTAAAAATAGACAAACTTGTATGTGTTCTATGAATGACTGCAAGGGTAATGTCTGGGTCATTGTATGAGTGAATAAGTATTGTCTCAGTGAATTAATGAGTGCAGTAGTATTGCCTCACTCATTGGATGAGTGCATGCCTAGTGTTTGAGGGAATGAATGAGTGCAGCTGTAGTCCCTGAGTGACTGAAGGAGTGCATGCGTAATGCCTGGGTGCATGGAAGAATGCATGGGTAGTGCGTGGGTGCATGTAGGACTGCATGGGTAATTCCTGGGTGACTGGAGGAGTGCATGAGTAGTATGTGGGTGATTGCATGAGTGCAGGAGTAGTGCCTGGATGATTGGAAGACTGCATGGGTAGGGCTTGGGTGATTGCATGAGTGTTGTAGAAGTGCTTGAGTGCATGTATGAGTGCATGGGTAGTGCCTGAGTGATTGCATGAGTGCATGGGTAGTGCCTGGGTGATTGGATGTATGCAGGGGTAATGTCTGGGTGAATGGAGGAGTGCATAGGTAGTGCCTGGTTGATTTTATAAGTGCATGGGTAGTGGCTGGGTGATTGGAGGAGGGCAACGGTACTGCCTAGGTTATTCCATGAGTACATAGGTAGTGCTGGGTGGTTGCATGACTGCAGGGGTAGTGCCTGGGTGATTGCATAAGTGCAGGGGTAGACGATGCTCCGTTTCGCTCTACCATCTCTAACACCATTACTACATACCTAGCTGAAAATTGGAATACGGCTTCCTCCAACTTGATTGACTGGGACACACTTAAGGTGGTGGTAAGAGGGGCTGCGATAGGCCGGGTAGTGGGAGCTAGACAGGAAACACACCAGGCACTGCTGAGGGTGGAGAGCCTGCTAGATACTCTGGAACAAGAGGCAGTGACAGACCCTGGTAAAAGAGAAGCCCTGCAGAATGCACGCATTAGCCATGCCGAAACACTCGAAACACTGAGGGTTATTGACCACAGGGCCTTCACGCAACGGAAACACTCGGAAGCGGACAGAGCAGGGACTTTATTAGCCCGCATAGTGCAGGATAGGCCTGAACCCACCATTATCACCTGTGTGAATCTACCGAGTGGCGGAACGGCCCACACACAACAGGAGATTAATGAAACCTTTTGTACATATCTTAGCAACCTGTACACCACCCCCTCACGAGATACCGACGTCTCTACGGACGATTTTTTGAGCGACCTAACAATCCCCTCCTTGTCGATAGACATACAAAAGAAATAGCGGGCCCTATTACCCAACATGAAATACGAGCCGCAATTAAAGGACTCAACCGGAATAAGGCGCCTGGCGCCGACGGGCTGCCAATTGAGTTTTACCACACTTACTCGGACCTATTAGTCCCCAAACTGGAAGAAGTATATAAAGTAGCACTGGAGAAGGGCCATCTGCCGATATCCACCATGCAGGCCCTGGTCATCTCCATACTCAAGCCAGGCCGGGATAGCACAGACATTACTAATTATAGACCCCTATCCCTCCTAGCTACCGAATTTAAAATCCTGAGCAAAGCACTTGCGAACCGCATCCAGCCATACCTTAACACCCTTATTCATAGTGATCAATGTGGGTTCCTACCGAACCGCAGTACATCCCTTAATACTAGACGGCTACACTATGTTATGACCGCCACCCCGGAGGACTATCCGGATGCGGGGTGCTTGGCCCTAGACTTACGTCAGGCCTTTGACTCCATAACATGGGATTACATGTTTATCGCCCTTCAACGCTTTGGTCTCCCGGAAGGCTACCTTAAATGGGTGCGCCTCCTCTATACGTCACCCACGGCTAGAGCCCGCACCGGACAGCATATTTCCCGAGAATATACGATACACAGGGGCACGAGACAGGGATGCCCTTTGTCCCCCTCCTGTTCGTACTGGCGCTTGAACCCTTAGCGATAGCCATTAGACAATCGGCAGACCAACTGGGAATTCCCATCGCAGGCACCGCCCACCTCACCTCCATATACGCAGACGATATCCTCCTCTACCTTCGAGACTTGACGGCGGCAGCCACTCCCTCCCGATATATTCCACAAATTTGGACAGATATCGGGATTAGCCATTAATTCTAGGAAATCAAATGCCTTTTTCTTTCAGGAAGGGCCCCGCCTAGATGAGATACATTTTGGCACATACACCCTACCTGTGGCTCATACCACATTCCGGTACCTAGGAATACAGGTATACAGATCACAGACGGACCTACTAGATGGCAACCTTGTGAAAGCCATCGCAGCGTTACGCTCCAGCGTGGCCTTCTGGACGTCCTTACCCCTCTCGGTGATGGGACGAATCGCCATCTCTAAGATGGTAGTACTCCTCGACTACTATACTATTTTGCAAATTTACCCATAGTGGTCCCCCAATCCATATTCAACACACTGAACACCCTGTTGGTGGAGCTTATTTGGGGCTCAGGACGCCGAAGAGTAAGCCTGCAGAAACTGCAGCTGGACAATCGCCACGGGGTCTGGGGTCCCCGACCTCAGGGCTTACTATTATGCTTGCCAAATCCAATGGCTGTCCTATTGGACAGCAGGGAGGAACCTCCAAGAAATAGGGTTTACACTGAGGGATATTGACAGGGGCAGGCTACATTCCCTGATTCTGCCTAAAGCCAAAATCCCCCGGAGGGACCCCCTTGTTGAGGACGGCATTACAATGCTGGAAGAAGGCACTGCACTATACACGAGATGTACTCCCATACTCAGCCAATATTCCATTACTGGGGATCCCTACCCCCGGAGGTCGGCTCACGAAAGGTAGACTACGATCCTGGGCAGAGACAGGGTGGAGACAATTGGAGCTTTCTTTAGCGACGGCAGTCTTATGGACCACGCCACGTTTGTACAGGTTACAGGGGCTTCGGAGCGACACTATCTACTACATGCCACTATAACACGATACATTAGGAACGCCTGGGCACCAACACGCACTGAGCCACTACAACATGAACTGGTACATTTACTGCACTATATGGGGACTGGAGGACACCTTATCAAATGGTTATACACTGGGGTTAGGGCACATGCAGGCGTCTCGCTCACTAGTCTCAGAGCAAAATGGATCGCTGACGCGGGCCTAGAACTTACTGACAAAGCCTGGATGGGCATGATCGAGTACCCCAAAAAGTACCCCGCAATGCTAAACTGAAATTCATTCAAACAATGGTTTTGCATAGATCCTACTTAACCCCACTGAGAATACACCGAATGTTTCCCGAAGCCCCACACTGCTGCCCTCGCTGCAAAGGTGACGAGGCAGACTTTATCCATATGCTCTGGAACTGCCCTCGTATACTGGAATATTGGAGCGGGGTGAGACACTACCTAGGGGAAGTCACACATATGCCCGTCCAGGACAATGCCTTGGAGTGCCTCATGGGGATGCGAAGATATAATAAAGCGCAGAAAGTACAGCGACGCTTCACTGACCTGGCCCTGCTACTCGCCATTAGAGGCCTCACTATGAGATGGAAGTCTCCTAGATGCCCGACACTGACCAGCTGGCAAGACGAAATGACACAATGGGGTGGCGCTGAAAGCATGGCGCTACGCGGGGAAGAGGCGAGGGGTTACGAAAAGCACCCTTCTCTATGGAATGGGATATTATGTTGGAGGACTTCAAACATTTGGACCTAATCCCTCCACAGCTTACTCCCTCACAGTAACATAGTTAAAGCCCCCCCAGGACCATAACCAGACCCACACGGACACCAGCCCACATCACACTACATACAGAAGGAGCGGGAAACATGATACCACGTCAATAACCCTACTAGGCAACCATACGACTCGGAATTGGCAGACCAAGGAGAGGGGGAGGGGGACGGGGAAGAATGGGACATAGTTAGTCCTTTAAAGTTAGCCTTACCATAGATTGGCTAGGCAGTATTGTATTTGTCAAAAATGTAACAGAAAACTGATGTGACAGTTCCTTTTGTGTCATGACAGCGAATGTTTAGCGAAAGTCATATGCACGTAGAAATTACTTCATGATAAATGCTATAACATGTGTACAATGGAACCAGCAAAAGTAAAAGACCTTCTATGTCATACTTGATATGTTGATCATATGGACGAAAAGGCTCAATAAAGTTTGTTTAAAAAAAAAAAAAAAGTGCAGGGGTAATGTCTGGGTGATTGGAGGAGTGCATGGGTACTGCCTCAGTGATTGAAGGAGTGCATGGGTAATGTCTGGGTGATTAAAGGAGTGCATGGGTAATGCCTGTGTGAACGCAAGAGTGCATGGGTAGTGCATGGGTGCATGTATGACTGCATGGGTAGTTCCTGGGTGATTGGAGGAGTGCATGAGTAGTACCTGGGTGATTTCATGAGTGTAGGAGTAGTGCCTGGGTGGTTGCATGACTGCATGGGTAGTGCTTGGGTGATTGCATGAGTGCAGGGGTAATGTCTGGGTGATTGAAGAAGTGCATGGGCAGTGCCTACGTGATTGCATGAGTGCAGGGGTAATGTCTGGGTGATTGGAGGAGTGCATGGGTACTGCCTAAGTGATTGAAGGAGTACATGGGTAATGCCTTGGTGATTCCATAAGTGCATGGTTTGTGCCTGGGTAATTTGAATAGTGCATGGGTACTGCCTGGGTGATTGCATGAGTGCATGCGTAGTGCCTGGGTGATTGCATGAGTGCATGCGTAGTGCCTGGGTGATTCCATGAGTGCAGGAGTAATGTCTGCATGATTGGAGGAGTGCATGGGTACTGCCTCAGTGATTGAAAGACTGCAAGTGTAATGTTTGAGGATTAGAGGAATGCATAGGTAATGCCTGGGTAATTGTATGAGTGTAGGGGTAATGTGTAGGTGATTGGAGAAGTATATAGGTAATACCTGGGTGATTGGAAGAGTGTATCGGTAATGTCTAGCTGATTGCATGAGTGTACAGATAGTGCCTGGGTGATTAAAAGAGTACATAGGTAGTGTCTGGGTGATAATATAAGTGTATGGGTACTGGCTATGTGATTGCAGAAGTGCATAGATACTGCATGGGTGACTGGAGGAGTATGGGAACAGTGCCTAGCTGTATAGATGACTGCATGGGTAGTGTTTGAAAAAATGGATGGGTGCAGTAAAAGTCACTGTAAATATTAGTTCATATTATCATGCTTATTACATTATTTCAGCTTACCTTTTTATTAAAGAAGATACAAAACTCAGTGGAACTATTTTACAGTAGTTTTGTTCTAAACTGAATTTAAAATCTTTTCAAACTTTAGTATTACCTTCTGTAAAAAAAAGAAGAAAAAGTGTTATTGCATATAATATTATAGTTTTAAGAACACAACATCATTTTAGAATTACATAACATTCATTTTCCCTTTTTTGCTGTTCTCAGGTTCTACTGAATTTCACCATACACAGTGATTTCAATGTAGATCATCATACAACAGCGGGGAAAATATTCAATCAATGAGATTGTAAAAAAAAAAAAAAAAATGTGCGTTGAAAATATTTACAAAACGTGCAACTATCTTTTTACCTATCTACAGTTTGTAAATTACATTCTTCAACTACATTAAATCTTTTACTTCTTTCAAGTACATTTTGTAAAATATACACTCTCATTTACATCGCGTATAATATAAAGATCAAATATATAAACTACTTCTTTCAAACACAATTTTGCAGATACAATAAGAATTAGCACAAACAATAATCCAAACAGTAATTGTTCACATCTTCCCAATAGGCCGAATAATGTTTCCAAAACCATTTGCATTGAAAATATCCCAAATAAACTCGTTAATTTGTGTTCATATCTTCCCAATAGGTCGTATGATGTTTTCAAAACTTTGGCATCAAAAATATCAGATATGAATTTGGCAATTTGTTAGGCAACCAACATTTGAATTCCAAATGGGCATCATTACAATGAGTTCATCCTTTATTGCACTTTAAATACACAGTATAGTGTCCAGATGTTGTAGTAGGTCCATCATGAAAAATAATAGCCACTGCTTTAAAAGTTCTTCGTGAAATTTATTCTTGACTTGCCTCAAAATTGTTATTTTTGATTTCCAATTTTCTTCCATCTGCTCTACAACATTGTAGCATTAAAATGACATATTGTCCAAATCTGTCTATAAATAATGTTGACAACATTTCTGATTTGCAATGAGAACATTTCATATCTTGATTAGCTGTTTTTACTAATTTGTTAAAAGGCACTGTTTTGCAATCTGGTATCGTCAAATATATGAATCGTTCAGTGTCTATTTCAGTGGTAGAAGAAAATGAACACTCTTCACATTTATGCTCCCATCTGTAACTTAGTCCAAACAAATTTTCAATTTCTATTCCTTCATCTTGCAATACTGCAAACATAAACATAAGAAATTCTTGTGCATCTTGTTGTACATTAAGTGTAAATTGCAATGAACCAGTACATATATCCAAAATATGCCGTATGCCAGAAGCAGTATGGATTTTAGTTCTATCAGTTACCAACTTTTGAAAAATATAATGTAATAAAGGACAGAATCTTTTTTCTCGACTTTCCATAATTTCATGATGAAGATCTTCTAGATAAAACACAACATTCACAATTACATTAGCATAGCAGTTGAGACCTGAACTATTTTCTAACTGGTATCCTACAATATCAAAGTCAAACAAAACTTTATTCGGTGCAAAGTATGACACCATAAAAGCATTCTAATCGGCGGGATCGGTTACAGTTTTTCTTTTAAAAATGAGAGTATACAGTCAAATTTAAAAACGACAAAATATCAGCTCAATCGATACATCAAAATACAATACACATTACATGACACGTAGTGCAAATAGGCAAAATAACCTATGTCACATAAGTATAAAAAAGTGCAAAGTGCTTATTATATATCCTGATAAAATACGCAGTAAAAACAATCAAAGTGACCTGTGTTAATAGGTAAGTAAAGTGCATTGTGCTATTAAATAAATGTCCCTATAAAACTACAAAAGGATAACGAAAATGGTGCAGCATAGATTGGGGAGGCTTTCGATCACATATATCATCAACTGTGTCCATTTTCAATTTCTTTGCAGCTTCATCATTCTCTTGAATTGTTTTCTTTTTTTGAACCTCACTAGAATGTTTGTCATATTTTTGTTTTGAACAAACCACGTTTTTGATATACGGATATTCATCTAAGTTAGGAGCATACAGTCTTCTTAACTGATCATACTCTCTTACACAATTTGCATCAGCACTCATCTTTTCCGCATCAAAATCAATCAAATACAAACCAGATAATGTTCTTACTCGAGACAATGCAACATATGCCATGCCCTCTTTAAACACTGTACTTCCAATATTTACCAAAGCACTGTCTACACTTAAACCTTGAGATTTATGAATGGTTACAACATATGCTAAAGAAAGAGGAAACTGTTTTCTACGAACATACAAGTCTTTTACAAGCAAAAAACAAACAGCACAATGTCCAATCTGTTTTACCTCTTCAATGTGATCAAATGTAATCTTCAAAAATTCAATTCCATCTTTGTTCTGAAAATTTAGAAAACCAAAAACTTTTCCCATTGCTCCATTTACTAAACCTTCTTCTACATTCAAATTGCGCTGTAAAATTACCCGACAATTTACACATACAAAGTCTTTTCTAAACCTGCAGTCTTAGACACCGACTTTTCCAAAGAATCCAATTTTGACTGTAATTCCTCTGAGAGAAGAATAGTAACTCCTTTGTGTTCCATTTTATCAATAGCTTCCATTTTCACTATTGGTTGTTTTTCCAATTTCAAAAGTTCTTGATTGAATGTAGAACACTTGTAGTGTAGGCATTAGACAAACTATAGACTTCTTTTCTTCACTTTTTTTGTACATTATTTCAGGTGCTATGTTTTCATTTGCAAACAAGTTTGTTAAAAGCCGACTTTGTAAAGCTTCTTTACCATCTTTACTCAAAGCACCAATTCTAATATCTTGAAGAATGTTTCCATAATGTTCATCACTTGCTTTTCTCATATTCTTAATAAGTTCTTTATATTCAAAAGGAGACCAAATGTTGACATTTCCAATACTTCCCAAAGATTTCCTAGTGTCTTCATGGACAAGTGTTTTAAAAACAGGTTTCCCTTTCACAGGAGTAAGTTGTAGTAGGTAGCCAAATACAATTACATGTTTTCCTCCAAATAGAACATCATAATCTGTTTTTAAAATCTGTTGCATTCTTAAATGTACAAAGGCAAGCATGAAGTTTGACACCATGCTCACCTCATCAATAATTAGAAGTTTCATTTTCTTGAGTACTTTTGAAACAACATATCAAGCTTCTCCAGATAGCTTGTGATATTCCAACTTATTTTTATGTTCAACTGGTAGCATGAGTAATCGATGTAATGTAATCCCTTTAATGTTATGTGCTGCTAACCCAGTTGGAGCGGTTACAACACAAGATACATGTGATTCAGTGGTTTTGTGTAGATAACTGATCAAAACTTTAATTAAGAAACGTTTTCCTGTTCCAGCTTGCCCACTGATATACATTCGAATAGGTTTAAATGATGTGCATTGGCATTCTTTTTTTCATGCAGTAAACCATGCTGTATCTGTTGTGTCACTTGTAGATATATTTCTTTCTGTTCAATATTTAGTTGTTCTTCTAACTTTTCCAACTCAATAATATCCTGTTGTGCTTGTTGCATTGCCGTTTCTACTTCACTCATGGCTATTGCTGCTTCATTTTCAAGAATTGGTTGTCCTAGTGGATCTTGACTTAGTGGAGTTGAACTTTTGACTATCTTCAGAACTGTCTCTAGCTATTTCAGCTGCAATAGTAGTTTCCTGTTCAATCTCTTCATTTAACATTTGTAGATAATTTGGAAAAATTGTACATTCAATGCTATCTTTACAAGCATTAAAAGAATCTTCATAGCAGTCAAAATATTCAAGTAATTCCATTTCAGTACTCCCATTTTCGAAGAGTTGCAGAAGTGCAAAGTAGAAAAATTCCCTTTTATCTGGAGTATCACAACTTTGGGGCCGATTCCGATTCGGGCCGGAAATCTCTCCGACCGAGCCGGACCCGGAGAGATTTCCGACCGAATCGGACCCTAGCAGTCCGACCGAACGAGTACGATGCGCACACATGCTATCGGACTCGATTCGGTCGGACTCCCATTGAAGTCAATGGGAGCCAGTCGTACAACACGTACGCGGGCTCCCATTGACTCAATGGGTGCGAGGCGAACAAGGGCGCCCCCTACAGTGGGTACGCGTCGAAGCGGGTCGCGCCGTACAAGCACAGGTAGGGGGGACCCATGGGTCCCCCCTGTGTGCGACTCGCGTGGCTAGGCATACAGGGGGGTCCGACACGGACCCCCAAAGTGCGGCTCCGACTGCTCTTTTGAGCCGGACGGCGCGAGTCGGTCGGACTGCTCGAGGCACGCATCGTACTTACCCGGCCGGGGAACGTCTCCATTGCGCGGTGCGAGTCGTGTCCGTGCGAGTTGGTCGGAGCGGTCGGCTTTCGCGAACGAGTCGGTCGGTGCGGTTGGGTCTCGCGAACGAGTCGGTCGGAGATTTCGCATCGTACTCGCTCGCCCGGACGCGTGTACGAATCGGTCGGGAAATAGGGCTCCGAATCGGATCCGGTAAAGCCGAATCCGATTCGGAGCCTACTGCCGAGATCGGAATCAGCCCCTGAGTTTCCTGTGATTAATAAGATTTCCTTTGGCATGTTTTACCAAACATCCATCACATCCAATTACTGCATATTTTTCTTCATTTATATTTTCTGTAACATTTTGTTTAAAACTATAATGTTGCAGTACTTCATAGAGACATATTTTTTCCAGATGTAGACTCCTTTTGGGATAGTACGTATCCAACATATTTGTTTTAACAATATCTGTACTTTCCGGCTCATTCAAAGCTAAGTATTCAATTTCGTGTAGAGATTTCAAAACTCGATTTCGTGTTGCAGCAAGACCTACACTTACCCAAATGATTCCTCTTGACTTTGAATATAAACTTGCAGATGTCAACTGATCCGAACATTCGTAGGATCCAATCTCTCGATGGGAAAGCATCTTCAAACTAAAGCTGCACAATTTATTACTAAGAGTCTTCTCTTGTGAAATTTCTTCCCACATTTCTTTCAACTCCGTCTTTTCAGATTTGGTTATATATGATGTAACATAACGAGCAACAGCAATCGAATTATCTGCAACATACTGGATATCCATGTTTGCATTCCACATTGTCAAAATCATTGGATTGTAGTCATTAATATACTTTGAATCTTCACTTCATTTTATGTTGTAAGTATTCTTCAGAGATTTTCGAGTTATAATATGTCTTACTGCTGACATGAAACTGTTGACTCTTCCTTTTAAAATTACTGGACGTGGGAATCCAAAACTACATTTTGTATACAATTTTCCCTTTGATGTGTATTTCCGTCGACAATACTTTCCACATCGATAACTTTGAAACCGTAAAACTTATTGTCTTAAGCTGTTTTCTCCTCCTTTTTTGGAATGGCACAGGTAACATAGTCTTCAATGAAAGACAAAACAGTTTCATCAGAATCGGTTCCAAACTTAGGTGCATTCTTGATCCATAATAACATGTGTATATGAGGAGCACCTCTGGCTTGGTACTCCTTTCTCCAAAAGAAAGCAATAACTTCTCCAAGTGGTGGATTTTTTTTATTGCAGATAAAAGACATCATAGCTTGAAACCTATGATTAAAATATCTGCACACATTTATAGGATCCAACAAACACAGTTCTCCAGCTGTCTTCAAATCAATGTTTTTTACATTTGAATTTGCTTCTCGTAGAAATTCAAGTAAACCGTCCCATGCATATGCAGCACAGCTAAGCGTAACAAACCATGTAGGGGTTCCTAAGTTTCTTAACATACATTTAAGTTCTCCATGACGACGATACCAATACTCATTAGTACCACATTGACACGCCATCAAATTAATTAACTGAGATTCTAAATGATCATCTCTTTGTTGAACATTGTCCAAGAATTCCTTTGCAGAAACATGTGTAAGATGAACACCTGATTTTAATATGTGGTTCACTGCATATGAAAGTCCAGACAAGTCATTTTCTAACAGAAGATGAAATAAATATGGAACACACTGTCGAAATCTTGGATCTTCTGAGTACAATCTTGTCATACGATTTTCTGAAGCTGGAATCTGTACTGGTTGTTCATCATATCGTCCACCTTTTCCAGTGGGGAAGAGCTGTGGAAAGCAACAAGGTTCTAAACTTTTATCCCAAACACTCATGGGAGTTCCCTCCGCTTTCTTCATTTGGAATAATTCAATAGTGTTTCCAATCACTTCTTTTGAATGTAGAGGATGTATACTGTAATGTTCATAAATTTCTTCACTCCTAGAGTTGTCCACTTTTTTGATTTGGCCAGTTGAAATTTCTCTATCATCTTCTAAAGATATTTCTTGTTCTTCCACATATACATTTTTATAATAAATATTGTTTTGTATAAGATATAATGTAGCCTTTTGAAGTTTGGTGACACCTACTAACTCTTGCCATATCTTCCGACTCTTTGTTGGTACACCATTAACTAGAGTAACCACAGGTTCAGTTTCCTCTCTCTGTACACCAACAGTTTCAATATTTTTCTTAAAATCTAAAGGTAAATACACAAGTCTTCCTTTTAAACCTCTTTGTAAATCTGTTGGAGGCAGCTTACCTGTTTTAGGCTCCATACGAACTATAGCCTGAAACGGGTGCACAGATTGAATAAGAATGGACTCGTACGTATTTAAATCTACCAGTTCCAGTGGAATAGCTACCAACTCTAGGTTATTATGTACAGCTCTAACTGGCATTTTGTTATCTTCTAATTTGTTGTAACAATATTTACAAATACTTTGATCACTACCGAACTCAAAATGACCTTCCACCAACAAATAAGCACCAAACTGCTCCCACTTATCATTGTTTTCCTTTTCACTTTTTAAATACACTTTAACATTCCTAGTTTGAGTTCTATAGTGAGTACAACGACAACAAATACAAACATAGGGCCCGATTACGATGGCGGACTTTGGCACATCGCGGTGCTGGTGGTGGCGGAAAACGTCCTTTTCCGCACTCCAGCGGCGGTCCTCGCGTCTGCCGTATTACGATGGATGAAGATAGCCCATTTTCCGTCCGCTGCGGAGTTACGGGATCCGGCAGTGTTTTCCTTCTGCAACGGTGGAGGAGGGAGCCAATAGAGAAAGACCGCCGTGCGGAATGACGTTACGACCGCCGTACAAATCACGATGCCTCAAACAGCGCATCACAACGCAGCGGAGAAACCAGCCACCCGTAGACGGCGGAAGCACTACTGCGGAGAGCGAAACTAGAATCCCAGTCACCTCCATGCGGTCCTGACTGTTATGGATCCAGCTCTGCAAGCCCTTCCGTTGCTGTACCTCATCCGCTACCAGCAGATAAGACGCCGCCACCGTCAACACCGCAGGTACGTAAATACACTACTCCGCACACAACCACAACACACAACTCCTGTGCTGAAATATGGTTCCTGTCCACACCAGACACTCTGGTGGGGACAGGAACATATCCTCTAGTGTACTCACACATGTCCTGCCTGCTAGAAATCCACACCTCCGCATCCGGGTCACCCATCAACCGCGAAATCACTGCAATGTCCCGGTCACTTCACCGCAGCGGTGAAGACGCGGGAAAACCTGTGCACAATGTAGTAGGCAGGGCCGGCGCAAGGCATGGGCATTCTGGGCAGCTTCCCAGGGCTCCACCTACACCCTACCTTATAGAAGACAAAGCTGCCTTTGCACGCAGGAGCCACGCATGGATGACTCTGAGCAGCTTTAAATCATCTGGGCTGCAGCCATATTTTAATCTAGGGTATTCAAGGAAGTCCAAAGAATTGTTCTTAAAATACAGGTTAGGGATCCTCCCAGCCATACCGCAGCTTCCACCTTGGCTAAGAAAGAATTGCGGGAAATTATGCAGGCTATGCGGGGCCGGAACTGAGGACATAGAACATCTAATCTGCTCCTGAATCAAGCTAAAAGAGGTTAGGGTAGGCCTCTTAAAAACCCATTGTAACGAACGAGGCATACGATCAGGGAGACAGGCAGTACTTGCCTGCTTTAATCCAAAGGACCCGCAACTAAATGGAAAGCTAGTTAAGTTCCTGTTATTAGTAACATCTAAGCAAGGCCCATTGGCTCCATGAGGAAACGTAAAAACAACAAAAGACTCTTCACAAATTGTAACACCCGTACAGACTCTGGAGGCCCAGCGTACGAAATAAATATCGGGACTCTTCAGTTTTTAGAAACATATTTGTATCTTTTAACACACAAGACTTTTTATTTGAGTGCTTCTTGAAAAGGCTTAACTAATTTTAAACTTTTATCTGTGTGTATTTTTGTAATGGTTTTAATTAATCAAAAACAATAACATTTTTACTTACTTACACCCTACCCACAGGATGCTTCTCACACCCATTTGGGCACATGCTGTGTGTCACATGAACCGATACCCATACATAAAAACCTTTATTTAGCAAGGACATTGACAAAGCAGACAACAGGAGTAACAGCCTTTATTACATAATACCCAGATAGGCATCAAAAGTACAAAACAGCAAGGCCATTGGCCAGTACAAATTCAAAGTATGCACATGTGTGCATGAGAAACTGCACAGGGAATGGGCATCCAAAGTAACAAACAGCAAGGCCATTGGCAAGCCCATAGTTCCAGTCCGCACATGTGTGCATCAGAAACTGCACAGGGAATGGGCATCCAAAGTAACAAACAGCAAGGCCATTGGCCAGTACAAATTCAAAGTATGCACATGTGTGCATGAGAAACTGCACAGGGAATGGGCATCCAAAGTAAAAAACCGCAAGGCCATTGGCCAGTACAAATTCAAAGTATGCACATGTGTGCATGAGAAACTGCACAGGGAATGGGCATCCAAAGTAACAAACAGCAAGGCCATTGGCCAGTACAAATTCAAAGTATGCACATGTGTGCATGAGAAACTGCACAGGGAATGGGCAACACCGTCCACTGCCATGGGAATCACCCCTGCTCAGGGGATACAAATGGTCAGTCCAGGCACCACTGTGGGAGAAATGGTGTGTGGAGGGGTACTTTGCCTCAACTTTTGCTTTCAGTTGAACTGGGAGGTGGCTGATTGTCGGGGCCAGTTGGAGGACTGGACCTGGGAGAGAGAGGACCGGCTGAGGTAGAGGCATCAGTGGCTGTGGGAGCCTGAGGGCTGCTTGGACCGGGTGGTGTGATGGCATGGGGAGGTGGAGACATGCTTCCGTGAAACACAGTGTGTGAGGGTGAATGTTGACGGCTGGGTCTCAACTTCTTGGGGATTCGGTAGCCCACAAGTGTCTTGGCCAGAGTGGGAAGTGAGGTGTGCACAACAGCCTCACTCTCCACCAAAGGTGTATCAGGTGCAGGTGGCTCTCCCTGTGGGGATTTGCTGGATCTGGTGGTATGCTTGGGGTGGCCTTGCCTTTTCCCCTGCATCCCCTGTTGTCCAGGTAAACCCCCCACTTTTCTCTCCTGTCCCAGCTTCACAGGGGTGTGGGTGGGAGTTGAAGTTGTGGGTGAATCTGCTGTAGAGAAGTGTTTGTGCTCAGTCGTTGCAGGCACCAGGTTCACAGCAGACAGGGCAACTGTCTGTTGGTCCTTGGGAGCAGGTGTGGGGGATGGGAGTGGCCTTGGATGGGGTGATTTTGATGAATGTGATATTGATGCCTGCTTCTTGGCCTGATGCCCATGAGTGTCACGTGATGGCCTTTTGCTTTTGCGCTCCTGTGTGCCTGTTTTGTGTGTTGGGGATGGTGTCTGTGGTCTGGTCCGCTTGGAGTGCTGCTGTTGTCTGCTGCGTGTGGAGGACTTGGTGCCTGAGGGCTCTGGCTTGTGGGCACTCTATTCAGGTGGTGCCACTGGCAGGCTGGGTGATGAAGGAACAGGAGCTGGACTGGGAGCCTGTGACTGCTGAATGGCTGCCGTCACTGTGGAGGACAAAGACTGGAACGTTCGGTGTAGGCCACCCACGTCAGAATGAATCCCCTCCATGAAGGCAACTTCCTGTGCCAACTTCTTGTCATGATCCTGGAAGGCATTCAGGAGAGCAGTCTGACCCACACACAGCTGGCGCAAAAGGTCAACCGCCTCCACACTGAGGGCAGCAGGGGAGACAGGGGCAGCGGTGCCTGGGGGAGAAGGAGACTCTACCCTTCTTAGGGCTGCGGGCACGGACAGCACTTGTGGTTGCGACTGGGAGGGTGGGCACTGGACGATGTGTGGTGGAAGAAGAGGCAGATTCCGACCTTCCTGTGCCCGCCAACATCGAGGAGTCACCGCTGGAGTCTGATGATGTTGAGGTTGGTGTTTCCGGGCGTGATTCTTCTAGGGCAGTCCTGTCCCCCTCCGAGGCGCTGGTCACATCAGTGTCAGTGAGCTCATGTGTAGCAGTCGTGCCAGAAGCTTCCCCACTGGTGTCGGTCCCCTGTCCTTCCGTGCCCTCGGTAGATGCTGCAGAGAAAGAGACATAGGTTCAGTATAGTGACATACTCACAAACATCATATGCAAGCAACGCACAACACTTGAAAATTATTCTCCCATGTTGCCCTCCTCCTTGTGCAGTCAGCATGTGCAACCTTCATGCAATCATCAGAAGATGCATGGAAACATGCATAGTTGACATTAATGGCCCATGTGACGTTGATACAGCCAAATAGCTGGTCTGTGCCTCCTTTTAACCTAACATGATATTCTCTGTAAGTACACCTACGTGTTTGTAGGTGAGATAGGTCTACATCTAAACATGTTGTCTCTGTCACATATGGAGTAACTGCAGGGAACACCACAGATACAGACTCCCAAATGTCCTTTTGCAATGGCCACAAGCTCCTGCTATCCACCATGTTGTGCTTTGAAGCACAACTACAGTTGCGCATTGGTGTCAGCTGTGTAGTTGTCACAAATTTTAAGTTGTGCACAGCACACATCTATATATGCACACTAACAGGATGCTCACTGCAGCTCACTGCCAGGTGATGTCTCTGACACTCATACTACAGCATATGTCACAAGGCCACATCTCATCTCTCAATGTCAACGGTCATTGTATGAAACACATGAGAAACCACATGTTGTAGCAATGCATGACAGCTGCACTCAACACTGAGGCCACTTAGTAGCCTTTGCATCACACTAGAGAAATCACAGAGCTCCGCACTGGCTCAGGGTTGGGATCCATGCAGTCACTCTACCCCAAGTCACACTTCAAAGAATACTCACCCCCAACTTGCTGCTGATGGGCTCTGAAGCGTGCATCCAGCTCTGGCTGTGTCACTGCCAAGATGCGGGCCATTTGTGGTGTCATGGTCCTGCGTGTCAACCTGCCACTCCGAGGGAGCACCCCCAGCGTTATTTCTGCCACGTTTTTTCTAAGCCGGCAGATGTCATCCCCCCTCTTGTGACAGTGTGTGTGCCGTCGGTTGGAGACACCCAGAGCCCGCACCTTGCATGAAATGGCCCTCCATATGGCCTTACACTGGTGGACCTTGAGCTGCAGGCATGGGAGACAAGAAGAGGAAGTTGCAGTGACACTGTGTTATGTACCACTGTGTGTCAGTGCAGGAGCATCGAAAAAACATAGCACACCAATACATAAATGTTGAGCAGAGGCCATACAGCATGACACGCAGTACACTTGCATCAAATAATCACTTAGAAATGTATACATGTATGATGATGGACACAGTACCTGGCCATCTCATGCACATGCAGAGTGCCAGCACAGAAACCAATATGAAGAAGACCCTCATCTGTGATGCAGTATGTGATTGAGCAATACACACAATTCATTTGAAATGATGTGTCAGGGCAGACTCACTCTGTCCAACACTACACACCCCTCAATGTCCTTGGCCAGTGAATGGCTACCTGTGTCATGGAGGTCACATTTAGGGCCATGATCTGACATTCCCACACTCTTCTCACAAGGTGGAGGCCTATCTCGTACAATCCTCAGGCCTAAGATAGCTCATTGAGAAATAGGGTGGCGGACAACAAATATGTTTCACTCAGTCCATTTACTGATGGGTCCCTTTAAAATTGTGCAGTTACTGTGCAGGCCAGGGGGACTCACACTGAGGTTAAACGTGGGCCATCCGAAATTTCATATGCATGTACAATATGAGAGGGCAAACAGTGCCTACACATGCGAGACAGAACACATTATGATAACAATGGAAGGATGATATATTCAAATTACATTTATCTGATGTGTCATAGGTGAATTACCACCAGGAGTGTTACACTCAGGCATTTTACTCTTGTGCATAATGCACACATATCCATGGGTGCAATATGAAAACTGTACACACATTCTTCTGTACCCTCTGGATGAAATACATTTGTAATGTCACAAATGAGCATGTGAAAACCTCATGGACTATGACATCACATAGCACAGGCAATGTTTGTTCAGACTTCGACTGTCAAAACCAGCAGTGTTACTGTATGGCTGCAAAAACACTGCATGTCCCTCCCATCCTACAATGCAGCCATGGATCTGTGGAAACAAGGCTACACACCCCATTGACATGAAGTCAGCATGCTAGGCAGTGTATCACACATTTACATTACCCAGTCTCAGACCAACGTTCATATTTTCATTGCTGAAGAAGGGCTGTAGAAATGTCCATGTTGCCATCCTTCCCAAATACTCAAGTGCAATTCTTACTGTGCCATGTAGGGAGCATGGTAGATGAAAAATATGGATGCATGCACATCAACTTGCACTCACAGGCACATACTACTGCAGAGCAACATCATGTGAGCACTCTGAGCACTCTCAGACTTTCACTCTGAAACACTTACCAGTACATCTGGCGCACCATATAACCTCCCATACTGTGAAAGGACCTCGTCCACCAGGACCTCCAGCTCCTCTGTGGTGAAGGGATGGGCCCTGATGTTCTCAGTTCTCGCCATCACTGGGTCCAGCAGACAGGAATAGCAGAAGTTGGTGGTGAAGAATGGCAGGCAGCAGTGTCTGAATGCAATTGAAATGTGTGGCTCTCTCACAGAGATTTATAGGCCCCTGGGGATGTTTCAGAGGTACTCTGCTGCTGCAATTGGTCTGCCTGGTTTGCCTCTTTCAAATCCATCCAATGACCAGACCCGAGGTAGCTGAGCATGCCTACCGCGAGATTCAAAATTGTATTTCACTACTATGACCGCGGTTCCCATTGGCTGCAATGGCATGGGCATTGGCGGTGGCACACCGTGGGGGCCAGGCGGTCGCTACCGCAATCGTGCATCTTTCAAATGTAACCAATGCCCAGGCCTGCGGTAGCGGAGCACGCCTACCGCGAGATTCAAAATTGTATTTCACTACTACGACCGCGGTTCCCATTGGCTGCAATGGCATGGGCATTGGCGGTGGCACACCGTGGGGGCCAGGCGGTCGCTACCGCAATCGTGCATCTTTCAAATGTAACCAATGCCCAGGCCTGCGGTAGCGGAGCACGCCTACCGCGGGTTTCAAATGTGTAATCCACTAGCACGACCGCGGTTCCCATTGGCTGCAATGGCATGGGCATTGGCGGTAGCACACCGCGGGGCCAGGCAGTCGCTATCGCAATCGTGCATTTTTCAAATGTAACCAATGCCCGGGCCCGCGGTAGCGGAGCACGCCTACCGCGAGTTTCAAATGTGTAATCCACTAGCACGACCGCAGCTCCCATTGACTGCAATGGCATGGGCATTGGCGGTGGCACACCACGAGGGCCAGGCGGTCGCTACCGCAAGCGTGCATCTTTCAAATGTAACCAATGCCCGGGCCCACGGTAGCAGAGCATGCCTACCGCGGGTTTCAAATGTGTAATCCACTAGCATGACCGCGGTTCCCATTGGCTGCAATGGCATGGGCATTGGCGGTGGCACACCGCGGGGGCCAGGCGGTCGCTACTGCGAGCTGGCATTTTTCAATTGTGGCCAACGACCGTGATTGCGGTGGCGGAGCACGCATACCGCACCTATGGACACATCATGCTCTGTCAATGGCAATGGGCACATCTCATCATGAAACACTAGACACTTACAATGTATGATGCCACCTGATTGCTAAATTCAATGCTAGTCTGACATTGAACTCACTGATGACTACACATGCCATGTCAGTGCACATGATTACATGCATTGGCATCTACTTCCTCACATGTCACATATGATATTTGTGGGCATGTACACAGATTTGGTGTGTAATGGACTCTCATATTTGTGAAGATGTCAATGTGTAAGATGGCTAATCAACCCACAGTAATGATGGACTGACTACATAATGTGCCTATTTTACTGTGTATATAGCTAAATTCATGTTGATAGTTGATCAGCTTACACACACTGTGCTCATGGTGTATAAAAGTTGTGCTCTGTGCAACTTAAGCAAGAAGGTGTGGCAGGTACATCAGCTGCGTAGAAGTCAGCAGTGTTGCTGTTTCAAACATGTGCTGTGTCAACTACTCCCAGGGCTGGTGACACAAGATGTAGAAATTTACCATTTTCCATCCACATACTCAGATTATGTTTTGGAGGTGGTCAGTATGCACATACTGACCACATGTACTACTACATGTGATCAAGGTGTCTCTGCATGTGACTTGTGCATTAAGCTGTTGTTACAGTCCAGTCCTTGTTGGTGCTGCGTCAGTCACGATGTAAGCTGTTTGACACATCTCATATGTGAATGAATTGACGTGTCCCCTTTCATTTTATGTAGGAGACGACCAAATGTGCATCTGCCGTTCCCAGTGCTGGCGAACATGGGGGATGAGGACATCATTGGGAAGTTCCGTTTGGATCGCCTCACCCTTCAAGAGCAATGTGGTCAGTTGGAGCCCCATCTGAGGCCTCACAGAACCTATTCGACTGCTTTAACACCAACATTCAAGGTGATGGCGGCCCTGCACTTCTTTGCTACTGGTTCTTTTCAGTACACGGTGGCCTTCGCCGATGGGATGTCTCAGGCCATGTTTAGCATGGTGCTACGTGATGTCCTGTCCGCAATGATGACACACAAGGACCGCTACATCCACTTCCCAAGGTGACATGAATTGCAGGTGTGAAGGGGGATTTCTATGACCTGGGACACATACCGAATGTTGTTGGGGCCATTGACTGCACACATGTTGGCCTAGTTCCACCACAGGCACATGAGCACATCTACCAGAATAGGAAACGTTTCCATTCCATTAATGTGCAAGTGGTGTGCCAATCAGATATGATCATCTCCCATGTCTGTGCCAAATTCCCCGGGTCTGCACATGACTCCTACATTCTGCGGAACAGCATCATTCCACAATTGATGGCAAATCTGCATCCGGAGCGTGCATAGCTTGTTGGTGAGTATGCAGCGTCAAGTAGTGTGCTGTATGTGTGACATGCTGTACTCACTTACTGTTTGTATCACTAAATTGCACTCTGTGTCTCACACCTAGGTGACTCTGCGTATCCCAACCGGCCTTGGTTGCTGAGCCCACTAAGGAATCCCAGGAGCCCGGGTGAAGTCCGCTACAATGATGCACATGGGAGGACACGTCGTGTGGTGGAGCGTACTTTTGGGCTTCTGAAGTCTAGATTCCGGTGTCTGGACAAGAGCGGAGGTGCACTACTCTACTCTCCCCAAAAGGTGTGTCAGATCATCGTTGCATGCTGCGTGCTCCACAACCTGGCCTTGCGCAAAGAGGTCCCCCTGCTCCTGGAGGATGATGAGCAGCAGATGGCCCCCCCCTGAAAACCCACACATGCCCAGTGATGACGATAGTGGAGAAGAAGAAGGTGTTGACCTGCGTCAACAGCTCATCGACATCTAATTCCCTTGAGTGTAAGTGACATTGTACAACAGTGACATTGTCTGTTGTCTTTGATGGTAGTGGCAATGCATAGAAGTACTTTTTGACTGCTGGCTGTTGTTGGCTCTGTGGTAATGGCTGATGTGTGTGGCACAGGGTATATTTGTCCATGTACGTCATGTCTCTGTTGATGTTGTTGCTCATTGTTATGTGTGCTGGTACTTGTACGTTGATGACTAGTGGTGTGTTTTAGCTGTAATGGCATCACCTGACTAGTGAATGTCATTCTCTTGTGACTTTCTAGGTTCCTTCACCCTCTCAATGCCTCGTCACAATCAGAGCTTGTGGTACATTGGAATCTGAGCTGACATTGTCCATACTGTGATAAACATGGAGCTGACACAAAGACATGGGTGTGTAAAGAGTGTTTATTTACAATGTGTATTTGTGCCAGAGAAGTGATCATGCACAAAATTGTGCTAACTGATTTAATGACTTGTCAGTGATGGTAAATGAGACAAATAGAGTAGTCACCACATTGATGTGGTCACACAGTCCAACAGACTCCTGCCATCAACATGGCAATGTGGGTAAGGATAGTCAACAAAGTCAATGTCAATGGGAACACAGGTGCCATCATGGCTGACTCAGTGATTGCCTGTGGATGGTGCATTGCCACGGGATCCTCCCCTGGTGTTTCTCGGATGTCCCCTCCTGCGTTTGGTGGGGGGGGGCTCTGCTGCAGGCTCAGCGGTGTCTGAGGAGTCATTTTGGTGCAGCTCACCCCTCTCTGTGGCTGCAGCTGAGGTGGTGGGAATATCAGCAGGTGGGCCACTGGAGGGGGGTTGAACCGTCATTTGGGCCGCATGTCTGTCCCTCAGAACACCCACTAGCTGGCCCATGAGGTCCACAATTTGGCCCATGCGTGTGTCCATGGACCTCAGCAGCACGCGGAGCTCACACACTTCTTCCACAACCTGGCCCATCTGTCCCTGGTTCTGTTCGTATGCCCCAAGGACTCTTGCCATGGTGGCCAGGGCTTCGGTCTCAGTGTCCTCCTGTATTTGTCCCCCAGTTGCCCTCCCACCTGCCCTGCTGACACGGACCTGTGGTGGTGGCACTCAACACACCCGCACACTCTCCCTGGCATCCTCGGATTGTGTTGTGGTGTTGCTAACCACAGAGGCAGGGAGGGTGTTGCAGGCAGCAGTGGTGATGGTGGTGGTGGAGGCCACACAGGTCGTCGTAGCAGGGGTCAGCACTGTTGTTGTTGCTGTGGTGGTGGGGACAATGAGGGCCTGAGACGTGGTGCGCCCTGGCACTCCGGATGGGCCAGGTTGTTGCTCCTCATCCGAGAAACTTAGGGAGTCAGCATCTGAGAGTTCATGTTCCGGGGGAGACAGGCTCTGCAGGTTGGTGGTGTTTTTCGCAGCAGTTGCTTGTGGATCTCCTGTTGAACAGAGGTTAAATGGTTATTGAAGTGCACTCCACTAGTTTGGTGTTAGACTTTTGGATGTTACATTTGATACACCAAAAACTTTACTTTGCAATCAGTTGGTATGGCTGCAAGATACTGAGCATCATGATATGATGTTGAGGTACATACATTACTTGCACATGGTGTGACATGTAAATTGAAACCATGTGCCACATACAGATTGAGTGATTACAAGGACATGTCATCATCTGACGACTTGAGGCACAGCAACTTTATGTGATGCGTCTTTTTTGTTTGCTCATCATGGAATCAATTTCAGCTAGACAAGAACTAGCCTTTGTAATGTTATACATACCTTTTTCATATCATGTACTTAGCTATGTTTGTCAGATTGCCCATGCATGTTTTGTGTTCATATGGGCCTTCATGCTCTGACACCATGGCACTTACACATTGCATTCTGTGCTGTGCATGATTGTGCCATGTGACTAGGTGAGTCAAAGTTTTATTTCTGTGACAGTTGTGTCTTTTGGATCTATGCCAAGTTGGCTGATATGCGAGTGCTGGTGTGGTCATATGTGAGTGCTGGTGTGGTTATATGGCTCCATGCATTTTGAGAAGGATGGCAGGGTTCATGCACTTACTACCTACCTGTTAGGTGAAGGTGAGGAATGCAATGGCTACCACATGGTTGTGGGTGGAGGGAGTGCTCCATCCTGGTCAGCTGTGGGATAGGGGGCCTGGTGGGAGTTGTAGTGCTGGCTTTCCACCCACACACACCCCTCCCTGTTGAGAAGGCAACCTACCTCTAAGTTTGAGTAGTGAAATGTAATGGCTACCACATGGTTGTGGGTGGGGGGAGTGCTCCATCCTTGTCAGCTGTGGGACAGGAGGCCTGGTGGGAGTTGTAGTGCTGGCTTTCCACCCACACACACCCCTCCCTGTTGAGAAGGCTACATACCTGTAAGTTTGACTAGTGCAATGCAATGGCTACCACATGGTTGTGGGTGGGGGGAGTGCTCCATCCTGGTCAGCTGTGTGACAGGGGGCCTGGTGGGAGTTGTAGTGCTGGCTTCCCACCCACACACACCCCTCCCTGTTGAGAAAGCTACCTACCTGTTAGGTGAAGGTGAGCAATGCAATGGCTACCCCATGGTTGTGGGTGGGGGAAGTGCTCCATCCTGGTCAGTTGTGGGATAGGGGGCCTGGTGGGAGTTGTAGTGATAGCTTCCCACCCACACACCCCCCTCCCTGTTGAGAAAGCTACCTACCTGTAAGTTTGAGGAGTGCAATGTAATGGCTACCACATGGTTGTGGGTGGGGGGAGTGCTCCATCCTGGTCAGCTGTGGGACAGGGGGCCTGATGGGAGTTGTAGTGATGGCTGCCTGTACAAATGCCCACATGGAATTGTTGCTGGCTACCTTTGGGGTGATTCAGAGGAAGGGAATTTTAAATCTGTGAAACGTGTTGGGAAGAGGATGTAGTACGTTGGTGCATTTATGTTTAGGAAGTGTAGCTTTCTAGTTGTTTGAGACAGTACATAGCAGTGTAATGGGAGACATTTGTTGGTACTTACCAGCCTCCACTCCCCCGGGTATTCCTGTGAGACTCTCTGGATGTAGTATGGCAAGCACCTTCTCCTCCCATTCGTTGAATGTCAGTGGTGGAATGGGAGGGCCACTGCCAGTCCTCTGAGCCAACTCATGGTTCTTGTTGGCATGCCCTTTCACCCTGGTCTTGAGGTCATGCCACCTCCTCCTGATGTCCTTCAGGGTGCGCGGGGTGGGCCCTACTGCATTGACTTTGTTGACTATCCTTGCCCACATTTGATTTTTTCTGGCTACTGGTGTCTGTTGGACCATGCTTCCAAACAAATGTGGTTCTACTCTGATTATCTCATCTACCATGACTGACAACTCATTGTCAGTGAATTTGGGCATCTTCCTCTGTGCCATGGTGTGTGATGTGCAAATGGGTGAGAAATGCAGGTGTGGAGCTGGTGGAGGTGATCTGTGTGGTGTGTGTGTGGTTGTGATGGTGTGTTGTGTGCAGATTTGCCTCTCCTTGGTGCTCTGGGGTTGGTCCCTTCAGTGCTGGAGTTGTGCAACAGATTGTGGGCAGGGAAGGGGCTGGTTTTATACTCAGCTATGTGGGCGGGGCAAAATGGAGTATTCATGTCAGGTGTGTTGTGTGGGTTGACCTGGGATTTGTTTTTTTTTTGCCATGTGGATGTGTCATTGGGGTGTATTTGGTGTTTTTTGGGGCTGAGACAGATTTATAGCCACACATCATAGCCTTCTTGTGTGGTTGCTTTCGACCGCCATTACTCTTCTGGAGTGACCGAGGCGGTCAGGATACAACAGCGCTTCCGCTGGCTCTCCCATTCATCAATTGTTGCAATCGCGGCGGTCGGAAACAACTGATCATTCCACTGTCACCGAAACCGTATCCTAATTTCACGTGCGGTCAATCCGCTGGTCGAACTGAGGTTTTGGGACTTTCTAGCTAATCCGACCGCCGCGGACGGATTTTCACCTGCTCACCACGGTCCCGGCGGAGTTTTGTGGGATCCGTCCGCCGTTGGATTTTTCTGGCGGTTCATCCTAATCTGACCGCCGGTTTTCCCACCTTACATGCGGATGGTTAATTTCCGCTACCACGGCGGTCGGAATGGTTTTACGACCACCATCCTAATCGGCCCCATAGTTTGGTTTTTCACAAGAAACTACCTTAAACTTTGTCATTTCTTCTGCAAACTTCTCAATAGTACTATCTTCCACCTCTTCTTCAACACCTACACTTATGAAACTCTCACTTTCTCTACACTCCTCTTGAGCACCAAAGAAACGAAACTGTATATCATTAGAAACTTTTTTTACATCCAATATTGAACCATGCAAAAGAGCTGTGTTTATTTCACTTAAAGATAATGCAGGACTTTTTACATAGTACAATCTTCTTACTTACTTCCGCATTTCTGAATGATGTACTGCTAACATTCTTAAATGATGAAAAGTACTTTGACACACTTTTCTAGAAAGACAAGCCAGAGAATGACCCTGCAAGCCAGTATATTTTCTCACTTTACAAGGATCTAGTCCTTGCAATATCTTAATCTTCTGTTTAATACTTTGATTACCATAATCTCGTGAGAAATTTCATAATGTATCAATAGATTCCTGTCGTATAATACAAATACTACTACAATCTCACTTATACACTGGAGCTTGTGTACGTCTCCCTTGAACTTCTTCAGCTATTACTTTTTCCACATTTCTAGGAACCATCTTTTCTTTTTCAATTGGACAACCGTTTTTAACCTCATAACAACGAACACTGGTATCAACTGCATGAACTAATGTATTTTGTTGAAAATAGTTTTCTTCATTAAAAAAAGGTTCAGTACTAGAAGTGTGCTTCCATTCACCCGAAAGTTAGTTCTATTAACCAGTCTTTTTCTTTTACTTTTCTCCTTCAAAAAGTGCATTGTTTTATTCAATGTTTTCATTCTCTTCAATACTAATATAAACAATTTTCTTTTTGATTCAAAAGTCTTTTCGACTACACTTTCAATCTATTCTTTCTTCTTGTAAAATGCTGATCTTCTTTTATATTTTTTCCAATCTTTCAATAAATTTTGTAGTACTCTACTTTTATACATTCTCTTCCTAATGTCTTTATATTCTTTCATCCTTTTTTCAACATGGATTGTTTTGCTATAACCTGATTTTGCATTAATTTGTCATTTTTTCGTTTCCTTCCGATTGCTTGTAGTACTTTTCCCCATTTTGAAAATCGATTACATTTTTTAAGACTTTTAACAAATTCTTTCGTTCTCTTACCAGAAGACTTTTTATTCAACGTCACGTTGTACTTCAATTAATTTTTCCTTTTCTCTCTCCTTTAAATAGTTCTGTTTTCTTTGTTGTCTTTTCTTTTCAACTTTTCTTGCCATACTGAATATTTCTTAATAATTATAGAGAATATCTAAAAAAAAAAGTAAAGTTTATTATCTTTCTAAAAATTATTTAATATTATTAAAATAATTATATACAAATATTGTCATCTTTAAATAAAGAAATACAGTAGTGCCTAGGTAAATAGATGAATGCAACAGTAGGACCTGGGTGATTCTACAATTGCAAGGGTAGTCCGTAACTAGTGCCTGGGTGATTGCATGACTGAAGGGGTAATATCTGGGGGAATACTGGAATACATAGCAAATGAGTGGGTGATTTTATAACTGCATGAGTACTGCATGAGTACTGCTTGGGTGATTGCAGGAGTACTGAGGGAATGCTTGAGTGATTGGAGGAGTGGAAAGGTAGTGCCTGGGTGATTTTATAAGTGCATGTGTACTGGCTGAGTGGTTACATAAGTACAAGGGTCGTGTGTGCGTGATTGAAAGAGTGCAGGGGTAGTGCCTGAGAGATTATATAAGTTCATGGGTAGTGGCTGGGTGATTGAAAGAGTGCATGACTAATACCTGGCTGATTGCATGAGTGATTAGGTAGTGCCTGGGTGATTTAATGACTGCAGGGCTAATGCCTGGGTGATTGCAGCAGTGCATATCTAGTGCCTGGATCATTGGAAGACTGCATGGGTAGTACTTGGGTGTTTGAGTGCATGGATAAGTGTATGAATAGCACCTAAAGTTATAGATGGCTCATTGAGTAGTGCTTAGGTGAATAGATGAGTGCAACAGTAGGACCCAGGTGATTCTATGACTGCAAGGGTAGTGTATGGGTTCATACATGAGTGCATAGGTAGACACTGCATGGTTCTATGGCTGCAAAGGTAGTACATAAGTAGTGCCTGGGTGATTCCATGACTACAGGGGTAATATCTGGGGGTATATAGCAAGGGAGTAAGTGATTTTATAAGTGCATGAGTACTGCTTTGGTGATTGCAGGAGTAATGAGGTAGTGCCTGAGTGAATAAAGGAGTGCAAAGGTGGTGCCTGGGTGATTTCATAACAGCATGACTACTGGCTGAGTGATTACATAAATACAAGGCTAGTGCCTCTGTGATTGTAAGAGTGCAACATTAGTTCATGAGTGATTATATAACTGCATGAGTAGTGGCTACATTAGTTCATGAGTGATTATATAACTGCATGAGTAGTGGCTACATGATTCAAAGAGTGCATGGGTAATGATTCAAAGAGTGCATGGGTAATACCTTGCTGATTGCATGAGTGTATAGGTAGTGTCTGGATATTTGCATGAGTGCACGAGTAATGCCTGAGTGTTTACAGCAGTGCATATGTAGTGACTGGATCATTGGAAGACTGCATGGGTAGTACTTGGGTGTTTTTATAACTGCATGAGTGTTGGGCCTAGCCAAATATAAAGCAGCACACTATTACATGACTCAACTATAAGTCTCTCCATATTGTTAAAAGCATCCATACATATGTCGCTATGTTTTCAAATCATCATCATATCTAAAAGAAATATGTATACAATATTTTTGGAATATAGTGAAACCTACACCTGAAACATGTAATAGATTTGCCTGAGTGATTGCATAACTTCATGAGTAGTGCTTGGGTGATTGAATGAGTGCAAGGGTAGTCACTGGGTAATTGTAGGAGAAGATGGATAGTGACTGGCTAATTGCATGAGTGCACACATAAACGTTGAGTGCATGGCTCAGTGTATGAATAGCACCTAAAGGTATAGATGACTCATTGAGTAGTGCCTAGGTGAATAGATGACTTCAACAGTAGGACCTGGTGATTCTACAACTGCAAGGGTAGTGCCTGGGTTATTACGTGAGTACATAGGTACAGCCTGCATGATTGCATGACTGCAGGGGTAGTACATAAATAGTGCCTGGGTGATTGAATGACTGCAGGAGTAATATCTGGGGGATTACTGGAGTACATAGAAAGTGAGTGGGTGATTTTACAAGTGCATGGGTACTTCTTGGGTGATTGCAGCACTACTGAGGTAGTGCCTGAGTGAATAAAGGAGTGCAAAGGTAGTACATGGGTGATTTCATAACAGCATGACTAATGGCTGAGTGATTAGGTAAGTACAAGGGTAGTGCCTCCTTGATAGAAGGAATGCAACGTTAGTGCCTGAGTGATTATATAAGTGCATGAGTAGTGGCTACATGATTCAAAGAGTGCATGGGTAATACCTTGGTGATTGCATGAGTGTATAGGTAGTGCCTGGATGTCTGCATGAGTGCAGCAGTAATGCCTGAGTGATTACAGCGCTGCATATGTAGTGACTGGATCATTGGAAGACTGCATGGGTAGTACTTCGGTGTTTTTATAACTACATGAGTGTTGGGCCTAGCCAAATATAAAGCAGCAGACTATTACATGACTCAACCGTTAGTCTCTCCATATTGTTAAAAGCATGCATACATATGTCTCTACCTTTTCAAACCATCATCATATCTAAAAGAAATATATATAAAATATTTCTGGAATATAGTGAAACCTAGAAACTGAGACATGTAATAGATCTGCTTGAGTGATTACATAACTCCATGCGTAGTGCTTGGGTGATTGTATGACTCCAAAGGTAGTCGCTGGGTAATTGCAGGAGAAGATGGATAGTGACTGGCTAATTGCATGAGTGCACACATAGTGGTTGAGTGCATGGATAAGTGTATAAATAGCACCTGAAGGCAAAGATGAGTCATTGAGTAGTGCCTAGGTGAATAAATGAATGCAACAGTATGACCTGGGTGATTCTATGACTGCAAGGGTAGTGTGTGGGTTATTACATGAGTGCATAGGTAGACACTGCATGATTCTATGACTACAAGGGTAGTACATAAGTAGTACCTGGGTGATTCCATGACTACAGGGGTAATATCTGGGGGATTACTGGAGTACACAGGAAGTGAGTGAGTGATTTCATAAGTCCATGAGTACTGCCTGGGTGATTACAGAAGTACTAAGGTACTGCCTGAGTGATTACAGGAGTGCAAAGGTAGTGCCTGGGTGATTTTATAAGTGCATGAGTACTGGCTGAGTGATTACATAACTACAAGACTAGTGCCTGCGTTATTGAAACAGTGCAAGGATAGTGCCTAGGTGATTGAAGCACTGTATAGCTAATGCATTAGTGATTGCATGAGTACAGGGGTAATGTCTGGGGGATTAAAGAAGTACATAGGTAACGCCTGCATGATTGCATGACTACAGGGGTAATATCTGGGGATTTACATGACTACAAAGAAAGTGACTGGGTGATTTTATAAGTGCATGGGTAATTCTTGGGTGATTGCAGGACTACTGAGGTAACGCCTGAGTGAATAAATGAGTGCAAAGGTAGTGCCTGGGTGATTTCATAACAGCATGACTACTGGCAGAGTGATTACATAAGTACAATGCTAGTGCCTCTGTGATTGAAAGAGTGCAACGTTAGTGCCTGAGCGATACTATAAGTGCATGAGTACTGCCTACATGATTCAAAGAGTACATGGGTAATACCTTGGTGATTGTATGAGTGCATAGGTAGTGCCTGGATGTTTGCATGAGTGCAGGAGTAATGCCTGAGTGATTACAGCACTGCATATGTAGTGACTGGATCATTGGAAGACTGCATGGGTAGTACTTGAGTGTTTTTATAACTACATGAGTGTTGGGCCTAGCCAAATATAAAGCAGCAGACTATTACATGACTCAACCATAAGTCTCTCCATATTGTTAAAAGCATGCATATATATGTCTCTACCTTTTCAAATCATCATCATATCTAAAAGAAATATATATACAATATTTCTGGAATATAGTAAAACCAAGAAACTGAGACATGTAATAGATCTGCTTGAGTGATTGCATAACTCCATGCGTAGTGCTTGGGTGATTGTATGACTCAAAGTTAGTCACTGGGTAATTGCAGGAGAAGATGGATAGTGACTGGCTAATTGCATGAGTGCACACATAGAGGTTGAGTGCATGGATAAGTGTATAAATAGCACCTGAAGGCATAGATGAGTCACTGATTTGTGCCTAGGTAAATAGATGAGTGCAACAATAGGGCCTGGGTGATTCTATGACTGCAAGGGTAGTACATAACTAGTGCCTGGGTGATTCCATGACTACAGGGGTAATATCTGGGGGATTACTGGAGTACATAGCAAGTGAGTGAGTGATTTTATAACAGCATGAGTACTGCTTGGGTGATTGCAGGAGTACTGAGGGAATGCCTTAGTGATTGGAGGAGTGTAAAGATAGTGCCTGGGTGATTTTATAAGTGCATCGATACTGCCTAGGTGATTAGAGTACTATTGTGGTAGTGCCTCAGTGATTGGAGGAGTGTAAAGGTAGTGCCTGAGTGATTTTGTAAGAGCATGGACACTGGCTAAGTGATTGGAGGAGTGCATAGATCCTGAAAAGATTATTGGAGGAGTGCAAGGGTATTGCCTGGGTGATTGAACCAGTGAATAGTTAATGCATTGGTGATTACATGAGTTCAGAGGTAATATCTGGGGGACTACAAGAGTACATAGAAAGTGCCTGGGTGATTTTATATGTGCATCAGTACTGCCTGGGTGATTGCAGTAATACTGTGGTAGTGCCTCAGTGATTGGAAGAGTATAAAGGTAGTGCCTGGGTGATTTTATAAGTGCATAGGCACTGACTAAGTGATTGTAGGAGTGCATAGATCCTGACAGGGTGATTGGAGGTATGCAAGGGTAGTGCCTGCATGATTAAAACAGTGTATAGCTAACGCATTGGTCTATCACATGGTGTACACTTTTGTAGTGCAGCTTCACAATTCTGTAACTACTCAGGGTGTTGGACGTACTCAGAATAAAGCATAAAAGCTACACATGAGTCTGTTATAAATCTCTCTGTTCCTGTAACTATACATGCATATATGTCTACCTTTTGAAATCATCATCATATATAACAGAAATAAACAAATAGACTGAACTTTACATTTCAAAGACACACCTACATTTCTGCAGTGTATTTCAAGTGTACCTTTCCCCAGACTCATAGAATGTAGCCTAATCAGTAATCCCTTCTGCTAACATGTCTTAAAACTCACTTGTGCTGCAGGTTCACCATTCTACGAATATTGGGCCTAGTCAAACATAAAGCAGCAACCTATCACATTTCTCTACCATAACTCTAAACATATTCCTAAAAGCATGCATGCTTCTATCTATACCTATTGCCAAAAGCATTACATATATTAGAATACATGTGCAAGTAGAAACATAACCACACTCACCAGACCATAAAGACCTTAAAACTTGACAGACCACACTTAACATTTCAAACACACCTAGATGTATGCGGCTAATTTCAAGTGAACTTTTACACAGACTCTTATAAAGTACCATAATCAATAATTCCTCTCCCAACATATCTTAAACATCCCTTTTCTACTACTACTGCTTCACTACTCTAGTACTAATCAGGTATAGAGCATAGCTAACAGCAAAGCAACACTTCACTTATCTTTCATGAAAGTCTCCCCATATTTCTAAAAGCATGTATGCATATGTCTGTACCTTTTGCTAGCAGCATCATATATAAAAATAATATACAGATAAATGTATACCTGTGTTTTATACATCTATCATCTTCAAACGCATAACACATACCATAATATATGTGCAAGTTGACACATATCTCAGTCACAACACCATCCACAGCTCAAAACTTCACAGACTACACTTCAATTGTCAAACAGACACTGAAAATTATGCGGTATATATCAAATATACCTTTCCACTCATCATGCAAATCACTCTAATACATAGCATCTCTACAAACATATCTCAAACCTCACTTTTGGGCTGCTGCTTTACCATTCTACAACTACTTATAATGTTACACCAACCCAAATACAAAGCAGGAACCCTTCACATGTCATTACTAAAAGTCTCACCATATTCCTAAAAGCATACATGAATATGTCTGTAGCATAACACTATCCAAACCTTAAAAATTCACAGAACAAACTTCCAATTTCAAGCAAACACCAAAAATTATGTGGCATATTTCAACTGTACCTCTCTAGCAACTTAACAAAAGAAGCCTAATCACTAATTCCTTATGTCAACATCTTTTAAACCACACTATTATGCTGCATCTTTACCATTCAACTACTACTCACAGTCTTGAGCCTACCACATAAAAAGCAACACCACCTCTTTGTTATACATCATGCACCTTCAAATGTATAAGACATATGAAAATACATATACAAGTAGAAACATACTTGAGACAGAAGTCCATGCACACCTTAAAACTTGACAGACTCCACCTCCAATTTTAAAGCAACACCTAAAATTATGCGGTATACTACAAATGTACATATCCACACACTAAAACAAACTACCATAATAACTAATCCTTTTTCCAATATACACATATTACTATACAAAATCTATTTCAAACAACATTTAACTACAATAAAACAAACTACAATACACATCTCTACATTTAATAATATATTTCAAACATCACAGTTCATCAATAATTTTTAAAGATTAAAAATAAAGCTAATACATAATACACCTCACAAATTTATAACTCACCTTCCAAATTGATTTGTAGAATATAAAATATCACAAACTCATAAAAGAATTTCTTATGCACACAATCAATGTAATGCACCACTCTCAACAAGGTAAAACCAGTAATGGCAAACTTTCCCTCTCTTTCTCCACACAAATAAATGTAAGTAACAAATCACATTGCTTCCTACATAATTTCAAATTGTAAAACACATTTCTATTGGTTAGACATATTAACCCTTACCAACTGACTTATAAAAGTGCCCTAACTGGTTCTGGAATTTTTTGGAGCCGCGACTCCACAGTGCACCAATGCGATGGAGCAGCAAATCCACACGGGAGTTCAAAAATATATTACAAATAAAAATACCACTATTTTTTAACAACACACCACTTCTAAAGATAGTACTGACTTGGGAAATTATACTTTAATAACATATCACATATATAAATTACAATTTCACATTTTAAGTCCACAATTAAGTTTCAACCCTTCCCCCATTCTGCTTAATGCCTGTTTCCATAGTAACAGTTCATGGAACATTCAACTGAACAAACAGGTCACAAGTTCACCATATTTTCAAGGGTGCACAGACAGAGGGGTCGATTCCGATTCGGGCCGGAAAAAGCACCGACCGACTCGGAGCCGGAATTAATTCCGACCGACACGTACCTGTGGCGCCCGACACGCCAAGTACGATGCAAAGCGTGCAAAATCCGACCGACACGTACTAAACCCAAGCCGAACGACCGAGCCGCACGGAAAACAGCAATCCGGCCGGAAAAACACGCGAATCGAACCGACCGACACGCACCCGGAACAAATTTAACCGAAACGTACCCGCGAACTCCAAACCGCAAAGTACGATGCAAGGCGCGAAAACCACGACCGAGTCGTACGGAGGACAAGCCGTACGACCGACACGCATACAAAACTGCGAGCCGAAGTAACACAAAACACCGCGACCGAAGCGTACGCAGCATAGAAAACTGCAGAAACACAGCATGAACGAAACGGAGAAGACCGTACGAGTCAACAGCAGGGTCCGACTCGGTCACAAGAACGTTTCCAACATGCACAGAAAGTACTAAGGAAAAATACACAAAAAAAGGCCAAACAAGCAATTACAAAGCCAAGAAATACTGGGGGGGGGTGGGGACAGAAAACAAAGACACACCCACAACTCCACCCATATAAAGGACACAAATCCCAACCATGATCCTTTGCAAATGCTATTCCACTGCCAGCACTTAACAGACAGCAACCACACACCCACAGCTCATCCCTCACACAAGCCACACACCATCAGCACACCAACAAATAGCTACCTCACATACACCCAGCAAAACACACACACACACCCTCACCTGCACACCAACACACACATCACTCACCATCACCACCCATCACCATGCCCCCAAAGAAGAATCACAAGTTCCTAGATTGTGAATTGGAAGTCCTGGTAGACGAGATCCTCAGGGTAGAGCCACAGCTGTTTGGCACACTGGTCCAACAGACACCCATCTCCCAGAAAACAAAGATGTGGGAGAGGATCATCAACAGGGTGAACGCACAATCACCATGTCTGCGCACAAAGACTGACATCCAGAACAGGTGGTATGATGTGCGCAGGAGGGTACGGGAGCTGCTGAAGAAGGACTACCTCCTGAGCCAATACACCGGCAGTGGCCCTCCTGCCAAGCCAGTATACCTCAGGCCCTGGGAGGAGAAGGTGCGGGCCATCCTTCCGCCAGTGAGCGTCTATGGACTAGAGAACATCCCAGAGCCTGGTGAGTACACAACAAATGTACACAATATTCTGCCACAATACACACACACATCACTGTCAAGGGGAGAGTCAAACCATGCACTCATAGCAATTACACAGCAACCAGAACAGAATCATCCCAAAATGTGTATGTCAGTCAGATAAACACAACACATGCCATCTCAAAGTTACATTTAACCGTGTCATCACATGTACAAACACAACTACAACTACAGCTAGGCAGTGGCACAAATATAACTAACAAACACATCCAGACATGTAGCCACCACTACAACACCAACACACAGTGAAGACCACTGAAAGAAAGGAATTCTGTGTATGCTGGGCAAGTCAGTGTAGCCAATAGCATCATGGGAGTCGTAGTCACAGATATTGCTCACCCCCACAACTGTCCCATCAACACCACCAGGAACCATGCGCACATCACAGGGAGTGGAAAAGGACTCACAAGATGGCTGACACTGGATACTGCTGTGGGGAGCACAAGGCCCTGCTGGCAACTGTGCAACAACCAACAGCAGGACACCACTGACTGACATCCTGAGAGACAACTTCCACTCCCTGCAATGGAAGCACGTTCCATGGTGGGATATCTGGCTGGCTGGGTGGGAAGGAGGACTCGCAGCACTGACCATAGTCACAAGCACCTCCCCTTACACACCCTCAACACAAACTCCACATAACCCACCTGGGAGAATGCAATGCCTCACATCCTAACTCAAGATCCCACAAAGAACCTCCACCCTGGGTTATGTTGTGTGAAGCACAGGGACACTCTTGGGACTTTTAGCCAAACAACTGCCAGGACAACACTCCCAGCCATCCTGTCAGCACAGGCAGCCCACCCCACAGGGAAGCAGAGTCAAAAGGAAGGAAGCATGGGCATGCTGGGAAGGGGGGTGGAGGCAATAGCATGATGGGAGTAGTAGG
The DNA here is from genome assembly GCA_963921515.1 of Calotriton arnoldi. NCBI lineage: Eukaryota > Metazoa > Chordata > Amphibia > Caudata > Salamandridae > Calotriton > Calotriton arnoldi. Next base: position 120,611 of record CAWUFW010011746.1, read on the forward strand.
CACATATATTGCTCAGCCTCACAACTGGCCCATCAACACCACCCTGAACCATGCTCACATCACAGGGAGTGGAGAAGGACTGACAAGATGGCTGACACTGGCTACTGCTGTGGGGAGCACAAGGCCCTGCTGGCAACTGTGCACCAACAAACAGCAGGACACCACTGACTGACATCCTGAAAGACAACTTCCACTCCCTGCAATGCAAGCACGTTCCATGGTGGGATATCTGGCTGGGTGGGAAGGAGGACTTGCAGCACTGACCATAGTCACAAGCACCTCCCCTCACACACCCCCTCAACACAAACTCCACATAACCCACCTGGGAGAATGCAATGCCTCACATCCTAACTCAATATCCCACAAAGAACCTCCACCCTGGGTTATGTTGTGTGAAGCACAGGGACACTCTTGGGACTTTTAGCCAAACAACTGCCAGGACAACACTCCCAGCCATCCTGTCAGCACAGGCAGCCCACCCCACAGGGAAGCAGAGTCAAAAGGAAGGAAGCATGGGCATGCTGGGAAGGGGGTGGAGGCAATAGCATGATGGGAGTCATAGTCACAGCTCAACATCCCCCACCACATGGCCCAGCAAGCTCACACTCACGCATGCACATTCCACAGAGAGTGGAAAGGCCCATCAAAGATGTCTGACACTGTTGCTGTGTCGTGGGGAGCACAAGGGCATGCTGGGAACTGCACACCAACCAACAGCAGGACACCACTGTCAGCCATCTTGCCATTGCTCTCACACCCACACACACTGAACTCCCCACAAAAGCAAGTAAGTATGGGAATGCTGAGAAGTGGGGTGAAGGCAATAGCATGATGGGAGTCATAGTCACAGACATAGCTCACCCCCACAACTGTCCCATCAACACCACCCTGAACCATGCTCACATCACAGGGAGTGGAAAACAACTGACAAGATGGCTGACACTGGCTACTGCTGTGGGGAGCACAAGGCCCTGCTGGCAACTGTGCAACAACCAACAGCAGGACACCACTGACTGACATCCTGAGAGACAACTTCCACTCCCTGCAATGGAAGCACGTTCCATGGTGGGATATCTGGCTGGGTGGGAAGGAGGACTCGCAGCACTGACCATAGTCACAAGCACCTCCCCTCACACACACCCTCAACACAAACTCCACATAACCCACCTGGGAGAATGCAATGCCTCACATCCTAACTCAAGATCCCACAAAGAACCACCACCCTGGATCATGTTGTGTGAAGCACAGGGACACTCTTGGGACTTTTAGCCAAACAACTGCCAGGACAACACTCCCAGCCATCCTGTCAGCACAGGCAGCCCACCCCACAGGGAAGCAGAGTCAAAAGGAAGGAAGCATGGGCATGCTGGGAAGGGGGTGGAGGCAATAGCATGATGGGAGTAGTAGGCACAGATATTGCTCAGCCTCACAACTGGCCCATCAACACCACCCTGAACCATGCTCACATCACAGGGAGTGGATAAGGACTGACAAGATGGCTGACACTGGCTACTGCTGTGGAGAGCACAAGGCCCTGCTGGCAACTGTGCACCAACAAACAGCAGGACACCACTGACTGACATCCTGAAAGACAATTTCCACTCCCTGCAATGCAAGCACGTTCCATGGTGGGATATCTGGCTGGGTGGGAAGGAGGACTCGCAGCACTGACCATAGTCACAAGCACCTCCCTCACACACCCCCTCAACACAAACTCCACATAACCCACCTGGGAGAATGCAATGCCTCACATCCTAACTCAAGATCCCACAAAGAACCACCACCCTGGGTTATGTTGTGTGAAGCACAGGGACACTCTTGGGACTTTTAGCCAAACAACTGCCAGGACAACACTCCCAGCCATCCTGTCAGCACAGGCAGCCCACCCCACAGGGAAGCAGAGTCAAAAGGAAGGAAGCATGGGCATGCTGGGAAGGGGGTGGAGGCAATAGCATGATGGGAGTCGTAGGCACAGCTCTACATCCCCCACCACATGGCCCAGCAAGCTCACACTCACGCATGCACATCCCACAGAGAGTGGAAAGGCCCATCAAAGATGTCTGACACTGTTGCTGTGTCGTGGGGAGCACAAGGGCATGCTGGGAACTGCACACCAACCAACAGCAGGACACCACTGTCAGCCATCTTGCCATTGCTCTCACACCCACACACACTGAACTCCCCACAAAAGCAAGTAAGTATGGGAATGCTGGGAAGTGGGGTGGAGGCAATAGCATGATGGGAGTCCTAGTCACAGACATAGCTCACCCCCACAACTGTCCCATCAACACCACCCTGAACCATGCTCACATCACAGGGAGTGGAAAACAACTGACAAGATGGCTGACACTGGCTACTGCTGTGGGGAGCACAAGGCCCTGCTGGCAACTGTGCAACAACCAACAGCAGGACACCACTGACTGACATCCTGAAAGACAACTTTCACTCCCTGCAATGCAAGCACAGTCCATGGTGGGATAACTGACTAGCTGGGTGGGAAGGAGGGCCGGCTGTCAACCAAATACAACCAATGCAGACTATGTTCACACCCCAACAAATACATAGAAATGCCCAAATAATGCAGGACAATGTGCTACACCAATATCAACCCCTGACTGTGACAACTTAGGACAATGCAATGTACAGGCCCGCACCCAGAGGCACAGTCACAACTGTCAGGTGTGTCAACCATTGAAGCCTGCAGAAACATAACATACATTGTGTGTGTCTCCCAAAAACAGGTGATGATGGGGACACAGCAGCAGACGCTGAGGAGTCCCAGTCCCAGGCTCAAGAGGATACAGAGCTCACTGGTGTCGTACAGCCTCTGCCCTCCTCGGATGAAGAAGACCAACCTGGCACCTCCGGTGTAAGTCAACATGCAGCACCAGCAGGACCACCAGCTGCAGCACGAGCAGGACCACCAGCTGCACCCCCTGCACCCACCCCTCCAACGACTGTCACCACAAATACCATCCCTGCCGAAATGGACAGAACAAGGAGCACCACCAGCACAGGGACCCTGGACCAACGTGGGGCCATGGACACCACCACCACCACCAACCCCCAAGGGGGACCAGGGTCATCTGTGCGTGCCACTGCACGCACTGCACATGTCAGCAGGGGTGGTGGGAGGGGTGGGAGACAGAGGTCGCTGCTTGCAGAGGTGTCTGGTGTGCATGATGACCCACAACTGGTACGCATAGCCGATGCGTACCAGTCCAGCACCGGAGATCTCAGCCAGGTAGTGGGGCTCCTCAGAGACATGAAACAGCACCAGGCTGCCCATCATGCCCGCTTGGACTCACACATGTCCCGCGTGGAGTCCAAGTGGGACGCACTGCAAGAGATGACGGCGGTGCACAGGGACATTTTACAATGCCTCCGCCAGATGAACAGCAACCAGTCTACACCTCCCTGTGTGCCAACAACATCTGGTGCTGAACAAACTGCAACTGCCACAGGGAGGGAGGATGACTCTGGCGGAGAGTCCCCTGCACCGCAGCAGCCTGTACTTGAGGGGCCCCCCAAAGAAGAGGGGTCGTCCGAGGAGGGGCAAGTGAGAGGCCGATGGCCAAGTGCAACCCCCAGGAAGCCTGAACCTGTTCTGGATGTTTACCTTTGTGCACAAACTGTTCACCCTGTTGACGGCAACACAACTCCCACACATGACATGGGGAGTACAAGTTGGACCAATGTCTCAGACAACTGTGGCCCCGATACTGGGGATTTTGTCTACCAGGACTTTCAATTCACCTAGGAACTTCTTATTGCAATATAAATGTACAGCACTAACCATCCTATGCACTATTCACACAAATGTATCACAATACACACACTAATACACCATACTTGCCTGTGTTGTGATTCCAACATGGGTGCTGTCATGGGGATGATGAACTGCAAAATTACACTGTATGCGAACTGCAACAGCAAGTACAACACAGGCATGTTAGTAATGGCAACGTGACACATATGAGGGAGACACACCACCAGGGCTACACAACACATACACACCTAGGCCATCTGACTCATTGCCTACACTGATGTTGCCAGGAAAGACGGTGCAATGCACAGACACCACACCTATTCCCAGTTGTAGTCAAGTAGCCCACAGGTGCAGTAAGCAAATGGCAGTCAAATGTGTGACCACAGACAACGCACATCACAAAGTGAAGCACAGGTTTAATACACAGTTGCAACATGTCGTAACCACTACAGATGCAAGGTAATCCCACCTGGCAGCGGGCACACAGTCAACAACTGTAGAAGGAAGGAAGTCCATGGGTGTGGCGCACATCACCTGTAGGGACACAACAGCTACCACCCTGGAAGTACAATCACGTCGTCGGTGGACACAGTTGACCAAACGAATCTGAAAGTACCCTGTGAAGGACAGAAATGACACACAGTCAAAAGCAATGGATAACAGGACAGAACAGCAAAACTCATGCACAATACATGTTACAAGATACCCACCCAGAACCAAGTTAGCATGTCAACACTGTTGGGGAGTACAGACCACCTGTAAGCACACATCGCTACACACATCCAGTCAAGTAGCCCATGGACACACTCCAACAGCACCAGAGCACCACCTACACATATCATACCAACTCACATCATTGACATGACACCTCAGGATACTCACATTCAGCTAAAGAAGTTGGTGATGAGCTGTGTGCGGACATCACCCTCATCATCATCATCATCACTGGCATTGTGGTCCAGGCCAGGATCTTCCACAGGTGGCGGATGTTGGTCATTGTCATCCTGGATGAGAGGCAACTCCTTCCGCACTGCCAGGTTGTGGAGCATGCAGCAGACGATGATAATCTTGCACACCTTCGCTGGGGCATATGGGAGGGACCCTTCTGTCTTGTCGAGGCAGCGGAAGCGGCTCTTCAGGAGACCAAATGTCCGCTCAATCACTCTCCTGGTCCGACCATGTGCCTCATTGTAGCGCATCTGGGCTGGTGTCACAGGGTTCCTGAGGGGTGTCAGCAACCACAGCATGTTGGGGTATCCCGAGTCACCTACGGACAGACAAGTGCACATTAGCTGACTTGGAAAAGTGGGCGGAATACAACAGATCAGATCACACACAATGGCACAAAGTCAGTACACACCGACAAGCCAGGCACGCTGGTTCTGCATCTGTGCCATCATCCTGGGGATGCGACTACTCCTCATCACAAAGGCATCGTGTGCTGAACCAGGGAAACGGGCACACACGTGTGAGATGGTCATATCTGCAAGACACACCACCAGTGCATTGACCGAGTGGTAGTGCTTGCGGTTACGGTAGGCCTGCTCCTGGGCCTGTGGTGGTACCAAAGCCACATGTGTCCCATCAATGGAGCCAATGACATGCGGCATCCTCCCCAGGGCATAGAAGTCACTCTTCACGTCAGTGAGTCATTGCAGTCTAGGGAAATAGATGTACCGGTTCAGGTATAGCAACATTGCCTCCAAAACATCGCGGAGCACACGGCTCAACATGGTCTGTGACATCCCACCAGCAGTCGCCACGGTATGTTGGAAGGTACCGGTGGCAAAGAAGTGTAGGGCTGCCATCACCTTCACCTTGGGGGTCAGCGCTGTAGGATACGGACGGCCAGGCTGCAAATGTGGGGCCAACTGCACTGCCAAATCCTCAATCAGCTGCCTGGTGAAGCGGTACCGTCGGATGCTGTCCCGTTCCACCATCGTTGCCAGGTCTGGGAATGGTCGATGGACAGCAGGAGCCCTGCAGTGCACAGGAGAAGAAAGCAAGATTGTCAGTCACCCCACATATGCGGCATTGAACACACTCAATATCACATCATACATCATTATGAGGCACAACTACATGAAGTGTGCAGTTCCGTAAGGACATGTATGATACATACATGGCCAACATCTGTCATCACGGTTCAACAAGTGGCATCAATAAGTCCCAGGTTGGCCCATTGGATATCATGAGGCCGTGTCACAGTTCCCATCTCCTGCTGCCATGTCACAATCACCCCCCACAGTGACATGTGAGGACAGATGTGCCCCAGGCATCACAGCTCAACGACAGGTACATTCCCAGGGACCCTGTACTGCCACATGGACACTGGCATTACATGGAGTATCAGGTATACACCACAGCAAAACAACCATGACCCCCACAGGTAGTGGTTCCACTTGCCTCTGCAGGACAGACATGGACGTCTGTGACACACACACGCACAACATCAAAGTCCATGCACACACAACGTGGATGTGGAGACTGTCTCCCATTGTGCACATGAAATCAGAGACATTGTAAACACTACATGCACACAGACTGTGGAGGACCATCACTATTGTGCCACTGGGACACCCTGGCTCAAACATACCGTCCCACATGGGACTCACGGGGTATGTGACATGACATACACATACACCACCGTGAAATGTGACCATGGCACATGCACAGATATGAACAGTTGTACATCACAGTGGTCATGTACACGTAACACCCAGGATCCTGTCCCCATGAACACGTGCACAGCCTGGGGGTGGCTGCCCCCACGTGACACCCACAGGACAACATGTACACCAACATACACACAATAGGAAATGCAGCCTTACATGCCTTATGATATAGTTTGGACAGGCTGTGGTGTTATAGGTGTGCCCCTCACTCCCTGGGAGCTATCTGTGGCTGGCATATGTTCATCTGAGATAGGCATGGTGACATATGCCAGTCACTTGTACAGGGATGCGTTGAACAGCAATGGACCGATCGGTGCACCCGGCCGGCCCATTGCATTCAATGTGTGCGGGTACGCGTTGTACCCCTGTACGCGTTGAACAGCAATGGACCGATCGGTGCACCCGGCCGGCCCATTGCATTCAATGTGTGCGGGTACGCGTTGTACCCCTGTACGCGTTGTACCGCAATGGACCGATCGGTGCGCCCGGCCGGACCATTGCATTCAATGTGTGCGGGTACGCGTTGTACCCCTGTACGCGTTGAACAGCAATGGACCGATCGGTGCGCACCCATTGACAATGGCCTAGCCTGGCAACGGACGCGTTTTCGAAATTCGAACGAGTCGGTTGCTGGAAATTCAGTTGGTCACCCACAACAATGTTGCAAAATCATGTATGGCATGAAGTTGAAGATTTGAAGGATGCTGTGGGCGTGTATTGGTGCTGCTATTCCATGGATTGGCCAGATTCAGAAGATGCAAACGACTTGGACCTATCACTTTGGACACATGGGACAGTATCTGCCTCTGCAGCACATATATATTGCTGGCTGTTCCCCTGAGAGCTCACTTGCCTGCACTACATGCTCCAGGACGACATCTGCCACTGCACTGCTGCTGTCTCTGCCCCCTCTGGACCCTGCAATGGCACGTACTGTGGAGAGAGCCCCAGCCTTCAGCCTTGAGGAGAACCAGGTCCTGCTGGACAGCCTACTTCCACAGTACAGCAAGCTGTATGGGACACCAGGGGAGCAGGTGAGTGTTCTGTGCACTGCCTTTCTGAATGTGCATTTTGTCTGACTAGCAAGGCTGAAAGTCTGCACGCCACTGGCTAGCAGGCTCACTGAGTAGTTGTCACCCCCCATAGTGTGTAGTGACATGCACTGGACAGGTATGGTGCAGTGACAGTGCATTTGAACAAGGTTTTACTTCCCATGCAATGATATCATGTAGTGACTTCTGGCAAACTGTCCATGGGCAGCGTTGCACTGCCTGTGTACATCATGTGACCCTGTGATTGAGACATGTATATACAACTGTGTCATGCTCGGATATGTTGCATGTGTAGTAATGGCCTTTTCACTTTGTCATCCTGACAGGTTAATGCCCATCGGAAGCAGGAGATCTGGAAGGACATCGTCCGGGCTGTCCGGTCCGTGGGGGTCTACAAGCACCGGATCCGCAACTGCCAGAAGAGGTGGCAGGACCTTCGGGGCTGGACCCGGAGGATTGCACGGGTCCAGCTGAAGCTGTCGCCTCCTCGCAGGAGGGGCGGAACACAGACCCTGACCCCCACATGCTCCAGATCCTGGCGGTGGTGTTTCCAGACCTGGATGGGCAGCTGAAGGCCAGACAGCAGCAAGGAGGGGTGAGTCAAAGACTGCACTGTGAACTCTGTATTACATGCTATGTGCCCTCCTCTGGCCTGGTTAAACTGCCACAGTACAGCAGTCATGTTGTCCAGGAGCCATGTCCCTCTATTGTGCACTGCCCACTCCTCATCTGATACCCAGGTGTGGTCCTTACATTCAGGGAATTGTGTCACTTGGGACTGTGTCCTTGCAGTTTGCTTCACTCAAGGTGGGGGACAGCATCTGTTTCCCTAACTCTGTTGTGGGCATCATGGGTGGGTCCATTGTTCACACAACGCCTGTGTTCGGACATGTACTCTGCGTGTTGCTTTGATATGCGGTCCACTTGCTGAGCTGAGCCACCACATGTGCCTGGGGTATCTGGCACACACCCATGCAGCGGGTAGGAACAATGTTTGGGCCCCAGGAGTGTGCAGATTACGTGTGTCACACATACATAGCCAGCTATCCACTGTCCAGGGCTCATCCCGCATTCATGTGGGGCAGGACAGTCATGCCTACTCCAGCCCATCCAATACACCTGTACTCCCACTCCCGTGTATCAGCTGACACGTTGTGCGCAGTGATTTGACCCCTCAGGTGTCTGCCTCTGTGTCAGTGTGCTGTGGATTTGTTGCCAGGACTGCTGGGGTGTTTCTCGGTAGGGGCTCAGCATGCCACTGGAGATGTGACCATAGGAGACGATACTTGTGTGTCACATAGGTGTTTGATCAGCTGCCCGTGCAGACTGGGGTATGCGAATGTGAAGTTCAGGCAGCTGTTTCCCATTCACAGCAGATTGTGAGGGGCTCAGGTTCAAAGGGTAGTGTCACAGGTCTCCCATATGTCCAATCGGTATGACCTGGACAGATGAGGGTTAAGATGATGTGTTGTGTGGGGGATGTACATGTGCACTTGTGCAGCTCCAGGACTTGCATTCCCCATGACCTACTATTGTGACACAGTGCAGAGTGTTGTTGTCTGGCTGCCAAGTCATACATCACTGAGACAGTGATGTCTGGCTGCCAAGTCATACATCACTGAGACAGTGATGTATGACTTAGCAGTCATGCCTCCGCCATGGCATGTGTCTACTTATTGGTGATCCTGCAGGGGAGTGACATGTGCTACATGCACACCATTGTGGCGATGGCTATCAGGACATGGGTGCATCATGGTGTCTGTCGCTGGTATGCATCACATGCATTTCCTATTTGACTCTGGGCATCCCTTTCATCCGGAAAACCTGTACTGACTCAGTGGCAAGAGTTGTGATGTGTGCATGTCCACATGCTACACCGTGTCCTCTGCACTGTCCAACTACTGTGTAGGTGGTGCATGTGTCCACACTGGGGTGTTGCTATCCAACAGACACCAGACAGATGGGTGCAAGGCCATGTGGGATGTGAGTGCCATGGTTGGCATCAGACTGACAATTGGCTTCTCCTGTTCAGTTAGGGCACTTTTAGCAATGTTCAACTAATGATGCCAGGGCTTGCTCTGTAATGTGCTGTGCTCACAGTGGTGTGTGCGTTTGGTGCAGGTGACTGATGTCTGTCTGTTTCCCCATTGTTTGCAGATACATCCAGGGCCACGGAAGGGGACAGCTCCACGGACCAGGAGGAGCCGGAGAGCCAGACTGGGTCAGCAGCCGAGGAGTGGTCGGAGGGACCCAGTGGCACAGAGGGCGAGGGGAGCCACACCGAGGAGTCCTCAGCAGCATCCACCTCAGCTGAGGACCACAGCGGCTCGGAGGATGACTCCCTTATGGAGGCGGGTGTCAGCAGCCACCATACCCCAGCTAGTGTTGCTGTCCCCGCCACCACCAGCACCACCACCGCCCTCCCATCGGTTCCCATTCCACAGGTCCGTGGAGGCTCCCATGTTCGGGAGCGTGTCTCCTTTGGGCCAGGCACCGCACCCCCTGCCCCTGTGTCCCCTGCTGCCCTGAGTGAGGAGTCTGTGTACCTCCTTCACCAGCTCCATGTAGGGCAGACAGCCATGCTGAGTGTCCTCCATGCGCACACCGCTCTGTTGACTCAGCTGGTGTCGTTCATGGAGGGCATCTCATCGGGCATGTCTGACCTACAGAGGGGCAATAGGTCCATGGACTCCTCCCTGACGGCAGCAGTGTCCCTCCTCAGACAGTCCCTCACCCCTCCTGCCTCTGCTCCATCCACACTCCCCAGCACCTTACCCGTCCCAAGCACACACACACCGGCACAGGCAGACACCAGCACACACACGTCCAGCACACAGACACACACGCCACAAACAAAACGCACACGCACGCACAGTCAGGGGACTGAAACCAGACTCACAGGGGATGGGGCCCTGGTACACACACACGCATGCACGAGCACTGCGCAGTCCTCAGTTGCCTCTCCCTCCAAAGCACCCTCCCTTGCCTCACCTGCAACCCCAAAGACCCAGCGGCTCTTCCTCAGTGACCTCGGCCTCTTCCCCTCCGATCCAGCTGATACAGCATTCAGGGGGAAGAGGAAGCCCACCCACACTGAGCAGAGTGCCCCTCGCCCCCGGACACCCTCCCCCAGGTGCAGACAGACTGAGGCCCCCACCCGCAAGTCCCCCCGGAGTCGTAAGAGCAAGACCCCGCCGCCGCCCTGCAACTCAGGCACCAGGTCTCCTTCCTCCATCCCTCAGGCCCCCACTCCACAGGTGCCCCCACCACACCCTGCACCAGGTTCTCCCACCCACAGATATACCATCCCCAAGAGGATCCGGCCTTCTCCCCCTGCCACTTGCTCTACCGGCACCACACCCCCGCTGCGCTTGTCTGTGCCACTGATGTGGTGAGGGTGTCCTCCCCCTCTGTCCAGCCCACCTTGCCTGTTCCCCATTCTCCTAGTCTGGTGGTAGGCACTGCAGTGGAGTCCACTACCACCCTGTCTGACTTGGGCACTGCAGTGGCGGACCTGTCCACTCCATCTGCAGGGTCCACTGCAGTGGTGCCGGCACCCACAACATCTGAGTCATGCCCCCCAGTTGTGCCGGCACACACCATGTCAGACACCTCCACTGCAGTTGTCAGTGGCTCTCCAGCACCCACCACCCCTTCCCTGGCTCCTCCTGGTGAGCCCTGATCCTGTCCCTGCGGTGCCTGGCCTGCCCCCCCCGGTTGCCCCTCCTAGTGGATTGTCCCTGGTTTTGTGCAGTGCAGGCATGCGTAGGGTGACATCTGCCACTGTCACCCTGTTTGGACTTTGACAATAGACTGGCCATTGGCCTTTGTGTTTTTTCTGGACTTTCACTTTTAAACACACATATGCTGAATAAAGCAACTTTCTGTTCTCTAGTGCTTATGCTTCTGATGTACATGTTGTTGATGATGCTAACCATGCCCTTGCTGCAGTGATGGTGATATTTGGTCTCATGATAATGAAGTGTTACTGTGCAGGAACACATGTGGTCCAGGGGGAATGTGTCCTATCCTGTGGTGTATCCATGTCATCCATGGCAGCATCTGAGGGTGTCATGTGTTCAGTATTTGGCAATGGGATTTCCTACTTACATTAGCAATTTCACATCTGTGGCTTCCACCCCTGCACATCTGTTGTGCCTGCCATTGTTCAATTCGTCTACTTCCCTGACCGTGTGGCCATCTCCACTGGACATGCAGGTTTGGGCATCAATGGGGAAGGACTCATCTGTGTTGTCAGTGCAACATTGCTATACAAGTGTGTTGGATCTGTGCTGATTTCGTTGGCACTTCCATGACCAGGCTGATGTGACAGGAGCCTTCATTTGGTGCTAATTGTTGATTGTGTGACCAAGTGCTCAGCTGACATGATGGGGCCCTACTGAGGCAACATATGGCACAGCTTTCCTCACACAGGAGTGGAGTCCCCTCATGGCAGTGTGTACTCCTGTGACATTGCCTGCGCCCAAGGTGTGTGTTGTATGAGCATGTCTGTGTGTTCACTTCCGTTTTGCTGTGCATGCTGTGATCCCTAGTGTTGTACCTGTTTGTGATGCTTGCTGAGTTGACCTATGTTCCCCCAAAGTCTTCTCCCTGGGTTCTCTGTGATGTGGGTGCATGGCACATTACAGGTCATCAGGGTGTCACCCATAGGTGTGTTTGCTGTCAGGGCTGAGTTTGTGTGCAGACGCAGATGGGTCACAGTCAGGTTTCCCCTTGGCACTTGTTGTTTGCACCTGTCATGTGATTTCCAGTTTGTGTTATCTTTCAGTGATTGTGACATGTTGTGTGTGTGACTGCTGGCACTCCTCAGGGTCAGGGCTGCAATGTTGGTATTTGTCTATGTGTGTTCTTTGTGGGTGACCTTGGCTTCTTCATTGGTGTAGGACTGTGGCTGGGATCCCATTGGTTGGTGTGGTATTGCCATCATGTCCATGTACAGCGTAGTGTGCAGTGTGGCAGACATTCAGGAGTCTTGTTGAGTGGCCATGTGTGATATGTTTCTGCACCTTGGTTTCCACCCACCACCCTGGAATTGTCATGGGTGCATGTGCAATGTCACCAGTGCATGTGTGCTTCACTGCTGCACATTGTTTGAGGTCGAGGTGTGTGGTGTTGAGTGTGTGCAGATGAGAGTTGTTGCCCGGCTAGACCCCTGCCTCCATGTTGGCCTTGGCTTACTGGCCGTGCTGATTGATTTGTGCTTGTGTAGGTGTGATGGTAGTTTGTTGCTCAGGGCACATGACTGTGGTTCACAGTGTGAACGACATTTAGCTTTGTCATCACAGTGGGATTGTAATGCAGCCCAGGGTCACCACATTGTGGGGGCCCTGGGGGTAGTGCTGTGGTGTGTCTGTGTCTTGCTGTGTCAGTTGCTGTTCCTACGTGCCTATGTGACATGTGTGATTTGTGCTCCCTCTCATCTGACAATGCCTGATTGCCCACATAGGGGATTTGGATCCATGAGTTACCTTTGTGTGGCACTGTATGCACATCTGTATGATTGGTATTCAGGCCTCCTCATGTGTTGTGTGGTTGCCTGGGGACACTGGCACCCCCCTCACCTGTTGTGTTTGATGTGCAGTGTGGGTCTGCCTGTTTGTGTTTGTGCATCTGCACCACTGCATTGGCATATCTTAGGTGTGCCATTGGCTGTATGTAGTTTGGTGGGTTTCCCCTGCTGTCCCTGGGACTCCTCGGTCATCAGTCAGCACAATGATCATGGTTTGTGTGTCCCATTGCTGCCATGGTATGGTATCTGTTCACCTCACATCTACAGTCTCCACAGGGTATCTGCATTTGTGTGCCCATTGGTGCAAATATGTGGGTCTGCATTCTGATGGTCACTTCTGTCATTGTGTCATTGATGAATGTTGACTGTGTCAGCCCCCATGGGTGTTGTTTGTCTGCACATGGCCAAAGGTATGTCTTATTTGCACTGCAGTATTTGCCTCCCCCAATCTATGTTGCAATGGGACACATGCACTACTTTGCCACTGATGTGTTTTATGTTCTGTGACCAGGAATCATCCATGCAGTTTGGCAGTTGCAGCTTTTTCTTTGTCAACACTTACATTTTGGTCACTGTGATGATGGGGGTTTGGACCCCATTGCCACAATGTTCAAAATGTGCTTCAGCTATGGACCCCACACTTACCTTTTGGTCACTGTGATGATGGGGGTTTGGACCCCATTGCCACAATGTTCAAAATGTGCTTCAGATATGGACCCCACACTTACCTTTTGGTCACTGTGATGATGGGGGTTTGGACCCCATTGCCACAATGTTCAAAATGTGATTCAGCTATGGACCCCACACTTACCTTTTGGTCACTGTGATGATGGGGGTTTGGACCCCATTGCCACAATGTTCAAAATGTGCTTCAGCTATGGACCCCACACTCACCTTTTGGTCACTGTGATGATGGGGGTTTGGACCCCATTGCCACAATGTTCAAAATGTGCTTCAGCTATGGACCCCACACTTACCTTTTGGTCACTGTGATGATGGGGGTTTGGACCCCATTGCCACAATGGTCATGGCCTGCTTGCATTGTGGGGGCCACACACATATATGTGTGGCACATGTGATAGGGGGTCACATTGTATGTTCAAAGTCATGTTCAGTGTTGTAGGCATTTGACACAGTCTACACACGCTTGTCATGGTGTTGGGGGGATGTCTTTTTCTTGCATTCCCTAGGTTGTGGTGTGCTGGTTGTGTCATGCATTGTCCATCCTATGAGTGGGGGTGGTGTTGGTGGTAGGCATCCAGCCCCCCATGGGTAGAGGTGGTAGTAGTGACAGGCATCCAGCCCCCCCTGGGTAAGGGTGATAGTGGTGGTAGGCATCCAGCCCCCCATGGGTAGAGGTGGTAGTAGTGGTAGGCATCCAGCCCCCCCTGGGTAAGGGTGGTAGTAGTGGTAGGCATCCAGCCCCCCCTGGGTAAGGGTGGTAGTAGTGGTGGGCATCTGGCACTCCCATGGCTAAGGGTGGTAGTAGTGGTAGGCATCCAGCCCCCTGGCTTAGGGTGGTAGTAGTGGTAGGCATCCAGCCCCCCTGGGTAAGGGTGGTAGTGGTGGTGGGCATCTGGCACCCCCTGGCTAAGGGTGGTAGTAGTGGTAGGCATCCAGCCCCCATGGGTAGAGGTGGTAGTAGTGACAGGCATCCAGCCCCCTGGGTAAGGGTGGTAGTGGTGGTAGGCATCCAGCCCCCCTGGGTAGAGGTGGTAGTAGTGGTAGGCATCCAGCCCCCCTGGGTAAGGGTGGTAGTAGTGGTAGGCATCCAGCCCCCTGGGTAAGGGTGGTAGTAGTGGTGGGCATCTGGCACCCCCATGGCTAAGGGTGGTAGTAGTGGTAGGCATCCAGCCCCCTGGTTTAGGGTGGTAGTAGTGGTAGGCATCCAGCCCCCTGGGTAAGGGTGGTAGTGGTGGTGGGCATCTGGCACCCCCTGGCTAAGGGTGGTAGTAGTGGTAGGCATCCAGCCCCCCTGGGTAAGGGTGGTAGTAGTGGTGGGCATCTGGCACCCCCTGGCTAAGGGTGGGAGTAGTGGTAGGCATCCAGCCCCCCTGGGTAAGGGTGGTAGTAGTGGTAGGCATCCAGCCCCCTGGGTAAGGGTGGTAGTAGTGGTAGGCATCCAGCCCCCTGGGTAAGGGTGGTAGTAGTGGTGGGCATCTGGCACCCCCATGTCTAAGGGTGGTAGTAGTGGTAGGCATCCAGCCCCCTGGCTTAGGGTGGTAGTAGTGGTAGGCATCCAGCACCCTTGGGTAAGGGTGGTAGTAGTAGTGGGCATCTGGCACCCCCTGGGTAAGGGTGGTAGTAGTGGTGGGCATCTGGCACCCCCTGGCTAAGGGTGGGAGTAGTGGTAGGCATCCAGCCCCCTGGGTAAGGGTGGTAGTAGTGGTAGGCATCCAGCCCCCCTGGGTAAGGGTGGTAGTAGTGGTAGGCATCCAGCCCCCTGGGTAAGGGTGGTAGTAGTGGTAGGCATCCAGCCCCCTGGGTAAGGGTGGTAGTAGTGGTGGGCATCTGGCACCCCCATGTCTAAGGGTGGTAGTAGTGGTAGGCATCCAGCCCCCCTGGCTTAGGGTGGTAGTAGTGGTAGGCATCCAGCACCCTTGGGTAAGGGTGGTAGTAGTAGTGGGCATCTGGCACCCCCTGGCTAAGGGTGGTAGTAGTGGTAGGCATCCAGCCCCCTGGGTAAGGGTGGTAGTGGTGGTGGGCATCTGGCACCCCCTGGCTAAGGGTGGTAGTAGTGGTAGGCATCCAGCCCCCTGGGTAAGGGTGGTAGTTGTGGTAGGCATCCAGCCCCCCTGGGTAAGGGTGGTAGTAGTGGTGGGCATCTGGCACCCCCTGGCTAACGGTGGGAGTAGTGGTAGGCATCCAGCCCCCCTGGGTAAGGGTGGTAGTGGTGGTGGGCATCTGGCACCCCCCTGGCTAAGGGTGGTAGTAGTGGTAGGCATCCAGCCCCCCCTGGGTAAGGGTGGTAGTTGTGGTAGGCATCCAGCCCCCCTGGGTAAGGGTGGTAGTAGTGGTGGGCATCTGGCACCCCCCTGGCTAAGGGTGGGAGTAGTGGTAGGCATCCAGCCCCCCCTGGGTAAGGGTGGTAGTAGTGGTAGGCATCCAGCCCCCCTGGGTAAGGGTGGTAGTAGTGGTAGGCATCCAGCCCCCCCTGGGTAAGGGTGGTAGTTGTGGTAGGCATCCAGCCCCCCTGGGTAAGAGTGGTAGTGGTGGTGGGCATCTGGCACCCCCTGGCTAAGGGTGGTAGTAGTGGTAGGCATCCAGCCCCCCTGGGTAGAGGTGGTAGTAGTGGTAGGCATCCAGCCCCCTGGGTAAGGGTGGTAGTTGTGGTAGGCATCCAGCCCCCTGGGTAAGGGTGGTAGTAGTGGTGGGCATCTGGCACCCCCTGGCTAAGGGTGGGAGTAGTGGTGGGCATCCAGCCCCCCTGGATAAGGGTGGTAGTAGTGGTAGGCATCCAGCCCCCTGGGTAAGGGTGGTAGTAGTGGTAGGCATCCAGCCCCCCTGGGTAGGGGTGGTAGTGGTGGTGCGCATCCAGGCCCCTGTGTGCATATGTGGCATTGGTGATGGGCATCCCGCCCCTATGGTGCTGCTGTTGCTGGTGTAAGTAAATTCTGCATCCCTCAGTGTGTGTGTGATGTGTTGTGTACGTGTTGTATGTGTTTTGTGGTTGGTGTCTGACTTACCTTCTGCGCCGTACGCATCCGTGCCTGTTCCGGTAGTAAATGTAGAATATTGGTAGGATCGGGACGAAGGGACTCATGGTTGGTTCGTGTCGTTCGTCTTTCTCGTTGCTTCGCGTCGTCCTCGTTGCTTCGCGTCGTCCTCGTCGCTGGCGTGTTCGCCTCGTAGCCGTGGATCGTGTTGTGGGGCGAATCGGAGCTTATGTGCACCTCTCCCGGAAGCTTTGACGTGCCGGACGTAGCGACGGGTTCGGCGCGTACGGAAAGCGCATCGTACTTGTTCGGCCGGACGGGGCTGCATTTTCCCTTCCGTGCGACTCGATTCTGCGTTTCCGGATTCGCCTCGGTCGGAGTACAGGACCTGGATTGGGTGAGTACGACTCGGCCGGATTCTGTGCTGTTGTGCGCATCGTACTTACTCGTTCGGTATGATGTACGGATCGGTCGGGAAACAGGCATTCGCATGGCTTTTTTCCCGACCGAATGGTATTGGGTGCGCCTCCGACCGAGATCGGAATCGGCCCCAGAATATCGAGTTGCAAATATCTACCTACACTAATATCGAATTGGAAATATCGTGATACAGAAATATCGACAGCAAAAATGTTGTTGTTAAGAATATCGACTTTAATATCATTTGCAAAAATATAGGGGTCTATTATAATGGCGGGCGGATCGCCACTGCCCGCCATTATTCACCGCCCGCCTCTCATTTCCCCCCGCCATATTAGGATGGCGGGGGGTACCCCGGCGGACGGAAAGACCGTCCGCCGGTTTTCCGCCAGTCAAACAGGAGACCGGGCGGAAAAAGGGATTGATATGGTGGCGGTGTCTGCAAGACACCGCCATCCATATCAAGATGCAGGCGGTGATGTGCCTTTCCATGGCGGCGTTGCCGCCATGGAAAGGCATGCAGAGTCTGCAGGTGGGGGCCCGTTGCGGGCCCCCAGGGTGTTGGGGGGGTGGGGGGTGCACATGGGGGGTACCTACGGTACCCCCCTGCATTTGCATGCACAACGTGGCAGGCACCGCGCGGTGCCTGCCACGTTGTGCATGCAAATGCACAAATGCCTTTTTTCACATTGCGGTGGGTGGTGCTGAGAGCACCGCCCGCCGCAATGTTAAAAATGCGGGATGCGCCCGCCAGTGTGGTGGGCGCATCCTAATTGGATTTGCGGGACCGCCGCATACATAGCGGGCGGTCCCATTTGCCGAAACGATCCGCCCGCCATCATAATGATGCCCATAGTTCTTTAAAATGTCGATTTTTAAATTAGTGTTATGTATTTAGTATGTATTTTAAAAGTATGTAATATATTTTTTTGTATAAATATTGCTTTTGTTTTTTAATTTATGTTAAATTTTTTGTAGTTATTAATTTTATGTTAATTAAATTTTGCGTTTTGTAGTTCTGTAGCGGGTTGTGGGTTTATAGGGGAATAGGGTAGGAAGTTATTTAATTATAATAAATTAATTAATATTTTTTATTTATTAGCATTTATTTAATTTTGATTTTATACTGTAAATTATGGGAATTAATTTATTATTAATTAATATTAATTGGTTGTTAATTTGTATTAATTAATTAATTGGTAATTATGTTTTTTTTTTTTTTAGGAGTGGGTTGTGGCTTTATAGGGGAATAGGGTGAGAAGTAATTTAAATGTAATCATATTATTAATATTTGTATTTATTAATATTTATGTAATTTATATTTTTATTATCAGTAATTATTAATTGGTTGACAATTTTTATTAATTAATTAATTGGTAATTATGTTAATTGTGTTCTTTTTTTAGGCGCGGGTTGTGGGTTTATAGGGGAATAGGGTGGGAAGTAACTTAGGGGCCTATTACGATGGCGGGCGGACTTTGTCCGCCCACCACAGTAACGGAACACGGGACCGACCGCCGAAGGTGCGGCGGTCTTGCCATGGTAATTAGGATGCGACCGCCACCCTGGCAGTCTCATCCAGCACATTTTACATTGCGGTGGGCGGTGCTGTCAGCAGCACCCGCCGCAATGCAAAATATGCATGTTGTGCATTGGCATGCACAACATGACAGGCACCGCGTGGTGCCTGCCACCTTGTGCATGCCAATGCACAAATGCCTTTTTTCACATTGCGGTGGGTGGTGCTGAGAGCACCGCCCGCAAATATGTAATTAATTTGAGATGTAAGTTGTGGTGTGTATAGTGGTAAAGGGTGGGAAGTAAATTCTTTTAAATTAATTAATAAGTTGTTAATTGATATTAATTTAATAATGTAAAATTAGTTATGTAAATTGTGCAATGATTTTTAGGTATGTCTTTTGGTGTTTATTGGGGACAGAGGGTGGAAAGTATTTTAGGTTTGAATAATTAATTAGTTGCTCATTAATATTGATTCATTAATTGATAAATATTTATAGTAATTGTGTATTTTTATTTTGTGTGTGGATTTTAGTTTTATTGGGGTAACGTTTGGTGAGTAAATTCATTTTTATCTGTTTTAATTTGTTTTATAATTAATAATATTTGTTTATTTCATAATTATTTATGTTAATTATGGAGGTACACTTTTTTTAAATTTAGATGTGTGTTGTGAATTGTGTGGTGTTATAGGGTAGGAAATAAAAATATTACATTTAGGTAACAATTAATGTTTTTGATTATAATTAATTTCTATTAAATATAGTTATTTGTTTGTAAACTTTTTTTATAATTTTTATAAAATACTTTTTGTAGGTAATTTTTACATTTTCTAAACATTATAATATGCTTCTATCTTTTGTCATTTATAATATTTTTATATATGTTTTCTTTATTTGTTTTTTAACATCTTTTGTATTTAAGTTGATATTTTGTTTTATTTTAAGTTTGAATTGATTTCAGTGGGAATAGTAATTTGTACCCCTCCGCTATCCAACATTTTCCCTACTGTTGCACTCACTGGAGTGGGTAGTAATTTGTACCCCTCCGCTATCCAACACTTTCCCTACTGTTGCACTCACTGGAGTGGGAATAGTAATTTGTACCCCTCCGCTATCCAGCACTTTCACTACTGTTGCACTCACTGGAGTGGGAATAGTAATTTTTTCCCCTCCGCTATCCAGCACTTTCCCTACTGTTGCACTCACTGGATTCAGAATAGTAATTTTTTCCCCTCCGCTATCCAACACTTTCTCTACTGTTACACTCACTGGAGTGGGAATAGTAATTTTTTCCCCTCCGCTTTCAAACACTTGCCCTACTGTTGCACTCACTGGAGTGGGAATAGTAATTTTTACCCCTCCTCTATCCAACACTTTCCCTACTGTTGCACTCACTGGAGTGGGAAAAGTAATTTTTACCCCTCCGCTATCCAACACTTTCCCTACTCTTGCACTCACTGGAGTGGGAATAGTAATTTTTACCCTTCCGCTATCCAACACTTTCCCTACTGTTGCACTCACTGGAATGGGAATAGTAATGTTTACCTCTTCGCTATCCAACACATTCCCTACTGTTGCAGTAATTGGAGTGGGAATAGTAATTTTTACCCCTCCGCTATCCAATATTTTCCCTACTGTTGCACTCACTGGAGTGGGAATAGTAATTTTTACCCCTCCGCTATCCAACACTTTCCCTACTGTTGCACTCACTGGAGTGGGAATAGTAATTTTTTCCCTTTCGCTATCCAACACTTTCCCTACTGTTGCAGTCACTGGAGTGGGAATAATAATTATTACCCCTACGCTATCCAACAGTTTTCCTACTGTTGTACTCAATGGAGTGCAAAATGTAAGTTTAAAAATTATTCGATATTTTAATGTTTTAATTTATAAGATTGTTTTTTTATTATATTTTATGTTATAGGTGTATGTATATATATTTATATATATATTCACTGAAAAAACCATAGGTTTCAGGGACGTTATAGTTACAAATTAGCATTTAAAAAACCTTTGAAATTCACTGAAAAAACCATAGGTTTTAGGGACAGTTATAGTTAGTTGGACATTGCACTCGTACAAAACCCGTGAAATTCCCCCGTTATAGTTAGTCCAGCTAACTATAACTCGCGCCCCGCAATGCACTGCTGATGACGTCACATATTACATCACTCATGACATGGTCAGTGACATCACTGATGACATCACTGATGACATCTCAAATGACATCACTGATGACATCATCCAGTGACTGTGTGTTTCTGTAAAGTTTAAATATTTTTAATATATATAGGAAAAGACATATTGAAGAATGAGTGGGTGTGTAAGTGTCTGTATGGATGATTTAGTAGGTGCATGACTGACTGTATAAGTGAGTGATTTAACGTATCTTACTGAATGCATGGGTTAGTGACTAAACTGGGTGAATGTCTGTATCCGTCTGTCTGTTGCTGTGTAAGTGGCTGCATGTGTTTGTGAATAGCTACATGAGTGTCTATATGAGTTATTGAATGCTTGTGTGAGTATCTGTATGGGTGCCTGAGTGTTTGTGTGGGAGGGGTGTGTGCGACTCTGTGCATAGATGTGTGAGTGGGTGATTCACTGGGTGGATGGTTTCAAGAGTGCATCTGTGATAGACTGTATGGGTGGGTAAGTGTGTGTAAGAGTGTGTTAGTGAGTGAATGTATGTCCCAGTGGTACATGTGTGAGTAACTACATATGTGAAAGGCAGTATATATGTGTGTTGGAGTATATAAATAGCTATAAGCGAGAGTGAGTGATTGTGATAGTGGCTGTATGGATGAGTGTGTGCTTGTATCAGTGATTGTATAAGGGCGTAAGAATGTGCTAGTATTTGTATGAGTAAGTGAGCTGGTGTGTGTATAACTGTATAGGTGAGTAAATGGTAGTGTGTTTAATTATTTGCATGACTGACTAGGTGTGTGAGTACCTCTATGGATGAGTGGCGGTGTTTGAGTGTCTATATAGGAGTATGAGTGCATATGATAGTCCTGTACTGAGTGACCATAAGTATGAGTGACTGTACGGGTGAGTGAGTGGATGTGTGTGTGTAGACCTAAGAATCAGTGAGTGGGTATGTAGTTATTGGTGTTGGAGTGTCTATGGTTTTGCGAATGGCAGTCTGTAATTTAGAGTGGGTGTATCAAAGGTTATATTAGGGTGTGAGAAGATGCATGAAATTATCACATGGATGATGTCATCAGTGATGTCATCAGTGATGTCATTTGAGATGTCATCAGTGATGTCATCAGTGATGTCACTGACCATGTCATGAGTGATGTAATATGTGACGTCATCAGCAGTGCATTGCGGGGCGCGAGTTATAGTTAGCTGGACTAACTATAACGGGGAATTTCACGGGTTTTGTACGAGTGCAATGTCCAACTAACTATAACTGTCCCTAAAACCTATGGTTTTTTCAGTGAATTTCAAAGGTTTTTTAAATGCTAATTTGTAACTATAACGGCCCTGAAACCTATGGTTTTTTCAGTGAATTTCAAAGGTTTTTTAAATGCTAATTTGTAACTATAACATGTCTGAAACCTACGTTTTTTTCAGTGAATTTCAAAGGTTTTGTAAATGACAATTTTTAAATGTATTAATTGTTATATAACATTTTTTCATACTGATTTACTACATTTTTAGAAACAATTTTTTTTTACATATTTTATTTTTTAAATTACATTGTAATTACATTATACATTACATTACAAAAAATACTTTCTCAGAATGAATTACTTTAGTTTAAATACTTTGCACATAGGCAATAGACTTTTAAGTACAGTAGTTACAGTTGTTGCAATGGGCAACACATTTTCAAACACAATGCAACATTCAGCTCAATGTGAATTTCTAGTTAAATGCAATTAGTTACTTTATGGATTACTTTTCTAACCACAGGACTGGATCCTAGATTCAGTCCTGGGACATCTCCTGTAAACAGTTGAGTAAAAGCGTTTTGGTTACAGTCGTGATTTTTAAGGAATATTATTGTACTTTAAAAGTTGACACTTAGAAACTTTTTCTCATAGAATCACCAATGTTATCCTATGGAAGGAAATTCACTTAGAAGGTAAAAACTGTTATCGTTACTTTTTCTTACTCAGTGTTGGATCCTGGATCCAGCACTGGTGCATCTCCTGTAAACAGTTGAAAGAATGCGTTTAAGTCATACAGGCGATTTTTTAGGAATATTTGTAGTTTGTGAAAATCGACACTTTGAAACTTTTCTGCTAAAAACCAGACAATGGATTCCTATGGAAGAAAATATAAGTTACTGGTAAGTACGGTTAAAATTACTTTTCAGGGTCAGTGCTGGGCTAAAAGATGCAGCACTGTGTTCTCTCCTGATAACAGGTGAGTAAATTGGAATTCGTACTTTGGTTGATTTTAGAGGAATATTATAAAGTTCCAAAACTCCACACTTAGAAGAATTTCCAAGTGAAACCAGTCAATGTTAGCCTATGGAAGGAAATTCAAGTTACTGGTAAGTACGGTTAAAATTACTTTTCAGGACCAGTACTGGGCTGAAAGATGCAGCACTGAGGTCTCTCCTGATAACAGGTTTGTAAATCAGAATTCGGATTTCGGCTGATTTTAGAGGAATATTTGTATGTTTCAAAAATCAACACTTAGAAACTTTTTCAGCAAAAAGCAGGCAATGATATCCTATGGAAGGAAATTCAAGTTACTGGTAAGTACGGTTAAAATTACTTTTCAGGATTAGTACTGGGCTGAAAGATGCAGCACTGAGGTCTCTCCTGATAACAGGTGAGTAAATCGGAATTCGTATTTCGGATGATTTTAGAAGAATATTTGCACAATGGTGAAGGGAGGGGCGGGGCCTGAGGTGACATCTGTGCAAACGCGCCCCGTGGCGTGTTTTAAGTTGGGGGATTAAGTCCCCTTGAATCCTGAGGGTCCCTAGGGGCCAACTAGCCCACCAGGAACCTCCAATATGCGCCAGGGGCTGCGTTGCAGAGACGTGTAGAGAGGCCACACCCCTTTTACACCTCTCTGCAACGCAGCTCTGTGGCGCTTTCTGGATGTACCTGTTGGGCTAGTTGGCCCCCAGGGACCCTCAGGATTGAAGGGGATTTAATCCCCAACTTAAAACGCGCCACGGGGCGCGTTTGCACAGATGTCACCTGAGCCCCGCCCTCCCTTCACCACTGTGCAAACGCGACCCGTGGCGCGTTTTAAGTCGGGGGATTAACTCCCCTTGAATCCTGAGGGTCCCTGGGGGCCAACTAGCCCAACAGGTATATCCAAAAGCGCCACAGAGCTGCGTTGCAGAGAGGTGTAAAAGGGGCGTGGGCTCTGTACACCTCTCTGCAACGCAGCCCCTGGCGCATACTGGAGGTTCCTGGTGGGCTAGTTGGCCCCCAGGACCCCAGTATTCAAGGGGATCGTTCCCCTCTGCAAACGCGCCAGGGGCGCGTTTGCAGAGTGGTGAAGGAAGGGGGCGGGGCCTGCGGGCCCGATCGTTTTTTTTTTTTTTTTTGTCCCCTGAAGGGGGCTGTGTAGCCCCCTTACTTTTTCCTGTTTTTGGGCCCTGGGGACCCCATCCACCAGGGCCTTACCCCTTTTTTAAATTAAATTTTCTTTTTTTTTAAACGGGAAGGGGGCCGCGTGGCCCCCTTCCCTGGGCCTGTATTGGCCCCGGGGACCCCATCCCCGGGGCATGGCCTCTATTTTTATTTTTATTGTTTGGAGGGGGCTGCGTGGCCCCCTCCTCTGGCCATTTAAGGCCCCGGGGACCCCATCCCCGGGGCCGGCCATACCCTTTTTTTTTTTTTTTAAATTTTTTTAAACTTTGGGGAGGGGGCCGCGTGGCCCCCCTCCCGAGCTCACTACTTGCCCCGGGGACCCCATCCCCCGGGGCTGGCCCTCTCCGTTGGGGACTGTGGGGGGTCCCCAAGCCCCCACAGTCCCGCCGGCTCTCCGCGTCCCTTGGGAGCCGGCATTGCTTTTAAACATGGGGAGCTGCTAAGATGCAGCTCCCCATGTGGAAAGCAATCGGCTTTGGATATTGGAAGAGAGAGCAGGTTTCCCTGCTCTCTCTTCCAATATCCAAAGCAGTTTGCTATGGCAGGACGGGAGCCGCGAGGCTCCCGTCCTGCCATAGCAAACTACAGTGTCCCGGGGTAGGCACCCCGGGACACTGCAGGAGCCGGCCCTGGGGGGTGGCGGTCCCCAGGGCCATCAAGGGCTCCAGGAGGGGGGCCGCGCGGCCCCCCTCCCTTAAATTGCACAGCCCCGGGGAGGTGGTGGTCACCGGGGCTCTGGGGGTCCGTAACGGACCCCTATATTTAAATGTTTAGTGCCCCGGGGAGGTGGCGGTCCCCGGGGCGTGTGGGGGGGCTGGAGCCCCCACACACAGGTTTTTCAATTATTTTTAAAAAAGCCCCGGGGAGGTGGTGGTCCCCGGGGCTGCGGGAGGGCTCAGAGCCCTCCCGCACCATTTTTTAAAAAAAGCCCCGGGGGGTGGCGGTCCCCGGGGCTTGGGGGGCCCTTTGAGGCCCCCCACACATAAAATTAACCCCCCACCATGCCCCCGGGACTTGGGCCACCCGGGGGCAAAATACTATCGAAGCGCGGGAGACCGCGCTCGATTTTCGGCAGGATTCGCGCACCCTGAGCGCATCCTGCCGATTTAAAAAAATTTTTTTATTTTTTGCCCAGGGGGTCCTTGTGGGACCCCCTGAGCAAACCTAGGGGGTCAGGGTGTTTCTACCCTGCCCCCTTTGTGCGCTTTGCGCACTTGTTTCTGTCCCTCGGTTCTACCGAGGGACAAAATGGCTGCCAACATTTCCTGAATCGGAATGTTGACAGCCAGCTGACAGCCAATTAACATGCAGCTCGTGATCGGGAGGGTACGCGGACCCTACTCGGCCATAGATATCACTATCTTTTTACTTTTGATTTTCTCAGCAACTACTGAACAGATTTACACCATTTAACAAAAGGGTTCTTTCTGAACCAAGAACTACCTCTTTGCCAAATTTGGTGTAATTCCGTTCAGCAGTTCGGGCTGTAGCCGTGTCTAAAGTTTCCTATGGAAAATTGCATGGGGAAAACGCGTTTTGGGACCCCCCTTTTTCTCGGCCCCCGCTTGACGAATCCCCCGAGACTTTCAGGGTAGGAGCGGACCGGAGCGGGCCACAAAGTTTGAAAATTTTGCGAAGATACGTCAACCGGCAAGAGAGTTATTTCAAATAGAATGTCGTGGATTTCCTATGGATAATAGGTTGTAACTATAACTATCTACTGGCGACCGCCAGTAGATAATATATATATATATATATATATATATATATATATATTTATTTGTACATTTATATATATTTATAAAATTTAAAATAAGTTTTAATTCTTAGTTTATTAATTTCTTTAAAGTAAATATATGTATATATATTGCATTTTATATAATTTTTGTAATTACATTTATTTATTATATTTTTTAAATTGAACATTACATCTAAATAATTTTTTTAAAGTTAATTTTATTATTTAACGTAATTTTTTATATGTATAAAAAAACGATATTTTGTACATCAATATTTTTTACATCAATATTAGTTTTTCGATATTTTTAAACTTTACATTTTAAAGATAGGATGCCGATATTTTTGACATCGATATTTATGTGTCAATATTTGTGTATGGGGATATTTTTGTACTCGATATTATGTCAGTGATCCATTTTCAAGTTCAGCACACAAGGTTACAAATGCAAACAGCAGGTGTGGTTGACTTTTGCGAAATATGAGCTTATCCTATCTACTGTACCTTTCAAACATTTTTTACTAACCAATAACGAACATGCTTTTTAAAGAAAGTAACATGCATCCTATTTTGAGTATTCAATCTTCTTAAGCAGCCAATCAAATCTCTACTTTTTTTAAAACAGCATCTTGTCCACCATTTTAGATACTTCTCATTCTACCAACTGACTACCTCAGCTACAGTCATCTTTTCATTACTTCCAGACATCCCTTCAAGATGCTTACAGTTTGGATTGTTGGACACAGCTATGTTTTCGGGTGCAAAAGGTATGCTGAACGCAGAGGTATTGACAAAGACCTAGCTTTGCAAAATGTGGATATTAAATGGATTGCACAGAGAGGATTAGAGTGGCACCAATTGATGCCTTTGGTTAAAACCTTTTTGCATCTCCAACCCCCTGACCTTATGATTGTGCACTGTGGTGGCAAGGACCTATGCACATTGACTGGGGTAGGTCTGGAAATGCTAATGAAGGACACCTTTGTACAATTGATGTTGCTTTTGCCTCAAACTGTCTTTGTATACTCTAATATATGCCAAAGACAGAAATGGAAGTGGTCAAATCAATTCTGTCCACAGATTGAGAAAGCTAGGAAGAATGTAAATAAAGCTGTTTCTGCTTACCTCAGAGACCATAGGATGGGCTCCATCTATAACAACAATCTACGTTTTGATATGGATGACATCTACAGAAGTGATGGAGTACACTTTACAGATCAAGGAAACAGAGTAATTCTCAACAACCTAAAGCTGTGCATCCGCACTTACATGTAGCTACAACAAACTCATAATGAAAACAAGGGCTCTTTTTAGAGCCACCCTATAACTTAATAGTGAATATAAATTTTGTTTTACACATACATATATATTTTTTTATTTTTGTGGATTCCTGTACCCGACGCAAATCTGCAAAAGCATGAATTCAATGTACTACAACACAATACACTTTTCAAGTTTAACTATTAATTTTTAATTTTATATATTTTTAACAACTCTATCAATTATAATCTTGTCATTAACTTCAATCACAGTAACTCTTTAAAACAACTTCACAAATACAAGACTACCTTCTAAATTTTATACTACTTAATTATTTATTTAAGGTGAATTCGCAAATCCACTGTGACGTTACATGGGGGGCCGCGCTGAGAGCCGCGTTGGGGTCGCTACTCCAAACTCGAAAGAAAAAAAAACGCCCCACTTCCATTATTCGGTATTCGCCCTGGGGACCCCATCCCCAGGGGCCTGCCACCATTTTTTTTTTTTTAAATAATGAGGGGGACCGCATGGCCCCCCTCCTCAGGCCAATAATGGCCCTGGGGACCCCATCCCCTGGGGCAGTGCCTCTTTTTTAATTATTTATTTATTTATTAAATTATACGGAAAGGGGGCCACATGGCCCCTCTTCCCAGGGCCACTATTGGCCCCGTGTATCCCATCCCCCGGGGCCTGACCTCTGCGTTGGTAAACCATGTGGGGAGCCCCAATGCCCCCATGGTACCTGCCTGCTCCCCGCCTCCTGCGGAAGCCGGTATTGCTTTTGGACAAGGGGAGCTGCTAACATGCAGCTCCCCTTGTCCAAAAGCAATTCTGCTTTGCTTCTTGGAAGCGAGAGCAGGTATCCCGGGGTGGGCACCCCGGGATATTGCAGGAGCTGGCTCTGGGGGGTGGCTGGCCCCAGGGCCAAGGAGGGGTCCAGTAGGGGGGCCGCGCAACCCACCTCCCTTCGTCAAAATAGCCCCGGGGAGGTGATGGTCCCCAGGGCTTGGGGGGGCCCGCGAGGCACCCCCACACAAAAATGAACAAAGCCCCAGGGAGGTGGTGGTCGCCGGGGCTTAGGGGGGCCTGCGAGGCCCCACCACAAATAATTAATCAAAGCCCCGGGGTGGTGGCGGTCCCCGGAGATGGGGGGCCTGCGAGGTCCCCCCGCAAATAATTAATCAAAGACCCGGGGAGGTGGCGGTCCCCGGGGCTTGGGGGGGCTCGCGAGGCCCCCACACAAAAATGTAAATGCCCCAGGGAGGTGGTGATCCCCGGGGCTGCGGGGGGGCCACGTGCCCCTTGCATACCATTATCTTTGCCCGGGGAGCTGGCGGTCCCCGGGGCTGTGGGGGCCCCTGCAGGCCCCCACTAATTAATCGAGCATTGACCCCGGGACCTGCCTCACCTGGGGGCTTATTGAAAATGAAGCGTGGGAGACCGCGCTTCATTTTTTAAAAATGTTCTCAGTGGGATTCGCGCACCCAGCGCGGCTTCCACCGGTAAAAAAAAAAAATGCTATTTTTGGCCCTGGAGGGACCCCTGACCAGCCCTAGGGGGTGAGGGTATTTCTACCATGACCCCTTTCCTACATTTACAACCTTTTTCTACCTTTTTGATGTGACTCGGTTCTACCGAGTCACAAAATGGCTGCCAATACACTCTGGTTTGGAGTGTTAGCAGCCAATAAGAATGAAGCACGTGCTCGGTGCTCCGATATTTATATTTTTATTTTTTGAATTTCTCAGCAACTACTGAATGGATTTACACCATTTAAAAAAAAAAGAGTGCTTCCTGAAGCAGGAGCTACATTTTTGCCAAATTTGGTGTAATTCCTTTCAGCAGTACGGGCTGTAGCCTGTTCCAAAATTCAGATGGAAATTAACATGGGGAAAATGCGTTTTGGGACCCCCCTTTTTCTCTGCCCCCGCTTAAGGAATCACCCCCAGACTTTCAAGACAGGAGCTGACCTGAGCTGGTCATTAGTTTTGAAAATTTCGAAAAGATTCGTCAAACGGCGCTAAAGATATTGGCAAAAGAAAAAACGCTTTTTGAATAGAAGCAAGGTCCTAACTATATATATATATATATATTCACTGAAAAAGCCACAGGTTTCAGGGACGTTATAGTTAGTTGGACATTTCACTCATAGACAACCAGAGAAATTCGGATGTTATAGTTAGTTGAGCGAACTATAACTCGCTCCCCCGCAATGCACTGCTCATGACGTCACATATTACATCATTCATGACATGGTCAGTGACATCACTGATGACATCACTGATGACATCTCAAATGACATCACTGATGACATCACTGATGACATCATCCAGTGACTGTCTTTCTGTAAAGTGTAAATATGTTTTATATATATATATAGGCCACGGTGTATTGAACAATGAGTGGGTGTATGACTGTCTGAATGGATGATTTAGTAGGTGCGTGACTGACTGTATAAGTGAGTGATTAAACGTGTCTTACTGAATGCATGGGTTAGTGACTAAACTGTGTGAATGTCTGTATCAGTCTGTCAGTTGGTGTATAAGCGTCTGCACGAGTTGGTGAGTAGCTACATGAGTGTCTATATGGGTTATTGATTGGTTGTCTGACTATCTGTATGTGTGCCTGAGTGTCTGTGTGGGTGGGAGGGGGGTGTGTGACTCTGTGCATAGATGTGTGAGTGGGTGATTCACTGGGTGTATGGGTTCATGAGTGCATCTGTGAAGGGCTGTATGGGTGGTTGAGTGTGTGTATGGGTGTGTTGGTGAGTGAATGGATGTCTCACTGGTACATGTGTGAGTAACTACATATGTGAAAGGCAGTATATGTGAGTGTTGGAGTATATAAATTACTATTTGTGAGAGTGAGTGATTGTGAGAGTGGCTGTATGGATGATTGTGTGCTTGTATCAGTGATTGTATAAGACAGTAAGTATGTGCTAGTATCTGTATGAATAAGTGAGGTGGTGTGTGTATAACTGTATAGGTGAGAAAATGGGAGTGTGATTGATTCTTTGCATGACTGACTAGGTGTGTGAGTAACTCTATGGATGAGTGGTGATATGTGAGTGTCTGTATAGGTGTATGAGTGCAAATGATAGTGTTGTATTGATAAGTGACTGCATGTATGAGTGACTGTATGGGTGAATGAGTGGACGTGTGCAAAGACCTAGGAATCAGTGAGTGGGTATGTAGTAACTGGTATTGGTGTGTCTATGGTTTTGAAAATTATAGTCTGTATTTTAGAGTGGGTGTATCAAAGGTTATATTAGGGTGTGAGGAGGTGCATCAGATTATCATGTGGATGATGTCATCAGTGATGTCATCAGTGATGTCATCAGTGATGTCACTGACCATGTCATGAATGATGTAATCTGTGACGTCATGAGCAGTGCATTGTGGGGCGCGAGTTATAGTTAGCTCAACTAACTATAACGTCCGAATTTCTCTGGTTTTCTACGAGTGAAATGTCCAACTAACTATGATGTCCCTGAAACCTGTGTTTTTTTCAGTGAATTTCAAAGGTTTTTAAATGCTAATTTCTAACTATAACGTCCCTGAAACCTATTGTTTTTTCATGAATTTCTAAGGTTTTTTAAATGCTAATTTATAAGTATAATGTTCTAAAAATATTTTTTTTAAGTTTTTTATAGTTATAAAAATAATATAATGCTTTCTCTTTTCTAAAATATAAATATACATTTTTTTAAATAAAAAGTGGATTCGGGTACCTATCTCGATGGGTGTGTGAATCCAAGTATTTCGCTGCCATATTGGTTAAGTCGTGTACGATGCGAGTTTCGTAAGCAACGGGTGCGTGGATCTCTGCCCCGCGTAACGTCACGAACGTAGTTCCGGGGGTCGCACCAGGTGCGCGAATCCATCGCAAATCTTTGAGTTTTAAAAGTATATGTATATAACTTTATTATATATATTATACCAAGACATTATTTAATATAATTGTAAATATCATGTATCTGGAACTGGAATAAAGATATAATATTGTTAAATGTATTTTTCGGAAATCACGTCGGATGCGCGCTCGTGGCGCGCCCGGTGTGCGAATCCCATGTGACTTTAAAAGAAAGACTTTCATTGGTTTAGAGGCTTTTGATTCTAAAACTTGAAGGACCCCAGCCATTTTTTTTTCATTCTTTCAAGACCATCTCAGAAGAGACACCTGTTCTCTTTTGGATCTCTTCTTTAGATCTTTTTGGTGTTTTTTTTGTACCATCAAAAAATAGCAGCTGGAGATCCAACACAGTAGCTTCCACCAGAAAGCGAAGAAGATTTGGAGGAACCCATAAAAGTGCGGTATGAGAGCATCGTGTGGGCTTTTTTCAGTATACCACCTGGTGAAAAAAAGGTGAATGCCAGGAAGGTGACATGCACCATTTGTCAAGTATTGTCACGAGGGTCAGAGAAGAAATATTCTTGCGGGATGTCTTCTATGCTCAAACATTTACAGACAATGCACCCTCGACGTCTAGCAAGGGAACAACTGCATCGTCAACAGGAAAAAGAAACAACTGATGACAATACCGCTGGACCCAGTACCTCTTCTGCTGGCACTATAACTGCTGCAATCAACATTCATCCTGACTTAGCTCGAGTAGAGCAGCGTTGTTTGAAATGTAAAAAAACATTATGTGTTGGTGAGCAATCAGTGAATGCTATCCTGGTTGCCATTCAGAACCACAAGTGTTAGTTTATTTTTTTTTTGTTTATGCAATGAGTTTTAATTGCATAATTTTTTCAATGTTTTTCTTGTTGGTTCTGTTTCTTTTCATTTTTTTAACAAAAAAACACCCAAAAAATGTAAAAAGAGTTATAAAAATACGAAAAAATTATAAAAACAAAAAAAGAAAAAAATGATTCTTTTCAGAACCGCCTATTTGGTTTAAAAAGGAAAATAATTGTAAGTGTTGTATGAATTGTGGTAAGTGGAATATATGGAGATGTGTATGGTTAGTGTATATATGATTGAAGCAGTGCATGGGTAATGCCGGGGTGATTGCAAGAGTGCAAGAGAAATGTCTGGGTGATTGCAGGAGTGCATGAGTAGTGTCTGAGTGATTGCATGAGTGGAGAGGTAATGTGTAAGGGAATGGCGGAGTGCATGGGTAATGCCTGACTGATTGCATGAGTGCAAGGGTAGTGCCTGGGTGATTGCATGAGTGCAAGGGTTATGTCTCGGTGATTGCATG
The DNA here is from genome assembly GCA_963921515.1 of Calotriton arnoldi. Taxonomy (NCBI): domain Eukaryota; kingdom Metazoa; phylum Chordata; class Amphibia; order Caudata; family Salamandridae; genus Calotriton; species Calotriton arnoldi. The sequence continues at coordinate 153,007 of CAWUFW010011746.1, forward strand.
AATGCAGAGGTAATATGTGGGTGATTTGAGGACTGCATGCCTAATGCCTGAGTGATTGCATGAGTGCAAGGGTAGTGCCTGAGTAATTGAAGCAGTGCATGCGTAATGCCTGAGTGATTGTTTAACTGCAAGGGTAGTGCCTGGGTGATTGGAGGAGTGCAAGGATAGTGCATGGTGATTTTATAAGTGCATGGGTAGTGGCTGTGTGATTGGTGGAGTGTTTGGATACTGGCTGGGAAATTGGAGGAGTGCGTGGGTAGTGTCTAGGTGATTGGAGGAGTGTATGGGTAGTCCCTGAGTGATTAAAGAAGTGCATGGGTATTGCTTCTGTGATTCTATGAGTGCTAGGGTAGTGCCTACGTGATTGGAAGAGGGCAAGAGTAGTGCATGGTGATTTTATAAGTGCATGGGTAGTGGCAGGGTGATTGGTGGAGTGCATGGGTACTGGCTGGGTAATTGGAGGAGTGCATGGGTAGTGTCTAGGTGATTGGAGGAGTGTATGGGTAGTGCCTGAGTGATTGGAGGAGTGTATGGGTAGTGCCGGAGTGATTGGAGGAGTGCATGGGTAGTGCATGGGTGATTGGATGAGTGCATGGGCAGTGCCTGGGTTATTGCATGAGTGCATGTGTAGAGCCTGGGAGACTGGAGGAGTGGATTGGTAATGGCTGGGTGACTTTGTAAGTGCATGGGTATTGCTTGCGTGATTCTGTAAGTGCATGGATAATGCATGGCTGATTGCATGAGTGCAGAGGTAATGTATGGGTGATTGGAAGAGTACATGGTTAATGCCTGAGTGATTGCATGAGTTTATGGGTAATGCCTTGGTGATTGCATGAGTGTATGCGTGGTGCCTGGGTGATTGGAGGAGTGTATGGGTAGTGCCTGAGTGATTGAAGATGTGCATGAGTAGTGCTTCTGTGATTCCATGGGTGCTATGATAGTGCCTAGGTGATTGGAAGAGGGCAAGAGTAGTGTGTGTTGATTTTATAAGTGCATGGCTAGTGGCAAGATGATTGGTGGAGTGCATGGCTACTGGCTGGGTAATTGGAGGAGTGCATGGGTAGTGTCTACGTGATTGGAGGAGTGCATGGGTAATGCATGGGTGGTTGGATAAGTGCATGGGCAGTGCCTGGGTTATTTTATGAGTGCATGAGTAGAGCCTAGGAGATTGGAGGAGTGTATTGGTAATGGCTGGGTGATTTTGTAAGTGCATGGGTATTGCTTGGGTGATTTTGTAAGTGCATGGATAATGCATGGCTGATTGCATGAGTGTAGAGGTAATGTATGGGTGATTGGAAGAGTGCATGGTTAATGCCTGAGTGATTGCATGAGTTTATGGGTAATGCCTTGGTGATTGCATGAGTGCATGGGTAGTGCCTGTGTGATTGGAGGAGTGTATGGGTAGTGCCTGAGTGATTAAAGAAGTGCATGGGTAGTGCTTCTGTGATTCCATCAGTGCTATGATAGTACCTAGGTGATTGGAAGAGGGCAAGAGTAGTGCGTGGTGATTTTATAAGTGCATGGGTAGTGGCAGGATGATTGGTGGAGTGCATGGCTCCCGGCTGGGTAATTGAAGGAGTGCATGGGTAGTGTCTACATGATTGGAGGAGTGCATGAGCAGTGCATGAGTGACTGGATGAGTGCATGGGCAGTGCCTGGGTTATTGCATGAGTGCATGAGTAGAGCCTGGGAGCTTGAAGGTGTGGATTGGTAAAGGCTGGGTGATTTTGTAAGTGCATGGGTATTGCTTGGGTGATTTTGTAAGTGCATGGATAATGCATGGGTGATTGCATGAGTGCAGAGATAATGTATGGGTGATTGGAAGAGTGCATGGTTAATGCCTGAGTGATTTGCATTAGTTTATTGTTAATGCCTTGGTGATTGCATGAGTGCATGGGTAGTGCCTGGGTGATTGGAGGAGTGTATGGGTAGTGCCTAAGTGATTGAAGAAGTGCATGGGTAGTACTTCTGTGATTCCATGAGTGCTATGATAGTGCCTAGGTGATTGGAAGAGGGCAAAAGTAGTGTGTGGTGATTTTATAAGTTAATGGGTAGTGGCAGGATGATTGGTGGACTGCACGGCTACTGGCTGGATATTTGGAGGAGTGCATGGGTAGTGTCTACGTGATTGGAGGAGTGCATGGTTAGTGCATGGGTGATTGGATGAGTGCTTGGGCAGTGCCTGGGTTATTGCATGAGTGCATGAGTAGAGCCTGGGAAATTAGAGGAGTGGATTGGTAATGGCTGGGTGATTTTGTAAGTGCATGGGTATTGCTTGGGTGATTTTGTAAGTGCATGGATAATGCATGGGTGATTGCATGAGTGCAGAGGTAATGTATGGGTGATTGGAAGAGTGCATGGTTAATGCCTGAGTGATTGCATGAGTTTATGGGTAATGCCTTCGTGATTGTATGAGTGCATGGGTAGTGCCTGGGTGATTGGAGGAGTGTATGGGTAGTGCCTGAGTGATTGAAGAAGTGCATGGGTAGTGCTTCTGTGATTCCATAAGTGCTATGATAGTGCCTAGGTGATTGGAAGAGGGCAAGAGTAGTGCGTGGTGATTTTATAAGTGCATGGGTAGTGGCAGGATGATTGGTGGAGTGCATGGCTACTGGCTGGGTAATTGGAGGAGTGCATGGGTAGTGTCTATGTGATTGGAGGAGTGCATGGGTAGTGCATGGGTGACTGGATGAGTGCATGGGCAGTGCCTGGGTTATTGCAGGAGTAGAGCCTGGGAGATTGAAGGAGTGGATTGGTAAAGGCTGGGTGATTTTGTAAGTGCATGGGTATAGCTTGGGTGATTTTGTAAGTGCATGGATAATGCATGGGTGATTGCATGAGTGCAGAGGTAATGTATGGGTGATTGGAAGAGTGCATGGTTAATGCCTGAGTGATTGCATTAGTTTATGGGTAATGCCTTGGTGATTGCATGAGTGCATGGGTAGTGCCTGGGTGATTGGAGGAGTGTATGGGTAGTGCGCAAGTGATTGAAGAAGTGCATGGGTAGTGCTTCTGTGATTCCATGAGTGCTATGATAGTGCCTAGGTGATTGGAAGAAGGCAATAGTAGTGCGTGGTGATTTTATAAGTGCATGGGTAGTGGCAGGATGATTGGTGGACTGCACGGCTACTAGCTGGGTAATTGGAGGAGTGCATGGGTAGTGTCTACATGATTGGAGGAGTGCATGGGTAGTGCACGGGTGATTGGATGAGTGCATGGGTAGTGCCTGGGTTATTGCATGAGTGCATGAGTAGAGCCTCGGAGATTGGAGGAGTGGATTGGTAATGGCTGTGTGATTTTGAAAGTGCATGGGTATTGCTTGGGTGATTTTGTAAGTGGATGGATAATGCATGGGTGATTGCATGAGTGCAGAGGTAATGTATGGGTGATTGGAAGAGTGCATGGGTAATGCCTGAGTGATTGCATGAGTTTATGGGTAATGCCTTGGTGATTGCATGAGTGCATGGGTAGTGCCTGGGTGATTGGAGGAGTGTATGGGTAGGGCCTGAGTGATTGAAGAAGTGCATGGGTAGTGCTTGTGTGATTGCATGTGTGCAACAGTAGTGCCTAGGTGATTGGAAGAGTGCAAGAGTACTGTGTGGTGATTTTATAAGTGTATGGATAGTGGCAGGGTGATTGGAGGAGTGCAAGGGTAGTGCCTGCGTTATTGCATAAGTGCATAGATAGTGCCTAAGTGATTGCATGACTGCTGGAGTAGTGCGTAGATGATTGGGAGGCTGCATGGATAGTGCTTGGTTGATTCCATGAGTGCTGCAGAATTGCCTGAGCACATGTATGACTGCATGAACAGTGCCTGAATGATTGAAGTACTGCATGGGTAATGCCTAGGTGATTGCATGAATGCAGGAGTAATGTTTGGGTGATTGAAGGAGTGCATGGGCAGTACCTGAGTGATTAGATGAGTGTATAGGTAGTGCCTTGGTGATTTTATAAGTGCATAGGTAGTGCCTGGGTGATTGGAGAAGTGCATGGATATTGTCTGGATGACTGGAGGAGTGCAAGGGTAGTGCCTGGGTTATTCCATGAGTGCATAAGTAGTGCCTGCATGACTGCAGGAGTAGTACATAAATAGTGCCTGGGTAATTGCATGACTGCAGGGGTAGTTCCTGCGTGATTGAAGGAGTGCATGGCTAATATCTGGGTTATTGCATTAGTGCAGGGGTAATGTCTGGGTGATAGAAGGAGTGCATGGGTAATGCCTGGGTGCATGGAAGAGTGCATGGGTAGTGCCTGGCTGCGTGTAGGACTGCCTGGGTAGTTCCTGGGTGATTGGAGGAGTGCATGAGTAGTACCAGGGTGATAGTATGAGTGCAGGACTACTGCATGGATGATTGGACGACTGCATGGGTAGTGCTTGGTTGATTCCATGAGTGCTGCAGAAGTGCCTGAGCACATGTATGACTGCATGAACAGTGCCTGAGTGATTGAAGTAGTGCATGGGTAATGCCTGGGTGATTGTATGAATGCAGGGATAATGTCTGGGTGATTAAAGGAGTGCATGGGCAGTGCCTGAGTGATTAGATGAGTGTATAGCTAGTGCCTTGGAGATTTTATAAGTGCATAGGTAGTGCCTGGGTGATTGGAGAAGTGCATGGATATTACCTGGATGACTGTAGGAGTGCAAGGGTAGTGCCTGGGTTATTGCATTAATGCATAAGTAGTGTCTGCATGACTCCAGGAGTAGTCCAAAACTAGTGCCTGGGTAATTGCATGACTGCAGGGGTAGTGCCTGAGTGATTGAAGGACTGCATGGCTAATGTCTGGGTTATTGAAGGAGTCTATTTGTAATGCCTAGGTGCATGGAAGAGTGCATGGGTAGTGCCTAGCTGCATGTAGGACTGCCTGGGTAGTTCATGGGTGATTGGAGGAGTGCATAAGTAGTAGCAGGGTAATTGCATGACTGCAGGAGTACTGCGTAGATGATTTGAACACTGCATGAGTAGTGCTTGGTTGATTCCATGAGTGCTGTAGAAGTGCCTGAGCACATGCATGACTGTATGGTCAGTGCCTCAGTGATTGAAAGTGCATGGGTAATACCTGGGTGATGGCATGAATGCAGGAGTAATGTCTGGGTGACTAAAGGACTGCATGGGCAGTACCTGAGTGATTAAATGAGTGTATAGGTAGTGCCTTGGTGATTTTATAAGTGCATAGGTAGTGCTTGGGTGACTGGAGGAGTGCATGGATAGTACCTGGATGACTGGAGGAGTGCAAGGGTAGTGCCTGGGTGACTGCATGAGTGAGCAGTAGTGCATGGATGATTGGAAGGCTGCATGGGTAGTGCTTGGTTGATTGGATGAGTACATAAGTAGTCGCTTGGTGAAATTATAAGTATATAGATTCAGGCTAGGTGAATGGAGAAATGCTTGGATAGTGCCTGGGTGATGGTAGTAGTATGAGAATAGTGTCTAATTATATAGATCAGTACATGGGTAGTATTTGAAAAAATGGATCAGTGCAATAAAATGACTGTAAACATTACTTCATATTATTATGCTTATTGCATTATTTCATCTTACCTTCTTTATTCAAATACATACCAAACTCAATGAAACTATTTTACAGTTCTTTTGTTGTAAATTGAATTTAAAATCTTTTCAAGGTTTACTATTACTTTCTGTAATAAAAAAGAAGGAAAACTGTTATTACATATAATATTATGGTTTTTAAAACACAACATAATTTTAGAATTACATAACATATTCAGTTTCCTTTTTTGCTGTTCTCAGATTCTATTGAATTTCACTATACACAGTGATTTCACCGTAGATCATCATATAACAGCGGGAAAAAAATACAATCAATGTGATTGTAAAAAACAAACAAATCTGAGTCGAAATTATTTACAACAAATTCAACTATCTGTTTACCTATCTACAGCTTCTAAATTACATTCTTCAACTACATTAAATTATTTATTTTTCTGAAGTGCATCTTCTAAAATATACACTCTCATTTACATTGCATATAATATAAAGATCAAATATATAAACTAGTTCCTTGAAACACAATTTTGCAAATCCAATAAAAAAAAGTAGAAATAATAATTCAAACACTAATTGGTCACATCTTCCCAATAGGCCGAATAATGTTTCCAAATCCATTGACATTAATAATATCCAAAATAAACTCGTTATTTTGTGTTCACATCTTCCCAATAGGCCAAGTTATGTTTTCAACATTTTGGCATCAAAAATATCAGATATGAATCTGGTAATTCATAAGGCAACCTACATTTGAATTCCAAATGGCCATCATTGCAATGTGTCCATCCTTTATTGCACTTTAAATACACAGTATAGTGTCCAGATGTTGTAGTAGGTCCATCATGGAATATAATAGCCACTGCTTTAAAAGTTCTTCCTGAAATTGACACTTGACTTGCCACAAAAATTTTTATTTTTGTTTCCAATTTTGTTCCATTTGCTCTACAACGTTGTAGCATTAAAATGACATATTTTCCAAATTTTTCTATATATAATGTTGACAACATTTCTGATTTACAATGAGAACATTTCATATCTTGATTTGGTGTTTTTACTAATTTGTTAAAAGATACTGATTTGCAATCTGGTATTGTCAAATATATGAATCGTTCAGTGTCTAGTTGAGTGGTAGAACAAAATGAACACTCTTCACATTTATGATCCCATCTGTAACTTAGGGGGTGATTAGGATGGCGAAAGGACCGCCACCGCAGGGCCGGCGTTGGGAACCGCCGGCCCTGCAGTGGCGGTCCTTCCGCCATCAAACAGATTTTTCCCACTGCCAGATTAGGATGGCGGTGGGAACCTGACTGCGTCCCCAGCGGACGCAAAGACCGTCCGCCGCCAGCAATCGTTCCGATTGCCTGGCGGATGGTGCAGGGCACCTAAAATGGTGACGGTGCCTAGCAGGCACCGTCCACCAGATTAGGATACATGTAAAAAGAGGCCTTTCCATGGCGGCAATGCCACCATAGAAAGGCATGTGGAGTTTTGGTACAGGGGCCCATTGCGGGCCCCCCTTGTGTTGGGGGGAGGTGGGGTGCACTTGGGGGTACCCATGGTACCCCCTGCAGTTCCCTGCACCACGTAGCAGGCACTGCGAGGTGCCTGCTATGTGGTGCTGGGAAATGCTGTGCATGCTCTTTTACCATTGCGGACGGTGCTGCAGCCAGCATCACCGTCCGCAATGGTAAAAGGGCAGGATGCGCCCGCCAGCATGGCGGGCGCATCCTAATTGGGCCGGTGGGACCGCCGCACGTCTGGCGGTCGGTCCCATCACCGCTATGGTGTCCGCCCGCCATCATATTGAGCCCCTTAGTCCAAACAAATTTTCAATATCTATTCCTTCATCTTCCAATACTGCAAGCATAAACATAATAAATTCTTGTGCATCTTGCTGTACATTAAGTGTAAATTGTGAAGAACCAGAACATATATCCAAAAGATGTCGTATGCCAGAAACATTATGGATTTTAGTTCTATCAGTTTCCAACTTTTCAAAAATATAATGTAATAAAGAGCAGAATCTTTTTTCTCAAATTTCCATAATTTGATGATGAAGATCTTCTAGATAAAACACAACATTCACAATTACATTAGCATAGCAGTTGATACCTGAACTATTTTCTAACTGGTATCCTACAATATCATCAACAGTGTCCATTTTTATTTTCTTTGCAGCCTCATCATTCTTTTGAATTCTTTTTTTTTTTCAAACCACACTAGAATGTTTGTCATATTTTCATTTTGGACATACTACACATTTTTCATATATGGGAAATTCACCTAAGTTAGGAGCATACAGTCTTCTTAACCGATTATACTCTCTTACACAATTTGCATCAGCACTAACCTTTTTCTCATCAAAATCAATCAAATACAAACCAGATCATGTTCTAACTCGAGACAATGCAACATAAGCCATAACCTCTTTAAACACTGTACTTCCAATATTTACCAAAGCACTGTCTACACTTAAACCTTGAGATTTATGAATAGTCACCGCATATGATAAAGAAAGAGGAAACTGTTTTCTACGAACATACAAGTCTTTTACAAGCAAAAAACGAACAGCACAATGTCCAATCTGTTTTACCTCTTCAATCTGATCAAATTTAATCTTCAAAAATTCAATTCCATCTCTGTTCTGAAAATTTACATAATCACCAACTTTTTCCATTGCTCCATTTACTAAACCTTTTTCTACATCTAAATTACGCCGTAATATTACCCGACTGTTTACACATACATATAAAGTCTTTTCTAAACCAGCAGTCTTATATACAGACTTTTCCAAAGAATCCAATATTGACTGTAATTTCTCTGAGGGAAGAATAGTGACCCCTTCATGTTCCATTTTATCAATGGCTTCCATTTTCACTATTGGTTGTTTCTCCAGTTTCAAAAGTTCTTGATTGATTGTAGAACACTCTTGCAGTGTTGTCATTAGACAAACTATAGACTTATTTTCTCCAATTTTTTTGTACATTATTTCAGGTGCAATATTTTCATTTGAAAACAAGTTTGTTAGTAGTCGACTTTGTAAAGCTTCTTTACCATGTTTTGTCAAAACACCAATTCTAATATCTTGAAGAATGTTTCCATAATGTTCATCACTTGCTTTTCGCATATTCTTAATAAGTTCTTTATATTCATAAAGAGACCGTGGGGCATATTACCAAGGAAGTGGCGGAGAGAGGCGTTAGCCGTTTTGGCTTAACGCCTCTGTCCACCACTTCGGAAACGCCAGGCTGCACCATATTAACAAGGATATGGTGCAGCCTGGCGTTTCCCCCTGCGATGGCACTAAGTTACACAATTTAGCTCCAGCGCAGGCACCAGAGTGCAAGGGTGTCTGCGAGCTGGGAGGTTTGTTTATGTGTAGGAAGGAGTTCCTTCCTGCACATAAACAAATCTAAAATGCCATTTTGTACCTTTCATGTGTGCTGCTTCGTGCAGCACACATGGAAGTTACATAATGGCATTGAAAAACGGTTTGTTCATGTACAGGAAGGGACACCTTCCTGTACATGAACAAACCATGGCATTTTGCTTTTTCCATGTGTGCTGCACAAGGCAGCACACATGGAAAAAGCAAAAACGAGGAGAAATAAAGCATTTCTCCTCGTTTCGCCACCTATAAGACCAGGATTTTTCTGGTCTTAAGTTCGGCGCTGCCACCTATTATCGCCAAACTTGATAATAGGTGGCAGCGTCGACTTCAATGGGTGTTGCGGTGGAACGCCCACCGCAACACCCACTGCACGCCCCTTTCACGCTAAGTTTAGCGTGAAAGGGGCCCTATTATCAAGGCAGCATTAAGCCACGTTAAGTGGCTTAACGCTGCCTTGATAATAGGGCGCTGACCCTATCGCCACCACAACGTCACAAAAAGTGACGTGGTGGCGATAGGGGCTTGATAATATGCCCCCAAATGTTCACATTTCCAATACTTCCCAAAAATTTCTTAGTGTCTTCATGGACAAGTTTTTTAAAAACTGGTTGTCCTTTCACAGTAGTAAGTTGTAATAGATCGCCGAATACAATTACATATTTTCCTCCAAATAAAACATCATAATCTGTTTTTAAAATCTGTTGCATTCTTAAATGTACAAAGGCAAGCATTAAGTTTGAGACCATGCTCACCTCATCAATGATCAAAAGTTTCATTTTCTTTAGTACTCTTGAAACTTCATAGCAAGCTTCTCCAGATAGCTTGTGATATTCCAACTTATTTTCATGTTCAACTGGTAGCATGAGTAATCGATGTAAGGTAATCCCTTTAATGTTATGTGCTGCTAACCCAGTTGGAGCGGTTACAACACAAGATAAATCTGATTGAGTGGTTTTGTGTAGATAACTGGTCAAAACTTTAATTAAGAAACTTTTTCCTGTTCCAGCTTGTCCACTGATATACATTCGAATAGGTTTAAATGATGTGCATTGGCATTCTTTTTTTTCATGTAGTAAACCATGCTGTATCTGTTGTGTAACTTGCTGATGTATTTCTTTTTGTTCAATATTTAGTTGTTCTTCCAAGTTTCCCAAATCAATAATGAATGTGTGACAGAATATCGACGGACAGAAAATCGACCTGCAAAAATATCGACACAGAAATATAGAATTAAAAAATGTCGAAGTCCAATCTACATAAAGGTAAGTACAAACATATCGAAAAAAAATTATAGTTGTCAAAAATATCGAATTTAAAAATATTGTTTTTTTAATGTTTTAATTATAATGTAAAATTAAGTAAATAATACATATAATTAAAAGAAATATAGTTAAAAATATTAAAAGATATTTAAAAATAATAACTAATACATTAAATGTTAAAATACATTAAACATATACATATAAATTAATATATATACTTACTCCACATAGTGCAACAGTAGGGAAAGCATTGGATAGCGTAGGGGTAACAATTACTATTCCCACTCCAGAGAGTGCAACAGTAGGGAAAGCGCTGGATAGCGTAGGGGTAAAAATTACTATTCCCACTCCAGTGAGTGCAACAGTAGGGAAAGCGTTGGATAGCATAGGGGTAAAAATTACTATTCCCACTCCAGAGAGTGCAACAGTACAGAAAGCGCTGGATAGCGTAGGGGTAAAAATTACTATTCCCACTCCAGAGAGTGCAACAGTAGGGAAAGCGCTGGATAGCGTAGGGGTAAAAATTAGTATTCCCACTCCAGAGAGTGCAACAGTAGGGAAAGGGTTGGATAGCGTAGGGGTAAAAATTACTATTCCCACTCCAGAGAGTGCAACAGTAGGGAAAGCACTGGATAGCGTAGGGGTAAAACTTACTATTCCCACTCCACTGAGTGCAACAGAAGGGAAAGCGCTGGATAGCGTAGGGGTAAAAATTACTATTCCCACTCCAGAGAGTGCAACAGTAGGGAAAGCGCTGGATAGCGTAGGGGTAAAAATTACTATTCCCACTCCAGTAAGTGCAACAGTAGGGAAAGCGCTGGATAGCGTAGGGGTAAAAATTACTATTCCCACTCCAGAGAGTGCAACAGTAGGGAAAGCGTTGGATAGCGTAGGGGTAAAAATTACTATTCCCACTCCAGTGAGTGCAACAGTAGGGAAAGCGTTGGATCGCGTAGGGGTAAAAATTACTATTCCCACTCCAGAGAGTGCAACAGTAGGGAAAGTGTTGGATAGCGTAGGGGTAAAAATTGCTATTCCCACTCCAGAGAGTGCAACAGTAGGGAAAGCGTTGGATAGCGTAGGGGTAAAAATTGCTATTCCCACTCCAGAGAGTGCAACAGTAGGGAAAGCACTGGATAGCGTAGGGGTAAAAATTACTATTCCCACTCCAGTGAGTGCAACAGTAGGGAAAGCGTTGGACAACGTAGATGTTAAAAATAACATACTTATAAATGAAATAAATGTTGTAATTAAATAATGATTTATTAATAAATTTAGAAAAGAAAAAAAAACTACAAATATATCAAAAATAATAATTACTTTAATAATATTAAATACTTCCCACCCTATTCCCCAATAAACACACAACACACTCCACATAAAATGTACACAATTAAATTAATTGTCAATTAATAAAAATTAATTTGCAATTAATAATTACATAAAAAAAATGTCAACAATAAATATGTAATAAAAATAATAACCAATTAATAATTAATTAAAACAATTAATTATCAATATCAATAAAAAATATTTAATAAAAATTAATAACACATTAATAATTGATTAACAAAAAAATATCAGTACCAATAAATAATATGTAATAAAAATTAATAACAAATTAATAATTAATTAGCAAAAAAAATACAATACCAATAAATAATATTTAATCGAAATTAATAACCATTTAATAATTTATTAACAAAAAAAAATTATCAATACTCATGGGGTCATTAGAATAGCGGGCGGATCGCCACCGCCCGTATGGCGGTGGTGATCCGCCCGCTATTTTCCACCGCCCGCTGCACATTTCCCCACCGCCATATTACGATGGCGGTGGGGTCCCAGGCGGACGGAAAGACCGTCCGCCGGTTTTCCACCGGTAGGCAATCGGCCCGATTGCCTACTGGGCGGAAAAGGCCTGCAACATGGTGGCGGTGCCTTGCAGGCACCGCCATCCATATTACGATGGTCGGCGGTGCAGAGTTTTCCATGGCGGTGACTCCGCCATGGAAAGCCAGGCGGATTCCGCTTTCGGGGGCCCGTTGCGGGCCCCCAAGATGTTGGGAGGGTGGGGGGTGCACATGAGGGGTACCTATGGTACCACTTTGCATTGTCATGGACATGGTGACAGGCACCTCGCGGTGCCTGTCACATTGTGCATGACGATGCACACAGTGCATTCCCAGCATTGTGGCGGGCGGAGCTGTGCGCACCGCCCGCCACAATGCTGGGAATGGAGGATGCCACCGCCACGGTGGCGGTGGCATCCTAATCGCCTGTGCGGGACCGCCGCACCACTGGCGGCCGGTCCCAGCACCGCTAGGGTGGCGGGCGGACGAAAGTCCGCCCGTCATCCTAATAGGCCCCTCAATTTTTCTTAATTAATTACTTAATTACAAATAATTTACTTACCACCCTATTCCCCTAAAAACACACAACCCACTCCTATAATAAATTAATACAAATAAAATAATTATCAATTCATAATTATTTACCAATGAATAATTAATTAACAATAAATTAATTATTAATAACAATTAAAAATGTATAATTACTTAATTAAAATTAAATTACTTCCCACCCTATTCCCCTATAAACCCACAACCCACTACAGAAATAAAACACAAAATTTAATTAAAATAAATTAATAATTCCTAAAAATTATTATTTAATTTACTATAATTAAATTACTTCCCACCCTATTCCCCTATAAACCCACAACCTGCTACGGTACTAAAACGCAAAATTTACTTTAAAAAAAATTACTAATTTCTAAAAAATGTATACATATATTTAAAAAAACAGTATAATACTTAACAAAAAATATAGAACACATACATATTAAATACATACTAAAATACATAACACTCATATAAATATCGATATTATTAACATCGATAATTTAACTATCGATATTACTAACATCCATATTTGCAACATTGATATTTCTTACCTTAACTTCGATATTCTGGTTGTAGATATTCTTGACTTCGATATTTTGTCCCTACGATATTTAAAACTTGATATAACTGTGCTTCGATATTTAAAAAACGATATTTTGACTGTCCACCATCAATAATATCCTGTTGTGCTTGTTGCATTGCCGTTTCTACTTCATTCATAGCGATTGCTGCTTCATTTTCAAGAATTGGTTGTCCTAGTGGATCTTGACTTAGTGGAGCAGAACTTTGACTATCTTAAGAACTATCTCTAGCGATTTCAGGTGCAATACTAGTTTCTTGTTCATTCTCTTCATTCAACATTTGTAAATATCATGGAAAAACTGTGCATTCAATGCTATCTTTACATGCATTAAAAGAATCTTCATAGCAGTCAAAATCTCCAAGTAATTCCATTTCACTACGCCAAGGCTTGAACAGTTGCATAAGTACTAAATAGAAAAATTCCCTTTTATCTGGAGTATCACAACTGAGGGGCCGATTCCGATTCGGGCCGGAAAAAGTACCGACCGACTCGGAGCCGGAATTAATTCCGACCGACACGTACCGGTGCAGCCCAACCCACAAAGTACGATGAGAAGCGTGCAAAACCCGACCGACGCTTACGGAACACAAGCCGAACGACCGATCCGCGAGGAAAACAGCCATCCGGCCGGAAAACCATGGGAATCGAACCGACCGACACGCACCAGGAAGAATCCCGAACGAAACGTACCCGCGAACTCCTACCCGCCAAGTACGATGCAACGCGTGGAAAACACGACCGAGTCGCACGGGGCCCAAGCCGTACGACTGACACGCATACAAAACTGCGAGCCGAAGCAACCCAAAACACCGCGACCGACGCGTACGCAGCACAGAAAACAGCACAAACACAGCGTGAACGAATCTGAGAGGCTCGCACGAGACAACTGCAGGGTCCGACTCGGTCAGAAGAACGTCTCCTACATGCACAAAAAGAACTAAGGAAAAAAACACAAAAAAAGGCCAAACAAGCAATTACAAAGCAAATAAATACTGGGGGGGGAAACAGGGAACAAAGACACACCCACAACTCCACCCATATAAAGGACACAAATCCCTACCATGATCCTTTGCAAATTCAAATTACCTGCCAGCACTCAACACCAACAGAGAGCAACCACACACACACTCACAGCTCATCCATCACAGAAGGCACACACCAGCAGCACCTCAACAAATAGCACCCTCACATACACCCAGCAAAACACACACTCACACACCCTCACTTGCACACCCCCACACACATCACTCACCATCACCACCCATCACCATGCCCCCAAAGAAGAATCATAAGTTCCTAGATAGTGAATTGGAAGTCCTGGTAGATGAGATCCTCAGGGTAGAGCCACAGCTGTTTGGTACATTGGTCCAACAGACACCCATGGCGCAGAAAACCAAGATGTGGGAGAGGATTGTTGACAGGGTCAACGCACAATCACCATGTTTGCGCACAAAGGGAGACATCCAGAACAGGTGGTATGACGTGCACAGGAGGGTCAGGGAGCTGATGAAGAAGGACTACCTCTTGAGCCAACACACCGGCAGTGGCCCTCCTGCCAAACCAGTATACCTCAGGCCCTGGGAGGAGAAGGTGCGGGCCATCCTACCACCAGTGAGCGTATATGGACTAGAAAACATCCCAGAGCCTGGTGAGTACACAACAAATGTACACAATATTGTGCGACAATACACACACATCACTGTCAAGGGGAGAGTCAAACCATGCACCCTTAGCAAATCCACAGCAACCAAAACAGAATCATCCCAAAATGTGTATGTCAGTCAGATAAACACAATACATGCCATCTCATAGTGATATGTAACTGTGTCATCACATGTACAAACCCAACAACAAATAGAGCTAGGCAGTGGCACAAATCTAACCAACAAACACAGTCAGATATGTAGCCACCACTAGAACACCACCTCACAGGGAAGCTCACTGAAAGGAAGGAATTCTGTGTATGCTGGGCAAGTCAGTGTAGCCAATAGCATCATGGGAGTCATAGTCACAGATATTGCCCACCCTCACAATGCGCACATCAACACCACCATGAACCATGCCCACATCACAGGGAGTGGAAAACAACTGACAAGATGGCTGACACTGGCTACTGCTGTGGGGAGCACAAGGCCCCGCTGGGAACTGTGCACCAACCAACAGCAGGACACCACTGACTGACATCCTGAAAGACAACTTGCACTCCCTGCAATAGAAGCACGTTCCATGGTGGGATATCTGGCTGGGTGGGAAGGAGGACTGACACCTCAGACCATATTAACAAGCAGCTTTTCACACACACACCCTTAACACAAACTACACACAACTCACCTGGGAGAATGCATTGCCTCAAACACACGAATCAAATATCCCACAAAGAACCACAACCCTGGGTCATGCTGTGTGAAGCACAGGGACACACATGGGACTTGTAGCAAAACTAACCCCAGGATAACACTGTCAGCCATCTTGTCAGCACAGGCACACAACCCCACAGGGAAGCAGAGTCAAAAGGAAGGAAGCATGGGCATGCTGGGAAGGGGGTGGAGGCAAAAGCATGATGGGAGTGGTAGTCACAGCCCAACATCCCCCACCCACATGGCCCAGCAAGATCACACCCAAGCATGCACACCTCACAGGGAGTCAAAAGCCACATCAAAGATGTCTGACACTGGTGCAATGTTGTGGGGAGCACAAGTCCCTGCTGGGAACTGGGCACCAACCAACAGCAGGACACCACTGTCAGCCATCTTGCCATTGCTGTCACACTCACACACAGTGAAGTACACTTAAAAGGAAGGAAGTATGGGCATGCTGGGAAGGGGGGTGGAGGCAATAGCATGATGGGAGTGGTAGTCACAGATATTGCTCACCCTCACAACTGTCCCATCAACACCACCCTGAACCATGTGCACATCACAGGGAGTGGAAAAGAACTGACAAGATGGCTGACACTGGCTACTGCTGTGGGGAGACACAAGGCCCTGCTGGGAACTGTGCAACAACCAACAGCAGGACACCACTGACTGACATCCTGAAAGACAACTTGCATTCCCTGCAATGGAAGCACGTTCCATGGTGGGATATCTGGCTGGGTGGGAAGGAGGACTCACAGCACTGACCATAGTCACCAGCAGCTCCACCCACACACCCCCTAACACAAACTCCACACAACTCACCTGGGAGAATGCATTGCCTCACACTCCAATCAAATATCCCACAAAGAACCACAACCCTGGGTCATGCTGTGTGAAGCACAGGGACACACATGGGACTTGTAGCAAAATGAACCCCAGGATAACACTGTCAGCCATCTTGTCAGCACAGGCACACAACCCCACAGGGAAGCAGAGTCAAAAGGAAGGAAGTATGGGCACGCTGGGAAGGGGGTGGAGGCAATAGCATGATGGGAGTGGCAGTCACAGATATTGGTCACCACCACAACTGTCCCATCAACACCACCCTGAACCATGCGCACATCACAGGGAGTGGAAAAGAACTGACAAGATGGCTGACACTGGGTACTGCTGTGGGGAGCACAAGGCCCTGCTGGGAACTGGGCACCACCAACAGCAGGACACTACTCACTGACATCCTGAGAGTCAACCTGAACCCACTGCAAGGGTGGCATGCTTCATGGTGGGATAACTGGGCTGGGGGAGAAGGAGGGCCGGATTTCAACCAAATACAACCCATGCAGACCATGTACACACCCCAACATTCAAATTGAAATGCTCAAAGTATGCAGGACAATGTGCTACACCAATATCAACCTCTGACTGTGACAACTTAGGACAATGCAATGTACAGGCCCGTCATCCAGAGGTACAGTCACAACTGTCAGGTGTGTCAATCATTGATGCCTGCAGAAACATAACATACATTGTGTGTGTCTCCCAAAAACAGGTGATGATGGGGACACAGCAGCAGACGCTGAGGAGTCCCTGTCCCAGGATCCAGGGAAACGGAGCTCACTGGTGTGGAACAGCCTCTGCCCTCCTCGGATGACGAAGACCTGCCTGGCACCTCCGGAGCGAGTCAACATGCAGCACCAGCAGGACCACCAGCTGCACCCCCTGCACCCACCCCTCCAACGACTGACAACACACAAACCACCCCTGCCGACATGGACAGACCAAGGACCACCACCACCACCAGCACACGGACCCCTGCCCAACGTGGGGCTATGGACACCAACACCACCAACATCCCCCAAGGGGGCCCAGGATCACCTGTGCATGCCACCTCAGGTACTGCACGTGTCGCCAGGGGTGGTGGGAGGATGGTAGACATAGGTCACTGCTCGCAGAGGGGTCTGGACTGCATGAAGACCCACAACTGGTACGCATAGCCGATGCATACCAGACCAGCACCGGAGAGTTCAGCCAGGTAGTGGGGATCCTCAGGGACATACGACAGCAGCAGGCTGCCCATCATGCACGCTTGGACTTACACATGTCCTGCATGGAGTCCAAGTGGGACACACTGCAAGAGATGACGGCGGTGCATAGGGACATATTACAATGCCTCCGCCAGATGAGCAGCAACATGTCAACACCTCCCTGTGTGCCCACAACATCTGGTGCTGAAACAACTGCAACTGCCACAGGGAGGGAGGATGACTCTGGCGGAGAGTCCCCTGCATCGCAGCAGCCTGCACTTGAGGGTCCCCCCAAAGAAGAGGGGTCGTCCGAGGAAGGGCAACTGAGAGGCCGATGGCCATGCGCAACCACCAGGAAGCCAAAACCTGTGCTGGATAATCACCTTTGTGCGCAAATTGTACACCCTGTTGAATGCAACACAACTCCCCCACATGACATGGGGAGTACAAGTTGGACCAATGTATCAGATGACTGTGGACTTTACTCAGGACATTTCTGCTACCAGGACTTCCAAATCATCTAGGAACTTTGGATTACAATCACAATGTACAGCACCCACCATCCTGTGCACCATACTCACACATGTATGACAATAAACACAGTAATACACCATACCTGCCTCTGTTGTGATTCAAATGTGGTTTCTGTCATGGAGATGATGACCTGCCAAATTACACTGTGCATGCTAACTGCCACAGCAAGTACAACACAGGCATGTGAGTCATGGCAACGTGACGCATATGAGGGAGACACACCACCAGGGCTACACAACATATACACACCAAGGCCACCTGACTCATCGCCTACACTGATGTTGCCAGGAAATACGGTGCAATGCACAGACACAACACCTATTCACAGTCTATGTCAACTAGCCCACTGGTGCAGAAAGCAAATGTCAGTCAGATGTGTGACCACAGACAACGCACATCACAAAGTGAAGCACAGGTTTATTACACATTTGCAACATGTTGTAACCACTACAGATGCAAGGTAATCCCACCTGGCAGTGGGCACACAGTCAACAAGTGTAGAAGGAAGGAAGTCCATGGGTGTGGCACACATCACCTGTAGGGATATGACAGCTACCACCCTGGAAGTTCAATCACGGTGTTGGGGGATCACAGTTGACCAAACAACTCTGAAAGTACCCTGTGAAGGACAGAAATGACACACAGTCAAAAGCACTGAAGAACAGGACAGAACTGCAATACTCATGCCCAATACATGTTACAAGATACCCACCCAGAACCACGTTAGCATGTCAACACTGTTGGGGAGTACAGACTACCTGTAAGGACACATCGCTACACGCATACAGTCATGTCGCACATGGCCACACTCAAACAGCACCAGAGTACCACCAACACATATCATGCATACTCACATCATTGACATTACATCTCCGGATACTCCCAATCAGCTGAAGAAGTTGGTGATGAGCTGTGTGCGGAGCTGTGTGCGGACATCACCATCATCATCATCATCATCACTGGCATCGTGGTCCAGGCCAGGATCCTCCACAGGTGGCGGATGTTGATCATCGTCATCCAGGATGAGAGGCAACTCCTTCCGCACAGCCAGGTTGTGTAGCATGCAGCAGACGATGACAATCTTGCACACCTTTGCTGGGGCATATGGGAGGGCCCCTCCTGTCTTGTCCAGGCAGCGGAAGCGGCTCTTCAGGAGACCAAATGTCCGCTCAATGACTCTCCTGGTCCGACCATGTGCCTCATTGTAACGCATCTGGGCTGGTGTCACAGGGTTCCTGAGGGGCGTCAGCAACCACGGCATGTTGGGGTATCCGGAGTCACCTACATACAGACAATTGCACTTGGAAAAGAGGGTGGAACACAACATTGCAGAACACACACAATGGTACATAGTCAGTACACACCAACAAGCCAGGCACGCTGGTTCCGCATCTGTGACATCATCCTCGGGATGCGACTACTCCTCATCACGTACGCATCGTGTGCAGAACCAGGGAAACGGGCACACATGTGTGAGATGCTCATATCTGCAAGACATACCACCAGTGCATTGACCGAATGGTAGTGCTTGTGGTTCCTGTATGCCTGCTCTTGGGCCTGTGGTGGTACCAAAGCCACATGTGTCCCATCAATGGAGCCAATGACATGCGGCATCCTCCCCAGGGCATAGAAGTCACTCTTCACGTCAGTGAGTTGTTGAAGTCTAGGGAAATAGATGTACTGGTTCAGGTATCTCAACATAGCCTCCAAAACATCGCGGAGCACACGGCTGAACATGGTCTGTGACATCCCACCAGCAGACGCAACAGTGTGTTGAAAGGTACCGGTGGCAAAGAAGTGTAGGGCTGCCATCACCTTCACCTTGGGGGTCAGCGCTGTGGGGTATGTCCGGCCAGGTTGCAAATGTGGGGCCAACCGCACCGCCAATTCCTCAATCAGTGGCCTGGTGAAGCGGTACCATCGGATGCAGTCCCGTTCAACCACTGTTGCAAGGTCAGGGAATGGCCGATGGACAGCTGGTGCCCTGCAGTGCATAGGTGAAGAAAGACAGTTTGTCAGTCTCCCCACATATGTCGCATAGACCAGACTCAATATCACATGATACACCATTACGAGACACAAGTACATGATGCGTGTGCCGTTCCGTAAGGACATGTATGGCACCTACATGGCTAACATCTAACATCACAGTTCAACATGTTCCCTCAACAAGTCCCAGGTTGTGCTATGGGATATCATTAGGCTGTGTCACAGTACCCATGTACTGCTGCCACGTTCCAAATACACACCACAGTGACATGTGAGGACAGATGTGCCCCAGGCATCACAGCTCATCGACCGGTAGATTCCCAGGGACCCTGTATTGCCACATGGACACTGGCATGACATGGTGCATCATGAATACACCACAGCAAAACAACCATGACCCCCACAGGTAGTGGTCCCTGTTGCCTGGCAGGACAGACATGGACGTCTGTGGCACACACACGCACAACATCAAAGTTCATGTACAAACAACGTGGATATGGAGACTGTCACACATTGTGCACATGGAATCAGAGACATTGTAAACACAACATGCACACAGACTGTGGAGGACCATCACTATTGTGCCAATGGGTCACCCTGGGACGTACATACCGTCCCACATGGGACTCAGGGGGTATGTGACATGACATACACATACACCACCGTGAAATGTGACCATGCCACATGCTCAGGAATGAACACTTGCACATCACAGTGGTCATGTGCACGACACACCAAGGATCCTGTCCCCATGAACACGTGCACAGCCTGGGAGTGGCTGCCCCGAAGTGACACCCACAGAACAACATGTTCACCCCCATACACGGAATAGGTAATGCAGCCTTACATGCCTTAGGATACAGTGTGGACAGGCTGTGGTGTTGTAGGTATGCCCCTCACTCCCTGGGAAGTATATGTGGCTGGCATATGTTCACCTGTGACAGGCATGGTGACATATGCCAGTGACTTGTCCAGGGACGCGTTGTACAGCAATGGACCGATCGGTGTTCCCGGCCGGCCCATTGCATTCAATGTGGCGGGTACGCGTTGAACAGCAATGGACCGATCGGTGTTCCCGGCCGGCCCATTGCATTCAATGTGGCGAGTACGCGTTGTATCGCGGGTACGCGTTGAACAGCAATGGACCGATCGGTGTTCCCGGCCGGCCCATTGCATTCAATGTGAGCGGGTACGCGTTGAACAGCAATGGACCGATCGGTGTTCCCGGCCGGCCCATTGCATACAATGTGAGCGGGTACACGTTGTATGCGCAATACGCGTTGTACAGCAATGGACCGATCGGTGCGCACACATTGGCTATGGCCTGGCCTGGCAACGGATGCGTTTTCAAATCTTTAACGAGTCTGATGCTGTGAATTCAGTTGGTCACCCACAACAATGTTGCAAATTCATAGGTGTCATGAAGTTGAACTTTTGAAGGATGCTGTGGGCGTGTATTAGTGCTGCTATTCCATGGATTGGTCAGATTCAGAAGATGCAAACGACTTGGACCTATCACTTTGGACACATGGGTCAGTATCTGCCTCTCCAGCACACATATAATGCTGGCTGTTCCCCTGAGAGCTCACTTGCCTGCACTACATGCCCCAGGACGACACCTGCCACCACCACTGCTGCTGTACCTGCACCCTCTGGATCCTGCAATGGCACGTACTGTGGAGAGAGCCCCAGCCTTCAGCACTGAGGAGAACCAGGCCCTGCTGGACGGCCTCCTTCCACAGTACAGCAAGCTGTGTGGGAAAGCAGGGGAGCAGGTGAGTGTGCTGTCCACTGCCTTACTAAATGTGCATGTTGTCTGACTAGCAAGACTTACAGTCTGCACACCACTGGCTAGCAGGCTCACTGAGTAGTTGTCACCCCCCATAGTGTGTAGTAACATGCACTGAACAGGTATAGTGCAGTGACAGTGCATTTAAACAAGGTTTTACTACCCAGGCAATGATACCATGTAGTAACTGCTGGCAAACGGTCCATAGCCATCGTTGCACTGCCTGTGTACATCATGTGCCCCTGTGATTGAGACATGTATATCCAACTGTGTAATGCACGATTATGTTGAATGTGTAGTAATGGCATTTTTCACTTTGTCATCCTCACAGGTTGATGCCCACCAGAAGCAGCAGATATGGCTGACCATCGTCCGGGCAGTGAGATCCGTGGGGGTCTACAAGCGCCGGATCCGCAACTGCCAGAAGAGGTGGCAGGACCTGCATTGTGAACTTTGTCTGCCATGCTATGTGCCCTCCTCTGGCCTGGTTAAACTTCCACAGTACATCAGTCATGTGGTCCAGGACCCATGTCCCTCAATTGTGCACTGCCCACTCCTCATCTGATACCCAGGTGTGGCCCTTACAGTCAGGGAATTGTATCACTTGGGTACTGTGTCCTTGCATTTTGCTCAGCTCAAGGTGGGGGACAGCATTTGTTCCCCTAACTCTGTGGTGGGCATCATGGGTGGGTCCATTGCTTACACAATGCCTGTGTTCTGCCATGTAATCTGCGTGTTACTTTGATATGTGGTCCAATTGCTGAGCTGATCCACCACATGTGCCTGGGGTATCTGGCACACACCCATGCTGCGGGTGGGTACAATGTTTGGGCCCCAGGAGTGTGTATATTACGTGTGTCACACATACTTAGCCACCTGCCTACTGTCCAGGGCTCATCCCTCATTCACGTGGGGCAGGACAGTCATGCCTACTCCAGGCCATACAATACACTCTGTACTCCCACTCACGTGTATCAGCTGACACGTTGTGCTCAGTGATATGTCCCCTCAGGTGTCTGCCTCTGTGTCAATGTGCTGTGACTTCGTTGTCAGGGCTGTTTCTCGTTTGGGGCTCAGCATGCCACCGGAGATGTGACATAGGAGACGATACTTGTGTGACACATAGGTGTTTGATCACCTGACCGTGCAGACTGGGTTATGCGAATGTGATGTTCAGGCAGCTGTTTCCCATTCACAGCAGATTGTGAGGTGCTCAGATTCAGAGGGTTCTGTTACAGGTCTCCCATATGTCCAATTGGTATGACGTGGACAGATAAGGGTTCAGATGATGTGGTGTGTGGGGGATGTACATGTGCACTTGTTCAGCTCCAGGACTTGCATTCCCCATGACCTACTTTAGTGACAGTGCAGACTGTTGTTGTCTGGCTGTCCTGCCCATGTGACTGGAGACAGTGATGTATGACTTAGCAGGCATGCCTGTGCCATGGCATGAAACTTCCTATGAGTGATCCTGCAGGGGAGTGACATGTGCTACATGCACACCATTGTGGCAATGACTATCAGGACATGGGTGCATCATGGTGTCTGTCGCTGGTATGCATCACATGCATTTCAAAATTGACTCTGGGCCTCCCTTTATCCAGACACCTGTACTGACTCAGTGGCAAGAGTTGTGATGTGTGCATGTTCACATGCTTCACCGTCTTCTCTGCACTGTCCAACTACTGTGTAGGTGGTGCATGTGTCCACACTGGGGTATTGCCATCCGACAGACACCAGACAGATGGGTGCAAGGCCAGGAGAGATGTGAGTGCCATGGTTTACCATCAGACTGACAATTGGCTTCCCCTACTCTGTTTGGGCACTTTTAGCAATGTTCAACTAAGGATACCAGGGCTTGCTCTGTAATGTGCTGTACTTACTGTGGTGTGTGCATTCGGTGCAGGTGTCTGATGTCTGTCTGTTTCCCTATTGTTTGCAGATACATCCACGGCCACAGGAGGGGACAGCTCCACGGACCAGGAGGAGCCGCAGAGCCAGACTGGGTCAGCAGCCGAGGAGTGGTCGGAGGGACCCAGTGGCACGGAGGGCGAGGGGAGCCACACCGAGGAGTCCTCAGCACCATCCACCTCAGCTGAGGACCACAGCAGCTCGGAGGATGACTCCCTTGTGGAGGCGGGTGTCAGCAGCCGCCACACCACAGCTAGTGTTGCTGTCCCCGCCACCACCACCACCACCACCGCCCTCCCATCGGCTCCCATTCCCCAGGTCCGTGGAGGCTCCCATGTTCGGCAGCGTGTCTCCTTTGTGCCAGGCACCGCACCCCCTGCCCCTGTGTCCCCTGCTGCCCTGAGTGAGGAGTCTGTGTACCTCCTTCGCCAGCTCCATGTAGGGCAGACAGCGATGCTGAGTGTCCTCCATGCACACACCACTCTGTTGACTCAGCTGGTGTCGTTCATGGAGGGCATCTCATCGGGCATGTCTGCCCTACAGAGGGGCAATAGGTCCATGGACTCCTCCCTGACGGCAGCAGTGTCCCTCCTCCAACAGTCCCTCACCCCTCCTACCTCTGCCCCATCCACACTCCCCAGCACCTTACCTGTCCCAAGCACACACACACCGGCACAGGCACACTCCAGCACAGACACAGGCAGCACACAAACACACACGCCAAAATCCACACGCACACGCACACACAGTCAGGGGACTGAAACCACACTCACAGGGGATGGGGCCAAGGCACACACACACGCATCCACGAGCACTGCGCAGTCCTCACTTACCTCTCCCTCCAAGGCCCCTTCCCTTGCATCACCTGCAACCCCAAAGACACAGCGGGTCTTCCTCAGTGACCTCGGCCTCTTCCCCTCCGATCCAGCTGATCCAGCATTCAGGGGGAAGAGGAATCCCACCCACACGGAGGGGAGTGCCCCTCGCCCCCAGACACCCTCCCCCAGGCGCAGACCGATTGACACCCCCACCCGCAAGTCCCCCAGGACCCGGAAGAGCAAGACCCCGCCGCCGCCCTGCAGCTCAAGCACCAAGTCTCCTTCCTCCATCCCTCAGGCCCCCACTCCACAGGTGCCCCCACCACACCCTGCCCCAGGTTCCCCCACCCACAGATACACCATCCCCAAAAAGATCCGGCCTTCTCCCCCTGCCACTTGCTCTTCTGGCACCACACCCCCGCTGCGCATGTCTGTGCCACTGGTGTGGAGACGGTGTCCTCCCCCCTCTGTCCTGCCCACCTTACCTGAACCCCATTCTCCTCCCCTGGAGGTAGGCACTGCAGTGGAGTCCACTACCACCCTGTCTGACTTGGGCACTGCAGTGGGGAACCTGTCCACTCCATCTGCACGGCCCACTGCAGTCGTGCCGGCACCCACACCATCTGAGTCATGCCCCCCCAGTTGTGCCGGCACACACCATGTCAGACACCTCCACTGCAGTTGTCAGTGGCTCTCCGGCACCCACCACCCCTTCACTTCCTCCTTCTGGTGAGCCCTGAACCTGTCCCTGCGGTGCCTGGCCTGCCCCCCCATATGCCCCTCCGAGGGGATTGTCCCTGGTGTGTAGCAGTGCAGGCATGCATAGGGTGACATCTGCCACTGTCACCCTGTTTTGACTTTCAGAATGGACTGGCCATTGGCCTTTGTTTCTATTTTTTCTGGACTTTAACTTTAGAACACACATATGCTGAATAAAGCTACTTTCTGTTCTCTAGTGGTTTTGCTTCTGATGTACATGATGTTGATGATGCTAACCGTGCCCTTGCTGCAGTGATGGTGATTTTTGGTCTCATGAAAATGAAGTGTTACTGTGCAGGAACCCATGTGGTCCACGGGTAATGTGTCCTATCCTGTAGTGTATCCATGTCATCCTTAGCAGCATATGAGGGTGTCATGTTTTTAATATTTGGCAATGGGATTTCCTACTTACATTTGCAAAATCACATCTGTGGCTTACACCCCTGCACATCTGTTGTGCTTGCCATTGTTCAATTAGTCTCCTTCCCTGACCGTGTGTCCATCTCCACTGGACATGCAAGTTTGGGCATCAATGGGGAAGGACTCATCTGTGTTGTCAGTGCAACTTGCTATACATGTGTGTTGGAAAGGGGCTGATGATTTCGTTGACACTCCCATGACCAGGCTGATATGACGGGAGCCTTCATTTCGTGCTAATTGTTGACTGTGTGACCAAGTGTTCTGCTGACATGATGGTGCCCTACTGAGGCGACATATGGCACAGCTTTCCTCACACAGGAGTGGAGTCCACTCATGGCAGTGAGTAATCCTGTGACATTGCCTGAGCCCAAGGTGTGTGTTGTGTGAGCATGTCTGTGTGTGTTCACTTCCATTTTGCTGTGCATGCTGGGATCCCTAGTGATGTTCCTGTTTGTGATGCTTGCTGAGTTGACCTATGTTCCCCCAAAGTCTTCTCCCTGGGTTCTCTGTGATGTGGGTGCATGGCACATTACTGGTCATCAGGGTGTCACCCATAGGTGTGTTTGCTGTCAGGGCTGAGTTTGTGGGCTAACGCAGATGGGACACAGTCAGGATTCCCCTTGGCACTTGTTGTTTACACCTGTCATGTAATTTCCAGTTTGTGTTAGCTTTCAGTGATTGTGACACGTTGTGTGTGTGTCTGCTGGCACTCCTCAGGGTCAGGGCTGCAATGTTGGTATTTGTCTATGTGTGTTCTTTGTGGGTGACCTTGGCTTCTTCATTGGTGTGGGACTGTGGCTGGGATCCCATTGGTTGGTGCGGTATTGCCGTCATGTCCATGTACAGCGTAGTGTGCAGTGTGACAGACATTCAGGAGTCTTGTTGAGTGGCCATGTGTGATGTGTTTCTGCACCTTAGTTACCACCCCCCCATGGGATTGTCATGGGTGCATGTGCAATGTCACCAGTGCATGTGATCTTCACTGCTGCACATTGTTGGAGGTCGAGGTGTGTGGTGTTGAGTGTGTGCAGATGAGAGTTGTTGCCCGGCTAGACCCCTGCCTCCATGTTGGCCTTGGCTTACTGGCCGTGCTGATTGATTTGTGCTTGTGTAGGTGTGATGGTAGTTTGTTGCTCAGGACACATGACTGTGGTTCACAGTGTGAACGACATCTAGCTTTGTCATCACAGTGGGATTGTCATGCAGCCCAGGGTCAACACATTGTGGGGACCCTGGGGGTAGTGCTGTGGTGTGTCTGTGTCTTGCTGTGTCAGTTGCTGTTCCTACATGCTTGTGTGACATGTGTGATTTGTGCTCCCTCTCATCTAACAATGCCTGATTGCCCACATAGGGGATTTGGATCCATGAGTTACTTTTGTGTGGCACTGCATGCGCATCTGTGTAATTGGTATTCAGGCCTCATCATGTGTTGTGTGGTTGCCTGGGGACACTGGCACTCACCTCTTGTGTTTGATGTGCAGTGTGGGGCTGCCTGTTTGTGTTTGTGCATCTGCACCACTGCATTGGCATATCTTTAGTGTGCCATTGGCTGTATGTTGTTTGGTGGGTTTGACCTGCTGTCCCTGGGACTCCTAGGTCATCAGTCAGCACTATGATCATTGTTTGTGTGTCCCATTGCTGCCATGGTATGGTATTTGTTCAGCTCACATCTACAGTCTCCACAGGATATCTCCATTTGTGTGCCCATTGGTGCAAATATGTGGGTCTGCATTATGATGGTCACTTCTGTCATTGTGTCATTGATGAATGTTGACAGTGTCAGCCCCCATGGGTGATGTTTGTCTGCACATGGCCAAAGGTATGTCTTATTTGCACTGCACTGTTTGCCTCCCACAATCTATGTTGCTATGGGACACAAGCACTACTTTGCCACTGATGTGTTTGTTGTTCTGTGACCAGGAATCATCCATGCATTTTGGCAGTTGCAGTTTTTTCAATGTCAACACTTACCTTTTGGTCACTGTGATGATGGGGGTTGGACCCCATTGTCACAATGTTCAAAATGTGCTTCAGCTATGGACCCCACACTTACCTTTTGGTCACTGTGATGATGGGGTCTTAGACCCCATTGTCACAATGTTCAAAATGTGCTTCAGCTATGGACCCCACACTTACCTTTTGGTCACTGTGATGATGGGGGCTTAGACCCCATTGTCACAATGTTCAAAATGTGCTTCAGCTATGGACCCCACACTTACATTTTGGTCACTGTGATGATGGGGGTTGGACCCCATTGCCACAGTGGTCATGGTCTGCTTGCATTGTGGAGGCCACACACATTTATGTGTGACACATGTGATAGGGGTTCACATTGTGTGTTCATGGTCATGTTCAGTGTTGTAGGCATTTGACACAGTCTACACACGCTTGTCATGGTGTTGGGGGATGTCTTTTTCTTGCATTCCCTAGGTTGTAGTGTGCTGGTTGTGTCATGCATTGTCCATCCTATGAGTGGGGGTGGTGTTGGTGGCAGGCATCCAGCCCCCCATGGGTAGGGGTGGTGGTAGTGGTAGGCATCCAGCACCCCATGGGCAGGGGTGGTAGTAGTGGTAGGCATCTAGCCCCCCCTGGGTAGGGGTGGTAGTAGTGACAGGCATCTGGCACCCCCTGGGCAGGGTGGTAGTAGTGGTAGGCATCCAGCCCCCCCTGGGTAGGGGTGGTAGTAGTGGTGGGCATCCAGCACCCCCTGGGCAGGGGTGGTAGTAGTGGTAGGCATCTAGCACCCCCTGGGTAGGGGTGGTAGTAGTGGTAGGCATCCAGCCCCCCATGGGTAGGGGTGGTTGTAGTGACAGGCATCTGGCACCCCCTGAGTAGGGGTAGTAGTGGTGGTGGGCATCCAGTCCCCCATGGGTAGAGGTGGTAGTAGTGACAGGCATCTGGCACCCCCTGGGCAGGGGTGGTAGTAGTGGTAGGCATCCAGCCCCCCATGGGCAGGGGTGGTAGTAGTGGTAGGCATCTGGCACCCCATGGGTAGGGGTGGTAGTAGTGGTAGGCATCTAGCACCCCTGGGCAGGGGTGGTAGTAGTGGTAGGCATCCAGCCCCCATGGGTAGAGGTGGTAGTAGTGACAGGCATCTGTCACCCCCTGGGTAGGGGTGGTAGTAGTGGTAGGCATCCAGCCCCCCATGGGTAGGGGTGGTAGTAGTGACAGGCATCTGGCACCCCCTGAGTAGGGGTGGTAGTGGTGGTGGGCATACAGGCCCCTATGTGTATGTGTGGCATTGGTGATGGCCATCCCGCCCCTATGGTGCTGCTGTTGCTGGTGTAAGTATTTCTGCATCCCTCTGTGTGTGTGTGATATGTTGGGTACGTGTAGTTTGTTTTTGTGGTTGGTGTCTGACTTACCTTCTGCGCCGTACGCGTCCGTGCCTGTTCCGGTAATAGATGTAGAATATTGGTTGGATCGGCACGATGGGATTCATGGTTGGTTCGTCTCGTTCGTCTTTCTCTTTGCTTCGCCTCGTCCTCGTCGCTGGCGTGTTCGTCTCGTAGCCGTGGATCGTCTTGTGGCGCGAATCGGAGCTTATGTGCGCCTCGCCCGGATGCTTTGACGTGCCGTGCGTAGCGACGGGTTCGGCGCGTACGGAAAGCGCATCGTACTTGTCCGGCCGGACTGGGCTGCATTTTAGCTTCCGTGCGACTCGATTCAGCGTTTCCGGATCCGCCTCGGTCGGAGTACAGGACCTGTATTGGGTGAGTACGACTGGGTCGGGATTTGGGCAGTTGTGCGCATCGTACTTGCTCGTTCGGACGTATGTGCGGATCGGTCGGGAAACAGGCATTCGCCTGGCTTTTTTCCCGACCGAATGGTATTAGGTGCGCCTCCGACCGGGATCGGAATCGACCCCTGAGTTTCCTGGGATTAATAGGATTTCCTTTTGCATGTTTTACCAAACATCCATCACATCCAATTACTGCATATTTTTCTTCATTTATATTTTCTGTAACATTTCTCTTAAAGCTGTAATATTGCAGTACTTCATAGAAACATGTTTTCCAGATGTGGGCTCCTTTTGGGATAGTACGTATCCAACTTATTTGTTTTAACAATATCTGTACTTTCCGGCTCATTCAAAGCTAAGTATTCAATTTCTTGTACAGATTTCAATACTCGATTTCGTGTTGCAGCAAGACCTAGACTTACCCAAATGATTCCTCTTGACTTTAAATATAATCTTGCAGAGGTCAACCGATCCGAACTTTCGTAGGATCCAATCTCTCGATGGGAAAGCATCTTCAAACCAAAGCTGTACAATTTGTTACTAAGGGGCCTATTACGATGGCGGGTGGACAAAGTCCGCCCGCCACCGTAACTGAGCGCGGAACCGCCCGCCAATGCTGTGGCGGTCCCGCCATGCACATTAGGATGCGCCCGCCACACTGGCGGGCGCATCCTGTGACTTTTCCATTGTGGGTGGATCTGCTGGCTGCAGACCCACCCGCAATGGAAAAGGAATGTGCATGGCACTGCCATGTACTACATGGCAGGCACCACATGGTGCCTGCCACGTAGTGCAAGGCAATGAGGGGGGTACCATAGGTACCCTCCATGTGCACCCCCCAACCCCCCTTCACCCTGGGGGCCCGCAACGGGCCCCCAAAAGCAAGGACCGTATGCCTTTCCATGGCGGCAACTCCGCCGTGGAAAGGCCATTGACCGCCAGCATCCTGATATGGATGGCGGTGTCTCGCAGGCACCGCCACCGTATGCAGGCACTTTTTCCACCGGTCGACGAGTCGACGGGCGGAATAGCGGCGGACGGTCTTCCCGTCCACCGCGGACCCCCCAGCCATCCTAATATGGCGGGGGGTCATTCTAGTGAGGATGACGGGCGGATCGCCCCCGCCGGGCCGGCGGCGGCTACCGTCGGCCCGGCGGGGACGATCCGCCCGCCATCCTAATGGGCCCCTAAGAGTCTTCTCTTGTGAAATTTCTTCCCACATTTCTTTCAACTCCGTCTTTTCAGATTTGGTTATATATGATATAACATAGCGAGCAACAGCAATCGAATTATCTGCAACATATTGGATATCCATATTTGCATTCCACATCGTCAAAATCACTGGATTGTAGTCATTAATATACTTTGAATCTTCACTTCTTTTTATATTGTAAGTATTCTTCGGAGATTTCCGAGTTATAGTATGCCTTACTGCTGACATGAAACTGTTGACTCTTCCTTTCGAAATTACTGGACGTGGGAATCCAAAACGACATTTTGTATACATTTTTCCCTTTGACTTTTATTTCCGTCGACAATATTTCCCACATCGATGACTTTGAAACCATAAAACTTGTTGTCTTAAGCTATTTTCTCCTCCTGTTTTTGGAATAGCACAGGTAACATAGTCTTCAATGAAAGACAAAACAGTTTAATCAGAATCTGTTCCAAATTTAGTGCATCCTTGATCCATAATAGCATGTGTATATGAGGAGCACCTCTGGCTTGGTACTCCTTTCTCCAAAAGAAATCAATAACTTCTCCAAGAGGTGGATTATTTTTATTGTAGATAAAAGACATCATAGCTTAATACCTATGATTAAAATATCTGCACACATTTAAAGGATCCAAGGAACACAGTTCTCCAGCTGTCTTCAATTCAATGTTTTTAATATTTGAATTTGCTTCTCGTAGAAATTCAAGTAAATCGTCCCATGCGTATTCAGCACAGCTAAGCGTAACAAACCAGGTAGGGGTTCCTAAGTTCCTTAACATACATTTAAGTTCTCCATGACGACAATACCAATATTCATTGGTACCACGTTGACATGCCATCAAATGAATTAACTGAGATTCTAAATGATCGTCTCTTTGTTGAACTTTGTCCAAAAATTCCATTGCAGAAAGATGTGTAAGATGAACTCCTGTTTTCAATATGTGGTTCACTGCATATGAAAGTCCAGAGAAGACACTTTCAAACAGAAGATGAAATAAATATGGAACACACTGTCAAAATCTTGGATCTTCTGAATACAATCTTGTTGAACGGTATTCTGAAGCTGGAATTTGTACTGGTCGTTCATATCGTCCACCTTTTCCAGTGGGGAAGACCTGTGGAAAACAACGAGCTTCTAAACTTCTTTCCCAAACACTCATGGGAGTTCCCTTCACTTTCTTCATTTGGAATAATTCAATAGTATTTCCAATCACTTCTTTTCAATGTAAAGGATGTATACTATAATGTTTATACATTTCTTCACTCCTGGACTTGTCCACTTTTTCAATTTGGCCAGTTGAAATTTTTCTATCATCTCCTAAAGATATTTCTTGTTCTTCCAGATATACATTTTTATAATAAATATTGTTTTCTATGAGATATAACGTTGCCTTTTGAACTTTGGTGACATCTACTAACTCTTGCCATATTTTCCGACTCTTTGTTGGTACACCATTAACTAGAATAACTACAGGTTCAGTTTCCTCTCTCTCTACACCAACAGTTTCAATATTTTTCTTAAAATCTAAAGGTATATATACAACTCTTCCTTTTAAACCTCTTTGTAAATCTGTGGGAGGTAGCTTACCTGTTTTAGGCTCCATACGAACTATAGCCTGAAACGGGTGCACAGATTGAATTAGAATGGACTCATATGTATTTAAATCCACCAGTTCCGGAGGAATAGCTACCAACTCTAGGTTATTATGTACAGCTCTAGCTGGCATTTTGTTCTCTTCTAGTTTGCTGTAACAATATGTACAAATACATTGATCACTACCCAACTCAAAACGACCTTCCACCAACAAATAAGCACCAAATTGCTCCCACTTATCATTGTTTTCCTTTTCACTTTCTAAATACACATCAACACTCCTAGTTTGACTTCTATAGTGAGTATGTCGACAACAAATACAAACATAGAGGGTCATTACGATGACTGGCGGATAAAACTCCGACCGCCATGGTTGCGGAAAATCACCGTCCGCAGGTACCGCGGAAACCCCGCCGACCCTATTATGATCAACCGCCAAAATATTCCGTCCGTGGCGGTAGGAGGCATCGAAAAACCGCCCGTAGAGGGCAGAGAAAGTGAAAATTCAACCGCAACGGTCGGTAACATAGCGGCAACACATCAACCCGCCGCCAGACACGCGGAGTGACCGCCAATGATATTATGATATCCCCGATGTCACAGCGGTACATTCCGCTGTTTCCGTCCGCCGCGGTCACCAACAGTAATGAATGTGAGATACGGCGGAAGCCCTGCAGCACAGCCATCGCTGCGGATGCTCCGCAAAAAAAATGGCGGCCAAGTAAAAAAAAAAAAAAAAGGCCAGCAAATGCACACAGGCAACTAGCCCTGCCCCCAAAATAACCTGAAACCTCCCAATGACACACCCCCATGGCAAATTCAATTATACAAATCACAGGACAACCCACACAGCACACCTGACTGCATTACACCATCTTGACACACCCACATAGCTGAGCATAAAACCAGCCCCTTCCCTGACCACAATCCTTTGCACTACTCCAGCCCTGAAGGAACCAAAGCCTGCAGCACATTGGATAGGCAAAACACCACACATCTCACCAGCACAACAACACACACACACACCACCTACACCACCCTCTCAAAATGCACACCAAAACATCAGCACAGCACACACCATGGCACCACAGAAAATGCCACAATTCACTGACACTGAGTTGACAGTAATGGTAGATGAGATAATCAGAGTAGAACCACAACTCTTTGGCAGCATGGTGCAACAGACACCATTAGCCACAAGAACAAACATGTGGGCAAGGATAGTGGGCAGGGTCAATGCAGTAGGGAATGTGCCCCGCAACAAGAATGAAATCATGAGGCGGTGGCATGACCTGAAGAGTGTTGTCAAGAAGAGGAGGGCCAAGAACCATGAGCTGACTGATGCAACTGGTGGAGGCCCTCCCATCCCACCAAAACCGTTCACTGCGTGGGAGGAGAAGGTGCTTGCCATACTGCATCCAGAGAGTCTTGAAGGAATACCTGGGGGAGTGGAGGCTGGTAAGTACCAACTAATGTCTACCATGAAACTGCCATGTACTGTCTTGCACAACTACAAAGATACATCCCTGAGGCACAAGTACACACATCTGCACCCCAAAAACACACACAGGTCACACTGATTTTACATCCACCCCACCTCAAACATCACAAAGGTAGACCACATCTACTGTGTTGTATGTGTCCAGGCAAACAGCACTGCAACTCCCACCAGGCACACCCTGCCCCATCCCTCAGCAGGATGGAGCACTCCCTCCCACCCAGAAGCATGTCTCAGCTATTGTGTTCTTCACCCTCACCTAACAGGTAGGTAGCCATCTTTCCAGGGAGGTGTCTTTGGAATAGGGAGGCCTGCACTACAACTCCCACCAGGCCCCCTGTCCCATAGCTGAGCAGGATGGACTACTCCCCCACCCACAACCATGTGGCAGTCATTGTGTGCTACACCCTCACCTAACAGGTAGGTAGCCATCTTTACAGGGAGGAGTGTTTGGAATAGGGAGGCCAGCACTACAACTCCCACCAGGCCCCCTTGTCCCACAGCTGAGCAGGATGGACTACTCCCCACACCCACAACCATGTGGTAGCCATTTTGTGCTACACCCTCACCTAACAGGTAGGTAGCCCTCTTTCCAGGGAGGTGTCTTGGGAATAGGGAGGCCTGCACTACAACTCCCACCAGGCCCCCTTGTCCCACAGCTGAGCAGGATGGACTACTCCCCACACCCACAACCATGTGGCAGCCATTGTGTTCTTCACCCTCACCTAACAGGTAGCTAGCCATCTTTACAGGGAGGGCTGTTTGGGTGTGGGAGGCCTGCCCCGCAACTCCCACCAGGCCCCCTTGTCCCACAGCTGAGCAGGATGGACTACTCCCCACACCCACAACCATGTGGCAGCCATTGTGTTCTTCACCCTCACCTAACAGGTAGCTAGCCATCTTTACAGGGAGGGCTGTTTGGGTGTGGGAGGCCTGCCCCGCAACTCCCACCAGGCCCCCTTGTCCCACAGCTGAGCAGGATGGACTACTCCCCACAACCATGTGGCAGTCATTGTGTGCTACACCCTCACCTAACAGGTAGGTAGCCATCTTTACAGGGAGGAGTGTTTGGAATAGGGAGGCCAGCACTACAACTCCTACCAGGCCCCCTTGTCCCACAGCTGAGCAGGATGGACTACTCCCCACACCCACAACCATGTGGCAGCCATTGTGTGCTACACCCTCACCTAACAGGTAGGTAGCCCTCTTTCCAGGGAGGTGTCTTGGGAATAGGGAGGCCTGCACTACAACTCCCACCAGGACCCTTGTCCCACAGCTGAGCAGGATGGACTACTCCCCACAACCATGTGGCAGCCATTGTGTTCTTCACCCTCACCTAACAGGTAGCTAGCCATCTTTACAGGGAGGGCTGTTTGGGTGTGGGAGGCCTGCCCCGCAACTCCCACCAGGCCCCCTTGTCCCACAGCTGAGCAGGATGGACTACTCCCCACATCCACAACCATGTGGCAGCCATTGTGTTCTTCACCCTCACCTAACAGGTAGCTAGCCATCTTTACAGGGAGGGCTGTTTGGGTGTGGGAGGCCTGCCCCGCAACTCCCACCAGGCCCCTTGTCCCACAGCTGAGCAGGATGGACTACTCCCCACACCCACAACCATGTGGCAGTCATTGTGTGCTACACCCTCACCTAACAGGTAGGTAGCCATCTTTACAGGGAGGAGTGTTTGGAATAGGGAGGCCAGCACTACAACTCCCACCAGGCCCCCTTGTCCCACAGCTGAGCAGGATGGACTACTCCCCACAACCATGTGGCAGCCATTGTGTGCTACACCCTCACCTAACAGGTAGACAGCCCTCTTTCCAGGGAGGTGTCTTGGGAATAGGGAGGCCTGCACTACAACTCCCACCAGGCGCCCTTGTCCCACAGCTGAGCAGGATGGACTACTCCCCACACCCACAACCATGTGGCAGCCATTGTGTTCTTTACCCTCACCTAACAGGTAGCTAGCCATCTTTACAGGGAGGGCTGTTTGGGTGTGGGAGGCCTGCCCCGCAACTCCCACCAGGCCCCCTTGTCCCACAGCTGAGCAGGATGGACTACTCCCCACACCCACAACCATGTGGCAGTCATTGTGTGCTGCACCCTCACCCTCACCTAACAGGTAGGTAGCCATCTTTACAGGGAGGTGTCTTTGGAATAGGGAGGCCTGCACTACAACTCCCACCAGGCCCCCTTGTCCCACAGCTGAGCAGGATGGACTACTCCCCACACCCACAACCATGTGGCAGCCATTGTGTTCTACACCCTCACCTAACAGGTAGGTAGCCATCTTTCCAGGGAGGTGTCTTGGGAATAGGGAGGCCAGCACTACAACTCACACCAGGCCCCCTTGCCCATCAGCTGAGCAGGATGGACTACTCCCCCCACCCACAACCATGTGGCAGTCATTGTGTGCTACACCCTCACCTAACAGGTAGATAGCCATCTTTCCAGGGAGGTGTCTTGGGAATAGGGAGGCCTGCACTACAACTCCCACCAGGCCCCCTTGTCCCACAGCTGAGCAGGATGGACTACTCCCCACACCCACAACCATGTGGCAGCCATTGTGTGCTACACCCTCACCTAACAAGTAGGTAGCCATCTTTCCAGGGAGGTGTCTTGGGAATAGGGAGGCCTGCACTACAACTCCCACCAGGCCCCCTTGTCCCACAGCTGAGCAGGATGGACTACTCCCCACACCCCCAACCATGTGGCAGCCATTGTGTGCTACACCCTCACCTAACAGGTAGATAGCCCTCTTTCCAGGGAGGTGTCTTGGGAATAGGGAGGCCTGCACTACAACTCCCACCAGGCCCCCTTGTCCCACAGCTGAGCAGGATGGACTACTCCCCACACCCACAACCATGTGGCAGCCATTGTGTGCTACACCCTCACCTAACCGGTAGGTAGCCCTCTTTCCAGGGAGGTGTCTTGGTAATAGGGAGGCCTGCACTACAACTCCCACCAGGCACACCCTGCCCCATCCCTCAGCAGGAAGGAGCACTCCCTCCCACCCAGAAGTATGTGGTAGAAAGTCCACCCAAAAGATGCCAACTGTACAGGTAAGCAGCCAGTGCATGCACCCCACCATTCCTCAACGAAAGCATTGAGCTAATTCCAACACAATGCCACACATCACAACAAAATACACCCCAATTACATACCATCTGATAGAATGCAGACAGCGATGCGTATGTAACTGTGACAGAAACAGAACTGTGACTCAACTAAACCCATGTGTAAGCAAATCAGGGACCAAATATGCCCTGCACAGAATGCTATGTGCAAATTCCATGGGTGCTGAGCATTTAGTAATAATAAAAAGGCATGGTCTGTCGAGCAAATAAATACAAGCACAGAACATTACAAAGGTATGCATGAGATAACAATGTGACAATGTCTAGTACATGTGCATATGTAACATCTGTCGGGAAGAGTAATCATCCTCCATGCATCACATCAAGTTGCATGGCAGCCAGTTGTCAGATGACAACTCATCAGTTCCATACAAAGAGTGTCAATTTGGGCATGGCATCCAATGACTTGTCACACCATGGAACAAGATGTATGTACCTCCACATCATGTCATGATGAACAACACTGTGCAGACATTCAACTCATGAAATACGGAACTGTGTGTTGCATAACATGTAAATAAGCGACATCAAACACAGCAAGCCATATGGCTATACCCTCTGTTCCACAGGTGACCAACAACTGACTGCAGAGGACAACAACCTCAACTTGCAGAGCCAGTCTCCACCCCCGGAACATGGACACTCGGATGCGGAGTCCCTGGATTCTTTGGATGAGGAGCTCCAAGCCGGCCCATCTGGTTTGCCAGGGCGCAACCGGTCACATGACCCCACTGCCCCCCCACCATCAGCAACAACGCTGACCCCTGCTGGAACGACCTGTGCCGCCACCACCACCACCACCACCACTACCACCATTGCCTGCAACATTCGCCCAGCCACAGAGGATGCCCAGCCCACACCAACAACTGTGGAGGGCACGCGTGTGGCCAGAGTGGTGAGGCAACAGGTCAGTGATAGCAGGGCACGTGGGAGGACAAGTGTGACTCCAACAACACTGGACACTGTGACCGAAGCCCTGGCTAACATCACCAGAGTTGTGGGTGCCTATGAACACACACAGGCACAAATGGGCCAGGCCCACGAAGATGCCCTGGAGCTCCAACGTCTGCTGAGGTCCATGGACAACCGTATGGGACAAATCGTGGACCTCATGGCCCAGTTAGTGATGGTACATAGGGACAGGCCAGTGCCACAGACCACACCTCCACCTCCCCCCGTTGCCACGCAGGATGACAGTTCATCATCCACCCCTGCGGGCATGTAGAGGGGTGACTCCTCAGACCCCACTGGCCCAGTAGACGATGCCCCCCCTGCCAAGAGAAGAAGGGGCCGTCCAAAGAAGAACTTGGGACTCATCCGTGGCAAAGCACCGGCCAAACGCCAGTCAAAGAGCCAGCCATGATGTCAACACTCTTCACCTAACCATTGACTCTGTACACTGTCCTCACCCACACTGCCATGGTAATGGCATCCGTCTGTTGGACTGTGTCACCACAGCAATGTGGTGCCTACCCGATTGTCTCATCTACCATGACTGCCAACTCATTGATTCACCGTTCACACTTATGTAAATATCCACTTCCCTCTCACACATACCCATTGCAAATAAACTACAAAAACGCAAAAAGGTGGTTGAGTCTGCTCCATGTTTATCACAGTATGTGCAATGTTTACCATGGTTACAATGTCACAGGAGCAGCATGGATCTTCTGTAGGCAAGGGGAGGCAGAAGGGACCTAGCAAAAGAAAACAGAACAAAAGTCACTAGTCAGGTGGTGGCATCACAGCCATCACACAACACATGTCTTCACTGTACAACAATATGCACACATAACAATGTGCAACAGTACCAACAGAGACATCCTGTAGCAGTTCCTACATACCCTGTATCCAACACATAGGCAGCCAGCACTGAGTCAACAACAGGATGCACTCACAAAGATCACATAGACCTCCACCCAAACAACTACATCAACAGACAATGGACCAGTTGTACATCGTCACCCACCTTCAAGTGAAGTAGCGGTTGATGAGCTGCTGATGCTGGTCGACACCTTCCTCCTCACCACTATCCTCGTCACTGGACATTTGTGGGATCGCAGGGGGGGGGCCCTGGCTGGTCATCATCATCCAGGATCATGGGTATTCCTTTCCGTAAGGCCAAGTTGTGCAGCATGCAGCATGCTACCACTATCTGACACACCTTCTTGGGTGAGTACATGAGTGCCCCTCCCGTCCGGTCCAGGCAGCGAAATCTCGATTTTAGGAGACCAAAGATTTGCTCCACCACCCGACGTGTTCTACCATGGGCATTGTTGTAGCAGATGTCAGACGGTGTCCTAGGATTACGTAGTGGGCTCAGCAACCACGGTCTGTTGGGATATGCAGAGTCACCTAGGTGTGAAATAAACATGACAATTCAGTAATACAACTGTGGCAGAGGACAGCATGGCACACACAGCACACAACTTCACTCTGCCTACTCACCCACAATCCATGCCCGCTCCAGAAGTAGATTGAGCATCAGCTGGGGCACAATGCTGTTGTGCAGGATGTATGAATCATGTGTAGAGCCCGGAAACTTGGCACATACATGCGATATGATCATATCGGCCTGGCACACCACCTGCATATTGATGGAATGGGAATGTTTACGATTCCGATAGATGTGTTCCCGTGCCTGTGGTGGAACTAGGCCAACATGTGTGTAGTCAATAGCACCTACAACATTCGGGATGTGGCCAAGGGCATAAAAATCCGCCTTTACATCCGCCAAAGCCGCATGCCTTGGAAAACTGATGTATTGGTCCTTGTATCGCATCATGGCCAACAGGAAATCCCTTAGCACCATGCTAAAGGTGGGCTGAGACATCCCCCCTGCAATGTCCACTGTCTCCTAGAATGACCCACTAGCCAGGAAATGCAGTGCCGCCATCACCTTTGTTTCGGTTGTCAATGCTGTTGGGTATGTCCTGCCAGCCCGCAGGTGAGGATCCAACATGGCACACAGGTCTTGGATGTTCGTGCGGTCCAGACGGAATCTGCATATCACGTCATCATCATCAATGTTAGCCAGCAGGGTGACAGGACGATACACATTAGGTCGCCTCCTAGGTGAGATGAAAGGGGACACGTCATTGCAACAGACCATGAGATGTGCACAACTCCGTAGCTTCTGATTCACACAGCGCAAACATTGACTGGCATCACAATGCACCATACAGTGCAAGTCAATAGTCGTGTCACATAGAGAATACATTGTACTACACTTCTTCAGTATTACCACTGTGAGAACAACAAACATGGAAACTGTGTCTGTGAATGGTAATAGTCACATTTAGGAATCTGGTGCAAACAGCCCAGACAGTAAATGATACAGGACATGTGTGATACAGAAACACTGCTGGCTTCCAAATGTCTGCTGTACATGCCACACATTCTTGTGCAATCATGACATGGGACACATGAACTACACAATTTGTCCACTTCTGAAGGACTCGGCATGGAATGTGAGCCAATGCTAATCCACACAAGTCTAGAGACACTCACAGACATATTCACAAGCCTGTGCCAATATCCACTGTCATCAGTAGACATGCCATACATGCTGTTACACACAATTCAAAGTCAGTAAATGACTAATAATGAACAGCATATGCATATGCAGTCTTGACGTCAATAAAGACACAACAACACAACTGCACAATATCATCAGCAAGCACACAGATTGTCAATGTGGCACACAAAAAGTGGATAAGGTACGTGATCCAAAAGGACTGTAGACAAACGTCAATCTGCACTAAAGTTGCACTATGACATGCAGTATGAAGCTAGCACTGCCCAGACACACAACTAAAGTAATACATTTGCCATGGAGCTAATACTCCAGCTGCTTGGACACACAACAGTGACACAGAAACAACCAACACCACCACCCGGACAAAGCCACACCACTACACCTAAAAGTCAGCGCATGAACATACTGAGCAAATACCGAAGACACAACAGCCTCATGCACATAACAGGGGATGTCATCGCACGACACAGGTACAAAAGGACTACTATCTAAAGCATCCTGAGCCACATACCACACAGCCTGTCAGGAACAACAAAGCGGACTCTCAACATTCCTCTGCAGACAAAGATGCTGGCTGTGCATCACTTGTTGGCCTCTGGTACCATTAGAACAACAAAAGTCTGAGTTAGATGGGTGCCACAGCCAGCCCTATCAAGGTATATCTCACCTGTCTTGGATGCCATCATTAGCTTGAGTCAACAGCACCATCAGTTCACCCACACAGCGCAGGACCAGCTTGTGCCCCCGAAAGGCTATCACACAATAGCAGGCTTATCCACACGTGTCAGTTTAATATCACTGCACACGTGTCCTAATTGTGCACCCTGCAAACTGCACACACACTGCACATGAAAGCACACGCAATGCTGAACTGTCCAGGCCAATTGTGGGTCACAGATGCCATGTCAAACTTACCAGTCAGTGAGCACCAGCACCACATTTGGCTACAGTCCCTCACCAAGCCAACAATCTTCATGTGGACAAGGTCAATGCACCTGTCCTTGGTGAGTACCAACGTAACACACCACACGCATCAAATCCACTATCAACATACTCACAGCTGTGGAAAATACATGTGACAAATTCACACATGACCGGCCGACCAACATGAGCACATATCCTACACAATGACACAAGTAATGCTGATGACATTTTGCCTATATGGTGACAAAACATACGCAAATGCATACAGACAGGTCAAATGATTGAGGAACATATTTCAAAGTGTGCCGGTGATGTATGTTACAAGCGTCAGTATGTATAGCACACACATGTCCATGTGGACATATACTCTTGGTTTTGCTACAGCGAACAATAACCTTACATGAATGCTAAAATAGGTGATACCAAACAGACTACAGTGTGACATATGTGGTGAGTAATGGAGACAATGCTGAAATCTATGTACAATCATGTACTGTGTAGCAACATATTGTGTGAGATATGAATATGTGTGTCAAATTTTGGCTCAGATACGAAGTTTGGGTGGAAATGGAGTGAGAGACATGAACTTTGGGCAAAATGTTTGGGTCAGATATGAAATTGTGTAGGAGTAATGTGCCCCATTAGTCCTTTCTGTGTTGCATTTGGTGTTAGATATGAAGTTTAGGCTCTCATTACGAACTATAGCTCATTTCAATTGAATCAAGTTCCATGTTTAATTGAAAGTGACCACTGTTCGAAGTACAGATATGACCCATGACATTGACACTACACGATGTGTACATTGCTGTATTAAACGTGCTCTAAGAACACCATCACGCCCATAGTCAACAATGTCATGCTGCACCCTCGCTGTAGCTACCGCCTCGCACCAGGGGTGTGTCACCGCCATGGCCCGAGACACCATGGCAGGATTGCTAGGCATATACACATGGCTAATGGCGGATGGCATGCTCCGCCACCCAGATCCCGGTCACTCATGGCAATGCAAGGCTCAGGAATAGCAGGAACTACCGCTTGGCACCAGCGGTGTGTCACCACCATGGCCCGAGACACCATGGCAGGATTGCTAGGCATATACACATGGCTAATGGCGGAATGCATGCTCCGCCACCCAGTTCCCGGTCACTCATGGCAATGCATGGCTCAGTAATAGCGGGAACTACCGCCTGGCATCAGCGGTGTGTCACCGCCATGGAGCATGCCCATCCAGCCAATGGGAAGCGCAATCGCGGTTCGCCTGATGCAACTTTGAAAATCACAGTAGGCGTGCTCCGCCACCGCGGGGCCGGTCATTGGCTGCACTTGTAAGATGCACCACTGCGGTACCGCACGCCTGTCCCCTGCGGTGTGTCACCGCCATGGAGCATGCCCATCCAGCCAATTGGAAGCGCAATCGCGGTTGCCTGATGCAACTTTGAAATTCGCGGTAGGCGTGCTCCCCCACCACGGGGCCGGTCATTGGATGTTTTGAATGAGGCAGACCTGGAACACCAATTGCAGCTGCTCAGAACTACATAAACGAGCCCTGGAGGCTATATATGTGTGTGATAGAGCCACACATTGCCACAGTTCACTGAGCCTGCTGCCTGAGACCCCTCACCTGCTGCTGCCTCCAGGGACTGCTGCCTGAGAAGACCCCTCACCTGCTGCTGGCTCCAGGGACTGCTGCCTGAGACCCCTCACCTGCTGCTGCCTCCAGGGACTGCTGCCTGAGACCCCTCACCTGCTGCTGCCTCCAGGGACTGCTGCCTGAGACCCCTCACCACCAACAGCCGCTGCTGCTGTCTCCTGCCCACAGTGATGGCGAGGACTGAGAAGATCCGTGCCACTCCCTTCACCACCGAGGAACTGGAGCTCCTGGTGGACGAGGTGCTCAACCAGTATCCAAGGCTCTTTGGTGCGCCTAATGTCGTGGTGAGTAACTCAGAGTGAGAGTGCAGGGTGGGGTGGACACATGAAGTTGATCTGCTGCAGTATGTGTGTGGGAGTGTGAGGGTGGGTTATGCACTGCCTAGCATGCTGTTTCCAGGGGAAAGGTGTGTTTGGCCTATTCAGCAAGTTTCCCTGCCTGCACATCCAGATGTGAGGGAAGTATGATGTCTTGTCAGACATACAGTGAGGCTGCATCTTTTCATTTCACGAGTCAGGTTAGTGATTGCCAGTCTGCATGTCTGTATGTGTCCCTGATGTTCTTCACAGGCCCATCTGTGGCCTTAGCTAGTGTTGCTGTCCAGAG
Organism: Calotriton arnoldi; assembly: GCA_963921515.1. NCBI lineage: Eukaryota > Metazoa > Chordata > Amphibia > Caudata > Salamandridae > Calotriton > Calotriton arnoldi. The sequence goes on from CAWUFW010011746.1 coordinate 196,665, forward strand.
GGTAGTGAGGCCATTGTTTAGACCTCTATATGTGCCTCATCTCTAGTTCAGCGCCATACTCAGGACCTGAATCCCCCAGGGTGACACTCTTGTTGGTCATTCACCTATGACACGGTACATTCAAACATTATTGTGCCCGGACTCTTCTGTCCCCACCAGCATGTGCACATACTCGCATGTGTTGGCACTTTTGTGTTTCCAAATCGTCACTCCATGTAAGGGATGAGCTGCCCCACGTTGGACCTCTGTGTGACCCCAAATGGCCTGCACATTCACTGCCCAATCTGACAGTGAGACAACACTGAATGTACAGAGTGTCACATATGTGCTTCTCCTCTTGAGTCTCCATCAATGAGCCATTACAGAGATGTAGATTGCACACAACAGGGCTTGTGATGAGGGTCTGCGTTTGTGAGGTCATGTCCCTCAATGTGACATCAATGACACAGTGTGGCAGTTGCAGGGCAAGTGCTTTGTGGGCTGCGCAGTGTTGGGCACAGTGAGTATTCCCAGTCACATATGTAGTGATGTCATGCATGTCTTGTTATTCCCAGAATATTGCATTAGATGTGGTCAGCATACACATTTAGCTCTCTGCTGGCGTCCTGCATGGCCAGGAGATGGGCATGTACTGTGTCCACCCTCATACCTGCATGCATTAATGTGTATTTCACACATGATGATGTTTGCAATTAGCAGATGTATTGTCGCCGCTGACGTAATGGCAGAATTTGGGATGAGTCAGTGTCATGGTCCTGCACTGGGGAATGGTGGTTGGTTACACTGAATGCTGCCCCCTCTTGTCTCCCATGTCTGCAGCTAAAAGTCAACCAGCGCAAGGCCATGTGGAGGGCCATTGCATCAAAGGTGCGTGCACTGGGTGGCTCAAACAGACGGCGCTCCCACTGTCACAAGAGGTGGGATGACATCGCACGGCTAAGCAGGAACGTGGCCGAGATGACACTGGGGCTGATCCCTCGATCCGGCAGGTTGGCGCAGCGCAGCATGACACCACTGATGGCACGCATTTTAGCAGTGATGCAGCCTGACCTGGATGCACGTCTGAAGGTGCATCAGCAGCAAGCTGGTGGTGAGTATTCTGTGAGTGTGACTCTGGTTGTTGTTTGCCAGCATGTGCTCCAGGCCTGGGCCAGTGCAGGGCTGTGATGTTGCTAGTGTGATGCAATGGTGTGTAAGTGGCCGCGGTGTGGGGTGCAGTTGTCATGCATTCCCCCTACATGTACCTTCCCATGTAATTGGTGTAATGGGCCTTGACTTCACATTTGTGGTTGTGGCCTTCTGGTACCATCTTCATTGGTGTCATCACGGACATCACATGTCAGGGTCCAGCAGAGTGCATGATCTGAGTTTGCCATCATCAATGTGTGCATTGTCCGACGTCAGATTAGTGCTGGCTAATCATCTGACACCGATGTGCAACTGTAGTTGTGCCCCAAGATACGACATGGTGGATGGCATGTGGTCATGGACATTGTGTGTTGTTATGTTGGGGTCTGTGTCTGTGTTGGTAACTTCTGCTGGATCATGTTGTTACGTTGGCAACATGTTGTGAGTAGGATCTTTGAACCCTTCAGGACCCTAGGTGTGCACAGAGGGATATGTGTGTGTTGTTAGACGTAGCCACCAACAGGCTAAATGGCTGTGTGTCCATCACATGGGTGGATTCTGTACAATTTTGCATCATTCCACGGAAATTTAGATGTTTGTATTGAGGTTGCACAATGTTACTGCCCATGGTGTTGTCCAACATGGATCATTGTCCATCATTAGTGATGCTTCACTTGCAGATATTTGTTGACTTGATGCAGATGTACTTATCCTCTCTCTCTCTCTCATGCAGCATCTCACATGGGAACGGAAGGACACGGGACGGACACCAGTGGTGAGGCATCAGGCACAGGTGATGCTCACCTGCATAGTGACACGGATGGACCAGCGCATCAGAGGGGGACCATAGTCATCTAGAGGAGTCCCTGCCAGAAACGCAGACCTCTACGTCATCTGACGACGGCGGTGATGCATCTATGGTTTTGTCCGAAGGAAACGGGGACTCTGCCTCCTCGTCCACCACACAACGTTCAGTGCCCACCCTCCCTGCTACTCCCACTTTTGCTGCCCGTGTTCGCACCATGAGGAAGGGAAGAGTGTCCTTCATCCCAGGCACCGCTGCCCCTGTCCCCCTGCTGCCATCAGTGCGGAGTCTGTGGACCTTTGCGCCAGCTGTGTGTGGGTCAGACAGCTCTCCGCAATGCCTTCCTGGACCATGACAAAAAATTGGCACAGGTGGTGGCTTTCATGGAGGGCGTGTGTTAGACCTGGCACCATTGGCGTGGGTCTCCCTTCCATTTTTTGCTGTTGTCTCCTCTGTTTTACTGGTGTTAGATGCTCTGGGCACTGTGCCACTGCCATTCAGTGTCACAGCGCGAATGCTCCCTGTATAAATATGTCTATGTGAATTGGTATATCCCTGATTGGCTTATTTGGTTTACCTGTTAGTCCCTAGTAGTGTGGCCTATGTGTGCCCAGGGCTGGTAAACCAAATGCTGCTGGTGGGCCTGCAGCACTGATGTGTGCCACCCACAGAAGCAGCTTGTAAAGTGTGTCTCAGACCTGCCACTGCAGTGTCTGTGTGCAGTCCAGAACTGCCATCTTGGCTGTGAAGTGCACTCACTTCCCAGCCCCTGAACCTTCCCTTGGCATCCTGTAAGTCACCCCTATGGTAGGGTGCCTTGTATGTGTAAGGCAGGGCATGCCTTGGTGTGTGTAGCATGTCCTGGTAGTGAATTATGCCCCATTTCGTTTTTCACTACTATAAGGCTACCTGTTCCTCATAGGCTAGAATGGGCAGTTCGACTATTACATTCTATAGTCCTAACTGACCCCAGGAACATGGTAGAAAAACGAATTTAGTATGCCTGAGCTCAGAATATTAAAATACATCTTTTAGTGAAGTTTATTTTTATATTCTGTGTTTGAAAATACCACTTTTAGAAAGTAGGTATTTTCTTGCCTAAGCCTTCCAGTGTGCTCTGCCGTTATGTGTATTGGCTGTCTGGTTTTAGAGGGGCAGGACAGGCTGAGTCAGACCTGGGTTGAATAGAGAGATCTGCATTTAGAGTGTGGGGAGGGGTGGCTCCTTGACCTGAATAGGGCTGTGCCTGGCAAGGTGAATGCTGGCTCCACCTCCCACTGTGTGTCTGCTAGCAGACCCCTCTTTCTGAAAGGAAGGATGCAGCCTGGTAAACAAAGTGCTCCAGGCCTGAGCAGAACTGGTTCTGGCTAGGTTCAGTGACTGGTAGCTTCAAGGATCAAAGGCTTTTGGGGTATAAATATCTGTGCTCAAGCCCCTACTTTTTGTATTGCTTTTGGATCTGGAGAGGAAACTCTGTCCGTGCCACTGGAGGAATCTGCAGGAAGTGACTGTCCCTGTGCTGTGTGTTGTTTCTTGCACTGGCCTGCAGCAGTGACCACTGGACCTTGAAGAAGAGGAAAAGGAACTCTTGAGAGAACTTTTATTTTTGTACAGCAATTACCCAAGGGCTAGGAAAAGAGCTAGCCTCCTGCTGGAGTCTCAGGCACACCAGACTCCACCACCAACCTCCTGCTTCCTCCCTGCGAGGACTGCTATCTGCTGAGGAGGCTCCTGTGAGTTCCAGGGCCTCTAGTTTGCATCAGAGAAAAGAGGGTGAGAAATCGACGCTAACGCATCTTTGCGGGCCGCTGCAGTCGAGAGCGCTGGGAAAATCATTGCGCTACTGCCGCCGAGGGCCCGCAACACGAAACCATCGCTGACGCCCCTTTGCGAGCAGCTGCAGCCGAGACGCGCTGGAAAGATCATCGCGCTGCTGTCGCCGCGCACTCGCAACCCTTAAAGAAATCATCGCTTCGAGACATCGCAGTGCGGACGCCGTGCGTTCGCCACTTTGATCGCATCGCACCGAATTTCATCACTCCCTCGCGGAGCGTCTTGTCTTCGCATTGCAACACGATCGCACAGCGCAACAGGATCACCGCATCGACTTCTCCCACGCGGCAAGAAAGTCATCGCATCGGCGGTGCAGCGTGCAGAAGTTTGTCGCATCGTCTCCGCACGCATCCCGCAGATCGGCGCATCATCCTCCCGTGCGGCAAGGATTTCAACGCATCGCCAGCCTCGCCTGCCGAGAATCATCGCTACAGCTTATTTGCGACACTTTGTTGGTTTTGCTACTAAACCCAGGTACTTTGTGAAAGAAAGGGTCGCAGAGACCACTGCTTTGAACTTGAACCTTATTTTTGCAACCTTTGAACTATTTTTGACAGCCCTTCAACAGCTATCCTATTTTTGACAGTATTGTGGCTTTTACAGTTATTGGTCTTGTGATAAATCTGCCTTTATATAAAGATACTTATTTTTATAACTACTTGTGTGGTGTCCCTTTGTAGTGTTCCTCACTGTGTTACTGTGTATGGTCATAAATGCTTCACACCCTGCCTCTGAGATAAGCCTACCTGCTCGTGCTATGTTACCACAGGGTTGAGCAGGGGTATTAAAGAGGGTAGCCCTCTCACTCTGACTTAGGAAGAAGGGTCCCTACTTGGACAGTGGCCAGCCATTGCCAACTAGAGACCCCCATTTCTAACATTGGTGGTCAGCGGTGAGGATCTGGACTTGCATTTATGATCACATACAGTAATTATAGTGTACACTACTAGTGAGTGCAGACCATAACGTACCGCATACATTTTTTGAGAATTTTTTTTGCTCCTATATTGTGATTGATATTGCCGGTGATTTTTCACCCGCGCACATTTTCTGAGAGTTTTTGGGATCCTATATTGTGATTGATATTGCCGGTGATTCTTCACCCGCGCCCATTTATTGAAAGTTTTTGATCCCCTATTGTAATTGATATTGCCAGGGATTTTTCACCCGCGCACATTTCTGAGAGTTTTTGGGATCCTATATTGTGATTGATATTGCCGGTGATTTTTCACCCGCGCCCATTTATTGAAAGTTTTTGATCCCCTATTGTGATTGATATTGCTGGTGATTTTTCACCCACGCACATTTCTGAGAGTTTTTAGGATCCTATATTGTGATTGATATTGCCGGTGATTTTTCACCCACTTACATTTTTTGAGAAGTTTTCTTCTGTCCTTTATTGATATTGCCAGTCATTTCTACAATGGGCAAGCCCAGATCCAATGCCTCAGAGGATCTCTCCTGGGAAGAAGAGAAAATAGAAACCTACAATGCCAAGCAGCTCAAATATTTTTGCAAGCAATTCACAGTCCCTATCACAGGTCTCACTAGAAGGGAGGAGTATTACAAGGCGCTGAAGGCCTGGCTAGAAGCCAGGGATGCCCCTAAGGATCTAGGAGAGCTTGTGGAGGGAGGAGAGCAGCAGGGCGATGTAGTAGACTTAGTAGGAGATCCAGCCTTTTCCAACCCGGGCTCTAGTGTGTCCACTAAGGGTCTGTCCCCAGAAGAGCTGGAGGACAGGGAGAGAGATAGGCGGCATAATATGGAGATGGCTAAGTTTAAAATGGATGGTCACCGGGACCTAGAGAACAAGAAGTTAGAAATTGAGATTATGAGGATGAAGCTTGAGCATGAGAGAGTATTGAGGGAGTTGGAGATTAAAGCTAAGAGCATGGAAATCTCCCCCTCTGGTGGCAGCGTACCTGTAGTGCACCCTGAGAGTAGGGTGTATATACCCAAGGAGGTTATTAAAGATTTCCACAAAAGTGAAGATATTGGGCAATGGTTTGCCGCTTATGAATTAGCCATGGTGTCCCACCGGGTCCCTGAGAAGGATTGGGGAGCGGGGTTGTGGGGACGCTTTGTGAGTGAGGGAGGAATACCTTGTTGGACCTGCCCCCAGAAAGTAGGATGGTTTATGCCCACATGAAGGAAGCGTTGATGACCCGCTATGGTTTGACCCCTGAGATGTATAGGCAGAGGTTTAGGGTCTGTAAGAAGCTAGAGGGTACCACGTGGGTTGAATATGTGTCTTTTTTTGCAGAGCCATGGAACGCTGGGTAAAAGGTAGCAAAGTAGAAACTTTTGCACAGTTTTATGATTTGATTGCATGGGAGCATTTATCTAGTAATTGTTTTCCTGAGCTACGCCAGCACCTAATTGATTGCAAGCTGACTAACCCTAGAAAGCTTGCTGAGGAGGCGGACCGCTGGGTGAGCACCCGGGTCCGCAAGGGTCCAGTGGGAGACGGCGCCAAAGGTGGGCAGGGTCCCCAGCAGAGGAGTGGGGGGACAAGGGTCAACAGAGGGAGTTCCACCGAGGTCCCCAAAGTAATCCCCCAGGGAACCAGGCAGTGGTGTCCCAGCCCCCCAAGAAAGGAGGACAGGGCCCCCAACAGGTAGGCCTGTTCCCAGGGGGCCCCCACGTGTTACAACTGTGATCAAGTGGGCCATAGATATTTTGATCCCCAGTGCCCCCAAAGGGGGGCCAGTGCACCCCCCCGTGCACCACCCACCAGATTGCTAGTGTAGCCCTGGGAGAGGAGGAGATGGGTGCCCAAGAGGGTGGGATCCCGTAGAGTTGACCCTTGTCTCATTAGGGGACTTTGAGATGGTCCCCAAGCCTGCACTGCCTGCTAACACTAAAAAATACAGGCAGTGGGTGACCATCAATGGCCATAGGGTGGAGGCTCTAAGAGACACAGGGGCCAGTGTAACTGCTGTCAGCTCCCGGTTGGTGTCCAGAGAGCAGGTTGTCCCTCATGCATTCTACCCAGTAGTGTCCGCAGACAACTCAGAGAGCCAATGTGAGGTGGCTCAGGTTCCCTTTGAGTGGGGGGTCTCAGGAACTCTTCAGGTAGCTGTGAGGCCCGCCATGCCTGTAAACTGTCTGCTGGGCAATGATTTGGAGGACTCCCCGTGGGCTACGGTGGAGAGGAAGGCTCACTTAGAGATGTTGGGTCTGCCTGAGTGGGCGTGTGCTACCACTCGGTCCATAGCAGCCAAGGAGGGTGTTGAGAAGGATCTGGAGCCTGAGAGTAGGGCCCAGATCCCTGCCTTAGAGAGAAAGGGCAGGGGGCGCAGGAAGCCGGGGCCCTTGGTTCCCACGGCCCAGGAAGGAGCAGACCCTGAGGGGAATGCCCTGGAGCCTACCGGGGAGCAGATCACCGAACTGGGGGACCTGCCTGAGCTGACCCATTGGCAGCAGGAAGGGGGACCCACCAGGGAGGAATTTTGTGAGCAGCAGAGAGTTTGCCCCTCTCTTGAGGGTATGCGGCGACAGGCTGCAGCCCAGGCAGAAGGTGACATGTCTGGTTCACATCTGATTTATTGGGAGAACAGTCTCCTGTATAGTGAGCCTAAGGTTGCTGAGCCAGGGTCAGCCCGTGTGCTGGTGGTACCCGAGTGCTTCAGAACCTTCCTACTGGGGTTGGCTCATGACATTCCATTGGCAGGACATCTGGGGCAGACCAAGACCTTTGAGAGGCTGGCCGCCCACTTTTATTGGCCCCAGATGCACAAGAGTTCAGACTCTCATTGCAGGACCTGTGAGACTTGCCAGGCAAGTGGGAAGAGTGGGGGAAGATCAAGGCCCCACTCCAGCCCTTTCCAGTTGTGAGTACCCCATTCGAGCGAGTGGGCATTGACATTGTGGGGCCTCTGGACCCCAAGACAGCCATGGCAACAGGTTCATCCTGGTCTTGGTGGACCATGCCACCTGGTACCCTGAAGCCATCCCGCTCAGGACAGTGACGGCCCCCGTGGTGGGACGTGCACTGATGGGGATTTTCTCCCATGTGGGATTCCCCAGAGAGGTGGTGTCTGACAGGGGGCCCAACTTCATCTCCCAGTACATGAAGTCTCTGTGGAAGGAGTGTGGGGTAACGTATAAGTTCACCACTCCTTACCACCCCCAAGGTAATGGTCTGGTTGAAAGGTTCAACCGGACCTTGAAGGGCATGATCATGGGCCTAGAAGAGCCCCTGAGGTGTAAGTGGGACGTCCTCTTGCCCTGCCTGTTGTTTGCCTACTGTGAGGTGCCACAGAAGTCCTTAGGGTTCAGCCCCTTTGAACTCCTCTATGGCCACCCGGTTAGAGGACCTCTGAGTCTGGTCAAGGAAGGCTGGGAGCAATCTCCCAGGAAACCTCCCCAAGATGTATTTAGCTACATGTTGGCCTTCCGGAACCAGACTCAGCGTTTCAGAAAGATTGCTGAGGCAAATCTGGAAGCCAGCCAGGAAGAAATGAAATGTTGGCATGACCAGAATGCCACTCTGGTCGAATTTCAACCTGGTCAGAAGGTTTGGGTACTGGCCCCAGTGGAGCCTTGTGCGCTCCAAGATAAGTGGACCGGTCCATTTGAAGTGGTGGAGCGCAAAAGTCCAGTTACCTACTTGGTGGACTTTCAGTCTCCCAGGAACCCCTTGCGGGTCCTGCATGTGAACCGCCTAAAGCCCCACTTTGATAGGTCTGAAGTGGGCATGCTTCTTGCCACAGATGATGGGGTTGAGGAGGAGAGTGAGCCTCTCCCTGACCTCCTGTGTGCAGAAGAGAAGGATGGGTCAGTGGAGGGTGTGATCCTCTCCACCACACTGACCCCTGAGCAGCAGAGAGATTGTCACCATCTGTTGGGGCAATTTTCTGATTTGTTCTCCCTTGTACCTGGTGTGACTGATTGGTGCGTCCATGAGGTGGATACCGGGGACAGTTCTCCTGTCAAGCACAAGGCTTACAGGGTAACTGACAGGGTCAGGGCTTGCATTAAGGAGGAGGTCTCCAAAATGTTCGCCCTAGGGGTGGTTGAGTCCTCTAGCAGCCCCTGGTCCAGCCCTGTGGTCTTGGTACCAAAAGCTGCGACGCCTGGTGCCACTCCTGAACTGAGGTTCTGTGTGGACTACCGAGGTCTCAATTCGGTCACCAAGACCGACGCGCACCCCATCCCCAGAGCTGATGAGCTCATAGACCGGTTAGGGGCTGCCCGGTACCTCAGCACGTTTGATCTGACGTCTGGGTACTGGCAGATCGCCTTAACTGATGGGGCAAAGGAGAGGTCAGCATTCTCCACACCAGATGGGCACTACCAGTTCCGTGTGATGCCCTTTGGGATGAAGAATGCCCCTGCCACCTTCCAGAGATTGGTCAACCAGGTGTTGGTTGGGCTGGAGGCTTTCAGTGCTGCCTACCTGGATGACATTGCAGTGTTTAGTTCCTCCTGGGAGGACCACTTGCGCCACCTCTGGGAAGTGTTGATGGCGCTGCGCAGAGCAGGCCTCACAATCAAGGCCAGTAAGTGCCAGATTGGGCAGGGTTCTGTGGTGTACTTGGGACACCAGGTGGGGAGCGGCCAGGTGGCGCCCCTGCAGCCCAAGATTGAAACCATCCTGGCTTGGGAGCCCCCAAGGACCCAGACCCAGGTGAGGGCCTTCTTAGGACTCACGGGTTATTACAGGAGGTTTGTCAAGGGGTATGGCAACATTGTTGCACCCTTGACTGAGCTGACTTCCAAGAAGTGGCCAAAGATTGTGATCTGGACTGACACCTGTCAGAAAGCCTTTGATGCCCTCAAAACTGCTATGTGTACAGCACCCGTACTCCAGGTGCCCAATTTTGCGAAGGAATTTGTTGTCCAGACAGACGCGTCAGAGCATGGGGTGGGGGCCGTTCTGTCACAGATAAATGAGGAGGGACTAGACCAACCTGTAGCCTTCATCAGTAGGAGGTTACTTCCACGGGAACAGAGGTGGAGTGCAATTGAGCGTGAGGCATTTGCTGTGGTCTGGGCACTGAAGAAGCTGAGACCATACCTGTTTGGGACTCACTTCCGGGTTCAGACAGACCACAGGCCCCTCAGATGGCTGATGCAGATGAGGGGTGAGAATCCCAAGTTGTTGAGGTGGTCCATTTCCCTACAGGGTATGGACTTCACGGTGGAACACCGCCCTGGTACAGAACACGCCAATGCTGATGGTCTGTCCAGATTTTTCCGCCTTAGCGATGAGAACTTCCAAGGGGATGGGTAGTTCTCCCCACATTTCAGCTGGAGGGGACGTGTGTTAGACCTGGCACCATTGGCGTGGGTCTCCCTTCCATTTTTCGCTGTTGTCTCCTCTGTTTTACTGGTGTTAGATGCTCTGGGCGCTGTGCCACTGCCATTCAGTGTCACAGCGCGAATGCTCCCTGTATAAATATGTCTATGTGAATTGGTATATCCCTGATCGGCTTATTTGGTTTACCTGTTAGTCCCTAGTAGTGTGGCCTATGTGTGCCCAGGGCTGGTAAACCAAATGCTGCTGGTGGGCCTGCAGCACTGATGTGTGCCACCCACAGAAGCAGCTTGTAAAGTGTGTCTCAGACCTGCCACTGCAGTGTCTGTGTGCTGTCCAGAACTGCCATCTTGGCTGTGAAGTGCACTCACTTCCCAGCCCCTGAACCTTCCCTTGGCATCCTGTAAGTCACCCCTATGGTATGGTGCCTTGTATGTGTAAGGCAGGGCATGCCTTGGTGTGTGTAGCATGTCCTGGTAGTGAATTATGCCCCATTTCGTTTTTCACTACTGTAAGGCTACCTGTTCCTCATAGGCTAGAATGGGCAGTTTGACTATTACATTCTATAGTCCTAACTGTCCCCAGGAACATAGTAGAAAAACGAATTTAGTATGCCTGAGCTCAGAATATTAAAATACATCTTTTAGTGAAGTTTATTTTTATATTCTGTGTTTGAAAATACCACTTTTAGAAAGTAGGTATTTTCTTGCCTAAGCCTTCCAGTGTGCTCTGCCGTTATGTGTATTGGCTGTCTGGTTTTAGAGGGGCAGGACAGGCTGAGTCAGACCTGGGTTGAATAGAGAGATCTGCATTTAGAGTGTGGGGAGGGGTGGCTCCTTGACCTGAATAGGGCTGTGCCTGGCAAGGTGAATGCTGGCTCCACCTCCCACTGTGTGTCTGCTAGCAGACCCCTCTTTCTGAAAGGAAGGATGCAGCCTGGTAAACAAAGTGCTCCAGGCCTGAGCAGAACTGGTTCTGGCTAGGTTCAGTGACTGGTAGCTTCAAGGATCAAAGGCTTTTGGGGTATAAATATCTGTGCTCAAGCCCCTACTTTTTGTATTGCTTTTGGATCTGGAGAGGAAACTCTGTCCGTGCCACTGGAGGAATCTGCAGGAAGTGACTGTCCCTGTGCTGTGTGTTGTTTCTTGCACTGGCCTGCAGCAGTGACCACTGGACCTTGAAGAAGAGGAAAAGGAACTCTTGAGAGAACTTTTATTTTTGTACAGCAATTACCCAAGGGCTAGGAAAAGAGTTAGCCTCCTGCTGGAGTCTCAGGCACACCAGACTCCACCATCAACCTCCTGCTTCCTCCCTGCGAGGACTGCTATCTGCTGAGGAGGCTCCTGTGAGTTCCAGGGCCTCTAGTTTGCATCAGAGAAAAGAGGGTGAGAAATCGACGCTAACGCATCTTTGCGGGCCGCTGCAGTCAAGAGCGCTGGGAAAATCATCGCGCTACTGCCGCTGAGGGCCCGCAACACGAAACCATCGCTGACGCCCCTTTGCGAGCCGCTGCAGCCGAGACGCGCTGGAAAGATCATCGCGCTGCTGTCGCCGCGCACTCGCAACCCTTAAAGAAATCATCGCTTCGAGACATCGCAGTGCGGACGCCGTGCGTTCGCCACTTTGATCGCATCGCACCGAATTTCGTCGCTCCCTCGCGGAGCGTCTTGTCTTCGCATCGCAACACGATCGCACAGCGCAACAGGATCACCGCATCGACTTCTCCCACGCGGCAAGAAAGTCATCGCATCGGAGGTCCAGCGTGCAGAAGTTTGTCACATCGTCTCCGCACGCATCCCGCAGATCGGCGCATCATCCTCCCGTGCGGCAAGCATTTCAATGCATCGCCGGCCTCGCGTGCCGAGAATCATCGCTACAGCTTATTTGCGACACTTTGTTGGTTTTGCTACTAAACCCAGGTACTTTGTGAAAGAAAGGGTCGCAGAGACCACTGCTTTGAACTTGAACCTTATTTTTGCAACCTTTGAACTATTTTTGACAGCCCTTCAACAGCTATCCTATTTTTGACAGTATTGTGGCTTTTACAGTTATTGGTCTTGTGATAAATCTGCCTTTATATAAAGATACTTATTTTTTATAACTACTTGTGTGGTGTCCCTTTGTAGTGTTCCTCACTGTGTTACTGTGTATGGTCATAAATGCTTCACACCCTGCCTCTGAGATAAGCCTACCTGCTCGTGCTACGTTACCACAGGGTTGAGCAGGGGTATTAAAGAGGGTAGCCCTCTCACTCTGACTTAGGAAGAAGGGTCCCTACTTGGACAGTGGCCAGCCATTGCCAACTAGAGACCCCCATTTCTAACAGCGTGCATTCCGACGTGGGTGGGCTACACCGGACTGTACAGTCTCTGGCCTCTGCAGTGACAGCAGCCATTCAACTTGCCCAATCCCATGGTCCAGCTCCAGTCCCTAGGCCCACCACCCTGACAGTGGACGCATCTGATGATGGTGAGCACACACCCCAGACGTCATGGGACAGATACGTCACGCGCAGCACACAGAAGCAGCAGCCCAAGCAGTCCAGGCCGCAGACACCATCCCCACATAAAGGTAAAGCCACACCAGAGCGCAGGGGCAAAAGCTCTTCAGGCCACACCCAGGGCAAGGATGGCAAAAGCAGGCCTCTGGCTCACATGCCTCAGAGGCATCCCCAGCCAAGGACTCACCTGTCCCAAAAGTGTCTCGCAGAGACAGGCACACAGTTTCCGTGCCCAGTGACAAACAGGTGCCTGCTAAGGGTACACGTAAGAAGGGCTCCAAGGCTAGTTCACCCACAACATCTACTCCCATCCAGAGCCCTGTGAAGCAGGGTAAGGAGGCCACTGTAGGGGGGACACCTGGTAAACAGGTGATGCAGGGGCAGAAGCAATCCGGGGGCAAGCGTCCCAAAGGATCCAGCACGTCACCAGAGGGGGGACCAGCATCTGCAGCTGATCCAGCTTTTGTGACCAGTGTGCCTGTTGTATACACCCCACTTGGCCTTAATCCCAGGACAGGGAAGCCATATCAAATCCCCAAGAAGCGGAAGGGCACCCCTCAAACTTCACCCACACACACTGGTTCTCGTGCAGGCATGAGTCCACCCCCACGTGCCACCACCCCACCTGGACCTAGCAGCCTTGAGGCTTCAAAAACCACTGCTGGCTCTACCACACCTGGACCTGGCGGCCCTCAGGCTTCTCAGAACACTGATGGCTCTACCCCAGCTGGGCCTTTCTCTCCCCGAGCCAGTACCCCAGCTGGCCACGACAGACAGCTACCTCCCAGTCATACTGCCAGCCAAGTCTGAGAGTTAGTCCCCCTCACACACATGTCTCTCCCACAGTGGTGCCATGGACTGCCCATTTTTGACACCCTGAGTGTGTTGCTGACCATGGCAGAGTACTGTACCACACATTTACAGTGCTGGATCTCATGTACCTCACCTGCACTGTGTCCTGGCCACTGGCCTTGCTGTTCACTGCTGTTTGCCCCTTGCCTGTGCAGGATCTCATGTACCTCACCTGCACTGTGTCCTGGCCACTGGCCTTGCTGTTCACTGCTGTTTGCCCCTTGCCTGTGCAGGATCTCATGTACCTCACCTGCACTTTGGACAGGCCACTGGCCTTACTGTTCACTGCTGTTTGCCCCTTGCCTGTGCTGGATCTCATGTACCTCACCTGCACTGTGTCCTGGCCACTGGCCTTGCTGTTCACTGCTGTTTGCCCCTTGCCTGTGCAGGATCTCATGTACCTCACCTGCACTTTGGACTGGCCACTGGCCTTGCTGTTCACTGCTGTTTGCCCCTTGCCTGTGCTGGATCTCATGTACCTCACCTGCACTGTGTCCTGGCCACTGGCCTTGCTGTTCACTGCTGTTTGCCCCTTGCCTGTGCAGGATCTCATGTACCTCACCTGCTCTGTGTCCTGGCCACTGGCCTTGCTGTTCACTGCTGTTTGCCCCTTGCCTGTGCAGGATCTCATATACCTCACCTGTACTTTGGACTGGCCACTGGCCTTGCTGTTCACTGCTGTTTGCCCCTTGCCTGTGCAGGATCTCATGTACCTCACCTGCACTTTGGACTGGCCACTGGCCTTGCTGTTCACTGCTGTTTGCCCCTTGCCTGTGCAGGATCTCATGTACCTCACCTGCACTTTGGACTGGCCACTGGCCTTGCTGTTCACTGCTGTTTGCCCCTTGCCTGTGCAGGATCTCATGTACCTCACCTGCACTTTGAACTGGCCACTGGCCTTGCTCTTGTCTGACTTTTGCTGCATGACAGTGTGAAATGTAAATAAAAAGAAGAAATGTACTCCTGTTGTCTGCCTTGTCAGTGTCCTTGCTAAATGAAAGGGTTACTGTGTGGGTATTGTTTACTGTGACACATGCTCTATTTTCCACTTCAACATTGCCAATGTCTTGTTTCCTCTGATCATGTTGTTTCAACTTTTGTGTCCCAGACTTCTGCATCTGTGTGTGTTGGCTTGGTAGTATGTGTTTTTGCTGTGGACTGATTGACTTCCTGGGTGCGTTGTGTTGTGTTTGTTCATGGTGTGTCACTCATCTCTGTTTGTTACTGGTATGTGTGTTGTGCACACACTGCTTGGTGTGCATGCAGTGCTGTGAGTTGATGTTGCCTTGTCCTTGCCTGTTGTGCACCCCCTGATGTTTGGCTGTTGTAGCATGTTGATATCTTTGCCTGTGCATGTGTTGTGACTGATGTGGCTGTGTGCAGTGTTTGTGTTGTGTTGTGTCATGCAGTGGACAGTTGCTCTGTGTGTGGTGTTCTATTTTCCTGTCAGTGTGTGTGTGTTGTTGTTGTGTTTGATTCAGGTGTGTTGCCATTGTGGTGTGCCTTACTTGTGTGTCTGTCACATGGACTGTGGTCTATTGTGGTTGCTGTGCTTGTTTTATGTGCATCCTTGGTGTTTTCTCCTCTCACATTTGATGTGTCTATGGTCATGGTTGTGCATGTGCAGACATGTGGTACACTGTGACACCATTTTGAGTGGATGGGTTTTGTGGTATGTCTGTCTATGTGTCATTGTAGGCCCATTTCCGCCTTTTGTTCTCCATTATTGTTTTTAGCGGATGCACTTCTTATATGTGTTGTGGTATGTTGTCTGTGCGTTTTTCATGACTGATGTGGTTGTGTACTCCTGTTGTGTCTGTGCTCCCATAGAATTTGCACTGTTTAGCTGCACAGGTCTTGTCTGTTGTTGTAGTAGTTCTGTGTGTGTGTTTTGATTGTGTTCAGTGTTTGACTGTTGTTTTTGTGCGTACAGTGGTACTGCCATACCTGTGTGTGTGTGTGATGTTTGTGGATACCACCCAGGGGGTGTGTTTGATTGTCAGTGTCTTGACTGGATATTATTGGCAAGCTTCTGTGTGTTTGTCACTGGTGTTGTGTGCTGCAGGTGTGATGGGTGTGGGGGTTGTGTGAAGGTTCATACTTGTGTTTGAATGTCATGGAGTGTTGCAATGGGACCTGTGTGTTGTGCTGCTGACATACTCCTGTGATGTATTTGGATTCAGATGTGTGGCCGATCAGGGTTGGACTTCATTCCCTTCCTTTCATCCCTGTGCCTATTCATGGGTTGCCTTGCTGTCTCCCTGAGTTGTTGCAGTGAGGTGACTGTGGTTTGACTTCACTCACTGTGACTGCCATGTGTGGATTTTTGGGCTGGGGTGGATGTAATGTGTTCCTTCCCTTGCATGTGATGTACACATTCTTGGTGTTCAGCTCCTTGCCATTCCATTTGTGTGCACCTCACTCTGGGTTTCCTATTTGTTGTCCTACGTTGCTGTTGGCATGTGGTCTGTGTTTGTTGCTGTGTGTCAGTGTGGGGTATGTCTGTGTGACCTGGCAGGCTGTGTGTCCATTGGAGTGTTTGTTCATTATCTGTGTGTGTTTAATTAGTGCTTGGACTCAGTTTACTTGCCATGAGTGTGGTGTTGTTGTGGTGTGTGTGTTCCCCTGGCCCAGTGCTTGTACGCTATGGGTTACTCTGCAGCCACACCTGATGAGGCTGTCTCCCTAGTTGTTTGTTGTGTGGTGCAGTGTGTGTGTTCACCTGGCTGCTTTTTGGGCATGTGGGGGCACTGGGAGATCACATGGCATGTCCCTTCATGGTGTGGGTGGGCCTAGTGTGTGGACTGTGGAGGTGTTGCCCTGTGTGCTTTCGGCACTGCCCCTGCCTTGCGCTGGCCCAGGCTACTACATTGTGTGCATTTTTTCTCGCGGATTCACCGCTGCGGTCACGTGAACTGGCCATTGTTTCAGGATCGCGGACATGGTGGCCTGGGTGTGGAGGGGTGGACTAGTGGCAGGTGGGACATGTGTGGCTACACCTGTGGTTGTGTTCCTCTCCCCACAAGGGTGTCTGGTGGGGGCAGGCACCTTACATCGGACATGGATTTGTGGTTTGTGTTTGTTAGCGTAGTTGTGTGATGGCGTACCTGCGTCGGCATCCGCGAGGGTCCATGGCTTGCTGTAGGTGGATCATGTACAGCGCCGGGGAGACGTGTAGTGCCGGGTCCATGGCGTTCGGCTCTGGTTATCGATTTCGCACTCCGCTGTGGTGCTTCCGTATGCTCAGAATGGCCGGTTTCTCCGCTGAGGTGGGCCTGGCTGTTTTGCGCATCCTAATTTGTACAGCGGGAGGGACGTCATTCCGCACGGCGGTGGCTCTGGATTGGTTGTCTCCGCCGCGGGCGCGTTTTGATTGCGGTCCGAGTTGCACCGCGGAGGTCGGACAATGGGCTGTGTTTGGCCATTGTAATATGGCGGACGGGGGCACCGCTGCTCACGGGCGGAAAATAGCATTTTCTCCCACCGCCAGCATCGCGGAGGTGCATCCGCCAGTCATCGTAATGGACCCCATAGTTTGGCTTTTCACAACAAACTACCTTAAACTTTGTAATTTCTTCTACAAACTTCTCAGTAGTACTATCTTCCACCTCTTCTTCAACACATACACTTATCAAACTCTCACTTTCTCTACACTCTTCTTCAGTACCAAAGAAACGAAACTGTATATCATCACAAACTTTTTTTACATCCAACACTGAACCATGCAAAAGAGCAGTGTTTATTCACTTAAAGATAATGCAGGACTTTTTACGTAGTACAATCTTCTTACTAACTTACGCATTTCTGAGTGATGTACTGCTATCATTCTCAAATGATGAAAAGTACTTTGACACACTTTTCTAGAAAGACAAGCCAGAGAATGACCCTGTAAGCCAGTATTTTTTCTCACTTTACAAGGATCTAGTCCTTGCAACATCTTAATTTTCTGTTTAACACTTTTTTTACTATACTCTCCTAAGAAATTTCGTAAAATATCAATAGATTCCTGTTGTATACTACAAATACTACTACAATCACACCTATACACTGGAGCTTGTGAACGTCTTCCTTGAACTTCTTCAGCTATTACTTCTTCCACATTTCTAACAACCATCTTTTCTTTTTCAATTGGACAACTGTTTTTAACTTCATAAGAACGACCACTGGTATCAACTGCGTAAACTAATGTCTTTTGTTGAAAATAGCTTTCTTCATTAAAAAAAGGTTCTGAACTAGAAGTGTGCTTCCATTCACCCAATTTTTTTTAGCAAAAGTTAGTTCTATTAACAAGTCTTTTTCTTTTACTTTTCTCCTTCATAAAATGAATTGTTTTATTCAATGTTTTCATTCTCTTCAATACTAATATAAACAATCTTCTTTTCAATTCAAAAGCGTTTTCAATTACACTTTCAATGTGTTGTTTTTCTTGTAAAATGCAGATTTTTTAAATATTTTTTGCAATCTTTCAATAAATTTTGTAGTGCTCTACTTTTATACATTCTCTTTCTAATGTCTTTATATTCTTTCATGCTTCTTATAACATAAATTGTTTTCCCATAACCTGATTTTCTATTAATATGTCCTTTTTTCGTTTCCTTCTGAATGGTTGCACTACTTTTCTTTTTCTTTTCTCCATTTTGAAAATTCGTTATCTTCTTTAAAACTCTTTTAACAAATTCTTTAGTTCTCTTACCAGAAGCCTTTTTCTTCAATGTCACATGTTGTACTTTATCTCATTTCTCCTTTTCTCTTTCCTTTAAATAGTACTGTTTTTTTTCTTTTCTTTTGATCTTTTCTTGCCATACTCAATCTTTATTACTAATAACGGTGAGTATCTGAAAAGAAAGAAAAGTTTAAATACTTTCGTTAAATCATTTAATATTAATAAAATAATTATATACAAATATTCTCATAGATAAGCAACAAATATTATTAATTGCATTGCAAAGGTATGTCAGACACTGCAAAATTCCTACAATTAGAAGACATCACAACCTATACAACAGAACCACAGAGCACAACTAAAAGATTTCTCTTCTGCTATCCAAATCAAATTTGAAGTTCACTCTGTAGTACCTGGGTGATTGCATGAGAACAAAGGTACTGCCTGGATGATTGGAGGAGTACTAGGGTACTGCCTGGGTGATTGCATAAGTGCATAGGTAGTGGTTCAGTGATTTTATAACTGCATGAGTACTGGCAAAGTGATTGGAGGAATGCATAGATCCCGACACAGTCATTGCAGGAGTGCAAGGGTAGTGCCTGGGTGATTGAACTACTGTATAGCTAATTCATTGGTGATTGCATGAGTGCAGAGATAATATCTAGATGATTAGAGAACTACATACGTAATGTCTGGGTGATTGCATAAGTTGAGGGGTAATATCTGAGGGATTACAAGAGCACATAGGAACTGCCTGGGTGATTTTATAAGTGCATGGGTACTACCTAAGTGATTGGAGGAGTGTATAGATACTGACATATGATGAGACTTACACCTGAGACATGTTGTAGGCTTTTTGTATATTTGCCTTGGCCCAACACACTCAGCATTACTAGAATGGTAAATCAGCAGGACAAAAGTGACGTTTAAGGCATGTAAGAAATGGACTGCAACAGAGGTGCAGAAAGAAACAAGAACAGTGCAGTAAGAAACAACAGAGATACAGAAGAAGGAAAGAGATGTGCACAAAGAGGGAATAGTAGTGCAGAAAGAACCAATACACGTGCAGGAAAACGGAAAAAGGGTGCAGAAAGAGGCCCGAGGGGTGTGGAAAAAAGAAAAAGAATTGCAGAAAGAAGCAACAAAGTACTGAAAGAGGCAAGGGAGGTGCAGAAACAGGCAAGAGAGTTACAGAAAGAGGCAAGTGAACTGCAGAAAGAGGCAAGAGAACTGCAGAAAGAGGCAACAGAAGTGCAGAAAGAGGCAAGTGAGGTGCAGAAAGAAGCAAGATAAGTGCAGAAAGAAGTAACAGAAGTGCAGAAAGAGGGAAGAGGGGTGGACAGAGGGAAGAGGGATGCAAAAAGAAGCAAGAGAGGTGCAGAAAGAAGCAAGAGAAGTGCATAAATAAACAACAGAAATGCAAAAAGGGGGAAGTGGGGTGGAGAAAGACGCAAAAGGGATACAGAAAGAAACAAGAGAGGTGCAGAAAGAAACAAAAGAAGTGCAGAAAGAAGGAACAAAGGTGTAGAAAGAGGCAAGAGGGGTGCAGAAAGAGGGAAGAGGGGTGTGAAGGACACATGAGGGGTGCAGAAAGAAGCAACGGAGGTGTACAAAGAAGCAAGAGGAGTGCAGAAAGAAGCAACAGAGGTGCAGAAAGAGGCAAGAGGGGTGCAAAAAGAGAGAAGGGGTGCAGAAAGAAGCAAGAGATGTACAGAAAAAAACAAAAGAAGTGCAGAAAGAAGGAACAGAGGTGTAGAAAGAGGCAACAGGGATGCAGAAAGAGGAAACCGGGGTGCAGAAAGACCTAAAAGGGGTGCAGAAAGAAGCGACAGGTGCAGAAAGACACAATAGAAGTGCAGAAAGAAGGAACAGAGGTGCAGAGTCCATGGGTACTCCCTAAGTAATTGAAAGAGTGCATGGGTAATGCCTGGGTGATTGCATAAGTGCAGGGGTAATGTCTGGGAGATTGGCGGAGTGCATGAGTAAAGTGTGGGTGATTGCATGAGTGCAGGGATAATGTGTGGGAGGCTGTATGAGTGTAGTGGTAGTGCCTGGGTGATTAGAGGAGTGCATAGATAGTGCCTGGGTGATTTAATAAGTGCATAGATACTCGTTGGGTAATTCAAAGAGTACATGCCTAGTGCCTGGGTGATTTGAAGAATGCAAGGGTAGTGCCTGGGTCATTACATAAGTGCATGTGTACTAGCTGGATGATTTTAGAAGTGCTTTGGTAATGCCAGTCTAATTGCATACTGCAGCAATAATGCCTAGGTGATTCCATGACTACAGGGATAATGCCTGGGTATTTGCATGAGTCGAGGGGTAGTGCCTGGGTGATTATATAAGTGCATGAGTAGTGGCTACATGATTGAAAGAGTGCATGGGTAATACCTTGGTGATTGCATGAGTGCATAGGTAGCGCCTGGGTGATTGCATGAGTGCAGCAGTAATGCCTGAGTGATTACAGCAGTGCATATGTAGTGCTTCGATCATTGGAAGACTGCATTGGTTATACTTGGGCGTTTTTATCAGTGCATTAGTGTTGGGCCTAGCGAAATATAAATCAGCAGACAATTACATTACTCAACTACAAGTCTCTCCATATTGTTAGAAGCATGCATACATATGTCTCTACGTTTTCAAATCATCATATCTAAAAGAAATATGTATACAATATTTCTAGAATATAGTGAAACTTAGAAACTGAGACATGTAATAGATCTGCCTGAGTGATTGCATAACTCCATGGGTAGTGCTTGGGTGATTGTATGAGTGCAAGGGTAGTCACTGGGTAATTGCAGGAGAAGATGGATAGTGACTGGCTAATTGCATGAGTGCGCACATAAACATTGAGTGCATGTATAAGTGTAAAAATAGCACCTGAAGTCATAGATGAGTCATGGAGCAGTACCTACGTGAATCGATGAGTGTAACAGTAGGGCCTGGGTGATTCTATGACTGCAAGGGTAGTGTGTGGGTTATTACTTGACTGCATAGGTACAGCCTGCATGATTGCATGACTGCAGGGATAGTACATAACTAGTGCCTGGGTGATTGCATGACTGCAGGGGTAATATCTGGGGGATTACTGGAATACATAGGAAGTGAGTGGGTGATTTTATAAGTCCATGAGTACTGCCTGGGTGATTACAGAAGTACTAAGGTACTACCTGAGTGATTACAGCAGTGCATATGTAGTGCCTGGATCATTGGAAGACTGCATGGGTAGTACTTGGATATTTTTATAACTGCATGAGTGTTGGGCCTAGCGAAATATAAAGCAGCAGACTATTACATGACTCAACTACAAGACTCTCCATATTGTTAGAAGCATGCATACATATGTCTCTACGTTTTCAAACCAACATCATATCTAAAATAAATATGTATACAATATTTTATAAGTCCCCGAGTACTGCCTGGGTGATTACAGAAGTACTAAGGTACTACCTGAGTGATTACAGGAGTGCAAAGGTAGTGCCTGGGTGATTTTATAAGTGCATGAGTACTGGCTGGGTGATTACATAAGTACAAAAGTAGTGCCTGCGTGATTGAAAGAGTGCAAAGATAGTGCCTGGGTGATTGAAGCACTGTATACCTAATGCATTGGTGATTGCATGAGTACAGGGGTAACGTCTGGGGGATTAAAGGAGTACATAGGTAACACCTGGGTGATTGCATGACTACAGGGGTAATATCTGGGGATTTATATGACTACATAGGAAGTGACCGGGTGATTTTATTAGTGCATGGGTACTTCTTGGGTGATTGCAGGACTACTGAGGTAGTGCCTGAGTGAATAAAGGAGTGCAAAGGTAGTGCCTGGGTGATTTCATAACAGCATGACTACTGGCTGAGTGATTACATAAGTAGACTCTTATAAAGTACCATAAAAAATAATTCCTCTCCCAACATATCTTAAACATCACTTTTCCAATACTACTGCTTCACTATTCTAGCAGTAAACAGGTATAGAGTATAGCTAACAGCAAAGCAACACTTCACTTATCTTTCACAAAAGTCTCCCTGTATTTCTAAATCCATGTATGCATATTTCTATACCTTGTCCTACCAGCATCATATATAAAAGTAAAAAACAGATAAATGTATACGTGTGTTTTATACATCTATCATCTTCAGACACATAACACATACCATAATATATGAGCAAGTAGACACATATCTCAGTCACAACACCATGCACAGCTCAAAACTTCACAGAGTACACTTCAATTTTCAAACAGACACTGAAAATGATGCGGTATATATGATATATCTTTCCTCACATCTTACAAATTACTCTAATAAATAACATCTCTACAAACATCTCAAACCTCACTTTCAAGCTGCTGCTTAACCATTTTACAACTACTTATAATATTACACCTACCCAAATACAAAGTAGGAACCCTTCACATATCTTTAGTAAAAGTCTCACCATATTACTAAAAGCATACATGAATATGTCTGTACCATAACACTATCCAAACCTTAAAAATTCACAGAACAAACTTTCAATTTCACGCAAACATCAAAAAATATGCGGCATATTTCAACTGTACCTCTCTAGAAACTTAAAAAAAGAAGTCTAATCAATAACACCTTATGTCAGCATCTTTTAAACCATACTTTTGTGCTGCATCTTCACCAATTTACTAGTACTCACAGTCTTGAGCCTACCACATAAAAAGCAACAGCATCTCTTTGTTATACATCATTCACCTTCAAATGTATAAGACATATGAAAATACATATACAAGTAGAAACATACTTGAGACAGAAGTCCATGCACACCTTAAAACTTGACAGACTCCACCCCCAAATTTAAAGCAACAGCTAAAATTATGTGGTATACTACAAATGTACATATCCACACACTAAAACAAACTACCATAATCACTAATCCATCTTCCAATATACACATATTACTATACAGAATCTATTTCAAACAACATTTAACTACAATAAAATAAACTACAATACACATCTCTACATTTAATAATATATTTCAAACATCACAGTTTTCAAATTATTTTTAAAGTTTAAAATAAAAATAATACATAATACACCTAACAAATGTATAACTCACCTTCCAAATAGATTTGTAGGATTTAAAATATCACAAACTCATAAATGATTTCCTTATGCTCACAATCAATGTAATGCACCACTCTCAGCAAGGTAAAACCACTAATGGCAAAGTTTCCCTCTCTTTCTCCACACAAATACCTGTAAATAACAAATCACATTGCTTCCTACATTATTTCAAATTATACAATACATTTCTATTGTTTAGACATTGTAACCCTTACCAACTCACTTCTAAAAGTGCCCAAATTGTTTCTGGAATTTTTTGGCGTTGCGACTCTACCGTGCACCAATGCGATGGAGCCGCGAATCCATACGGGAGTTCAAAAATATATTACAAATAAAAATACCACTATTTTTTAAGAACACACCACTTCTAAAGATACTACTGACTTGGGAAATCTTACTTTAATAAGATTTCACTTATATATAAATTACTATTTGACATTTTAAGTCCACAGTTAAGTTTCAACCCTTCCCCATTCTGCTTAATGCCAGTTTCCATAGTAACAGTTCATGAAACATTCAACTGAACTGACAGGTCACAAGTTCACCATATTTTCAAGTTCACCACACAATGTTACAAATGCAAACAGCAGGTGTGGTTGACATTTCCAAAATATGACCTTATCCTATCTACTGTACCTTTCAAACATTTTTTACTAACCAATAAGAAACGTGCTTTTTAAAGAAATTAAAATGCACCCTATTTTTGAATGTACAATGTTCTTAAACAGTCAATCAATTCTCTACTTTTTAATAAACAGCATCTTGTCCACCATTTTACATACCTCTCATTCTACCAACTGACTACCTCAGCTACAAACATCTTTTCATTACTTCCAGACATCCCTTCAAGATGCTTACAGTGTGGATTGTTGGACACAGCTATGTTTTCTGGTGCAAAAGGTATGCTGAACACAGAGGTATTGACAAAGACCTAGGTTTGCAAAATGTGGATATTAAATGGATTGCACAGAGAGGATTAGAGTGGCACCAATTGATGCCTTTGGTTAAAACCTTTTGCATCTCCAACCCCCTGACCTCATGATTGTGCACTGTGGTGGCAATGACCTAGGCACATTGACTGGGGTAGGTCTGGAAATGCTAATGAAGAACACCTTTGCACAATTGATGTTGCTTTTACCTCAAACTGTCTTTGTATACTCTAACATATGCTAAAGACAGAAATGGAAGTGGTCAAATCAATTCTGTCCACAGATTGAGGAAGCTAGAAAGAAT
Source organism: Calotriton arnoldi (assembly GCA_963921515.1). Taxonomy (NCBI): domain Eukaryota; kingdom Metazoa; phylum Chordata; class Amphibia; order Caudata; family Salamandridae; genus Calotriton; species Calotriton arnoldi. The sequence goes on from CAWUFW010011746.1 coordinate 221,038, forward strand.
GTCAATAAAGCTGTTTCTGCTTACCTCAGAGACCGTAGGATGGGCTCCATATATAACAAAAATCTACGTTTTGGTATGGATGACATCTACAGAAGTGATGGAGTACACTTCACAGATCAAGGAAACAGAGTCTTTCTCAACAACCTAAAGCTCTGCATCTGCACTTACATGTAGCTACAACAAACTCACAATGAAAACAATGGCTCTTTTTAGAGCCACCCTATAACATAATACTGATTATAAAATGTTTTTACACATACAATTTAAAAAAAAAAAAAATGGGGGATTCGCGAACTTGTCGCGAATTCACAAAAAAAAAAAACACAACACACTTTTCAAGTTTAACTTTTAATTTTTAATTTTATATATTTTTAACAACTCTATAAATTGTAATCTTGTCATTAACTTCAATTACGTACCTCTTTAAAACAACTTCACAAATACAACACTTCCTTCTACATTATATACTACTTAATTATTTATTTAAGGTGAATTCGCAAATCCAACGCGACGTTACACGGGGGGCCGCGCTGAGAGCCGCGTTGGAGTTGCGTCTCCAAACTCGGAAAAAAAAAAACGATCCACTGCCATTATTTGGTATTCGCCCCGAGAACCCTATCGCCAGGGGCATGGCTAGCCTGGATTTTTTTTTAGCAGGGGGGCCACGTGGACCCCATCACGGGCCACTCCTGGGCCCGGGGACCCCATCCCCCAGGGCCTGGCCTCTTTGATGGGGACCGTGGGGGGAGCCCCAATGCCCCCACGGTCCTTGCAGGCTCCCCGCCTCCTGCGGGAACCGGCATTGCTTTTGTACAAGGGAAGCTGCTAACATGCAGCTCCCCTTGCCCAAAAGCAATACTGCTTTGCTTCTGGAAGCAAGAGCAGGTTTCCTGCTCTCGCTTCCAAGCAGCAAAGCAGTGTTTGCAATGACAGGGCGGGAGCCGCAAGGCTCCTGCCCTGTCATTGCAAACAGCAATGTCCCGGGGGTGGGCACCCCGGGACATTGCAGGAGTCAGCCCTGGGGGGTGGCAGTTCCCAGGGCCATTGAGGGCTCCAGGAGGGGGGCCGCGTGGCCCCCCTCCCATCGAGTGCAAAGCCCCAGGGAGGAGGTGGTCCCCGGAGCTTGGGGGGGCCCGCGAGGCCCTCCCCCTCATTAATGAAGGAAGCTCAGGGGAGGTGGTTGTCCCCGGGGCTTGGGGGGCCCACGAGGCCCCCCTCATTAATGAAAGCAGCCCTGGGGAGGTGGTGGTCCCCGGGGCTTGGGGGGCCCGTGAGGCCCCCCTCATTAGTCAAGGAAGCCCAGGGGAGGTGGTGGTCCCCGAGGCTTGGGGGGCCCATGAGGCCCCCCGGCCTCAATTATAATAAAGCCCTGGGGAGGTGGCGGTCCCCGGGGCAGCGTGGGGGTTGGGGCCCCCACGCATTTATTGTTGTTCAAGCCCCGGGGAGGTGGTGGTCCCTGGGGCTGTGGGGGCTGCCGCGGGCCCCACTAGTTAATTAGGCATTGCCCCCGGGACCTGGCCCACCCAGGGGCTTATAGAAAATGAAACGCGGGAGCCCACGCATTGTTTTTTTAATTATTTTTTCGGCCAGATTCGCGCACCCAGCGTGAATTCGTCCATTCGTCGGTTACCGAGTCACAAGATGGCTGCCAACACTTCCTGGTTTGGAGTGTTGACAGCCAATTAGAGAGAAGCTTGTGCCCGGGAGGGTTTGCGATTCCTCCTTGGTGCTCAGATATCGATATTTTTATTTTTTGAATTTCTCAGGAACTACTGAACGGATTTACACCATTTAAAAAAAGCACACTTTCTAGGCCAAGACCTACCTTTTTGCCAAACTTGGAGTAATTTCGTTCAGCAGTTCGGGCTGTAGCTTTGTCTAAAGTTTCCTATGTATATTAACATGGAGAAAACGCATTTTTGGACCCCCCTTTTTTCTCGGCCCCTGCTTGACAAATCACCCCGAAACCTTAAAGACAGGAGCTGACTGGAGCGCCCCATTAATTTTGAAAATTTCGCGAAGATTCGTCAACCGGCGCCAAACATATTGGCAAATCAAAAAACGTTTTTCGTATGGTAACAAGGTCCTAACAATAACTACCTACTGGCGACTGCCAGTAGGTTATATATATATATATATATATATATATATATTTATATTCACTGAAAAAACCACAGGTTTCAGGGACGTTATAGTTGGTCTGACATTAACATTTCACTCGTACAAAACCAGAGAAATTCTGTTATAGTCCGCTGAGCTAACTATAACTCACGCCCCCGCAATGCACTGCTGATGACATCACATATTTGAGATGTCTTCAGTGATGTCATCAGTGATGTCACTGACCATGTCATGAGCAGTGCATTGCGGGGGCATGAGTTATAGTTAGCTCAGCTAACTATAACGGCTGAATTTCTCTGGTTTTATATGAGTGAAATGTCAGACTAACTATAACGTCCCTGAAACCTGTGGTTTTTTCAGTGAATATCTAAGGTTTTTTAAATGCTAATTTCTAACTATAATGTCCCTGAAACCTGTGGTTTTTCAGTGAATTTTATATATATGTATTAAGTCTCCTCTCACTCTTACAAGGAAAGAATCAGCACTCAGGTTGTAGTTTGGAAGTATTTAATCTGCAAAGGACGTGATACACGGTGTTACGGCTCATCTGAACCTTGATAACGATACAAGACGTAATTGTAGCTTCCTTATTTAAATGTACAAATGCCTCCAGTTGCCAACATTAACAAAAGACTACATATTACATTAATCCAAAAAGCTGGCGCCCATATTAGCCTGGTTCCAATGCGAAAATTCAGATATTCATACAATAAAGAAAAGAAAACAAGTGTTAATATGCACACAAAGTCATTTCAGCATATCTTGCCCCGTGACCGCCGTACCTGTATGTTCATCAACGTGACTTGTTCGTAATAAACATACTTACGATTGCAAACATCAACATAAACAATCGACTACACATTACTTTAAAGTGAAAGGCTATCGGCCAAATTGATCTGGGCACGTTGCGTATTATAATGGTTCTTACACGAAAGACAAGAAAAAAAAGGGGTGTTAATATACACACACTATCCCTAAATAAAGTTCTAGCGATTATAGTTCCATTTCATTCATAGCTCATTTGAGATGTCATGAGTGATGTCACTGACCATGTCATGAATGATGTAATGTCTGAGGTCATAAGCAGTGCTTTGCGGGGGCGTAAGTTATAGTTAGCTCAGGTAACTATAACTGCTGAATTTCACTGGTTTTGTACGAGTGAAATCTGAGTCTAACTATAACGATCCTGTAATCTTAGTATTTTTCAGCGAATTTCTAGGTTTTTTTAACGTTCAGTAAGAAGCCTAACACAATGGATGGTGGGGGGTTGGAAGCAGGGCCTGGCCTGGCATTGTGCTGCCCCCACCCAAGCTTGCTGCTCCTGCCTCCCCTCCTCCTTTCCATCCATTGTCCATGTCCCTGCTCCCTCATTACAGCCCTGTGTGACCATTGTTCTGCCACTGGCCTTCCCACCTTCTCTGAACAGTTAGCTTGCTGCCCCATCGTCTTCCTCCCTCTCCTTTATTTTCTGAATCCATGTACTAGCCTCCTCCCTCCTGCCATGCATGGTCTGATGTGCTGCCACTGCCCTCCATTTAGCATGATGTCCCAGTCCACTCCTCATGCCCTCCATTGCCTAATTCTATGCCCCATCATTGACCTCCTGCTTAGCCTCTGTGCTTAGCTTGCTGCCCCTACTCTCTTTCCCCCTGCCCTCAGATGTTTATGTGCATGCCCCTGCTCCATCCTTTTTGCCCACCATGTTCCATGGACCTGCCCCTCCTATCTACTCTGAGTGTTCTGTTGAGCTAACACTCCCCTCCCACCTGCGTAGCATTGTCAGATGACTGTAACCTGTTCCTGCCACCTCCACCCTGCCTGTCCACGTTCCATTACCCTATCCCCTTCCTCCTGTCCTCCTGTCCTCCATGGTCCATATTACTGCCACACCCTTCTGCCCTCCCTGGTCTGTTGTGCTGCAATTGCTCCTCCTGCCTGCCCCGCATGGTCTGTTGTGAGGCCCCTTACCCTAAACTCTCTTGTCTGTGCCCAGCTCCTACCCCTCCCATCTATCCTCCATGGTCCTTTGTGCATGCCCCTGCCCCCTCCTTCTTTCCCATCATGGCCATTGTGTTGCCACTAACCCTCCCGCTTGCCATGCATGGTCTTCTGTGCCGCCATGGCCCCTCCCACCTCCCCTGTGTGGTCAGCTAGCTGCCCCTGACCCCCTCCCACCTTCCCTCCATGGTCTGTGTATATGCCATTATAGTCTCACTGTTGCCCTCCATGGTGTGTTGTGCTTCTAGTGCCCATCCTGCCTGACCTCCATGGTCAGCTTGCTGCTCCTGCCCCCTTGCCCTCTGCCCTCTGTTTTCCATGTGCAGACCCCTATTCCCTCCCTCTTGGCTTGTCTGTTCCATTGTAATGCCCCTGATCCCTCCCTCCTGCCCTTTAGGGTCCGTTATGCTGCAGCTTTCTCTCCTGTCTGTCCATTATGGTCAGCTTGCTGCCATTGCCTCTTTCACCTCTGTTCTCTGTTGTCCATATGCATGGTCCTGTCCCCTCCCTATTGCTTTCCATGGATTGTTGTGCTGCACTGCCGTCAAGCAGGCCCTGTGTGGTGTATTTTGCTGCTGCAAACCCTGATGCCTGCCCTGTAAGGTCAGTTTGGTGCACCTGTCCATGTCCCTCCTGCCTTCTGTTATCCAAGTCCATGTCCCTACCCCAATTCCTCCTGCCTTCCATGATCCAATGTACCATACTTGCTTACATTTTGAACTTGGTAAGAGGGAGATTTTGAAAAAGAAAACTGGGGAATTGATTTTCCCCATTGACTTACATTGAAAAAGAGGAGATTGTAGACAGGAGACAGACAAAATAAAGCCCATTTGGGCTTAAAAACATTGGGCGTTTCCTGGCTGAATCGGGGCTGTTGGCATGTATGGTTGTACTACCACTGCCTCTTCCTTCTGCCCACTATGGTCTATTATATTGCCACAGCCTCTCTTGCCTGTCCTGCATTGTTGGTTTGTTGCCCCTGCCCCCTTTCCATTGCCCTCCATAGTCTGTTTTGCTACCACTGCCCTTCCGGCCCAGTGTGGTCAAATTGTTGCCTCTGCACCTTCCTACCTGCCTTCAATTTTCCGAGTCCGTGCCCCTGACCTCTGCCTCTCAACAGTATCCTAATAAACAACTAGATTGCTAACATTCTATGGGGCATATTCTCAAGGACTTATCGCCGATTTATCGGCACTTTAGCGCCGCAAAAGTGGCGATAGATTTATCGCTCTATTCTCAAGCTGCTACAAACTGCCGACATCGCCAGTTTACCAGCGATAGCTACCGCAAAAAACATCGCAACGGATGAGTGCGACAACTAACACTAATGATATGCAGAGTAGGCGTTCTCGTGCAAAAACACACGAAAACACCACTTCGCGCGATTCTCAACGACCAGTCAGATCTGCGATGCGAACCAAGAACAGGCGATAAGGCGCGTTAGCTGCAGGGATTAACACCTGCCTTTAGCTGGTGCTAAACAGGATGACTACCTGTAGTATGAAAGGGAGCCCAGCCCAGAGCCACAACTGAAGACCCACAGATGCCATGGAGCCAATGAACATGCAGCTCGGAGACCCAAGAGGGCCACAACCCCCAGGACCCCCCCCTCCGGACTCCCCCCTGGACTACCACAGAGGCAGCGTAGGACAAGACAGCGGACCTTCCGAAAACGGCATGGCCCCTCAGCCACACAAGTGCAGAATGGGGGGAGAGTTGGGAACCAAGTATGTGTGAAGGAGGCAACTCGCCCATGAAGAAGAATGTACACAATGCCAAGTGTGGCGGTGATGTGCTGGACAGACCACAGAATGCAGAGCACAGACATGTCCATGTGGACATATACTGCTGGGGTTTGTAGTGTTGTGGACAGTGGACGCAAACATGTTACCTCAGGCAGTGGGGAAGACCCTGCACATGTAGCTGTGCCATCCCCCCCTGTAAGCGTAAGCGCAGTGGACTGGGCCAGCGAACGCCACTCCAGCGTAGGAGTGCGGCTAAAAAGGCCGGGGCTCTGGGCGTGGTTCTCTTCCATGATGGGCAACGCGTCTGCCAGGGCGGCGCTCCTCACCCTGCCACGAGTCCGCCGCCGTGACCTCCAGACTCTGCGATACAGGCCCCCAGCGCATCCAGTGGCACAGCAACACGGAGTCATGTGTGTGCCAGATACTGCCTTAGTCCTACACTGCTGTCAGCAGGTCCCACAATTCAAATTGTGCCACATTTATGTTAATGGAGGAAACCACTAGTCAACAGACATTGCCCCCAGTGCGGCCCCCCCCCTGGATGACGCATCATCATTGGCTGCACACCCGCTGAGCGCTCCAGGTGCCACTAACTCAGTGCACCACAAGTCATCGCCACGTGGCTGTGGGCCCTCGCTGACCGCTGCCTCCGGCCTACACTGCGGTCAGCAGGTCCCCAAGTCAAACGACGCATCATCGCTGGCTGCATACCCGCTGAGTGCTCCAGGTGCCACTAACTCAGTGCACCACAAGCCATCTCCACATGGCTGTGGGCCCTCGCTGACCGCTGCCTCCAGCCTACACTGCGGTCAGCAGGTCCCCCAAGTCAAACGACGCATCATCACTGGCTGCACACCCGCTGAGCGCTCCAGGTGCCACTAACTCAGTGCACCACAAGTCATCGCCAAGTGGCTGTGGGCCCTCGCTGACTGCTGCCTCCGGCCTACACTGCGGTCAGCAGGTCCCCCAAGTCAAACAACACATCATCGCTGGGTGCACACCCACTGAGCGCTCCAGGTGCCACTAACTCAGTGCACCACAAGTCATCGCCACGTGGCTGTGCGCCCTCGCTGACCGCTGCCTCCGGCCTACACTGCGGTCAGCAGGTCCCCCAAGTCAAACGACGCATCATCGCTGGCTGCACACCTGCTGAGCGCTCTAGGTGCCACTGACCCTGGCAAAACAAGTCGACGCCACGTGGCAATATTGAGGCAGAATACAGTAGGCAAAAAGAACATTGCTCCCAGTGCGGCCCGCCCGGACGACGCATCATCATTGGCTGTGCACCTGCTGAGCGCTCCAGGTGCCACTGACCCTGTGCAACACAAGTCGTTGCCACGTGGCTGTGGGCCCTCGCTGACCGCTGCCTCCGGCCTACACTGCGGTCAGCAGGGCTCACAATTCAAATTGAGTCTTCATTTATTCATGGAGCAGTCCAGTAGGCAACAGACATTGCTTCCAGGGCGGCCCGCCCGGACGACGCATCATCGCAGGCCGCGCTCCCGCCGAGCACTTCCGGTGCCACGAACTCAGTGTAGCTCAAGTCATGGACCCTTTATGATGTAATCATATGTGTGGGTTTCCAGTTCTGGTGCTCCTACCTCAGTGCACTGCAAGCCATGGACCCTTCATGAGTGACTCTGTGTATGTGATCCGATGATCACTGTTCTAGTTGTTGCAGCACCAACCACTCCCTGAGGGCTGGCTTACACTCACCCCACACCCATCCAGCACAGGCGTCACTGGACATGTGACCCTGGTAATAAAAAGGGGCCGGGCGCACGTACCCGTAGCCAGTTCCACTATCTATCTAAGTGTGTCAGTGTGGTCATTATGTATGCGTGGTGGCCCCTGGCCCTACCACATCACATAGTGCTGTGGACAGCGGACACAAGCATGTCACCTCAAGCAGCGGGTAAGACCTTGGACATGTAGCTTTGTCGTCATCCCCTGTAAGCGGAGTGGGCTGGGCCGGCGTACGTCAGTCCAGCGCAGGGGTGTGTAGAATTAGCCTGGGGCTCAGGGCGTGGTTCAGTTCTGGCCTGGACAAGGAAGTCACCAATGCATGTGTCTCTGTTGTAGTGTCAGCGCCACCTGGCCCGCAATTGACAATGTTGCAATGTAGCATGCACCCGGAGGCCAGTCTCGCACGAACGGAGAAATGAAGGCGCGCGTGACCGCTCGGGGTCTTGCCTTATACATGACAAGTGTTGTGTGTATCTGCATTGCCGCAGCATGAGCCAAATGCCTAGCCTTAGTTGCAGCGCGAGTTCAGCCAGGCATGAACTCTACATCTGTGTCCGCACTAACCTTACCATAGGCCTACACTCACGTGGCCGCCCACCTTCAACGGACAACATCACAGTGTCGTTGTCAGGCTTGTGGACATGCGCAGACAGGCATGACAATGGTGTTCCGTTGGAGTGCAAGTGATGCAACTGCGCAGCGCACACAAGTAAATAGGCTCGGGGAGGGAGGAGCAGCTGTGAGGCAACGTAACACACAGTGATGCCGCTCATTTGCCACATGCAAGTCATGTCAAACATGGATCCCAAAGTCGCACACATCCCACCCCACACCCAACAAGCCACATCACACTTCATGAATGCAAGCAGATGACAAATTGACATTAGGGATGAAATCTCCTTTGTCTGAACTATCAGGCGGAAGCACATCTGCACATCTGACCTCGGAATTGCATGTGACCGGCACCCCCTGACAGATACAATAGCAATTGAGGACGACTCCCACACTACGCACAGCCCGACGACAGACCAATGTATACAAACCCCACACACAGAAGTCCTTGCTTGGAGTTATCTTGCATGGAATGGCCTTCACACTTACTCCCACACCATCCCAGGCGTACAACCGTTGCACACTTAAACAACTCATTGATCCGAGCTGTGGCATTTCATCCACAGAACAGGCGCAGGTCAGAACAATGCCACTTCAACCAGAGTCACTAACGCAATGGCAGACCATCCTGGACACATGCACAACCCCTGTCAGGTGGAACTGTACCGTGCACGTATGCTGCATTTACTGAGGGCACTGCCATTGGTAGTGCTGCAGATCAGTTACCGGCTGAGCTTCCGCCTTGCCAATGTCACCTGCGTGCACCCTGTGTTGCATTGTTGCTCGTGCATATTCGAGTGGTCCATGGATGTCTGCCTATCCAACAGGACGGTAGCCGAACTGGATTTCGACATGTGTGTGCGCCCCCTGTTGGCCCACGACCATGAGTGTCATTGTGACACCCGTCTATGGGATGCCTGGATACTTGGCATACATGCTGGCAGCTGGACCTGGGAGTTTGCAGAACTCCTCGTGTGCAGTGACCACATTGAGCCGCTCCCCTATTGGGCTGTAGTGCTAATTGGTGAAAGGGGGTGGACGCAACACATCTGTCCGGACCTGCTAATGGTTAGCCTCGCCGTCCTGTTCGATGAATTCGACAACGACCTCATGTTGGAAATGATTGCCTACGAAGCTGCACTCGCTTTCATGGACGTGTAACTACGTACCTGCAGACACAACAGTTAGGTACACATTGCACATGTCCCGACACCTTGTTGGGACTTGGGGTTCTGATCACATCTCCCACAACGACAGTGGACATGGCTGCATTCGCCTGGACTCCGAATACATGAGCGGACAACAAAGCGGGTAAACACACACCTGTGAATGGTGTGGCACTCCCCCGGAGTGGACAGCGGCGCTTGGCAATGTTCCACGTTCTGACATACTGCTGCATTGGTCTGCATGTTGTGGCACTTATCTTGGCCGTACTGACACGCATATGCTAATAAAGTCTACGCTGTGATGAGTGTTGATTTGTATGACAATGTGTGTCTCACTGCCTATCTGGGTCACGGCCATACATGCATTTCTATACCATCAGGGATGTGGGGTTGTACTAGTACATCATCATCTCACAGTTTCCAGCTATGCCACATGCGAATGGCCATTTTCCACACACAAGCGGCAGCAGTTGTGTCCTCTGTTCTGTTGTGCTGGTGTTGCTGTTTGTTCAACATTGTTGTAAATGTTGAAGTGCTCTGGATCTTATGTGTGTGTGCTACATTGTAGGTGAGTTGCCCCTTCAGCTCTGATTTGGCTGGCCCTTATCCCTTTCAGGCGGTGTGCCTTTCACCTCTGTGCTTCTGCAGTGCTGTGCTGTTGCAGACTTGGGTAAATCGGGCTCTTGGTTGGAGTTGTGACTGTTGGCCATGGTTTGTCCGCAGATGTGCTATACTTAATTGTGCATGTGTACCATTGTGCCCATCTCCCCCCGTCCCTCCAGTCCCTGGTGGTTACTCACCCTGTTGCTTTTGTGTCGGGTCATGTTGAGCAGTGTCCAGTCCCCCAACTCCTGCCACTGTCTCCCCACTGATGACTGTGGTCACCATTTCCTCCATCTCATCCAGCTCCTCCTGTGGCGCTGGACTCCCACCTCCAGTCTGCATTGCTGCCTTCTGGTTGTCTGCGAGTTTCTGCTTGGTCTTGCGCTTCACATCATTCCAGCGCCTCTTGACCTCGTCCATTGTCCTCCTCAGCACTCCGACCACATTCGCCTTGTCTACGATGGACTGCCATATTGCATTTTTTGTTGCCAATGACACAGTGGAGGTGACGAACAGTTGTTGATGGTGTTCTATCACCTCCGTGATCAGGATCCTGTTTTCCTGCGGACTGAACCGCGTCTTCCTCTTCTTCTTGTCCTTGCCCTTCCCTGAACCCGAGGTCCCTGGCTGGTCCTCCGGGGGGCTTGTGGGGTTCTGGTCGTCCTCTGTACCTGCTCCGGCTGCCTCCATTGTGCTTCGCTGTAGTTTGGTTTTTGTTTGTGTTTTTTTTTTCTGCTTTTGTAGTGGTTTTTCACGCCTGACGTGTGTGAATTTCAGGCCTGGCACTGCTTTTCGCTGTTTGTCTTATCGCGGTTGGGCCCATCGCAACTTTTTTCACGTTTGGGTTTGGATTTTCATCGCTGTCCCGGTAATGTTATCGCGGACATTTGACGTGTTATCGGGAGACTATCGCATGTTATCGCCGTGTTGAAAATACGACGTTAACACGGAGTTATTTTCCCGCGATAGACGGTGATATGAAAACTTGCGTTAACCTATTTTGGCGATGTTTATCGCACGTTCTTGAGAATATCCCCCTATATTTATTACAAAAGTGTGGCATGCCTGACGTCACCTTGATGTTGATGGAGCAAGGTTTCATAAACGAAACTTGCTTGTATACAATCCTCCTCATAGTATTAATTTATTAAACTTGTATTGTCTATATTAATCATTGCATACACTACACGAATAGAAAGGATGCTTGTCTATGTGTTTTACTAATGAATAACGCTTGTCCGTAATCTAAAATGGCCGCTAAAGCATGGGAAACTATCTGCGCATGTCTCAACCATATCACGTGTTGTGACGTCTCTCTTTGCTTTGTGGGAAATTTCTGCTTCTGCGCAGTGTGCACTAAAATGGCTGCTTGATGTTTTCACATGCTTCAGCTTGCTCTCATGTCATTATTAAATTGTCGTTTTCTTAACGCTACTAATACGGGACAGTATTATAATTAAATGGGAATAGAGTAGAAAAGGTGGGCATACAGTGAAACATTTTATTTGTGATTTTAATATTTTCTTCTTTGACTTTTATCAGTTCGTAAACTTGGGCCTGGGTTTGGTGCAATGAAAGCTCGTGTGACAAAGATTCCGCACATGCGCCCTGCAGTGGCAGACCAGATAGAAAAAGATGAAGTCAACTTGGACATCACCCAAGGCCATGACCTGCTGGCCGACACCACTACATACCAAGATGTTCTTGCCGAAGAGAAACATTTTATATGAATAAATTGTAAATTTTGTCATGAGACGGGTGGGAAATAAAGCAAATGTATTAAATTGAAGGGGCAGTAGTTTAAAAACAATAGGCTTCAGAAATACAAGGCAAATCAATATGGTGTGAGAATCCACCCCCTGTCCCTGTCCAATCAGAAGTAGTGGTCCCATATTTTGGCAACATTAAGGGGAGGTACATGGGTGTAGAAGGGTATAATAGATATAGAATTAGCTAATTAGCTAGCTCATAGCTCTTAGCTCCAGACTGCCAAGCTGACCGATTGCGGACTGAATCCCTGTCCAGAAGAGGTCCTGAGGAGGGGGCGGCGGAGTCCATTAGAAGGGAGACACGGGAGAATCGAGGAGAAGTCAAGTATCAGAGAGGGGAGCGACGCAGGCATCGTTGTAGAGAGGTCTCCGGTCCTGTCCTGATCCTGGAGGAGGTCTTTGCTCTTCATCCTTCCTGGGTCCTATTCTTTCTAACTCCTTGGCCAAGGGGTTTGGTTCTCGCACTTAGGTAAATATAATGCAACCTTTAGTTGCGCTGCTGTCTCTATCCTCTCCTTTCCTGAGGGACCGTCATTGATTAGCAATAATTATTCTATGCTTCATCTTGGGTATTGCGATTAAGTACCATGTGGTTTCTGTAATTTACTCTGCTAAATCTTTAGATAAACATTTTAAAACTTCCTGACTCAGTGGTTATTTCAGGATTATGTACTATAATGAATGTCACTCATTTTAAATTTCCCAATTAGCAAAGGATTCATTGGTAAGTCATGACTCTTCATTCGGAAGGTAATTGGTAGCAGAGATTTTGATAAAGAGTAACAACTGATAAAACCCAGCGTAAGTATTAGCGTAGTATGAATGTATGGGCTCAAGTGAGTATCTGGTGTATGAATGCTGTTTGCTAATATCGCGCTGGATCAGTTTTCTGGTAATCAGAGGATGGTTACTCTTTGTTAATTGGGTAATGAGAATTTTTTTTATGAACTAATATCCCTATATTCGAAGTTTGTTTTATGTTGTCTAGAATTCCCCGGGGTAAAAAGAATAGCGGATGGTAAGTGGAAGCCATACTGCAGTGAGGTTATCTGCCAGGCAGAAATAGTACTGAAAAGTTAAGCAGGACTATCAGTACTCGTTAGGGACTCTATGCGTGTGAGTAATAGCAAAAGAGTACACTGGTGAAAATTTGATGTTATATCACCTAGAAAGGGTAACATGGAAGAAGTAACAGGTATTTCTGGAGCTTGTGTGAAGAGTAAACGGAAGGGTTTTACTCGTAGTGTATGTTAGTAAACGGAAAGGGTTTTACTAAGTGTGAGATAAACTATCTTTTTCGAATTTAGAAGAAACTGGCACGATAGCGAATGTTTTATGTTGTTACTGAAATTAAGAATTGTATAGAAAATAAGTTTGCGTAAATTTTTGTAAAGGGAGGGTCAGTTGCCGGAGAGGGAGCTGACGTCACAAAACGCCGCGCTGGGATTGGTTGAATCAGCGGGTGTGGAGAGACTCTTGTAAAGGAGGGGTCAGTAGTTTGATTTGATTTGACTATTTGTTAAGTGCACGAATGCCGAGGCGTCTTGGCGCTGGGTGAAAGACAACTGGATTGCACTGATTAAACTGCCAGTTTGGGAAAGAGCCAAACTGGCGTACTGGAGCAGTACTGACGTCACAGGTACCGCGCTGGGATTGGTTGAAACAGCGAGGGACAGAAAAGCGCAGATTGTAAAGGAGGGGTTGACAGACAAACGTCACCAAAAGGCCGCGCAAGGATTGGCTCGGAAATAAAAGATAGCAGATATTTGATTGGACGAAAATAGAGAAGCGAAATTCTTAGTGGATAAGGATTGCATGTTAAAACGCGATCCGACTTTAACAGGAACTCGTCCGGATAGGAGATATTTAGGCTTTGCAGAATATAAATTTATACATCGGTACTTACCCAAGATGTACGGAGAAAAGAGAAAAATGTCATTTTTACAAAAGATTAAGAATTATTTTAAAAAGGACCAACCGATCAAAACTAGAGAAGGAATTATTATTCCACCAGCTAAAACGCCCGCTTCATTTATGATGATGGAGAGAGGTTATCATACTTGTGTATGGATGGAGAATTGGATAGAATATACCAAAAATGATGGAATACTAGCATTTCCCGAGAATGGCACGTTCAATAGGTGAATTCTGCAAAACTTGAGATTGAGGATGAATGACTTAGAACCCAGACCTAGATTAACTCAGTACGAAGCTCTAGAGGAATGCGAAACCGAGGCATTTGAGCGTGACCAATCTAGGAGTAATAGGGGTTATCGAGGATTTTTCCCCAGATATCTACATGAGTCTAGGGGCGGTCAGATGAAACAATGGAGAAGGGCAATGATTACAGAAGGATTATATCCATTGTTAACAGCAGAGGAGAAATTAGGAAGTAAATGCACAGAAAAGACAAAACATTTAATGAGAAGTGACGACTCTGAAGACGAATTTATGGAGGAAATGTTAAGAAACCCCCCACCATATCAGGAAGGGGCAAGTGGATGCACCCCAAGTGCACCACCGATAAAAACTCCATTAGTGCCACAGGTAATGCATGAATTCACCCCTAGTAGAATACTTCATGACAAAGAAAGAGAAGCCCTAGAGAAGACCAGAGCAGAATTAATACAGAAAATAACACAGATAAAAGTACATCCTGATTCATTGACCATACCTGTAACAATTGGTCCAGTAGTTCCATTATATGGTATTCAGGGAAACTGCCCTCCACCGATACTTGCACCTACTCCTGTAAACGCTACAAACCCTGAAGCAGTAGTAATGGTTGAAGATCACTTTAGTGACAGCGAATCCACAATATCATTGATGGATTTACCCATTCGAGATTCAGTCAATATTACTCCCAAGAGAACTACACCTGGGTGTTCAAAAGATATAAGTCTAGTGACTTCATCAGGAGCAAAAAGTGCCACAATAGTCACCCCTGAAGATTTAGAAAGGTGGGCACAAGAATCAGTTAAACAGTGCACACCTCCGAAAATAATGGACATTCATAGATTAAAAGTTGAATTAGAAGAAATAATAGCAGGAAATGTAGGACTAGATCGCTTAAATACCTATGATGATGAAGAATTATTGTTCATGTGCAGAAGTATCACAAGAAATGTAAGGTTATTCCAAGAAAAATTATCTAATTTAGCACTACAGATGGGAATAGAAATAGGGAGATCAAAAGTACTACAGAAACCCTCTAGAGCAGAATTCTCAGACAAAGATTTAGAAAATATGAATGCCTCTGGAAGAAAATTACAAATAAGAGAATTAATGATAGTTTTGCAAAAATGGGGAGACTTGGATAAATGGAGAACTAGGTGGGCCAAGAAAAAGGAAGAAGCACGAACAAGTAGAACAGCATCTGAATATGTGATGAAAGAGACAGGGAAAGCAGACCAAATGTATCCAATGCGAGAAGTTGCGGGAGGAGGATATGTACGGGTCCCATGGAGCAGACAGGATATTTTGTCATTTACGAATGATTTTCCAAAATTGAGAGAAAAACCAATTGAATGGTACAAGCAGGTTGACAGGTTTGTGAAGGTGTCAAAGGTATTGTTAAAAGACTTAGATGGTTTGTTTGACATAGTGGTACCTGCCGATTTATGGACAGATTGCAAAATCACAGTGGATTGGCCAAGTGACGAGTATCCTAGAGATCCGAAAACAGGTGCCCCGTCAAATGATGTGATGAAAAAGTTTCAGCAGGTGATAACTTACCTGAAAGGGAAAATACCACCGAAAGAAACAGATTGGGTGAAAATAGATCGAACTACCCAAGAAGCTAATGAATCGGTACATTCATACTATGAGCGTCTATTGCAGGTATTTAAACAGTATAGTGGATTTGAGGACATTGGAGACAAGAACATGAGTCAGTTTGTGTATCGATTTGTTTACGGTTTGAAGCCAGAAATTTGTCAGATGATTAAACAGCATATGCTGTGTTGGCAAGGGAAGCCAATTGATGAAATTTTGAAGTATGCAAAATATTGTGGAGACGATATTGAGGATAGACACAAGAAATTGCAGGAAAAAGTGATGTGGGCTCAGGTGAAAATGGCTGAAAAACAGGTAATTAATTTGGAAAATCCGAGTAAAAATCAAGGAAAAGATTCTGGAACGAATGGAGATACTGGGAATGGTGGAAAATTTAGAGGACGAATGAGTAGAGAAAAAGCTAAAAAGAAATTTCCTTGTCATGGATGCGGAAAATTGGGGCATTGGAAGGAGGAATGTAAAAAGATCCGGAATAATAATGGCCCAAATCAAAATTTAACTCCACAGACGCAGAATGACTCACCGCAGGGTGTAAACCCTCAGAGTCAGTTGCCACCTGCACCTATTCAGGGTAATGTAAGCAGAGCAAAGCACGGTACAGACATCGGATATCAAGGAGGAAGTGGTAAGAATGATTATATAACATCACAGTTTCTTTTGCAGTACGATTTCTGTCAATACAGTTCATGACGGTGCCTAGGAGAGGGGGAGAAGGAGTGCGTACTTGGCACATCCCTACCGGTAGACCAGTCAGGTCCATATGTTGAAGGAAATGTGAAAGGTAATGATATTATTTTTCTTTTGGACACTGGTGCTACCCGGTCTACTGTAAGAACAGCAGACATTCCAGACCTTCCTCTCTCTGGTGAAAATATCCAAGTAGTGGGGGTAGCTAATCAAAGGATTAGAACACCTCTTACCGAACCAATGGAAGTTAAAATTGGAAACTTCAGAGAAATGCATCAATTTGTAGTGTGTGATTCTAGTCCAGTAAACTTATTAGGTAGGGATTTGTTGTGCAAGATGAATTGTACAATTTTCTGCACACCGAATGGTGTGGCAGTTCAGACACCAGATGAAGACCATGTATATAAAATTATGATTGCAAAACAGGGTACAGAAGTAGATGAGATGTTTTCGTTAATAACAAAAGACGAGTTGCCAGAAGAATTAAAAGGTACAGTAAACCCCATTGTTTGGGATTTCACAGGAAAAGAAGTAGGACTTATGGCTAAAATAGACCCAGTTAAAATTACTGTAAAGGAAGGTGCAATTTTCCCAAATACCAGACAGTACAAAATGAGTGCAGAAGTAAAAGCAGGAGTCATTGAAGAAATCGATCGAATGGTTGAACAAAACATACTAAAAGAAGTAATGAGTAGCCCATGTAATTCACCAATAATGGGATTAAAGAAACCTAGTGGAGAATACAGGATTGTTCAGGACCTGAGGAAAATAAATAAGATTGTAGAACCATGTTGTCCTATAGTACCAAATCCTGCAGTAATCCTATACCAGATTTGTGGAGTGCAGGATGGTTCACAGTAATCGATTTGTGTCAAGCGTTCTTTTCCTTTACCATTGCATCCAGATAGCCAGTATCTTTTCTCATTTAAATTTGAGAACAAGGTCTATGTATGGAATCGTGTTCCTCAGGGGTACACAGAAAGTCCTTCCATTTTCAATCAGATATTGAAAAAGTGCCTTGAGAAACTAGTGATGCCAGGAAGCTCAGTCCTAGTGCAATATATCGACGACTTATTGGTGGCATCGAACACCAGAGAGGTCTGTGTTGTTGATTCCATAGCATTATTAAATCTTTTGGCAGAAGAAGGGCATAAAGTCTCACCTGAAAAGTTGCAGTTTTGTACAACAGCTGTTAAGTATCTGGGACACCAAATTGAGAGGGGAAAAAGAAGAGTAACCTCTGAAAGAGTAAAATTAATAAAGAAAATGCAAATGCCTGTAACCCAAAGACAAGTAAGAATGTTCCTAGGAATAGTAGGTTACTGTCGGCAATGGATACCAGGATTTTCCCTACTAGCTAAATCTTTAATTAACATGACGAAAAAGAAAGCAAAGGATCCTGTTGAGTGGGATGATGAAAGTGTAAGAGCCTTTGTAAAATTGAGAAATGCCCTATGTTCAGCACCTGCCTTAGGCATGCCTGATTATAAAAGAGAATTTGCATTATTCTGTCATGAAAGAGAAAATTGTGCACTTTCTGTCCTAACTCAAAGACACGGATTGGACAGACGTCCTATAGCATATTTTTTTTTCCCTGCTACATTGGACCCAGTAGCAGCCGCATTGCCAGGATGCTTAAAAGCAGTGGCGGCTACTTGTTTGAGCATTGAACAAAGTGAGTCAATTGTGATGGGACATCCTGTAAAAGTGTATGTTCCACATGCGGTTGTAATTCTGTTGACAAGAACTCGAACTCAGCATCTTACTCCTAGTCGGTTGACTAAATACGAAAGAATAATAATGGGTGCTGAAAATGTGACCATGGTAAGGTGTACTATAATAAATCCAGCAACCTTACTACCAGACCCATATCATGAGAGAATTAAAGATGACGAAGAAGATGAACATGATTGTTTACAGATTACAGAATTATGCACAAAACCACGCCCAGATATTGAGGAACAGCCTCTTAAAAAACCAGACAGGGAGCTATTTGTTGATGGTTCATGTCAAAGACATGAAGATGGTAAACTAACTGCTGCCTATGCGGTATGTGAATTAACTGGAATAGTTGAAGCATCCTATTTACCAGGAGTAAAATCTGCACAAGTAGCTGAATTGATTGCGTTGATAAAAGCCTGCAAAATTGGGAGGAATCAAAAAGTAACTATATTTACCGATAGTCAATATGGTTACGGGGTTGTGCATGATTTTGGCCAATTATGGATGCAGAGGGATTTCATGACTTCTTCAGGATCCCCCATTAAAAATGGACAGTTTGTAAAGGAATTGCTGGAAGCAATACAATCACCAAAAGAATTGGCTGTGGTGAAATGTGCCGCACATCAGTCAGGAGATGACTGGGTGGTAGTCGGCAACAGATACGCAGATCTGGTGGCTCAACATTGTGCCAAAAATAGATTGTCAGTCAATAAGAGGGTGGAAAGAATGGGAATCAGCTGCCAACTTATGCTGTATATGCCGCCTGAAACATGGAATGATGTTAAAAGACTGCAAGATGAAGTGGATGAAAGTGAAATGAATTTGTGGATCAAAGTAGGTTGTTCCCAGAGATGAGATGAAGAAGTGTGGATCAGTGCTGATGGCAGACCAGTCATGCCAGATTGTCTACTCTCACAAATGGCCAGAATGTATCATGGAGACACACACATAGGGAGAGATGCAATGATTAGGCTCTTCAGACAAAACTGGTATAATCCTAAGTTCAGGGCTGTTGCAGAGAGTCTTTGCCAAAGGTGTTTAACTTGCCAGATGCACAATCCAGGGAGGAAGACAATAATTGGGTTTGGAAAAATTGGAGAAGCAGAAGGACCATTTATAAGACTTCAATTCGACTTTATTCAGTTACCACCATGCAGAGGGCTGAAATATGTACTGGTCATAGTATGTCTGTTTTCAAAGTGGGTGGAGGCTTACCCTACCAGGAGAAATGATAGCATTACAGTGGCAAAATTGTTGCTACGAGAGCTCATTCCTAGGTTTGGTTTCCCAGTAACTTTGGAATCAGATAGAGGAAAACATTTTAACAGTGAAGTGATCAAACTAATCTGTGAAGCATTCCAAATCCAACAGAAACTGCACTGTGCATATCGTCCAGAGGCTTCTGGAGTGGTTGAACAATTGAATGGCACTATAAAGTCAAGATTGGGAAAAATGTGTGCGTCAACATCATTAGAATGGCCAGATGCATTGCCACTTGTTTTAATGGGACTCAGAAGCATACCTGACAGAAATACACGATTGAGCCCCCACGAAATAATGATGGGAAGAGCAATGAGACAAACACATGTTCCCACAAACAAACTGCTGAATATATCTGATGATATGGTACTGGACTATTGTAAAGGACTGGCTGACCTAGTGTGTTCTGTCTCTCACCAGGTTGGAGAAGACGCAGTTTCCAGGCAGCCTGAACAGGAACATGATCTGAATCCTGGTGACTGGGTGGTAGTGAAGAATCACACCAGAGAAACGTATCTATCACCCAGATGGAGCAGTCCTTGTCAGGTCATACTAACCACAAACACAGCAGTGAAGTGTGCAGGATTTCCTAATTGGATTCACGTAAGCCACATCAAAAGAGTACCAGATCCTGAAGAAATAAATCCTCAGACAGCATCAATCACTGAGGAAGCTGAAGGTTGCCCAGCTGAGGAATCTCAGGCTCGAGATTCAAGAGAAGCTGAATAAGAACAACCGAGCACAAGTCAGGACTGGATACCGGTGGTAGAAGTTTCTGAAGTTTACCACAGAACAAGAAGTCAAACAAAATTGGAAGAAATTGAAGAAAATCAGATAGGTGAAGAAGAAGCAGCTCAGGCACAAGAAGAAGAGACAATAAGAGAACCTGAGCAAGATCAGATAGGGAAAGGAAACTGGGCTCAAAGCAACGAAGATCTGATAAACTTTGAGCAGGGACAGACAGGTTTAGAAGAATCCGGTCAGGCTGCAGAAGTACAAAGTGCAATAAGCCCTGATCAGAATAAGTTAGATCAAGAAAAGAGCACAGAAGAAAAAGATCATGAAGAAATAAATCAAGAACAAGATCCCTTATTGGAAACTCACAGTGGAGCTGTTGCAGAGAAACCAATCAGACCTGAAAAAGAGCAAACAAGAAACACAGTAATTGCAGAACACGAAACAGTACTAAGCAGTGAAAATAAAAAGATTTCTGAAGACAAAGATAAAAAAACAGTGCAAACAAAGAAAACAAGAAAAGGAGATCATTGGCCGAGTGTCATTAAAAGAGTAAAATGCCACATAACAACCAGAAGTGAAGATCCAGATCAAGTGAATGAAGTAACAAGTCAAACTGAACAAGAAAATAAAACTGAGAAAAGAAGAAGTAAAAGACTGAAACTTGTGAATAACAAATTCAAGGGTCCTGATTGGACTTACATCATTCTTGAAGATTCCAAAAGCTCAGAGTCAAGTGAAAGTGGTGACGAAGGAACAAGTGCAGAACTAACGTACGAGAAAGAAACAAGACCACCTTGACTAAGCAAAAGAGTCATATAAAGAAAAGAGGAAATAGATAAGAAGAGCGATCTTCCTTGTCGAAAATGCCTGATGATAGAGTTGCTGGGAGACCAAAACAGAGATGTTGTAGAAGATGCTGTGCAATATGCATATGTAGTCTAGTAATGGTGCTTATAGTATGGTTAGTCCTGATTGTAGCAGTTCCTTACCTTATGATAATGGATAAAAAGATTAATAATGAAACTAAGGAGAGGACAGCAAACATGAAGGGCAATAGAGTAGAACTAATGGCAGAGAATGAACCAGAAATTCATCATGAAGTAGCTGACAACGACACTAGTTTAAACGTTTTCACAAAGTTATTGTTTCAATATGTAGAAACCATGGAAGTTAGTAATTGTTATGTCTGTATGAAGTTACCTGAATCAGTAGCAGAAGGATTAACATACCATCACTTACCACTGACATATGGCATATCATGTAGTGTTTTGTCTAGTTTATTTTATAGAACAGGGAGACTTCAGTATTATTATTCAAAGCTAGATGTGATATTTTCTGAGGTTCCGATTCGCAAGAGTATGAACCCAGTACTTAGTAGTCAAAACGCACAGTTTATGGGAGAATTTTTCTTAACAATGAAATCAATAGACATAACACATGCACATAGACACAATCTAACATGTTCTTTACATAAAGAAGAAAAGATATTTTTGAATTTAGTAGAAGATAGAAGACAAGATTTTCAAAAGAAAGCTTCTGAGCATAAGGCTCATTTACCACCTTGGGCAGAAAAAGAAGGGAGTTACACACCTGGCAAGGCTCAAGCTGCTATGGCTCTGGATTTCGTAAAGACAGGAAAAATTTGTCTTCATAGGTTAAAGACTGATTATAACAATGTTTTCATCGGTACCAGTGAATGTGAACACAATTTCTTAATTCTTAGAGGTTGGGGGATCAAAGGAGGAACAGATTCAGTGAATTATACAAGAAATTGAAAGGGGATGGCAAAAATGGAAAGTGTTAGAATGAGAATAAAGTAATTTGCTAGAAGTTGGCATCTGATTGTGGGTAGTATTTTGATGGCTCAGAAACGCCATCAGAGAGGGGATTGATGGAGCAAGGTTTCATAAACGAAACTTGCTTGTATACAATCCTCCTCATAGTATTAATTTATTAAACTTGTATTGTCTCTATTAATCATTGCATACACTACACGAATAGAAAGGATGCTTGTCTATGTGTTTTACTAATGAATAACGCTTGTCCGTAATCTAAAATGGCCGCTAAAGCGTGGGAAACTATGCGCATGTCTCAACCATATCACGTGTTGTGACGTCTCTCTTTGCTTTGTGGGAAATTTCTGCTTCTGCGCAGTGTGCACTAAAATGGCTGCTTGATGTTTTCACATGCTTCAGCTTGCTCTCATGTCATTATTAAATTGTCGTTTTCTTAACGCTACTAATACGGGACAGTATTATACTTAAATGGGAATAGAGTAGAAAAGGTGGGCATATAGTGAAACATTTTATTTGTGATTTTAATATTTTCTTCTTTGACTTTTATCAGTTCGTAAACTTGGGCCTGGGTTTAGTGCAATGAAAGCTCGTGTGACAAAGATTCCGCACATGCGCCCTGCAGTGGCAGACCAGATAGAAAAAGATGAAGTCAACTTGGACATCACCCAAGGCCATGACATGCTGGCCGACACCACTACATACCAAGATGTTCTTGCCGAAGAGAAACATTTTATATGAATAAATTGTAAATTTTGTCATGAGACGGGTGGGAAATAAAGCAAATGTATTAAATTGAAGGGGCGGTAGTTTAAAAACAATAGGCTTCAGAAATACAAGGCAAATCAATATGGTGTGAGAATCCACCCCTGTCCCTGTCCAATCAGAAGTAGTGGTCCCATATTTTGGCAACATTAAGGGGAGGTACATGGGTGTAGAAGGGTATAATAGATATAGAATTAGCTAATTAGCTAGCTCATAGCTCTTAGCTCCAGACTGCCAAGCTGACCGATTGCGGACTGAATCCCTGTCCAGAAGAGGTCCTGAGGAGGGGGCGGCGGAGTCCATTAGAAGGGAGACACGGGAGAATCGAGGAGAAGTCAAGTATCAGAGAGGGGAGCGACGCAGGCGTCATTGTAGAGAGGTCTCCGGTCCTGTCCTGATCCTGGAGGAGGTCTTTGCTCTTCATCCTTCCTGGGTCCTATTCTTTCTAACTCCTTGGCCAAGGGGTTTGGTTCTCGCACTTAGGTAAATATAATGCAACCTTTAGTTGCGCTGCTGTCTCTATCCTCTCCTTTCCTGAGGGACCGTCATTGATTAGCAATAATTATTCTATGCTTCATCTTGGGTATTGCGATTAAATACCATGTGGTTTCTGTAATTTACTCTGCTAAATCTTTAGATAAACATTTTAAAACTTCCTGACTCAGTGGTTATTTCAGGATTATGTACTATAATGAATGTCACTCATTTTAAATTTCCCAATTAGCAAAGGATTCATTGGTAAGTCATGACTCTTCATTCAGAAGGTAATTGGTAGCAGGGATTTTGATAAAGAGTAACAACTGATAAAACCCAGCGTAAGTATTAGCGTAGTATGAATGTATGGGCCCAAGTGAGTATCTGGTGTATGAATGCTGTTTGCTAATATCGCGCTGGATCAATGTAATCAAAATTGTAATACCTAAAGCATTTCCTTTAGAAATTATAGAAATGAGATGGTCTTATTTGCATCGAAATTATGGTTAGTGCTCTAAAAAACTAAAATGAGGACATTTTTTCTGAGTTCTCAAATAGCGACAAAGCACTTTTAAATCATTTGTTATCTTTATATTTTTCATCCAGTTGACCACTTGATTAACTGTTGCACTTAGGGGAGAGGATGTGGTGTTACTTCCAGAATCAGGTTGGAGTTTCTGCTTTAGCTCGACATTCTGTGATTCTGGTCAAATCACTTAATCTCCCCATGCCTACAAGCAAAATGAATTTGTCCTTGTGTGATGTAACCAATGCTCATGTAAAGCACTCCAATACCTGACCAGTCTGCACTATATAAAACTGCAAAAAAACAAAAAATAAAAAAGTGTTTTCCACACTTCTGTCATTGGGCTACACATGGGCTACATCTGGTTGATATTTGTGCTACATTTGGGCTCCTTTTTCTCTGGTGGCCATCTCGGGAGACTTCAATTCAATTCAATAAACTTTATTCGATCTCATTTAGAAACATAGATCATAGAAGTGTACATAAAAACAGTAAATCCTCTTTCTTAATACAATACAATGAGAATTAATTAAAACCAGTAGGTAAAAACGCGTGTTACAAAGCCCGGCTCAGAGCAACTTCAGTTTAACAGAATACTAATGTTCAATGTTTCGCAAGATCAATCTCAAGTACTTCGTGCAAAATACGCAATAAGGGGTCCAAGTAAGATTCAACGATCCAATACCTGACCAGTCTGCACTATATAAAACTACAAAAAATAAAAAGTGTTTTGTGCACTTCTGTCATTGGGCTATACGTGGGCTACATCTGGGTGATATTTGTGCTACATTTGGGCTCTTTTCTCTCTGGTGGCCAACTTGGGAGACCTATTTGGTATGAAGTTTCCTAATTTCCTCATTTACTGCAGTCTCCTCAGTAGGAAATGCTTTCAGTTTTTACTTTGATTCCATAAAGAAGGCATTCAGATGTGTCGCACATTTGCCATAAATTCAGAATGTTAGCACTCTAGTTGCTCATTAGATCACTGTAGTAAAGCTACTGCTCACCAGGGAGTTAACTGGAAGTCTGCTGCTGGTATTGAAAGTGCATGTTTCAGTCTGCATGTCAGAATTTTTTAATGAAATAGAAGAGGATTTGAGAAGTCACTCAAAATGTGCCCTAATTGTTCTTTTTGCAGCACTAATCATAATTTCTATAGCAAAATGAACCCCCTCATTTTGTTCCTTTCTAAATTAAATGTTTTAAGGGTTACCAGTTTATTCCAATCAAGATGGCTTCAGGTGTGCCATACGTTTGTCATAAGTAAGACTGTTAGCGCTCTAGTTGTTCTTTAGAACACTCTGGGAAGCTGCAGTAGAACACAAAGGAATCAACTGACAGTCTCTGCCCTTGTTGGATGTACATGTTTTACTGAGAATGTCAGACTTCATTCTCACATGACTAAGAAAGATAATGTGAATTTACAGAAAATATGCTCTCATTTTAGCTTCTATAGCACCTTCCAAACCTCTATGGGAAAAGCATGAGAATTTTTTTCTCTCTCAAACATGATTCATGATATCCCAGCAAAAGGCTTTTTCACAGGGTAAAATCACCTTAGAACACACCACAATTCCTAAAATTAGTATGGTACCATCAACAAATGATTTACTATGTAACTAAAGACTGTTATCACCCTTTATACGTTCTCCTTTTGGTGACCCTCAAAACCTTCCATTCACTACAATGCATTTTAATGGGGTGCTATCCTGTATATTGGTCCCAAGATGGCTGCCAACACTTCTTGGATGAAGTGCTGACAGCCAATCAGATCTCACGATGAGATGTGTGGTTAGGCTCCGACCAGATATATAGATTTCTTTTTCCTTTAATATTTAAAAAACTACTGAACGGGTTTACACCATTTAAAGCAAAGGGTGCACTCTGGACCAAGAGCTACCTTTCTGACAAATTTGGTGTAATCCCGTTCAGCAGTTCAGGCTGTAGCCGCAACAAAATTTTCCTATGGAAATTAACATGAAGAAAACACGTTTTGGGACCCCTCTTTTTTCTCGGCCCTTGCTTGACGAATCACCCCGAAACTTTCAAGACAGGAGCTGACCCAAGCGCCCCATTAGTTTTGAAAATTTTGCAAAGATTCGTCAAACGGCGCCAGTTTCGGGGTGATTCATCGAGCGGGGGCCGAGAAAAAATAGGGGTCTTTTTTTTTAAATGGTGGAAATCCGTTCAGTAGTTTCTGAGAAATTCAAAAGATAAAAAATATCAATATATGGTGACCAAGGAGGATTCACGAACCATCCTGATGACAAGCTTCATTTTGATTGGATGCCAACACTCCAAACCAGAAAGTGTTGGCAGCCATCTTGTGACTCGGTAAACCGAGTCACAAGAAAAAAGGTAAAAAAACGTTAAAAATGATGAAAAGGGGGCAGGGTAGAAACACCCTGACCCCCTAGGCCTCTCCCGTGCTTTGTTTTAAAAAGCCCCCGGGTGGGCCAGGTCCTGTGGGCAATAAGTAAAATATATGCGGGGGCCCGCAGGGGCCCCCCCAGCCCTGGGGACCGCCACCTCCCTGGCGCATGATTAATATTATGCTAGGGCCTTGCGGGCCCCCCTAAGCCCCGGGGACCGCCACCTCTTGGGGCTTTCATTTATTTAGGGGGGCCTCGCCGGCCCCCCCAAGCCCCAGACACTGCCACCTCCCCAGGGCTTTACTTAATTATGGGGGGGTCCTCGCGGCCCCCCCAAGCCCCAGGGACCGCCACCTCCCCAGGGCACTAAAAATTGAAATGTGAGGGTCCATTGCGGACCCCCGGCCAAGGGGACCACAACCTCCCAGGGCTTTAAACATGTTGGGAGGGGGGCTTCGCGTCCCCCCTCCTGGAGCCCTACATGTCCCTGGGGACTGCCACCCCCCAGGGCCGGCTCCAGCAATGTCCCGGGGTGCACCCCTCGTGCCTCTTTCACACCTCTCTTCCCTCTTTCTGCACCCCTCTTGCCTCTTGCCTTTTTCTGCACCTCTGTTCCTTCTTTCTGTACATCTTTTGTTTCTTTATGCACCTCTCTTGTTTCTCTCTGTATCCCTCTTGCCTCTTTCTCCACCCCACTTCCACCTTTCTGCATCCCTCTTGCTTCTTTCTGCACCCCTCTTCCCTCTTTCTGCACCGCTCTTAGTTCCTTCTGCACCTCTGTTCCTTCTTTCTGCACTTCTTTTGTTTCTTTCTGCAACTCTCTTGCTTCTTTCTGTATGCCTTTTCCCTCTTTCTGCACCCCTCTAGCCTCTTTCTGCACCTCTGTAACTTCTTTTTGCACTTCTTTTGTTTCTTTCTGCACCTCTCTTGTTTCTTTCTGTTTCCCTATTGCCTCTTTCTCCAGCCCACTTCGCCCTTTCTGCATCTGTCTTGCTTCTTTCTGCACCCCTTGTGCCTCTTTCTGCACCCCTCATCCCTCTTTCTGCACTCCTCTTGCCTCTTTCTCCAACCATCATCCCTCTTTCTGCACCTCTGTTGCTTCTTTCTGCACTTCTCTTGCTTCTTTCTGCAACCCTTGTGCCTCTTTCTGCACCCCTTTTCCCTCTTTCCGCTCCCCTCTTGCTTCTTTCTGCACCTCTGTTCCTTCTTTCTACACTTCTTTTGTTTCTTTCTGCAATTCTCTTGCTTCTTTCTGTATCCCTCTTGCCTCTTTAACTACCCCACTTCCCTCTTTCTGCACGTCTGTTGCTTCTTTCTGCACTTCTCTTGCTTCTTTCTGTACCTCTGTCCCTTCTTTCTGTAACCCTTGTGCCTCTTTCACACCCCTCTTCCCGTACCCCTCTTTCCTCTTTCTGCACCTCTGTTCCTTCTTTCTGCACTTCTTTTGTTTCTTTCTGCACCTCTCGCTTCTTTCTGCACCCCTTTTGCCTCTTTCTGCACCCCTCTTCCCTCTTTCTGCACCCCTCTTGCCTCTTCCCGCACCCCTCTTTCCTCTTTATGCACCTCTGTTCCTTCTTTCTGTACTTTTGTTGTTTCTTTCTGCATGTGTCTTGCTTCTTTCTGCACCCCTTGTGCCTCTTTCTGCACCCCTCTTCCCTCTTTTTGCACCCCTCTGGACTCTTTCTGCACCTCTGTTGCTACTTTCTGCACCCCTCTTGCCTCTTTCTGCACCTCTGTTGCTTCTTTCTGTATTTCTTTTGTTTCTTTCTGCACGTGCCTTGCTTCTTTCTGCACCCATTGTGCCTCTTTCTGCACCCCTCTCCCCTCTTTTTGCACTCCTCTGGACTCTTTCTTCACCTCTGTTGCTTCTTTCTGCACTCCTCTTGCTTCTTTCTACACCTCTCTTGCTTCTTTATGCACCACTCGTGCTTATTTCTGCACCCCTCTTCCCTCTTTCTGCACCCCTCTTGCCTCTTTCTGCACCTCTGTTCCTTCTTTCTGCACTTCTTTTGTTTCTTTCTGAACCTCTCTTGCTTCTTTCTGCACTCCTCTTGCCACTTTCTCCACCACTGTTCCACCTTTTTGCATCTCTGTTATTTCTTTCTGTACTTCTCTTGCCTCTTTCTCCACCCCTCATCCCTCTATCTGCACCCCTCTTGCCTCTTTCTGCACCTCTGTTCCTTCTTTCTGCACTTCTCTTGCTTCTTTCTGTACCTCTGTCGATTCTTTCTGCAACCCTTGTACCTCTTTCTGCACCCCTCTTACCTCTTTCTGCACCCCTCTTAGCTCTTCCTGCACCTCTGTTCCTTCTTTTTGCACTTCTTTTGTTTCTTTCTGAAAATCTCTTCTTTCTGCATAGCTCTTGCTTCTTTCTGCACCCCTCGTGCCTCTTTCACACCCCTCTTCCCTCTTTCTGCACCCCTCTTCCCTCTTTCTGCACCCCTCTTGCCTCTTTCTGCACCTCTGTTCCTTCTTTCTGCACTTCTTTTGTTTCTTTCTGCACCTCTCTTGTTTCTTTCTGTATCCCTCTTGCCTCTTTCTCCACCCCACTTCCCCCTTTCTGCATCTCTGTTGCTTCTTTCAGCATTTCTCTTGCTTCTTTCTGCAGCTCTCCTAATTCTTTCTGCACCCCTCATGCCTCTTTCTGCACCCCTCATCCCTCTTTTTACACTCCTCTTGCCTCTTTCTGCAACCCTCTTCCCTCTTTCTGCACCCCTCCTGCCTCTTTCTGCACCTCCATTCCTTCTTTCTGCCCTTCTTTTGTTTCTTTCTGCACCTCTCTTGCTTCTTTCTGCACCCCTCTTGCCTCTTTCTCCTCCCCTCTTCCCCCTTTCTGCATCTCTATTGCTTCTTTCTGCACTTCTCTTGTCTCTTTCTCCACCCCTCTTCCCTCTTTCTGCACCTCTGTTGCTTCTTTCTGCACCTCTCTTGCTTCTTTCTGCACCCCTTGTGCCTATTTCACATCACTCTTCCTGCACCCCTTTTGTCTCTTTCTGTACCTCTGTTCCTTCTTTCTGCACTTCTTTTGTTTCTTTCTGCACCTCTCACTTCTTGCTGCACCCCTTTTGCCTCTTTCTGTACCCCTCTTCCCTCTTTCTGTACCCTTCTTGCCTCTTTCTGCATCTCTGTTCCTTCTTTCTGCACTTCGTCTGTTTCTTTCTGCAGCTCTCTTGTTTATTTCTGCACCCCCTTGCCTCTATCTCCACCCAACCCATCCACCCTCTTTCTGCACCCCCCCTTCCACATTCTCCACCCCTATTCCCCCTTTTTGCATCTATGTTGCTTCTTTCTGCACTTCTCTTGCCACATTCTCCACCCCTCATCCCTCTTTTTGTACCTCAGTTGCTTCTTTCTGCTCTTCTCTTTCTTCTTTCTGCACCTCTGTCTCTTCTTTCTGCAACCCTTGTGCCTCCTTCTGCACCCCTCTTCCCTCTTTCTGCACCCCTCTTAGCTCTTTCTGCACCTCTGTTCCTTCTTTTTGCACTTCTTTGTTTCTTTCTGCACCTCTCTTGTTTCTTTCTGTATCCCTCTTGCCTATTTCTCCACCCCACTTCGCACTTTCTGCATCTCTGTTGCTTCTTTATGCATTTCTCTTGCTTCTTTCTGCACCTCTCTTGCTTCTTTGTGCACGCCTCTTGGTTCTTTCTGCACCCCTCGTGCCTCTTTCACACCTCTCTTCCCTCTTTCTGCACCCCTCTTGCCTCTTTCTGCACCTCTGTTCCTTCTTTCTGTACTTTTTTTGTTTCTTTCTGCACCTCACTTGTTCCTCTCTGTATCCCTCTTGCCTCTTTCTCCACCCCACTTCCCCCTTTCTGCATCTCTCTTGCTTCTTTCTGCCTCCCTCTTCCCTCTTTCTGCACCCCCCTTAGCTCTTTCTGCACCTCTGTTCCTTCTTTCTGCACTTCTTTTATTTCTTTATGGAACTCTCTTGCTTCTTTCTGTATGCCTTTTCCCTCTTTCTGCACCCCTCTTGCCTCTCTCTGCACCTCTGTTCCTTCTTTTTGCACTTCTTTGGTTTTTTTCTGCACCTCTCTTGTTTCTTTCTGTATGCCTCTTGCCTATTTCTCCACCCCACTTTGCCCTTTCTGCACCTCTCTTGCTTCTTTCTGCAAGCCTCTTGGTTCTTTCTGTACCCCTCATGCCTCTTTCACACCTCTCTTCCCTCCTTCTGCACCCCTCTTGCCTCTTTCTGCACCTCTGTTCCTTCTTTATGTACTTCTTTTCTTTCTTTCTGCACCTCTCTTGTTTCTCTCTGTATCCCTCTTACCTCTTTCTCAACCACACTTCCCCTTTTCTTCATCTCTCTTGCTTCCTTCGGCACCCCTCGTGCCTCTTTCTGCACCCCTCATCCCTCTTTCCGTACACCTCTTGCCTCTTTCTCCACCAATCATCCCTCTTTCTTCACCACTGTTGCTTCTTTCTGCACTTCTCTTGCCTCTTTCTCCACGCCTCATCCCTCTTTCTGCACCTCTGTTGCTTCTTTCTGCACTTCTCTTGCTTCTTTCTGCACCTCTGTCCCTTCTTTCTGTAACACTTGTGCCTCTTTCTGCACCTCTCTTAGCTATTTCTAGACCTCTGTTCCTTCTTTCTGCACTTCTTTTGTTTCTTTCTGCAACTCTCTTGCTTCTTTCTGTATGCCTTTTCCCTCTTTCTGCACCCCTCTTGCCTCTTTCTGCACCTCTGTTCCTTCTTTCTGCACTTCTTTTGTTTCTTTCTGCAATTCTCTTGCTTCTTTCTGTATCCCTCTTGCCTCTTTCTCTACCCCACTTCTCCCTTTCTGTACCTCTGTTGCTTCTTTCTGCACTTCTCTTGCTTCTTTCTGCACCTCTGTCCCTTCTTTCTGTAACCCTTGTGCCTCTTTCACACCCCTCTTCCCGCACCCCTCTCACCTCTTTCTGCACCTCTGTTCCTTCTTTCTGCACTTCTTTTGTTTCTTTCTGCACCTCTCGCTTATTTCTGCACCTATTTTGCCTCTTTCTGCACCCTTCTTCCCTCTTTCTGCACCCCTCCTGCCTCTTCGTGCACCCCTCTTGCCTCTTTCTGCACCTCTGTTCCTTCTTTCTGTACGTTTTTTGTTTCTTTCTGCACCTCGCTTCTTTCTGCACCCCTTTTACCTCTTTCTGCACCCCTATTCCCTCTTTCTGCACCCCGCTTCCCTCTTTCTGCACCCCTCTTGCCTTCTTTCTGCACCCCTCTTCCCTCTTTTTGCACCCCTCTTGACTCTTTCTGCACCTCTGTTGCTTCTTTCTGCACTCCTCTTGCTTCTTTCTACACCTCTCTTGCTTCTTTCTGCACCACTTGTGCCTCTTTCACACCCCTTTTCCCTCTTTCTGCACCCCTCTTGCCTCTTTCTGCACCTCTGTTCCTTCTTCTGCACTTCTTTTGTTTCTTTCTGCACCTCTCTCGTTTCTTTCTGTTTCCCTCTTGACTCTTTCTCCACCCCACTTCCCCCTTTCTGCATCTTTGTTGCTTCTTTATGCATTTCTTTCTTCTTTCTGCATCTCTCTTGCTTCTTTCTTCACCCCTTGTGCCTCTTTCTGCACCCCTCATCCCTCTTTCTGCACTCCTCTTGCCTCTATCTCCACCCATCATCCCTCTTTCTGCACTTCTCTTGCCTCTTTCTCCACGCCTCATCCCTCTTTCTGCACCTCTGTTGCTTCTTTCTGCACTTCTCTTGCTTCTTTCTGCACCTCTGTCCCTTCTTTCTGTAACACTTGTGCCTCTTTCTGCACCCCTCTTAGCTATTTCTAGACCTCTGTTCCTTCTTTCTGCACTTCTTTTGTTTCTTTCTGCAACTCTCTTGCTTCTTTCTGTATGCCTTTTCCCTCTTTCTGCACCCCTCTTGCCTCTTTCTGCACCTCTGGTCCTTCTTTCTGCACTTCTTTTGTTTCTTTCTGCAATTCTCTTGCTTCTTTCTGTATCCCTCTTGCCTCTTTCTCTACCCCACTTCTCCCTTTCTGTACCTCTGTTGCTTCTTTCTGCACTTCTCTTGCTTCTTTCTGCACCTCTGTCCCTTCTTTCTGTAACCCTTGTGCCTCTTTCACACCCCTCTTCCCGCACCCCTCTCACCTCTTTCTGCACCTCTGTTCCTTCTTTCTGCACTTCTTTTGTTTCTTTCTGCACCTCTCGCTTATTTCTGCACCTATTTTGCCTCTTTCTGCACCCCTCTTCCCTCTTTCTGCACCCCTCTTGCCTCTTCGTGCACCCCTCTTGCCTCTTTCTGCACCTCTGTTCTTTCTTTCTGTACATTTTTTGTTTCTTTCTGCACCTCGCTTCTTTCTGCACCCCTTTTACCTCTTTCTGCACCCCTATTCCCTCTTTCTGCACCCCGCTTCCCTCTTTCTGCACCCCTCTTCCCTCTTTTTGCACCCCTCTTGACTCTTTCTGCACCTCTGTTGCTTCTTTCTGCACTCCTCTTGCTTCTTTCTACACCTCTCTTGCTTCTTTCTGCACCACTTGTGCCTCTTTCACACCCCTTTTCCCTCTTTCTGCACCCCTCTTGCCTCTTTCTGCACCTCTGTTCCTTCTTTCTGCACTTCTTTTGTTTCTTTCTGCACCTCTCTCGTTTCTTTCTGTTTCCCTCTTGCCTCTTTCTCCACCCCACTTCCCCCTTTCTGCATCTTTGTTGCTTCTTTATGCATTTCTCTTGCTTCTTTCTGCATCTCTCTTGCTTCTTTCTTCACCCCTTGTGCCTCTTTCTGCACCCCTCATCCCTCTTTCTGCACTCCTCTTGCCTCTATCTCCACCCATCATCCCTCTTTCTGCACCCCTCTTGCCTCTTTCTGCACCTCTGTTCCTTCTTTCTGCACTTCTTTCGTTTCTTTCTGCACGTCTCTTGCTTCTTCTGCACCCCTCGTGCCTCTTTCTGCACCCCGCTTCCCTCTTTTTGCACCCCTCTTGACTCTTTCTGCAGCTCTGTTGCTCGTTTCTGCACTCCTCTGGCTTCTTTCTACACCTCTGTTGCTTCTTTCTGCACCACTTGTGCTTTTTACTGCACCCCTCTTCCCTCTTTCTGCACCCCTCTTGCCTCTTCCTGCACCTCTGTTCCTTCTTTCTGCACTTCTTTTGTTTCTTTCTGCACCTCTCTTGCTTCTTTCGGCACTCCTCTTGCCACTTTCTCCACCCCTGTTCCACCTTTTTGTATCTCTGTTGCTTCTTTCTGCATTTCTCTTGCCTCTTTCTCCACCCCTCATCCCTCTTTTTGCACCTCTGTTTCTTCTTTCTGCACTTCTCTTGCTTCTTTCTGCAACTCTGTCCCTTCTTTCTGCAACCCTTGTGCCTCTTTCTGCACCCCTCTTCCCTCTTTCTGCACCCCTCTTAGCTCTTTCTGCACCTCTGTTCCTTCTTTCTGCACTTCTTTTGTTTCTTTCTGCACCTCTCATTTCTTTCTGCACCCATTTTGCCTCTTTCTGCACCCCTCTTCCCTCTTTCTGCACCCTTCTTGCATCTTTCTGCACTTCTTCTGTTTCTTTCTGCAGCTTTCCTGCTTCTTTCTGCACCCCCTTGCCTCTTTCTGCACCCATTCACCCTCTTTCTGCACCTCTCTTGCCACTTTCTCCATCCCTGTTCCCCCTTTTTGCATCTCTGTTGCTTCTTTCTGCACTTTTCTTGCTTCTTTCTCTACCTCTCATCCCTCTTTCTGCACCTCTGTTCCTTCTTTCTGCACTTCTTTTGTTTCTTTCTGCAAATCTCTTCTTTCTGCATGCCTCTTGCTTCTTTCTGTACCCCTCGTGTCTCTTTCACAGCCCTCTTCCTTCTTTCTGCACCCCTATTGCCTCTTTCTGCACCTCTCTTCCTTCTTTCTGCACTTCTTTTGTTTCTTTCTACACCTCTCTTGTTTCTTTCGGTATCCCTCTTGCCTCTTTCTCTACCCCGCTTCCCCCTTTCTGCATCTCTGTTGCTTCTTTATGCATGCTCTTGCTTCTTTCTGCATCTCTCTTGCTTCTTTCTGCAACCCTCATCTCTCTTTCTGCACCCCTCCTGCCTCTTTCTGCACCTCTGTTCCTTCTTTCTGCCCTTCTTTTGTTTCTTTCTGCACCTGTCTTGCTTCTTTCTGCACCCCTCTTGCCTCTTCCTCCACTCCTCTTCCCCCTTTCTGCATCTCTGTTGCTTCTTTCTGCTTTTCTCTTGTCTCTTTCTCAACCCCTCTTCCCTCTTTCTGCACCTCTGTTGCTTTTTTCTGCACCTCTCTTGCTTCTTTCTGCACCCCTCGTGCCTATTTCACACCCCTCTTACAGCACCCCTCTTGCCTCTTTCTGCACCTCTGTTCCTTCTTTCTGCACTCATCTTACTTCTTTCTACACCTCTCTTGCTTCTTTCTGCACCTCTTGTGCCTCTTTCACACCCCTTTTCCCTCTTTCTGCACCCCCCTTGCCTCTTTCTGCACCTCTGTTCCTTCTTTCTGCACTTCTTTTGTTTCTTTCTGCACCTCTCACTTCTTTCTGCACCCCTCCTGCCTCTTTCTGTACCTCTGTTCCTTCTTTCTGCCCTTCTTTTGTTTCTTTCTGCACCTCTCCTGCTTTCTGCACCCCTCTTGCCTCTTTCTCCACCCCTTTTTCCCCTTTCTGCATCTCTGTTGCTTCTTTCTGCACTTCTCTTGTCTCTTTCTCCACCCCTCTTCCCTCTTTCTGCACCCCTTTTGCTTCTTTCTGCACCTCTCTTGCTTCTTTCTGCACCCCTCGTCCTTTTTCACACCCCTCTTCCCGCACCCCTCTTGCCTCTTTCTGCACCTCTGTTCCTTCTTTCTGCACTTCTTTTGTTTCTTTCTGCACCTCTCACTTCTTTCTGCACCCATTTTGCCTTTTTCTGCACCCCTCTTCCCTCTTTCTGCACCCTTCTTGCATCTTTCTGCACCTCTGTTCCTTCTTTCTGCACTTCTTCTGTTTCTTTCTGCAGCTTTCCTGCTTCTTTCTGCACCCCCTTGCCTCTTTCTGCACCCATTCACCCTCTTTCTGCACCCCTCTTGCCACTTTCTCCATCCCTGTTCCCCCTTTTTGCATCTCTGTTGCTTCTTTCTGCACTTTTCTTGCCTTTTTCTCTACCTCTCATCCCTCTTTCTGCAACTCTGTCCCTTCTTTCTGCAACCCTTGCGCTTCCTTCTGCACCACTCTTCCCTCTTTCTGCACCCCTCTTAGCTCTTTTTGCAACTCTGTTCCTTCTTTCTGCACTTCTTTTGTTTCTTTCTGCAACTCTCTTGCTTCTTCCTGCATGCTTCTTGCTTCTTTCTGCACCCCTCGTGCCTCTTTCACACCCCTCTTCCCTCTTTCTGCACCCCTCTTGCTTCTTTCTGCACCTCTGTTCCTTCTTTTTGCACTTCTTTTCTTTCTTCCTGCACCTCTTTTGTTTCTTTCTGTATCCCTCTTGCCTCTTTCTCTACCCCACTTTCCCCTTTCTGCATCTCTGTTGCTTCTTTCTGCACCTCTGTCCCTTCATTCTGTAACACTTGTGCCTCTTTCTGCACCCCTCTTGCCTCTTCGTGCACCCCTCTTGCATCTTTCTGCACCTCTGTTCCTCCTTGCTGTACTTTTTTTGTTTCTTTCTGCACCTCTCGCTTCTTTATGCACCCCTTTTACATATTTCTGCACCCCTATTCCCTCTTTCTGCACCCCGCTTCCCTCTTTCTGCACCCCTCTTGCCTTCTTTCTGCACCCCTCTTCCCTTTTTTTGCACCCCTCTTGACTCTTTCTGCACCTCTGTTGCTTCTTTCTGCACTCCTCTTGCTTCTTTCTACACCTCTCTTGCTTCTTTCTGCACCTCTTGTGCCTCTTTCACAACCCATTTCCCTCTTTCTGCACCCCTCTTGCCTCTTTCTGAACCTCTGTTCCTTCTTTCTGCACTTCTTTTGTTTCTTTTTGCACCTCTCTTGTTTCTTTCTGTTTCCCTCTTGCCTCTTTCTCCACCCCACTTCCCCCTTTCTGCATCTTTGTTGCTTCTTTATGCATTTCTCTTGCTTCTTTCTGCATCTCTCTTGCTTCTTTCTGCACCCCTTGTGCCTCTTTCTGCACCCCTCATCCCTCTTTCTGCACTCCTCTTGCCTCTATCTCCACCCATCATCCCTCTTTCTGCACCCCTCTTGCCTCTTTCTGCACCTCTGTTCCTTCTTTCTGCACTCCTCTGGCTTCTTTCTACACCTCTCTTGCTTCTTTCTGCACCACTCGTGCTTCTTACTGCACCCCTCTTCCCTCTTTCTTCACCCCTCTTGCCTCTTCCTGCACCTTTGTTCCTTCTTTCTTCACTTCTTTTGTTTCTTTCTGCACCTCTCTTGCTTCTTTCGGCACTCCTCTTGCCACTTTCTCCACCCCTGTTCCACCTTTTTGTATCTGTTGCTTCTTTCTGCATTTCTCTTGCCTCTTTCTCCACCCCTCATCCCTCTTTTTGCACCTCTGTTTCTTCTTTCTGCACTTCTCTTGCTTCTTTCTGCAACTCTGTCCCTTCTTTCTGCAACCCTTGTGCCTCTTTCTGCACCTCTGTTCCTTCTTTCTGCACTTCTTTTGTTTCTTTCTGCAAATCCCTTCTTTCTGCATGCCTCTTGCTTCTTTCTGCACCCCTCGTGTCTCTTTCACACCCCTCTTCCTTCTTTCTGCATCCCTATTGCCTCTTTCTGCACCTCTCTTCCTTCTTTCTGCACTTCTTTTGTTTCTTTCTGCACCTCTCTTGTTTCTTTCGGTATCCCTCTTGCCTCTTTCTCTACCCCGCTTCCCCCTTTCTGCATCTCTGTTGCTTCTTTATGCATGCTCTTGCTTCTTTCTGCATCTCTCTTGCTTCTTTCTGCAACCCTCTTCCCTCCTTCTGCACCCCTCTTGCCTCTTTCTGCACCTCTGTTCCTTCTTTCTGCTCTTCTTTTGTTCTTTCTGCAGCTCTCATGCTTCTTTCTGTACCACCTTGCCTCTTTTTCCACCCCTCTTCCATCTTTCTGCACCCCTCGTGCCTCTCTCAGCACCCCTCTTCCCTCTTTTTGCACTCCTCTTGCTTATTTCTACACCTCTCTTGCTTCTTTCTGCACCACTCGTGCTTTATTCAGCACCCCTCTCCCTTCTTTCTGCAACCCTCTTGCCACTTTCTGCACCCCAGTTCCCCCTTTTTGCATCTCTGTTGCTTCTTTCTGCAGTTCTCTTGCCTCTTTCTCCACCCCTCACCCCTCTTTCTGCACCTCTGTTGCTTCTTTCTGCACTTCTCTTGCTTCTTTCTTCACCAATGTCCAATCTTTCTGCAACCCTTGTACCTATTTCTGCACCCCTCATCCCTCTTTTTATACCCCTCTTGCCTCTTTCTGCACCTCTGTTCCTTCTTGCTGTACTTCTTTTGTTTCTTTCTGCAACTCTATTGCTTCTTTCTGCATGCCTCTTGCTTCTTTCTGCACCCCTCGTGCCTCTTTCACACCCCACTTTCCCCTTTTTGCATCTATGTTGCTTCTTTGTGCATTTCTCTTGCTTCTTTCTGCATCTCTCTTGCTTGTTTCTGCACCCCTCGTGCCTCTTTCTGCACCCCTCATCACTCTTTCTGCACTCCTCTTGCCTCTTTCTCCACCAATCATCCCTCTTTCTGCACCTCTGTTGCTTCTTTCGGCACTTCTCTTGCTTCTTTCTGCA
Source organism: Calotriton arnoldi (assembly GCA_963921515.1). Taxonomy (NCBI): domain Eukaryota; kingdom Metazoa; phylum Chordata; class Amphibia; order Caudata; family Salamandridae; genus Calotriton; species Calotriton arnoldi. The sequence continues at coordinate 258,518 of CAWUFW010011746.1, forward strand.
CCTCTGTTTCTTATTTCTGTACTTCTTTTGTTTCTTTCTGTACCTCTCTTGTTTCTTTCTGTATCCCTCTTGCCTCTTTCTCCACCCCAGTTCCCCCTTTTCTGTATCTCTCTTGCTTCTTTTTGCACCCCTTGTGCCCCTTTCTCCACCCCTCATCCCTCTTTCTGCACTCCTCTTGCCTCTTTCTCCAACCATCATCCCTCTTTCTTCATTTCTGTTGCTTCTTTTTGCACTTCTCTTGCCTCTTTCTCCACCCCTCATCCCTCTTTCTGCACCTCTGTTTCTTCTTTCTGCACTTCTCTAGCTTCTTTCTGCACCTCTGTCCCTTCTTTCTGTAACCCTTGTGCCTCTTTCTGCACCCCTCTTCCATCTTTCTGCACCCCTCTTGCCTCTTTCTGCACCTCTGTTCCTTCTTTCTGCACTTCTTTTATTTCTTTCTGTAACTCTCTTGCTTCTTTCTGCAGGCCTCTTGGTTCTTTCTGCACCACTCGTGCCTCTTTTAGACCCCTCTTCCATCTTTCTGCACACTTCTTGCCTCTTTCTGCACCTCTGTTCCTTCTTTCTGCACTTCTTTTGTTTCTTTCTGCAACTCTCTTGCTTCTTTCTGCACGCCTCTTGCTTCTTTCTGCACCCCTGGTACCACTTTCACTCCCCTCTTCCCTCTTTCTGCACCCCTCTTGCCTATTTCTGCACCTCCGTTCCTTCTTTCTGCACTTCTTTTGTCTCTTTCTGAACCTCTCTTGTTTCTTTCTGTTTCCCTCTTTCCTCTTTCTCCACTCCACTTCCCTCTTTCTGCACCCCTCTTGCCTCTTTCTGAACCTCTGTTTCTTCTTTCTGCAGTTCTTTTGTTTCTTTCTGCAACTCTCCTGCTTCTTTCTACATGCCTCTTGCCTCTTTCTGCACTTCTCATGCATCTTTCGCACCCCTCTTCCCTCTTTCTGCACCCCTCTTGCCTCTTTCTGCACTCCTTTTGTTTCTTTCTACACTCCTTTTGTTTCTTTCTGCAATTCTCTTACTTCTCTCTGTATCCCTCTTGCCTCTTTCTCTACCCCACTTCCCCCTTTCTGCACCTCTTTTGCTTCTTTCTGTACTTCTCTTGCTTATTTCTGCACCCCTGTCCCTTCTTTCTGTAACCCTTGTGCCTCTTTCACACCCCTCTTCCCGCACCCCTCTTGCCTCTTTCTGTACCTGTGTTCCTTCTTTCTGCACTTCTTTTGTTTCTTTCTGCACCTCTCACTTCTTTCTGCACCCCTTTTGCCTCTGTCTGCACCCCTCTTCCCTCTTTCTGCACCCCTCTTGCCTCTTCCTGCACCCCTCTTGCCTCTTTCTGCACCTCTGTTCCTTCTTTGTGCACTTCTTTTGTTTCTTTCTGCACGTCTCTTGCTTCTTTCTGCACCCCTCGTGCCTTTTTCTGCACCCCTCTTCCCTCTTTTTGCACCCCTCTTGACTCTTTCTGCACCTCTGTTGCTTATTTCTGCACTCCTCTTGCTTCTTTCTACATCTCTCTTGCTTCTTTCTGCACCACTCGTGCTTCTTTCTGCACCCCTCTTCCCTCTTTCTGCACCCATCTTGCCTCTTTCTGCACCTCTGTTCCTTCTTTCTGCACTTCTTTTGTTTCTTTCTGCACCTCTCTTGCTTCTTTATGCACTCCTCTTGCCACTTTCTCCACCCCTGTTCCACCTTTTTGCATCTCTGTTGCTTCTTTCTGCACATCTCTTGCCTCTTTCTCCACCCCTCATCCCTCTTTCTGCACCTCTGTTGCATCTTTCTGCACTTCTCTTGCTTCTTTCTGCACCTATATCCCTTCTTTCTGCAACCCTTGTGCCTCTTTCTGCACCCCTCTTCCCTCTTTCTGCACCCCTCTTAGTACTTTCTGCACCTCTGTTCCTTCTTTCTTCACTTCTTTTGTTTCTTTCTGCAAATCTCTTCTTTCTGCACACCACTTGCTTCTATCTGCACCCCTCGTGCCTCTTCCACAACCCTCTTCCCTCTTTCTGCACCCCTCTTGCCTCTTTCTGCACCTCTGTTCCTTCTTTCTGCACTTCTTTTTTTTCTTTCTGCGCCTCTCTTGTTTCTTTCTGTATCCCTCTTGCCCCTTTCTCCACCCCAATTTCCCCTTTCTGCATCTCTGTTGCTTCTTTATGCATTTCTCTTGCTTCTTTCTACACCCCTCCTGCCTCTTTCTGTACCCCTCATCCCTCTTTTTGCACTCCTCTTGCCTCTTTCTGCAACCCTCTTCCCTCTTCCTGCATCCCTCCTGCCTCTTTCTGCACCTCTGTTCCTTCTTTCTGCCCTTCTTTTGTTTCTGTCTGCACTACTCTTGCTTCTTTCTGCACCCCTCTTGCCTCTTTCTCCACCCTTCTTCCTTCTTTCTGCATCTCTTTTGCTTCTTTCTGCACTTCTCTTGTCTCTTTCTCCACCCTTCTTCCTTCTTTCTGCACCTCTGTTGCTTCTTTCTGCACCTCTCTTGCTTCTCTCTGCACCCCTCATGCCTGTTTTGTGAGAAGTTGGCCTGGTATATGCTGTCCACTAGTTCTAGTGGGCACCTTGCACCAGTCCAAACAACCCCTTATGGAGATAGGTTAAAGACAACCTTTATTGAAAGCTATCCTAGTGGTAGCTATGGAGAGCAGCCTTCAGGCTAAGTCTTGAAGGAATGTAAAGCAGCTTGTTTTACCAGTCTATAATCTCTTGAGTGACCAAATGAAAGAGGACCACACCAGGTATATATATAAAATATATGTATTTAGTCTTAAACACACCCCTCTAGTCTCTTTATGAGGCTAGAGTTCGAAGTACATAAGTTACAAGTCAGATATCAGCAGTATTTAGCACAATACATTTGAGCCCTAGGGGCGTACCAAACCATATACTAAAATAGTGGTATAAGAACCACGACTAAACTAGACACAAGGCCTAGAGCCTGTAGAAGTGCTTGGACCCCAAGGAACCACCCAAGGTAGTGACACAGAGGACCCAAGGGGGACGCGTGCAGTGTGAGAACACAGCTGCGAGCCACCGTTGACTTCTATGGGGAAAGTCGCGGTTGGATTTTTCAAAGGAAAGGACACTTAGAGGAGGACTTGGAGCAAACCCCTTTAGAACTAGGCAGTTCTAGAGTCAATACCCATGGGAGCACTGGAGTACTTGAGTTACCTCACCCAGGGAAGCCGGGTGCATAGGTGTCTTGAGGCGTCGGGTTTCGTCATCGTTTTCAATGGCGATCTGCTGCAGCAGGCTGCTGGCGACCAAGTCGAAAGTGTCCGGGTGGATCCAAGAGTGGATCGCAGATCTGAAGGACCTGAAAGCAGAGGGGACAGAGTCTGGGTCACTAGCCAGTGACCAGGAAGGCGATGAGCAGATGCCCACCGATGTCGGGTGCTTCAGGTAGGTTGACAGTCATCTTGACTCTTCAGCCACGAGGTCCAGGAGGCATCGACGACAACCAGGAGCAATATTCCAGCTGTCCCATGAAGTCTGTCGATTGCTGCGGTGTTGTCGACCAGATTGGACCCAACAAGCCTTGGCAATGGCAAGTCATGTGGAAACAAAGAAAGGATGTTGATGCAGACCAGCAAGGTCTGGGGAACTCACCCAGTGACGGTAAGTCAGGGCACGTCTGGAGCAACCAGGAAAGCCCAAGCAGAAGAAGATTTGCCTTTGGGAGGGCCCACTAGCCAACAGACTAGCGACCGCAAAGGGGCCTTGAGTGGATGCACTTGGAACTGGCTCACAGGACACTCATGGAGTGGAGGCCAATGATCTTCGGTGCAGTTGGTGCTGGAGGTGGGGGCTACTCGGAGCCCAAAGCACAACTTTGTGGAAGACCAGGAAGAGGATGCACTTGCAAAAGTTCTTGGTTTCCAGGGGTCACGGTTCCATGTTACCCACGACAGCTACGTGCCTCAGCTTCTCTGGGGTCTCAGGGCAGCCTCGGGGAAGTCTGGAAATCCACCTCTGGTGTTGCAAAGACTTCTGCGTCCGGCGGGAGCTTCAGCGATGCAGACTGGACAATTGCTTCTTAGGTGCCTGCCAAGCAGGGGAGTCACTCCTTGACCCCAAGGGAGATTCTTCAGTCCTCTAATCTTGAAGTAGAGCGTCGAAGGTCCAGGATTCGGCTTCAGAGTTTCGTCCAGGGTAATCTAAAGTCCTAAGGACTGGGGTCCCATACTTATACCAAGTTAGGGGGTTGGACATACTCTGGGGACCCACCTATGGGAGGGTCAGGGAAGAGGGGTGGTTACACCCATTCCCTTTGTCCAGTTTCACGCCAGAGCAGGGGCAGGTAGCCCCTGCAACCGGTTTGAACTGGACTATGCACAGGGACACCAATTGTGCCCCCAGTGCAGGATTTCAAAGCACCAGAGAGTGCTCCCGCCCAGCCCCAATACACACTATCCTGTCTGGGGAGGTGGTTACACCTCCCTTCGACAGGAAACCTATTGTCCAGGCCTCCCCTGCCGGAGTTTCAGTCAGCAGCAGGAGGCCAGACCCGTGTCTGTGGCAGCGGCATCCATTTTGTGATGCCAGGGCTCTGTAAAGTTAATACCGGGTAGGCCGGTGTGTACATGTCTCTCCCTCTAGAAGGGTGGAATGCTACCCCCGCCACCAGAACTGGTGGGGGGGGTAGTATTCCAAGTTGTTTGACACCAAACACGACATGTTTCCGTGCAGCCATCCCAAAGTTAGCATTTAACGCGAGGTTATAATGCACTTAAGAGTATATGGTCAGGCTGCACCACAAACAGCACCAGAGGATTGACTCCGAATGCTGCAGAGGGGCTCTGCTCATGCAGGGGCACCCTCTCACATAAAAACCAAGCACTCTGCCTTCAGGATTGTTAAGGCCTGCCATAGGAGTGACTTATAGGTTTATATGTGTGTGCAATGGTAGTGATATAGGTAGCCTATACCACAGTAAGGGGTGCATGCACCACCTTACCCAGGCTGCAGTAGCAGACCTGTGGTGTCATTTTGGAGGGCCTTCCAGGGGTGGCACAATACATGCTTCAGCCCCTGGTAGGCCTCTGGGGTGTCTATGCCCTTGGTACCTAGTATACCACATACTAGGGACTTATAAGGGCACCCCAGAATCCAATCTGGGATGTACCTAAAGTACATGGAATCAATTTAGAGAGGAAGCAGCTAGGCTGGGGTCCTGAATAGCAGGGCCCCAGCCAGACTAAAGTCGAAAAACAGTGATACACCAGCAAAAAAGTGGGGGTAACCATAAGAGGCAGATCCTACTCTCCTACACAACCCCCCCAAACGCAGGGACATTAAACTAACCTTGACCAGTTAAGTCTTCATGTTCTAAGTGGAAATATCTGGAGAGTCCATCTGCATTGGCATGGTTACTCCCAGGTCTATGTTCCACTGTATAGTCCATCCCCTGTAGGGAAATGGACCACCTCAAAACTTTGGGGTTTTCACCCTTCATCTGTTTTAGCCATAAGAGGGGCTTGTGGTCTGTTTGAACAAGGAAGTGAGTGCCAAACAAGTATGGCTGCAGCTTCTTCAGAGCCCAGACCACAGCAAAGGCCTCCTTCTCTATGGCTGACCAACGTTTCTCTCTGGGGGTCAGCCTTCTGCTAATAAAAGCTAATGGCTGATCCTGACCTTCATCATTCAACTGTGACAGTACAGCCCCTACCCCCAACTCAGATGCATCTGTTTGCACAATGAACTTTTTGGAGTAATCAGGACTTTGCAGAATGGGAGCAGTGCACCTGGCCTGCTTCAGGTCATCAAATGCCTTTTGACAGCTAACTGTCCACTGAACCTTTTTGGGCATTTTCTTAGAGGTTAAGTCATTCAGGGGTGTCACTATTGATCCATACCCCTTGACAAATCTTCTGTAGTACCCAGTCAGACCTAAAAAGGCTCTCACCTGAGTCTTGGTAGTGGGAGCAGCCCAGTCCATGATGGTCTGGATCTTGCTCTGCAATGATTGAACCTGGCCTCCACCCACAAGGTGGCCCATGTACACAACCTGACTCTGCCCTATCTGGCACTTTGTGGCCTTGATAGTTAGGCCTGCCTCCTGCAGGCCCTTCAAAACATTTCTGAGGTGGATCAGGTGATCCTCCCAGGTGGAGCTAAAGACAGCAATATCATCTAGATATGCTGCACTATAGGCTTCCAGACCTGTAAGGACTGTGTTCACCAACCTCTGAAAAGTGGCAGGTGCATTTTTGAAACCAAAGGGCATCACCACAAATTGGTAAAGCCCACCAGGGGTAGAAAATGCAGTTTTTGGCTTTCATCTTCAGCTAGTCTGATCTGCCAGTAGCCAGCTGTTAGGTCAAATGTGCTTAGATACTTGGCTGAGGCCAAAGTGTCTATTAGCTCATCTGCCCTTGGGATTGGATGAGCATCAGTCCTAGTGATTGCATTGAGGCCTCTGTAGTCCACACAAAACCTCATCTCTCTCTTTCCATCTTTTGTGTGAGATTTTGGCACCAGGACCACTGGACTAGCCCAAGGGCTATCTGAAGGCTCAATGACACCCAGTTCCAACATTTTCTGGACTTCTGTCCTGATACAGTCCCTGACCTGGTCAGGTTGCCTGTAAATCTTACTTTTAACAGGCACACTGTCCCCAGTGTCCACTTCATGAGTGCACCAGGTGGTCTGACTTGGAGTCAGAGAAAACATGTGTCTGAACTGATTGAGCACCTGTCTACAATCAGTTTGCTGCTGGGCAGTGAGGCTGCCTGCCAAGGCTACACCATCCACTGACCCATCATCAGGGTTCTGAGAGAGCAGGTCAGGGAGAGGGTCACTCTCCTCCTCCTGGCCCTCATCAGCTGCCATGAGCAAGCCCATGTCAGCCCTGTCCACATATGGCTTCAGCCCGTTGACATGGAGCACCCTGTGGGGGCTCCTGGTAGTTCCCAGGTCTACCAGATAGGTAACCTCTCCCTTCTGTTCAACAATTGTATGGGGGCCACTCCACTTGTCTTGGAGGGCTGCTGGGGCCACTGGCTCCAGCACCCACACTTTCTGCCCTGGCTGGTAAACAGTCAGCACAGCCTTTTGGTCATGCCAGGCTTTCTGTAATTCCTGGCTAGCCTCAAGGTTTTTGGTTGCCTTTTTCATATACTCAGCCATCCGGGAGCGGAGACCAAGTACATAGTCCACTATGTTCTGTTTAGGGGTTTGAGAGGTAACTCCCAACCTTCCTTCACCAGACACAATGGACCCCTAAAAGGATGGCCAAACAAAAGTTCAAAAGGGCTGTAGCCAACCCCCTTCTGAGGCACCTCCCTGTATGCAAATAAAAGGTAGGGCAAGAGTATGTCCCATCTTCGCCTAAGATTTTCTGGGAGCCCTTTAATCATGCCCTTCAAGGTTTTGTTGAATCTCTCAACTAAACCATTGCATTGTGGGTGATAGGGTGTGGTGAACTTATAAGTCACTCCACACTCCTTCCACATTGCAGTCAAGTAACTGGACATAAAGTTTGCATCTCTGTCAGATACTACCTCCTTAGGAAAGCCCACTCTTGAGAAAATTCCCAGGAGGGCCCTTGCCACCACAGGAGCTGTAGTGGTCCTAAGGGGAATGGCTTCTGTGTACCTGGTGGCATGGTCCACCACCACCAGGATAAACCTGTGCCCAGATGCTGTTTGGGGATCCATGGGACCAACTATGTCAATCCCCACCCTCTCAAAGGGAACCCCCACCACAGGTAGTGGTATCAGGGGGGCCTTTGTGGTGCCACCTGCCTTCCCACTGGCTTGGCAGGTTACACAGGAGTGACAAAACTCCTTGGTGTCTTCAGACTTGTGGGGCCAGTGAAAGTGAGGGACAATTCTGTCCCAAGTCTTGTTCTGGCCCAGGTGACCTGCTAAGGGAATATCATGGGCTAGTGTCAATAGGAAGCCCCTGAACTTCAGAGGTATAACCAACCTCCTGGCTGCTCCAGGCTTGGGGTCTCTACTCTCTGAGTACAAGAGTCCATCATCCCAATACACAGTATGGGGACCACTAGCTTTCCCAGCAGCCTCAGCAGCAGCCTGCTGTCTGAGGGGTTCAAGAGAGGGGCAGTTCAGCTGCTCCTGGCTCAGATCTTCCCTGGAAGGGCCCCCTGTCCCCAAGAACTCAACCTGATCAGGTTCAAGCTCCTCGGGGACAGTTCCTTCTTCAGGCCTGAGATCAGCTTCCTCAAAAGTCTGATCTTCCTCCTGAGCCAAGGGGGAAGGCACTGCCTTAACCCTACTGCTCCTTCTCTTGGGAGGCACCTGGTCCATTATTCCAGAATCCAGGGCCTGGTCAGCTTTTGACATTTTTGCCTGTGACCTAGTCACAGCAAAGACATGTGCAGGGATCCCTAGCATTTCTGCATGTTTCCTGAGCTCCACCTCTGCCCAAGCTGAGGTTTCAAGATCACTGCCAAGCAAGCATTCAACTGGAAGGTCTGCACTCACCACAACCTTCTTAAGGCCAGTTACCCCTCCCCAGGAGAAGTTAACAACTGCCAGAGAATGGTCTGTTCTGACATTGCTAGCATTGGTCACTTGGTACATTTCACCAAGTATAATCTGCCCAGGATCCACAAGATCTTGTGTCACCATGGTGACACTTGCTCCTGTGTCCCTGTATGCCAAAGCCTCCCTTCCATTAATTAAAGGCTGCTGTCTGTATTTGCCCAAATTAGTGGGACTCACAAAGGGGGACATATCCATGCCCCCATCACAGACTAGGACAGCCTGAGTTGGCACTCTGACTAGGCCAGAGTCCATCTCAGTACCCAGGGTCAACCCTACTAAACCCTTATTCTGAGTGTTTCCACCACCACTTGTAGCTGGACTAGGGGGAACAGTTGCCTTAGGGGCATTGGTGGCTGGATTGGAGTCTTTGGACTTGGTGCAATCACTGGTCCAGTGAGTCTTTTGCTTACAGACTTTGCACCATGGTTTCTTTTGGCCTTTTCCTTTATTAGATTGGGAATCCCCACCTGAAGAAGATTTTTAGGGGCCTTGTGAAGACTTCTGGTCTTTACCCTTCTCCCCACCCTTATCAGAGTTTTTGGAATCTTGCTTCTTCTGGTCACCACCTTGGTTCTGTACTTTCTGCTTCACCCTGGTTCTGACCCATTTGTCTGCCTTCTTTCCCAATTCTTGGGGAGAGGTCAGATCAGAGTCAACCAGGTACTGATGTAGCAACTGATTCTGACAGTTATTAAGAATCTGCTCCCTCATGATTAAATTATAAAATCCTTTGAAGTCACACACCTTACTGCCCAGTAACCAGCCTTCCAGAGCCTTGGTAGCACAATCTACAAAGTCCACCCAGTCCTGTGTCTGTGCCTTTTGGGTATCTCTGAACTTTAACCTGTATTGCTCAGTGGTTAGGCCAAACCCATCTATTAGGGCACTCTTCAGGACTTGATAATCATCAGCATCCTCTTCTCTTACAGTGAGGAGCTTGTCTCTACCTTTGTCTGCAAAGGAGAGCCACAAGATTGCTGCCCACTGCTCCTGAGGGACCCTCTGTACTTTACAGGTCCTCTCCAGTGCAGTAATCCATTTGTGGATGTCATCCCCACTCTGGTAGGGAGGGACAATCTTGCTCAGGTTTTTATGGTCATAAGACCTTTCCCTACCACTAAGGAAGTTGCTGCCACCATGGGACTCTAGTCCCAACTTTCTACTTGGTCTATGAAGCTCTAGGGACTCCCTATCTATAGCCAACTGCCGTTTTCTGATTCTCAACTGAGCTTCCTCATACTTGAGCAGTCTGTCCTTCCTTTCATGAGAGGTTTCCCTTCTACAAGAGGAAACAGAGGTCCCTACTGAGGTGTCAGAATGGTTAGACTCCTGAGAAGGAGATCTGGGCCTTCTAGGCACACTCACAACTCTTCCTGCTGGGACAAAGGGGAGGTCATTCTGATCCTCCTCCTCATCTGCAGGAGGAGCTGCATTTTCCAGGGCAAGGTCATTGTCACCTTCCTGGCCAGTTTCAGAGGTCAGGTCCTGGGTATTTTCACCCCTGGTCCCTTCCTCATCTTCTGCCCCACCCTCTCTGCCTACCCTTGCAGACCCTATAGGTCTTCTGAGGTCATCTAGCAGAAGCATCTCCATGAGACGTTGGGTGTTGGCACTTTTGCCTGTTTTCAGCTTCCTAATCTTGCACAACTCTCTCAATTCCAAGAATGGGAGGTTGTCATATTTGGATGGCAGGAGCCCACTGGTTCCTGGCAGTGAAGACATTACTAGTGAGGTGTGGTGTATGCACTACCTACTCTAGTGTGGCCTACTAAACTCTCTTGAGTTGTAGAAAGGGTGTGCCAAGCCCTTGACACACAACTCTAAGTTCAGTAGAACTTACTGTATTTCTAAGCTTGAATTTATATGTACCTTAGGTACCCTTAGTGGTTTTCAGTTGATCAATTCAATTGAGATTATCTGGTAAAAGAATAGCAAGCTGGAATCCCACACGCTGCACACCAATGTGAGAAGTTGGCCTGGTATATGCTGTCCACCAGTTCTAGTGGGCACCTTGCACCAGTCCAAACAACCCCGTATGGAGATAGGTTAAAGACAACCTTTATTGAAAGCTATCCTAGTGGTAGCTATGGAGAGCAGCCGTCAGGCTAAGTCTTGAAGGAATGTAAAGCAGCTTGTTTTACCAGTCTATAATCTCTTGAGTGACCAAATGAAAGAGGACCACACCAGGTATATATCTAAAATATATGTATTTAGTCTTAAACACACCCTCTAGTCTCTTTTTGAGGCTAGAGTTCGAAGTACATAAGTTACAAGTCAGATATCAGCAGTATTTAGCACAATACACGTTTGAGCCCTAGGGGCGTACCAAACCATATACTAAAATAGTGGTATAAGAACCACGACTGAACTAGACACAAGGCCTAGAGCCTGTAGAAGTGCTTGGACCCCAAGGAACCACCCAAGGTAGTGACACAGGGGACCCACGGGGGACGCGTGCAGTGTGGAACACAGCTGCGAGCCACCGTTGACTTCTATGGTGAAAGTCGCGGTTGGATTTTTAAAAGGAAAGGACACTTAGAGGAGGACTTGGAGCAAACCCCTTTAGAACTAGACAGTTCTAGAGTCAATACCCACGGGAGCACCGGAGTACTCGAGTTACCTCACCCAGGGAAGCCGGGTGCATAGGTGTCTTGAGGCGTCGGGTTTCGTCTTCAATGGCAATCTGCTGCAGCAGGCTGCTGGCGACCAAGTCGAAAGTGTCCGGGTGGATCCAAGAGTGGATCGAAGATCTGAAGGACCTGAAAGCAGAGGGGAGAGAGTCTGGGTCACTAGCCAGTGACCAGGAAGGCGATGAGCAGATGCCCACCGATGTCGGGTTCTTCAGGTAGGTTGACAGTCATCTTGACTCTTCAGCTACGAGGTCCAGGAGGTGTCGACAACAACCAGGAGCTGGATTCGAGCTGTCCCACGATGTCTGTCGATTGCTCCGGTATCGGCGACCGGATTGGACCCAACAACCCTTGGCAACGGCAAGTCACGTGGAAACAAAGAAAGGACGTTGATGCAGACCAGCAAGGTCTGGGGGACTCACTCAGCGAGGGTAAGTCAGGGCACGTCTGGAGCAACCAGCAAAGCCCAAGCAGAAGAAGAGTTGCCTTTGGGGGGGCCCACTAGCCAACGGACTAGCGACCGCAAAGGGGCCTCAAGGGGACGCACTTGGAGCTGGCTCACAGGACACTCGTGGAGTGGAGGCCAGTGATCTTTGGTGCAAATGGTGCTGGAGGCGGTGGCTAGTAGGAGCCCAAAGCACAACTTTGTGGGAGACCAGGAAGAGGATGCACTTACAAAAGTTCTTGGTGTCCAGGGGTCACGGTTCCACGTTACCCATGACAGCTACGTGCCTCAGCTTCACTGGGGTCTCAGGGCAGCCTCGGTGAAGTCTGGAAATCTACCTCTGGTGTTGCAAAGACTTCGGCGTCCGGCGGGAGCTTCAGCGATGCAGACCGGACAATTGCTTCTTAGGTGCCTGCCAAGCAGGGGAGTCACTCCTTGACCCCAAGGGAGATTCTTCAGTCCTCTAATCTTGAAGTAGAGCGTTGAAGGTCCAGGATTCGGCTTCAGAATTTCATCCAGGTTAATCTAAAGTCCTAAGGACTGGGGTCCCATACTTATACCAAGTTAGGGGGTTGGACATACTCTGGGGACCCACCTATGGGAGGGTCAGGGAAGAGGGGTGGTTACACCCATTCCCTTTGTCCAGTTTCACACCAGAGCAGGGGCAGGTAGCCCCTGCAACCGGTTTGAACTGGACTATGCACAGGGACACCAATTGTGCCCCCAGTGCAGGATTTCAAAGCACCAGAGGGTGCTCCCGCCCAGCCCCAATACACACTATCCTGTCTGGGGAGGTGGTTACACCTCCCTTTGACAGGAAACCTATTGTCCAGGCCTCCCCTGCCGGAGTTTCGGTCAGCAGCAGGAGGCCAGACCCGTGTCTGTGGCAGCGGCATACATTTTGTGATGCCAGGGCTCTGTAAAGTTAATACCGGGTAGGCCGGTGTGTACATGTCTCTCCCTCTAGAAGGGTGGAATGCTACCCCCGCCACCAGAACTGGCGGGGGGTAGTATTCCAAGATGTTTGACACCAAACACGACATGTTTCCGTGCAGCCATCCCAAAGTTAGCATTTAACTCGAGGTTATAATGCACTTAAGAGTATATGGTCAGGCTGCACCACAATCAGCACCAGAGGATTGACTCCGAACGCTGCAGAGGGGCTCTGCTCATGCAGGGGCACCCTCTCACATAAAAACCAAGCACTCTGCCTTCAGGATTGTTAAGGCCTGCCATAGGAGTGACTTATAGGTTTATATGTGTGTGCAATGGTAGTGATATAGGTAGCCTATACCACAGTAAGGGGTGCATGCACCACCTTACCCAGGCTGCAGTAGCAGACCTGTGGTGTCATTTTGGAGGGCCTTCCAGGGGTGGCACAATACATGCTTCAGCCCCTGGTAGGCCTCTGGGGTGTCTATGCCCTTGGTACATAGTATACCATATACTAGGGACTTATAAGGGCACCCCAGAATCCAATCTGGGATGTACCTAAAGTACATGGAATCAATTTAGAGAGGAAGCAGCTAGGCTGGGGTCCTGAATAGCAGGGCCCCAGCCAGACTAAAGTCGAAAAACAGTGATACACCAGCAAAAAAGTGGGGGTAACCATAAGAGGCAGATCCTACTCTCCTACATGTTCCACACCCCTCTTCCCACACCCCTCTTGCCTCTTTCTGCACCTCTCTTTCTTTTTTCTGCACTTCTTTCTTTCTGCACCTCTCACTACTTTCTGCACCCCTTTTGCCTATTTCTGCACCCCTCTTCCCTCTTTCTGCACCTTTGTTCCTTCTTTCTGCACTTCATCTGTTTCTTTCTGCAGCTCTCTTGCTTCTTTCTGCAACCCCTTGCCTCTTTCTCCACCCATCCACCCTCTTTCTGCACCCCTCTTGCCACTTTCTCCACCCCTGTTCCCCCTTTTTGCATCTCTGTTGCTTCTTTCTGCACCTCTCTTGCCTCTTTCTCCACTTCTCATCCCTCTTTCTGCACCTCTGTTGCTTCTTTCTGCACTTCTCTTACTTCTTTCTGCACCTTTGTCCCTTCTTTCTGCAACCCTTGTGCCTCCTTCTGCTCCCCTCTTCCCTCTTTCTGCACCCCTCTTAGCTCTTTCTGCACCTCTGTTCCTTCTTTCTGCACTTCTTTTGTTTCTTGCTGCAACTCTCTTGCTTCTTTCTGCACTTCTCTTTTTTCTTTCTCCACCCCTCTTCCTTCTTTCTGTACCCCTCGTGCATATTTCACACCCCTCTTCCTGTACCCCTCTTGCCTCTTTTTTGCACCTCTGTTCCTTCTTTCTGCACTTATTTTGTTTCTTTCTGCACCTCTCACTTCTTGCTGCACCCCTCTTCCCTTTTTCTGCACCCTTCTTGCCTCTTTCTGAATCTCTGTTCCTTTTTTCTGCACTTCTTCTGTTTCTTTCTGCAGCTCTCTTGCTTCTTTCTGCACCCCCTTGCCTCTTTCTCCACCCTCTTTCTGACCCCTCTTGCCACATTCTCCACCCCTGTTCCCCCTTTTTGCATCTCTGTTGCTTCTTTCTGCACTTCGCTTTCTTCTTTCTGCACCTCTGTACTTTCTTTCTGCAACCCTTATGCCTCCTTCTGCACCCCTCTTCCCTCTTTCTGCACACCTCTTAGCTCTTTCTGCACCTCTGTTCCTTCTTTCTGCACTTATTTTGTTTCTTTCTGCAACTCTCTTGCTTCTTTCTGAATGCCTTTTCCCTCTTTCTGCACCCCTCTTGCCTCTTTCTGCACCTCTGTCCCTACTTTTTGCACTTCTTTTGTTTCCTTCTGCACCTCTCTTGTTTCTTTCTGTATCCCTTTTGCCTATTTCTCTACCCCACTTTGCCCTTTCTGCATCTCTGTTGCTTCTTTATGCATTTCTCTTGCTTATTTCTGCACCTCTCTTGCTTCTTTCTGCACGCCTCTTGGTTCTTTCTGCAACCCTCATGCCTCTTTCACACCTCTCTTCCCTCTTTCTGCACTCCTCTTGCCTCTTTCTGCATCTCTGTTCCTTCTTTCTGTACTTCATTTGTTTCTTTCTGCACCTCTCTTGTTTCTCTCTGTATCCCTCTTGCCTCTTTCTCCACCCCACTTCCCCCTTACTGCATCTCTCTTGCTTCTTTCTGTATGCCTTTTCCCTCTTTCTGCACCCCTCTTGCCTCTTTCTGCACCTCTGTTCCTTCTTTTTGCACTTCTTTTGTTTCTTTCTGCACCTCTCTTGTTTCTCTCTGTTTCCCTCTTGCCTCCTCTCCACCCCACTTCCCCCTTTCTGCACCCCTTGTGCATCTTTCTGCACCCCTCATGCCTCTTTCTGCACCCCTCATCCCTCTTTCTGTACTCCTCTTGCCTCTTTCTCCACCCATCATCCCTCTTTATTCACGTCTGTTGCTTCTTTCTGCACTTCTCTTGCTTCTTTCTGCACCTCTGTCCCTTCTTTCTGTAACCCTTGTGCCTCTTTCTGCACCTCTGTTCCTTCTTTCTGCACTTCTTTTGTTTCTTTCTGCACCTCTCTTGCTTCTTTCTGCACTCCTCTTGCCATTTTCTCCACCCCTGTTCCACCTTTTTGCATCTCTGTTGCTTTTTTCTGCACTTCTCTTGCCTCTTTCTCCACCCCTCATCCCTCTTTCTGCATCTCTGTTGCTTCTTTCTGCACTTCTCTTTTTTCTTTCTCCACCCCTCTTCCCTCTTTCTGCACCTCTCTTCTTTCTTTCTGCACCCCTCTTCCCTCTTTCTGCACCCCTCTTAGCTCTTTCTGCACCTCTGCTCCTTCTTTCTGCACTACTTTTGTTTCTTTCTGCAACTCTCTTGCTAATTTCTGTATGCCTTTTCCCTCTTTCTGCACCCCTCTTGCCTGTTTCTGTACCTCTGTTCCTTCTTTCTGTACTTCTTTTGTTTCTTTCTGTACCTCTCTTGTTTCTCTCTGTATCCCTCTTGCCTCCTCTCCACCCCACTTCCCCCTTCCTGCATCTCTTTTGCTTCTTTCTGCACCCCTCGTGCCTCATTCTGCACCCCTCATCCCTCTTTCTGTACTCCTCTTGCCTCTTTATCCACCCATCATCCCTCTTTCTTCACTTCTGTTGCTTCTTTCTGCACTTCTCTTGCCTCTTTCTCCACCTCTTTCTGCACCTCTGTTCCTTCTTTCTGCACTTCTCTTGCTTCTTTCTGCACCTCTGTCCCTTCTTTCTGTAACCCTCAGGCCTCTTTCTTCACCCCTCTTCCCTCTTTCTGCACCCCTCTTGCCTCTTTCTGCACCTCTGTTCCTTCTTTCTGCACTTCTTTTATTTCTTTCTGCAACTCTCTTGCTTCTTTCTGTAGGCCTCTTGGTTCTTTCTGCACTACTCGTGCCTCTTTCAGACCCCTCTTCCATCTTTCTGCACCCCTCTTGCCTCTTTCTGCACCTCTGTTCCTACTTTCTGCACTTCTTTTGTTTCTTTCTGCAAATCTCTTGCTTCTTTCTGCACGCCTCTTGCTTCTTGCCTCTTGCTTCTTTCTGCACCCCTGGTGCCTCTTTCACACCCCTCTTCCGTCTTTCTGCACCCCTCTTGCCTCTTTCTGCACCTCTGTTCCTTCTTTCTGCACTTCTTTTGTTTCTTTCTGCACCTCTCTTGTTTCTGTCTGTTTCCATCTTGCCTCTTTCTCTACCCCACTTTCCCCTTTCTGCATCTCTGTTGCTTCTTTCTGCATTTCTCTTGCCTCTTTCTGCACCTCTGTTCCTTCTTTCTGCACTTCTTTTGTTTCTTTCTGCACGTCTCGCGCTTCTTTCTGCACCCCTTTTGCCTCTTCCTGCACCCCTCTACCCTCTTTCTGCACCCCTCTTGCCTCTTTCCGCACCCCTCTTGCCTTTTTCTGCACCTCTGTTCCTTCTTTCTGTACTTTTTTTTGTTTCTTTGTGCACCTCTCGCTTCTTTCTGCTCCCCTTTTACCTCTTTCTGCACCCCTCTTCCCTCTTTCTGCACCCCTCTTCCCTCTTTTTGCACCCCTCGTGCCTCTTTCTGCACCTCTGTTCCTTCTTTCTGTACTTCCTTTGTTTCTTTCTGCACGTGTCTTGCTTCTTTCTGCACCCCTTGTGCCTCTTTCTGCACCCCTCTTCCCTCTTTTTGCACCCCTCGTGACTCTTTCTACACCTCTGTTGCTTCTTTCTGCACTCCTCCTGCTTCTTTCTACAACTCTCTTGCTTCTTTTTGCACCACTCATGCTTCTTTCTGCACCCCTCTTCCCTCTTTCTGCACCCCTCTTGCCTCTTTCTGCAACTCTGTTCCTTCTTTCTGCACTCTTTTTGTTTCTTTATGCACTTCTCTTGCTTCTTTCTGCACCCCACATGCCTCTTTCTGCACCCCTCTTGCCTCTTTCTGCACCTCTGTACCTTCTTTCTGCACTTCTTTTGTTTCTTTCTGCAAATCTCTTGCTTCTTTCTGCACGCCTCTTGCTTCTTGCCTCTTGCTTCTTTCTGCACCCCTGGTGCCTCTTTCACACCCCTCTTCCATCTTTCTGCACCCCACTTCCCTCTTTCTGCATCTCTGTTGCTTCTTTCTGCACACCTCTTGCTTCTTTCTGCACCCCTGGTGCCTCTTTCACACCCCTCTTCCTGCACCCCTCTTGCCTCTTTCTGCACCTCTGTTTCTTCTTTCTGACCTTCTTTTGTTTATTTCTGCAACTCTCCTGCTTCTTTCTGCATGCCTCTTGCTTCTTTCTGCACTTCTCGTGCATCTTTCTCACACCTCTTCCCTCTTTATGCACCCCTCTTGCCTCTTTCTGCACATCTGTTCCTTCTTTCTGCACTTATTTTGTTTCTTTCTGCAATTCACTTGCTTCTTTCTGTATCCCTCTTGCCTCTTTCTCTACCCCACTTCCCCCTTTCTGCACCTCTGTTGCTTCTCTCTGCACTTCTATTGCTTCTTTCTGCACCTCTGTCCCTTCTTTCTTTACCCTTATGCCTCCTTCACACCCCTCTTCCCGCACCCCTCTTGCCTCTTTCTGCACCTCTGTTCCTTCTTTCTGCACTTCTTTTTTTTCTTTCGGCACCTCTCGCTTCTTTCTGCAGCCCTTTTGCCTCTTTCTGCACCCCTCTTCCCTCTTCCTGCACCCCTCTTGCCTCTTCCTGCACCCCTCTTGCCTCTTTCTGCACCTCTGTTCCTTCTTTCTGTACTTTTTTGTTTCTTTCTGCACTTCTTGCTTCTTTATGCACCCCTTTTACTTCTTTCTGCACCACTCTTCCCTCTTTCTGCACCCCTCTTCCCTCTTTCTGAACCCCTCATGCCTCTTTCTGCACCTCTGTTCCTTCTTTCTTCACTTCTTTTGTTTCTTTCTGCACATCTCTTGCTTCTTTCTGCACCCCTTGTGCCTCTTTCTGCACCCCAATTCCCTCTTTTTGCACCCCTCTTGACTATTTATGCACCTCTGTTGCTACTTTCTGCACTCCTCTTGCTTCTTTCTACACCTCTCTTGCTTCTTTCTGCACCACTTGTGCTTCTTTCTGCACCCCTCTTCCCTCTTTCTGCACCCCTCTTGCCTCTTTCTGCACCTCTGTTCCTTCTTTCTGCACTTACTTTGTTTCTTTCTGCACCTCTCTTGCTTCTTTCTGCACTCCTCTTGCCACTTTCTCCACCCCTAAATCACCTTTTTGCATCTCTGTTGCTTTTTTCTGCACCTCTGTTCCTTCTTTCTGCACGTCCTTTGTTTCTTTCTGAACCTCTCTTGTTTCTTTCTCTTTCCCTCTTTCCTCTTTCTCCACCCCACTTCCCTCTTTCTGCGCCCCTCTTGCCTCTTTCTGAACCTCTGTTTCTTCTTTCCACACATCTTTTGCTTCTTTCTGCAACTCTCCTGCATGCCTCATGCTTCTTTCTGTACTTCTCGTGCGTCTTTTGCACCCCTCTTCCCTCTTTCTGCAATCCACTTCCCCCTTTGTGCACCTCTGTTGCTTCTTTCTATACTTCTCTTGCTTCTTTCTGCACCTCTGTCCCTTCTTTCTGTAACCCTTGTGCCTCTTTCACACCCCTCTTCCCTCTCCCCTCTTGCCTCTTTCTGCACCTCTGTTCCTTCTTTCTGCACTTCTTTTCTTTCTGCACCTCTCACTTCTTTCTGCACCCCTTTTGCCTCTTTCTGCACCCCTCTTCCCTCTTTCTGCACCCTTCTTGTCTCTTTCCGCACCTCTGTTCCTTCTTTCTGTACTTCTTCTGTTTCTTTCTGCAGCTCACTTGCTTCTTTCTGCACCCCCTTGTCTCTTTCTCCACCCATCCACCCTCTTTCTGTACCCTATTGCCACTTTCTCCACCCCTGTTCCCCCTTTTTGCATCTCTGTTGCTTCTTTCTGCACTTCTCTTGCCTCTTTCTCCACTTCTCATCCCTCTTTCTGCACTTCCGGTGCTGCTTTCTGCACTTCTCTTGCTTCTTTCTGCACCTTTGTCCCTTCATTCTGCAACCCTTTTGCCTCCTTCTGCACCCCTCATCCCTCTTTCTGCACGCCTCTTAGATCTTTCTGCACCTCTGTTCCTTCTTTTTGCACTTCTTTTGTTTCTTTCTTCAACTCTCTTGCTTCTTTCTGCATGCCTCTTGCTTCTTTCTGCACCCTTCGTGCCTCTTTCACACCCCTTCTCCCTCTTTCTGCACCCCTCCTGCCTCTTTCTGCACCTCTGTTCCTTATTTCTGTACTTCTTTTGTTTCTTTCTGCACCTCTTTTGTTTCTTTCTGTATCCCTCTAGCCTATTTCTCCACCCCACTTCCCCCTTTCTGCATCTCTGTTGCTTCTTTCTGCCTTTCTCTTGCTTCTTTCTGCATCTCTCTTGCTTCTTTCTTCACCCCTCGTGCCTTTTTCTGCACCCCTCATCCCTCTTTCTGCCCTCCTCTTGCATCTTTCTCCACCCATCATCCCTCTTTCTTCACCTCTGTTGCTTCTTTCTGTACTTCTCTTGTCTATTTCTCTACCCCTCATCCCTCTTTCTGCACCTCTGTTGCTTCTTTCTGCACTTCTCTTGCTTCTTTCTGCACCTCTGTCCCTTCTTTCTGTAACCCTTGTGCCTCTTTCTGCACCCCTCTTCCCTCTTTCTGCACCCCTCTTGGTTCTTTCTGCACCTCTGTTCCTTCTTTCTGCACTTCTTTTATTTATTTCTGCAACTCTCTTGCTTCTTTCTGAAGGCCTCTTCGTTCTTTCTGCACCACTCTTGCCTCTTTCAGACCCCTCTTCCATCTTTTTGCACACCTCTTGCCTCTTTCTGCACCTCTGTCCCTTCTTTCTGCACTTCTTTTGTTTCTTTCTGCAACTCTCTTGCTTCTTTCTGCACGCCTCTTGCTTCTTTCTGCACCCCTGGTGCCTCTTTCACTCCCCTCTTCCCTCTTTCTGCACCACTCTTGCCTCTTTCTGCACCTCTGTTCCTTCTTTCTCCACTTCTTTTGTTTCTTTTTGCAACTCTCCTGCTTCTTTCTGCATGCCTCTTGCTTCTTTCTGCACTCCTTGTGTGTCTTCCGCACCCCACTTCCCTCTTTCTCCACCCCACTTCCCTCTTTCTGCATCTCTGTTGCTTCTTTTTGCACTTCTCTTGCCTCTTTCTACACCCCTCATCCCTCTTTCTGCACCTCTGTTGCTTCTTTCTGCACTTCTCTTGCTTCTTTCTGCACCTCTGTCCCTTCTTTCTGTAACCCTTTGGCCTCTGTCTGCACCTCTCTTCCCTCTTTCTTCACCCCTCTTGCCTCTTTCTGCAACTCTGTTCCTTCTTTCTGCACTTCTTTTATTCCTTTCTGCAACTCTCTTGCTTCTTTCTGCATGCCTCTTGGTTCTTTCTGCACCACTCGTGCCTCTTTCAGAACCCTCTTCCATTTTCTGCACCCCTCTTACCTCTTTCTGCACCTCTGTTCCTTCTTTCTGCTCTTCTTTTGTTTCTTTCTGCAACTCTCTTGCTTCTTTCTGCACACCTCTTCCTTCTTTCAGCACCCTTGGTGCCTCTTTCACACCCCTCTTCCCTTTTTCTGCACCCTCTTGCCTCTTTCTGCACCTCTGTTCCTACTTTCTGCACTTCTTTTGTTTTGTTCTCCAATTCTCCTGCTTATTTCTGTATCCCTCTGGCCTCTATCTCTACCCCACTTCCCCCTTTCTGCACCTCTGTCCCTTCTTTCTGTAACCCTTGTGCCTCTTTCACACCCCTCTTCCACATCCCTCTTGCCTCTTTCTGCACCTCTGTTCCTACTTTCTGCACTTCTTTTGTTTCTTTCTGTACCTCTCGCTTCTTTATAAACCCCTTTTGCCTCTTTTTGCACCTCTCTTCCCTCTTTCTGCACCCCTCTTCCCTCTTTCTGCACCCCTCGTCCCTCTTTTCTGCACCCCTCTTGACTCTTTCTGCACCTCTGTTCCTTCTTTCTGCACTTCTTTTGTTTCTTTCTGCAACTCTCCTGCTTCTTTCTGCATGCCTCTTGCTTCTTTCTGCACTTCTCATGCGTCTTTTTCGCACTGCTCTTCCCTCTTTCTGCAGCCCTCTTGCCTCTTTCTGCACCTCTGTTCCTTCTTTCTGCACTTCTTTTGTTTCTTTCTACACGTCTCTTGCTGCTTTCTGCACCCCTCGTGCCTCTTTCTGCACCACTTTTCCCTCTTTCTGCACCCCTCTTGCCTCTTTCTGCACCTCTGTTCCTTCTTTCTGCACTTCTTTTGTTTCTTTCTGCATGTCTCTTGCTTATTTCTGCACCCCTCGTGCCTCTTTCTGCACACCTCTTCCCTCTTTTTGCACCCCTCTTGACTCTTTCTGCACCTCTGTTGTTTCTTTCTGCACTCCTCTTGCTTCTTTCTACACCTCTCTTGCTTCTTTCTGCACCACTTGTGCTTCTTTCTGCACCCCTCTTACCATTTTCTGCACTCCTCTTGCCACTTTTTGTACCTCTGTTCCTTCTGTCTGCACTTCTTTTGTTTCTTTCTGCACCTAACTTGCTTCTTTCTGCATTCCTCTTGCCACTTTATCCACGTCTCATCCCTCTTTCTGCACCTATGTCCCTTCTTTATGTAACCCTTGTGCCTATTTCTGCACTCCTCTTCCCTCTTTCTGCACCCCTCTTAGCTCTTTCTGCACCTCTGTTCCTTCTTACTGCACTTCTTTTGTTTCATTCTACAAATCTCTTCTTTATGCACACCTGTTGCTGCTTTCTGCACCCCTTGTGCCTCTTTCACACACCTCTTCCCTCTTTATGCACCCCTCTTGCCTCTTTATGCACCTCTGTTCCTTCTTTCTTCACTTCTTTGGTTTCTTTCTTCACCTCTCTTGTTTCTTTCTGTATCCCTCTTGCCTTTTTCTCTACCCCACTTCCCCCTTTCTGCATCTCTGTTGCTTCTATATGCATTTCTCTTGCTTCTTTCTGCATCTCGCTTGCTTCTTTCTGTACCCCTCATCCCTCTTTTTGCACTTCAATTGCATCTTTCTGCAATCCTCTTCCCTCTTTCTGCACCCCTCCTACCTCTTTCTGCAACTCTGTTCCTTCTTTTGTTTCTTTCTGCACCTCTCTTGCTTCTTTCTGCACCCCTCTTGCCTCTTTCTCTGCCCCTCATCCCTTTTTCTGCACCTCTGTTGCTTCTTTCTGCACCGCTCTTGCTTCTGTCTGCACCCCTCGTGCCTATTTCACACCCCTCTTCCCGCACCCCTCGTGCCTCTTTCTGCACCTCTGTTCCTTCTTACTGCACTTCTTTTGTTTCTTTCTGCACCTCTCACTTCTTTCTGTACCCCTTTTGTAGGAGAGTAGGATCTGCTTCACATGGGTACCCCCACTTTTTGCTGATGCTTCACTGTTTTTAGACCTTAGTCTGGCTGGGGCCCTGCTAATCAGAACCCCAGCCTAGCTGCTTCCTCATTAAAATGGTTTCCATGTGCCTTAGGCACATCTCTGATTGGAATCTGGAGTGCCCTTATAAGTCCCTAGTATATGGTATACTATGTACCCAGGGCATAGGTACCTCAGAGGCCTACCAGGGGCTGCAGCATGTATTGTGCCACCCCTGGGAGGCCATCCAAAATGACATCACAGGTCTGCTACTGCAGCCTGGGTAAGATGGTGCATGCACCCCTTACTGTGATATAGGCTACCTATATCACTACATACATACACACATATAAACCTATAAGTCACTCCTATGGCAGGCCTTATCAATCCTGAAGGCAGAGTGCGTGGTTCCTATGTGAGAGGGTGCCCTGCATGAGCTGGGCCCCTCTGCAGCGTTCGGAGACCCTTCTCTGATGCTGTTTGTAGGGCAGCTAGACCATATACTCTTAAGCGCATTATAACCTTGCGTTAAATGCTAACTTTGGGATGGCTGCACGGAAACATGTCGTGTTTGGTGTCAAACATCTTGGAATACTACCCCCCCGCCAGTTCTGGTGGCGGGGGTAGCATTCCACCCTTCTAGAGGGAGAGACATGTACACACCGGTATACCCGGTACTGACTTTCCAGAGCCCTGGCATCACAAAATGGATGCCGCTGCCACAGACACGAGTCTGGCCTCCTGCTGCTGACCGAAAATCCGGCAGGGGAGGCCTGGACACAGGTTTCCTGTCCCAGGGAGGTGTAACCACCTCCCCAGACAGGATAGTGTGTATTGCGGCTGGGCGGGAGCACTCTCTGGTGCTTTGAAGTCCTGCACTGGGGGCACATTTGGTGTCCCTGTGCATACCCCAGTTCAAACTGGCTCAGGGGCTTCCAGCCCCTGCTCTGGCGCGAAACTGGACAAAAGGAAAGGGGTGTAACCACCCCTCTGCCCTGACCCTCCCATAGGTGGGGCCACAGAGTATGTCCAACCCCCTACCTTAGTATAAGTATGGGACCCCAGTCCTTAGGACTTTAGATTTACCTGGATGAAACTCTGACACAGAATCCTGGACCTTCGACGCTCTACTTCAAGATTAGAGGACTGAAGAATCTCCCTTGGGGTCAAGGAGTGACTCCCCTGCTTGGCAGGCACCAAAGAAGCAATTGTCTGGTCTGCATCGCTGAAGCTCCCGCCGGACGCCGAAGTCTTTGCATCACCAGAGGTGGATTTCCAGACTTTCCCGAGGCTGCCCTGAGTCCTCAGCAAAGCTGAGGCCCGTAGCCATCGTGGGTAACGTGGAACTGTGACCCCTGGACCCCGATCGCATTTGCAAGTGCATCCTCTTCTGGGTCTCCCACGAAGTTGTGCTTTGGGCTCCAAGTAGCCCTAGCCTCCAGCACCGACTGCACGGAAGATCACTGGCCTCCACTCCACGAGTGTCCTGTGAGCCAGCTCCAACTGCGTCCACTCGAGTCGCTTCGCAGTCGCTAGTCCGTTGGCTAGTAGGCCCTCCCGAAGGCCAATCTTCTTCTGCTTGGGCTCCCTGGTTGCTCCAGGCGTGCCCTGACTTACCCTTGCTGGGTGAGTCCTACAGACCTTGCTGGTCTGCACCATCGTCCTTCTTCCATTTCCACGAGACTTGCCGTTGCCAAGGCTTATTGGGTCCAATCCGGTCACCAACACCCCTGCAATCGACAGACGTCGTGGCACAGCTCGAATCCAGCTCCTGGTCATCGTCGACACCTCCTGGACCTCGTGGCTGAAGAGTCAAGACAACTGTCAACCTACCTGAAGCACTCAACATCGGTGGGCATCTGCTCATCGCCTTCCTGGTCACTGGCTAGTGACCCAGACTCTGTCCCCTCTGCTTTCAGGTTCTTCAGATCTTCGATCCACCTTTGCATCCACCCGAACACTTTCGACTTGGCCGCCAGCAGCACCTTGCCGCAGATCGCCATTGAAAGCGACGACAAAACCCGACCCCGAAAGACACCTATGCACCCGGCTCCCCTGGGTGAGGTAACTCGAGTACTCCAGTGCTCCCGTGGGTATTGACACTAGAACAGCCTAGTTCTCAAAGGGTTTGCTCCAAGTCCTCCTCTAAGTGTCCCTTTTCTTTTAAATTCAAATCGCGACTTTCCCCATAGAAGTTAACGGCAATTCGCGGCTGTGTTCATACACTGCACGCGTCCCCCGTGGGTCCCCTGTGTCACTACCTTGGGTGGTTCCTTGTGGTCCAAGCACTTCTACAGGCTCTAGGCCCTGTGTCTAGCTCAGTCGTGGTTCTTATACCACTTTATTGGTATATGGTTTGGTACGCCCCTAGGGCTCAAACGTGTATTTGTGCTATTACTGTAGATAACTAACTTATAATTTATGTATTTCGAACTCTAGCCTCATAAAGAGACTAGAGGGGTGTGTTTAGTAATAAATACATATATTTTGAATATATACCTGGTGTGGTCCTCTTTCATTTGGTCACTCAAAAGATTATAGACTGGTAAAACAAGCTGCTTTACATTCCTTCAAGACTTAGCCTGAAGGCTGCTCTCCATAGCTACCACTAGGATAGCTTTCAATAAAGGTTGTCTTTTACCTATCTCCAATAAGGGGTTGTTTGGACTGGTGCAATGTGCCCACTATAAATAGTGGACAGCTTATGCCAGGCCAACTTCTCACATTGGTGTGCAGCGTGTGGGATTCCAGCTTGCTATTGTTTTACCAGATAATCTCAATTGAATTGATCAACTAAAAACCACTAAGGGTACCTAAGGTACATATAAATCAAGCTTAGTAATACAGTAAGTTCTACTGAACTTAGAGTTGTGTGTTAAGGGAGAGCACACCCTTTCTACAACTCAAGAGAGTTTAGTAGGCCACACTAGAGTAGGTAGTGCATACACCACACCTCACTAGTAATGTCTTCAAAGCCAGGACCCAGTGAGTCCTCGCCAGAAGCCAGTGGGCTTCTTCCCTCCAAGTATGATAAACTCCCATTCTTGGAATTGAGAGCATTATGCGATACTAGGAAGTTGAAGGCAGGCAAAAGTGCCAGCACCCAACACCTCAGGGAGGTGTTACTAGCTGATGATCTCAGCAGGCCCATAGGGTCTGAAGGGGTAGGCAAAGAGGGTGGGGCAGAAGATGAGGAAGGGGCCAGGGGTGAATAAACCCAGGCCCCCCCCTCTGAAACTGGCCAGGAAGGTGACAATGACCTTGTCCTGGAAAACCCAATTCCTCCTGTGGAGGAGGAGGAGGAGGAGGAGGATCAGAATGACCTCCCCTTTGTCCCCCCAGGAAGAGTACTGAGTGTGCCCAGAAGGTCTAGGTCTTCTTCTCAGGAGTCCAACCACTCTGACACCTCAATAGGGACCTCTGTCTCCTCTCATAGGAGGGAATCCTCTCATGAAAGGAGAAAGAGACTGATTCAGTATGAGCAAGCCCAGCTTGAACTCAGAAAACAGCAATTGGCTATAGACAGGGACTACCTAGATCTCTATAGAGAGAGACAAAAGATGGGACTAGAGTCCCATGGTGGCAGCAGTTTCCCAAAGATAGGGAAAGGTCTTATGACCATAGAAACCTGAGCAAGATTGTCCCTCCCTACCAGAGTGGGGATGACATCCACAAATGGATAACTGCTCTAGAGAGGGCCTGTAAAGTACAGAGGGTCCCTCAGGAGCAGTGGGCAGCAATCTTGTGGCTCTCCTTTGCAGACAAAGGTAGAGACAAGCTCCTCACTGTTAGAGAGGAGGAGGCTGATAATTACATAGTCTTGAAGAGTGCTCTAATTGATGGGTTTGGCCTAACCACTGAACAATACAGGTTAAAGTTCAGGGATACCCAAAAAGCACAGACTCAAGACTGGGTGGACTTTGTTGATTGTTCTGCCAAGGCTCTGGAAGGTTGGTTATTGGGCAGTAAGGTGTGTGACTTCTCAGGATTGTACAATCTGATCATGAGGGAGCAGATTCTTAATAACTGTCAAAATCAGCTGTTGCATCAGCACCTGGTGGACTCTGATCTGACCTCTCCCCAAGAATTGGGAAAGAAGGCAGACAAATGGGTCAGAACCAGGGTGAGGCAGAAGGTACAGAACCAAGGTGGTGACCCTAAGAAGCAAGATTCGAAAAACTCTGATAAGGGTGGGGAGAAGGGTAAAGATCAAAAGTCTTCACAAGGCCCCCAAAAATCTTCTTCAGGTGGGGATTCACAGTCTAACAAAGGGAAAGGCCAAAGGAAACCATGGTGCAAGGTCTGTAAGCAAAAGACCCACTGGACCAGTGATTGCACCAAGTCCAAAGACTCTACTCCAGCCCCCACCAATGCCCCTAAGGCACCTGCTCCCCCTAGTGCAGTTACAGTTGGTGGTGGGACTACACAAGCCAAGGGTTTAGTAGGGTTGACCCTGGGTAAGGAGATGAGCTCTGACCTAGTCAGAGAACTCACTCAGGCTGTCCTAGTCTGTGATGGAGGCATGGATGTGACCTCCTCTGTGAGTCCCAGTAATCTGGGCAAGTACAGGCAACAGAACTTAATCAATGGAAAAGAGGCTTTGGCATTTAGGGACACAGGGGCAAGTGTCACCATGGTGACACAAGACCTTGTGAATCCTGGGCAGATTATACTTGGTGAAATGTACCAAGTGACCAATGCTAGCAATGTCAGAACAGACCATACTCTGGCAGTTGTTAACTTCTCCTGGGGAGGGGTAACTGGCCTTAAGAAGGTTGTGGTAAGTGCAGACCTACCCGTTGAATGCTTGCTTGGCAATGACTTAGAAACTTCAGCTTGTGCAGAAGTGGAGCTCAGGACCCATGCAGAAATGCTGGGTATCCCTGCAGATGTGTTTGCTGTGACCAGGTCACAAGCCAAAATGTCTAACACTGAACAGGCCTTGGATTCTGGAATAATGGACCAAGTGCCCTCCAAGAAGAGGAGAAGTAGGGTAAAGGCAGTGCCTTCCCCCTTGGCTCAGAAGGAAGATCAGTCTCTTGAGGGGGATGATCTCAGTCCTGAGGAAGGAACTGTCCCAGAGGAGCTTGAACCTGACCAGGTTGAGTTCTTGGGGACAGGGGCCCTTCCAGGGCAGATCTGAGCCAGGAGCAGCAGAGCTGCCCTCTCTTGAACCCCTCAGACAGCAAGCTGCTGCTGAGGCTGCTGGGAAAGCTAGTGGTCCCCATACTGTGTATTGGGATGATGGACTCTTGTAATCAGAGTGTAGAGACCCCAAGCCTGGTGCTACCAGGAGGTTGGTTATACCTCTGAAGTTTAGGGGCTTCCTATTGACCCTAGCCCATGACATTTCCTTAGCAGGTCACCTGGGCCAGAACAAGACTTGGGACAGAATTGTCCCTCACTTTCACTGGCCCCACATGTCTGAAGACTCCAAGGAGTTTTGTCGCTCCTGTGTAACCTGCCAGGCCAGTGGCAAGGCAGGTGGCACTACAAAGGCCCCCCTGATACCACTACCTGTGGTGGGGGTTCCCTTTGAAAGGGTGGGGATTGACATTGTTGGTCCCATGGATCCCCAAACAGCATCTGGGCACAGGTTTATCCTGGTGGTAGTGGATCATGCCACCAGGTACCCAGAGGCTATTCCCCTTAGGACCACTACAGCACCTGTGGTGGCAAGGGCCCTCCTGGGAATTTTCTCAAGAGTGGGCTTCCCTAAGGAGGTTGTATCAGACAGGGGTGCTAACTTTATGTCTGGATACTTAAAAGCAATGTGGAAGGAGTGTGGAGTGACTTACAAGTTCACCACACCCTATCACCCACAATGCAATGGTTTAGTTGAGAGATTCAACAAAACCTTGAAGGGCATGATTAAAGGGCTCCCAGAAAAGCTTAGGCGAAGATGGGACATACTCTTGCCCTGCCTTTTATTTGCATACAGGGAGGTGCCTCAAAAGGGGGTTGGCTACAGCCCTTTTGAACTTTTGTTTGGTCACCCTGTCAGGGGTCCATTGTGCTTGGTGAAGGAAGGATGGGAGTTACCTCTCAAGCCCCCAAAGCAAGACATAGTGGACTATGTACTTGGTCTCCGCACCTGGATGGCTGAGTATATGAGAAAGGCAACTAAAAACCTTGAGGCTAGCCAGGAACTTCAAAAAGCCTGGCATGACCAAAATGCTGTACTGACTGTTTACCAGCCGGGACAGAGGTGTGGGTGTTGGAGCCAGTGGCCCCAGCAGCTCTCCAAGACAAATGGAGTGGACCCCATACCATTGTTGAACCGAAGGGTGAGGTTACCTATTTGGTGGACCTAGGAACACCCAGGAGTCCCCACAGGGTTCTCCATGTCAACAGGGTAAAACCATATGTGGACAGGGCAGACATGGGCTTGCTCATGGCTACTGATGAGGGACAGGAGGAAGAGAGTGACCCACTCCCTTACCTGCTCTCACAGAACCCTGATGATGGGTCAGTGGATGGTGTAGCCTTGGCAGGCAGCCTCACTACCCAGCAGCAGACTGATTGCAGACAGGTGCTCAATCAGTTCAGACACATATTCTCACTGACACCCAGTCAGACTACCTGGTGCACTCATGAAGTGGACACTGGGGCCAGTCTGCCTATTAAAAATAAGATTTATAGGCAACCTGACCATGTCAGGGACTGTATCAGGACAGAAGTCCAGAAGATGTTGGATTTGGGAGTTATTGAACCCTCAGATAGCCCTTGGGCTAGTCCAGTGGTCCTTGTGTCAAAACCTCACACCAATGGTGGGAAAAGAGAGATGAGGTTTTGTGTGGACTACAGGGGTCTCAATGCAGTCACTAGGACTGATGCCCATCCAATACCTAGGGCAGATGAGCTAATAGACACTTTGGCCTCAGCCAAGTATCTAAGCACATTTGACCTGACAGCTGGCTACTGGCAGATCAGACTAGCTGATGATGCAAAGCCAAAGACAGCATTCTCAACCCCTAGTGGGCATTATCAATTTGTGGTGATGCCCTTTGGTCTGAAGAATGCACCTGCCACTTTTCAGAGGTTGGTGAATACAGTCCTTACAGGTCTGGAAGCCTATAGTGCAGCATATCTAGATGATATTGCTGTCTTTAGCTCCACCTGGGAGGATCACCTGGTCCACCTCAGAAATGTTTTGCAGGCCCTGCAGAAAGCAGGCCTGACTATCAAGGCCACCAAGTGCCAGATAGGGCAGAGTCAGGTTGTGTACCTGGGCCACCTTGTGGGTGGAGGCCAGGTTCAACCACTGCAGAGCAAGATCCAGACCATCATGGACTGGACTGCTCCAACTACCCAGACTCAGGTGAGAGCCTTCTTAGGCCTGACTGGGTACTATAGGAGATTTGTCAAGGGGTATGGATCAATAGTGACACCCCTGAATGACTTAACTTCCAAGAAAATGCCCAAAAGGTTCAGTGGACAGTTAGCTGTCAAAAGGCATTTGATGACCTAAAGCAGGCCATGTGCACTGCTCCCATTCTACAGAGTCCTGATTACTCCAAGAAGTTCATTGTCCAAACAGATGCATCTGAATTGGGGGTAGGGGCTGTACTGTCACAATTGAATGATGAAGGTCAGGATCATCCAGTAGCTTTTATTAGCAGAAGGCTGACCCCTAGAGAGAAACATTGGTCAGCCATTGAGAGGGAGGCCTTTGCTGTGGTCTGGGCTCTGAAGAAGTTGAGGCCATACTTGTTTGGTACTCACTTCCTTGTTCAAACAGACCATAAGCCCCTCTTATGGCTAAAACAAATGAAGGGTGAAAACCCCAAACTGCTTAGGTGGTCCATTTCCCTACAGGGGATGGACTTCACAGTGGAACATAGACCTGGGAGTAACCATGCCAATGCAGATGGACTCTCTAGGTACTTCCACTTAGAACATGAAGACTTAACTGGGCAAGGTTAGTTTAATGTCCCTTCGTTTGGGGGGGTTGTGTAGGAGAGTAGGATCTGCTTCACATGGGTACCCCCACTTTTTGCTGATGCTTCACTGTTTTTAGACCTTAGTCTGGCTGGGGCCCTGCTAATCAGAACCCCAGCCTAGCTGCTTCCTCTTTAAAATGGTTTCCATGTGCCTTAGGCACATCTCTGATTGGATAGGCTACCTATATCACTACATACATACACACACATAAACCTATAAGTCACTCCTATGGCAGGCCTTATCAATCCTGAAGGCAGAGTGCGTGGTTCCTATGTGAGAGGGTGCCCCTGGATGAGCTGGGCCCCTCTGCAGCGTTCGGAGACCCTTCTCTGATGCTGTTTGTAGGGCAGCCCGACCATATACTCTTAAGCGCATTATAACCTCCCGTTAAATGCTAACTTTGGGATGGCTGCACGGAAACATGTCGTGTTTGGTGTCAAACATCTTGGAATACTACCCCCCGCCAGTTCTGACGGCGGGGGTAGCATTCCACTCTTCTAGAGGGAGAGACATGTCCACACCGGTATACCCGGTACTGACTTTCCAGAACCCTGGCATCACAAAATGGATGCCGCTGCCACAGACACGAGTCTGGCCTCCTGCTGCTGACCGAAACTCCGGCAGGGGAGGCCTGGACAATAGGTTTCCTGTCCCAGGGAGGTGTAACCACCTCCCCAGACAGGATAGTGTGTATTGCGGCTGGGCGAGAGCACTCTCTGGTGCTTTGAAGTCCTGCACTGGGAGCACATTTGGTGTCCCTGTGCATACCCCAGTTCAAACCGGCTCAGGGGCTTCCAGCCCCTGCTCTGGCGTGAAACTGGACAAAGGGAAAGAGGTGTAACCACCCCTCTGCCCTGACCCTCCCATAGGTGGGGCCACAGAGTATGTCCAACCCCCTACCTTAGTATAAGTATGGGACCCCAGTCCTTAGGACTTTAGATTTACTGGACGAAACTCTGACACAGAATCCTGGACCTTCAACGCTCTACTTCAAGATTAGAGGACTGAAGAATCTCCCTTGGGGTCAAGGAGTGACTCCCCTGCTTGGCAGGCACCAAAGAAGCAATTGTCCGGTCTGCATCGCTGAAGCTCCCGCCGGACGCCGAAGTCTTTGCATCACCAGAGGTAGATTTCCAGACTTCCCCGAGGCTGCCCTGAGTTTCCAGCAAAGCTGAGGCCCATAGCCATCGTGGGTAACGTGGAACCGTGACCCCTGGACACCGATCGCATTTGCAAGTGCATCCTCTTCTGGGTCTCCCATGAAGTTGTGCTTTGGGCACCAAGTAGCCCGAGCCTCCAGCACCGACTGCACCGAAGATCACTGGCCTCCACTCCACGACTGTCCTGTGAGCCAGCTCCAAGTGCGTCCACTCGAGGCTCCTTCGCGGTCGCTAGTCCATTGGCTAGTAGGCCCTCCCGAAGGCCACTTTTCTTCTGCTTGGGCTCCCTGGTTGCTCCAGGCGTTCCCTGACTTATCCTTGCTGGGTGAGTCCCACAGACCTTGCTGGTCTGCACCATCGTCCTTCTTCCATTTCCACAAGACTTGCCGTTGCCAAGGCTTGTTGGGTCCAATCCGGTCACCGACACCCCTGCAATCGACAGACGTTGTGGGACAGCTTGAATCCAGCTCCTGGTCGTCGTCGACGCCTCCTGGACCTCGTAGCTGAAGAGTCAAGACGACCGTCAACCTACCTGAAGCACTCGACATCGGTGGGCATCTGCTCATCGCCTTCCTGGTCACTGGCTAGTGACCCAGACTCTGTCCCCTCTGCTTTCAGGTTCTTCAGATCTTCGATCCACCTTTGGATCCACCCGAACACTTTCGACTTGGCCGCCAGCAGCACCTTGCCGCAGATCGCCATTGAAAGCGACGATGAAACTCGACCCCGAAAGACACCTATGCACCCGGCTCCCCTGGGTGAGGTAACTCGAGTACTCCGGTGCTCCCGTGGGTATTGACACTAGAAAAGCCTAGTTCTCAAAGGGTTTGCTCCAAGTCCTCCTCTAAGTGTCCCTTTTCTTTTAAATTCAAATCGCGACTTTCCCCATAGAAGTTAATGGTGATTCGCGGCTGTGTTCATACACTGCACGCGTCCCCCGTGGGTCCCCTGTGTCACTACCTTGGGTGGTTCCTTGTGGTCCAAGCACTTCTACAGGCTCTAGGCCCTGTGGCTAGCTCAGTCGTGGTTCTTATACCACTTTATTGGTATATGGTTTGGTACGCCCCTAGGGCTCAAACGTGAATTTGTGCTATTACTGTAGATAACTAACCTATAATTTATGTACTTCGAACTCTAGCCTCATAAAGAAACTAGAGGGGTGTGTTTAGTAATAAATACATATATTTTGAATATATACCTGGTGTGGTCCTCTTTCATTTGGTCACTCAAGAGATTATAGACTGGTAAAACAAGCTGCTTTACATTCCTTCAAGACTTAGCCTGAAGGCTGCTCTCCATAGCTACCACTAGGATAGCTTTCAATAAAGGTTGTCTTTTACCTATCTCCAAAAGGGGTTGTTTGGACTGGTGCAAGGTGCCCACTATAAATAGTGGACAGCATATGCCAGGCCAACTTCTCACACCTTTTGCCTCTTTCTGCACCCCTCTTCCCTCTTTCTGCACCCTTCTTGCCTCTTTCTGCACCTCTATTCCTTCTTTCTGCACATCTTCAGTTTCTTTCTGCAGCTCTCTTGCTTCGTTCTGCACCCCCTTGCTTCTTTCTCCACCCATTCAACCTCTTTCTGCACCCCTCTTGCCACTTTCTCCATCCCTGTTCCCCCTTTTTGCATCTCTGTTGCTTCTTTCTGCACTTCTCTTGCCTCTTTCTCCACCTCTCATCCCTCGTTCTGCACCTCTGTTGCTTCTTTATGCACTTCTCTTGCTTCTTTCTGCACCTCTGTACCTTCTTTCTGCAACCCTTGTGCCTACTTCTGCACCCCTCTTCCCTCTTTCTGCACTCCTCTTAGCTCTTTCTGCACCTCTATTCCTTCTTTCTACACTTCTTTTGTTTCTTTCTGCAACTCTCTTGCTTCTTTCTGCACCCCTCGTGCCTCCTTCACACCCCTCTTCCCTCTTTATGCACCCCTCTTGCTTCTTTCTGCACCTCTGTTCCTTCTTTTTGCTCTTCTTTTGTTTCTTTCTGCACCTCTTTTGTTTCTTTCTGTATCCCTCTTGCCTCTTTCTCCACCCCACTTCCCCCTTTCTGCATCTCTGTTGCTTCTTTCTGCATTTCTCTTGCTTCTTTCTGCATCTCTCTAGCTTCTTTCTGCAGTCCTCGTGCCTCTTTCTGCACCCATCATCCCTCTCTTTGCACTCCTCTTGCCTCTTTCTGCACCCCTCTTCCCTCTATCCTCATCCCTCTTAGCTAAATCTGCACCTCTGGTCCTTCTTTCTGCCCTTCTTTTATTCCTTTCTGCAACTCTCTTGCTTCTTTCTGCACGCCTCTTGGTTCTTTCTGAAACACTCGTGCCTCTTTCAGACTCCTCTTCCATCTTTCTGCACCCCTCGTGCCTCCTTCACACCCCACTTCCCTCTTTATGCACCCCTCTTGCTTCTTTCTGCACCGCTGTTTCTTCTTTTTGCTCTTCTTTTGTTTCTTTCTGCACCTCTTTTGTTTCTTTCTGCATCCCTCTTGCCTCTTTCTCCACCCCACTTCCCCCTTTCTGCATCTCTGTTGCTTCTTTCTGCATTTCTCTTGCTTCTTTCTGCATCTCTCTTCCTTCTTTCTGCTGTCCTCGTGCCTCTTTGTGCACCCCTCATCCCTCTCTTTGCACTCCTCTTGCCTCTTTCTGCACCCCTCTTTCCTCTATCCTCACCCCTCTTAGCTCTTTCTGCACCTCTGTTCCTTCTCTCTGCACTTCTTTTATTCTTTTCTGCAACTCTCTTGCTTCTTTCTGCAGGCCTCTTGGTTCTTTCTGAAACACTTGTGCCTCTTTCAGACCCCTTTTCCATCTTTCTGCACCCCTCTTGCCTCTTTCTGCACTTCTCTTCCTTCTTTCTGCACTTCTTTTGTCTCTTTCTGCAACTCTCTTCCTTCTTTCTGCACGCCTCTTGCTTCTTTCTGCACCCCTGGTGCCTCTTCCACACCTTTCTTCCCTCTTTCTGCACCCCTCTTGCCTCTTTCTGCACCTCTGTTCCTTCTCTCTGCACTTCTTTTGTTTCTTTCTGCAACTCTCCTGCTTCTTTCTGCATGCCTCTTGCTTCTTTCTGCACTTCTCGTGCGTCTTTCGCACCCCTCTTCCCTCTTTCTGCACCCCTCTTGCCTCTTTCTGCACCTCTGTTCCTTCATTCTGCACTTCTTTTGTTTCTTTCTGCAATTCTTTTTCTTCTTTCTGTATCCCTCTTGCCTCTTTCTCTACCCCACTTCCCCCTTTCTGCACCTATGTTGCTTCTTTCTGCACTTCTTTTGCTTCTTTCTGCACCTCTGTCCCATCTTTATGTAACCCTTGAGCCTCTTTCACAACCCTCTTCCCGCACCACTCTTGTCTCTTTCTGCACCTCTGTTCCTTCTTTCTGCACTTCTTTTGTTTCTTTCTGCACCCCTTTTGGCTCTTTCTGTACCCCTCTTGCTGCACCTCTGTTCCTTCTTTCTGCACTTCTTTTGTTTCTTTCTGTACGTCTCTTGCTTCTTCTGCACCCCTCGTGCCTCTTTCTGCATCCCGCTTCCCTCTTTTTGCACCCCTCTTGACTCTTTCTGCAGCTCTGTTGCTCCTTTCTGCACTCCTCTGGCTTCTTTCTACACCTCTCTTGCTTCTTTCTGCACCACTCGTGCTTCTTACTGCACCCCTTTTCCCTCTTTCTGCACCCCTCCTGCCTCTTTCTGCACCTCGGTTCCTTCTTTCTTCACTTCTTTTGTTTCTTTCTGCACCTCTCTTGCTTCTTTCGGCACTCCTCTTGCCGCCTTCTCCACCCCTGTTTCACCTTTTTGTATCTCTGTTGCTTCTTTATGCACTTCTCTTCACTCTTTCTCTACCCCTCATCCCTCTTTTTGCACCTGTTTCTTCTTTCTGCACTTCTCTTGCTTCTTTCTGCACCTCTGTCCCTTCTTTCTGCAACCCTTGTGCCTCTTTCTGCACCCCTCTTCCCTCTTTCTGCACCCCTCTTAGCTCTTTCTGCATCTCTGTTCCTTCTTTCTGCACTTCTTTTGTTTCTTTCTGCACCTCTCTTGTTTCTTTCGTTATCCCTCTTGCCTCTTTCTCTACCCCATTTCTCCCTTTCTGCATCTCTGTTGCTTCTTTATGCATGCTCTTGCTTCTTTATGCATCTCTCTTGCTTCTTTCTGCAACCCTCTTCCCTCTTTCTGCACCCCTCCTGCCTCTTTCTGCACCTCTGTTCCTTCTTTCTGCCCTTCTTTTGTTTCTTTCTGCACCTCCCTTGCTTCTTTCTGCACCCCTCTTGCCTCTTTCTCCACCCCTCTTCCCCCTTTCTGCATCTCTGTTGCTTCTTTCTGCACTTCTCTTGTCTCTTTCTCAACCCCTCTTCCCTCTTTCTGCACCTCTGTTGCTTTTTTCTGCACCTCTCTTGCTTCTTTCTGCACCCCTCGTGACTATTTCACACCCCTCTTACCGCACCCCTCTTGCCTCTTTCTGCACCTCTGTTCCTTCTTTCTGCACTTCATTTTTCTTTTTTCTTTCTGCATCTCTCACTTCTTTCTGCACCCCTCCTGCCTCTTTCTGCACCTCTGTTCCTTCTTTCTGCCCTTCTTTTGTTTCTTTCTGCACCTCTCCTGCTTCTTTCTGCACCCCTCTTGCCTCTTTCTCCACCCCTTTTTCCCCTTTCTGCATCTCTGTTGCTTCTTTCTGCACTTCTCTTGTCTCTTTCTCCACCCCTCTTCCCTCTTTATTCACCTCTGTTGCTTCTTTCTGGACCTCTCTTGCTTCTTTCTGCACCCCTCGTGCCTATTTCACACCCCTCTTCCCGCGCCCCTCTTGCCTCTTTCTGCACCTCTGTTCCTTCTTTCTGCACTTCTTTTGTTTCTTTCTGCACCTCTCACTTCTTTCTGCACCCATTTTGCCTTTTTCTGCACCCCTCTTCCCTCTTTCTGCACCCTTCTTGCATCTTTCTGCATCTCTGTTCCTACTTTCTGCACTTCTTCTGTTTCTTTCTGCAGCTTTCCTGCTTCTTTCTGCACCCCCTTGCCTCTTTCTCCATCCATTCACCCTCTTTCTGCACCCCTCTTGCCACTTTCTCAACCCCTGTTCCCTCTTTTTGCATCTCTGTTGCTTCTTTCTGCACTTTTCTTGCCTCTTTCTCCACCTCTCATCCCTCTTTCTGCACCTCTGTCCCTTCTTTCTGCAACCCTTGTGCTTCCTTCTGCACCCCTATTCCCTCTTTCTGCACCCCTCTTAACTCTTTTTGCACCTCTGTTCCTTCTTTCTGCACTTCTTTTGTTTCTTTCTGTAACTCTCTTGCTTCTTCCTGCATGCTTCTTGCTTTCTTTCTGCACCCCTCGTGCCTCTTTCACACCCCTCTTCCCTCTTTCTGCACCCCTCTTGCTTCTTTCTGCACCTCTGTTCCTTCTTTTTGCACTTCTTTTGTTTCTTCCTGCACCTCTTTTGTTTCTTTCTGTATCCCTCTTGCCTCTTTCTCTACCCCACTTTCCCCTTTCTGCACCTATGTTGCTTCTTTCTGCACTTCTCTTGCTTCTTTCTGCATCTCTCTTGCTTCTTTCTGTACTCCTCGTTTCTCTTTCTGCACCCCTCATCCCTCTTTTTGCACTCCTCTTGCCTCTTTCTGCAACCCTCTTCCCTCTTTCTGCACCTGTTCCTTCTTCCTGCAATACTTTTGTTTCTTTCTGCACCTCTCTTGCTTCTTTCTGTACCGCTCTTGCCTCTTTCTCCACCCCTCTTCCCCCTTTCTGAATCTCTGTTGCTTCTTTCTGCACCTCTCTTGCTTCTTTCTTCATCCCTCCTGCCTCTTTAACACCCCTCTTCCCGCACCCCTCTTGCCTCTTTCTGCGCCTCTGTTCCTTCTTTATGCACTTCTTCTGTTTCTTTCTGCAACTCTCTTGCTTCTTTCTGCACCCCCTTGCCTTTCTCTCCAACCATCCACACTCTTTCTGCACCCCTGCAGCCTCTTTCTGCACCTCTGTTCTTTCTTTCTGCACTACTTTTGTTTCTTTCTGCACATCTCTTGCTTCTTTCTGCACCCCACTTGCCTCTTTCTGCACCCCTCTTCTATCTTTTCGCACCCCTCTTGCCTCTTTCTGCACCTCTGTTGCTTCTTTCTGCACTCCTCTTGCTTCTTTCTGCACTCCTCGTCCCTCTTTCACACCCCTCTTCCATCTTTGTGCACCCCTCTTTCTGCACCTCTGCTGCTTCTTTCTGCACCCCTCTTGCTTCTTTCTGCATTCTTCGTGACTCTTTCACACCCCTCTGTGTGCACCCCTCTTGCCTCTTTCTGCACCTCTGTTCCTTCCTTCTTTCTGCACTTATTTTCTTTCTTTCTGCACCTCTGGCTTCCTTCTGCACCCCTTTAGCCTCTTTCTGCACCCCTCTTGTCTCTTTCCGCACCTCTGTTCCTTCTTTCTGCACTTCTTTTGTTTCTTTCTGCAGCACTAATGCTTTTTTCTGCACTCCCTTGCATCTTTCTCCACTCCTCTTCCCTCTTTCTTCACCCTTCTTGCCTCTTTCTGCACCTCTGATCCTTCTTTCTGCACTTCTTTTGTTTCTTTCTGCACATCTCTTGCTTCTTTCTGTATCCCTCTTGCCTCTTTCTCCACCCCACTCCCCCCTTTCTGCATCTCTGTTGCTTTTTTCTGCACTTCTCTTGCTTCTTTCTGCACCTCTCTCTTGCTTCTTTCTGCACCTCTCATGCCTCTTTTTGCAACCCTCTTCCCTTTTTCTGCACTCCTCTTGCCTCTTTCTGCACCTCTGTTTCTTCTTTCTACACTTTTGTTTCTTTCTTCACCTCTCTTGCTTCTTTCTGCACCCCTCATGCCTCTTTCTCCAACCCTCTTCCCCCTTTTTTCATTTCTGTTGCTTCTTTCTGCACTTCTCTTGCCTCTTTCTCCACCCCTCATCCCTCTTTCTGCACCTCTGTTGCTTCTTTCTGCACTACTCTTGCTTCTTTCTGCACCTCTGTCCCTTCTTTCTGCTACCCTTGTGCCTCTTTCTGCATCCCTCTTCCCTCTTTCTGCACCCCTCTTACCTCTTTCTGCACCTCTGTTCCTTCTTTCTGTACTTCTTTTGTTTCTTTCTGCACCTCACATGCTTCTTTCTGCACCATGTTTACCTCTTTCTGCCCCCCTCTTCCCTCTTTCTGTACCCCTCTTGCACCTCTGTTGCTTCTTTCTGCACTTCTCTTGCTTATTTCTGCACCTCTCTTGCTGCTTTCTGCACCCCTCGTGCCTCTTTCTGCACCCCTCTTCCCTCTTTCTGCACCCCTCTTGGCTTTTTCTGCACCTCTGTTCCTTCTTTCTGCACTTCTTATGTTTCTTTCTGCACATCTCTTGCTTCTTTCTGTACTTCTCTCGCCTCTTTCTGTACTCAAATGGGAAGCGCAAGCTGTCAAGTTTAAAGGTCTGTGTGCTCTTGTGACTGAGGTATAATGTCTACTTGTATCTGTATTCTCACATGTGTTAAGCATCTGAAGATGGTAGCTTTAAAAGTGGGTAGCTTCTTCTATAGGTGGTTAAATGTTCTCAGTTCTGCTCTGTCATTCAGTTGCACAGGCAGACATGTCTTATGTATATAGGTGTTATAGAGCCCTCAAATATACTATTGAATACCCATGTGCCCTGTATTATGAGCAGAAAGAAAGACATACACCTTTTGTACACATATTTACAGAGTATGCTGTTTGAAACACAGGTATTCAAGTATTTCTATGTTTATTTTTATGTAACATATCACTCGGTAAAAGCAGAGACGCATGCATACCTTCACAAACTTGTTCTGACTTACAACGGTGATATGCTTAGGATTGCTGTTTTATATTTGGTAAGTAGGCCTAACATTCTGAGCAGTCGATTAATAGTGAACCTTCAAGAGAAATGTGAGGTTTAAGACATCTTGGGAGAAGGATTAGTGATTAGGCTACATTGTATGAGTCTGCTGTAAGGTACAGTCAAAGTAGGCCTCTTTCTTCACCTCTGTTGGTTCTTTCTGTACTTCTCTTGCTTCTTTCTGCACCTTTCTTCCTTTTTCTGGACTTTTGTTGCCTCTTTCTGCACTTCTCTTGCTTCTTTCTGCACCTTCATCTATCTGCACATGTCCTACCTATGTAGGCATATTTAGAAATTAGCATTTAAAAAACCTTAAAAACTCACTGAAAAAACCACAGGTTTCAGGGACGTTATAGTTAGTTGGACATTTCACTCGTACAAAACCAAAGAAATTCAACCGTTATAGTTAGTTGAGATAACTATAACTCGCGCCCCCGCAATGCACTGCTGATGACGTCACATATTACATCACTCATGACATGGTCAGTGACATCATGAACTTGAATTGTGGTATGCAATCATCTTGCTTTACTCTTTAAAATGCCCATGATGAAGGGAGAGAAACCCGAAACGCGTTGGCTGTGAATGAAAAATGCAAGGTTCCCGCCAGCTTCGCTGCAGCTCCCATTAAAATGATGCAAAATTATCTACTTGTGTGGGCTCTTCCGTTTGGGCAACCTTTTTTGATGGATTTGTAACGGCTCGTCCGGCCGTGGGAGAGCCCCGCCGCTTGTGAGCGGATCTGTTGTGATGCCATCCGGCTGTCACAATTTTGGACAGTAGTGCAGTAATGGAGGTATAATTTTGCAACGGAGTGT
Source organism: Calotriton arnoldi (assembly GCA_963921515.1). Taxonomy (NCBI): domain Eukaryota; kingdom Metazoa; phylum Chordata; class Amphibia; order Caudata; family Salamandridae; genus Calotriton; species Calotriton arnoldi. The sequence continues at coordinate 298,520 of CAWUFW010011746.1, forward strand.
TAGCAGGACATTGTGTTACCCACTGTGGATTTTAATCTGTTTCTACTGGGAGTGAATCAAGGTGACTCACTTGAGGAATACATAGCATGACCCTGAATACCAGAAGGCTTTACTAATTGCCACGCCCACTGGGGCGGGTATTAGAACTTGAATTGTGGTATGCAATTGTCTTGCTTTACTCTTTAAAATGCCCATGATGAAGGGAGAGAAACCCGAAACACGTTGGGTGTGAATGAAAAATGCAAGGTTCTTGCCAGCGTCGCTGCAGCTCCCATTAAAATGATGCAAAATTATCTACTTGTGTGGACTCTTCCGTTTGGGCAACCTTTTTTGATGGATTTGTAACGGCTCGTCCGGCCATGGGAGAGCCCCGCCGCTTTTGTGTGGATCTGTTGTGATGCCATCCGGCTGTCACAATTTTGGACAGTAGTGCGGTAATGAAGGCATAATTTTGCAACGGAGTGTGAGCAGGAATTTGTGTTACCCACTGTGGATTTTAATCTGTTTCTACTGGGAGTGAATCAAGGCGACTCACTTGAGGAATACATAGCATGACCACGAATACCAGAAGGCTTTTCTAATTGCCACGCCCACTGGGGCGGGTATAAGAACTTGAATTGTGGTATGCAATCGTCTTGCTTTACTCTTTAAAATGCCCATGATGAAGGGAGAGAAACCCGAAACGCTTTGGCTGTGAATGAAAAATGCAAGGTTCCCGCATGCTTCGCTGCAGCTCCCATTAAAATGATGCAAAATTATCTACTTGTGTGGGCTCTTCCGTTTGGGCAACCTTTTTTGATGGATTTGTAACGGCTCGTCCGGCCGTGGGAGAGCCCCGCCGCTTGTGTGCGGATCTGTTGTGATGCCATCCGGCTGTCACAATTTTGGACAGTAGTGCGGTAATGGAGGCATAATTTTGCAACGGAGTGTGAGCAGGACTTTGTGTTACCCACTGTGGACTTTAATCTGTTTCTACTGGGAGTGAATCAAGGCGACTCACTTGAGGAATACATATCATGACCACGAATACCAGAAGGCTTTGCTAATTGCCACGCCCACTGAGGCGGGTATAAGAACTTAAATTGTGGTATGCAATCATCTTGCTTTACTCTTTAAAATGCCCTTGATGAAGGGAGAGAAACACGAAACGCGTTGGCTGTGAATGAAAAATGCAAGGTTCCCGCCAGCTTCGCTGCAGCTCCCATTAAAATGATGCAAAATTATCTACTTGTGTGGGCTCTTCCGTTTGGGCAACCTTTTTTGATGGATTTGTAACAGCTCGTCCGGCCTTGGGAGAGCCCCGCCGCTTGTGTGCGGATCTGTTGTGATGCCATCCGGCTGTCACAATTTTGGACAGTAGTGCGGTAATGGAGGCATAATTTTGCAACGGAGTGTGAGCAGGAATTTGTGTTACCCACTGTGGATTTTAATCTGTTTCTACTGGGAGTGAATCAAGGCGACTCACTTTAGGAATACATAGCATGACCACGAATACCAGAAGGCTTTGCTAATTGCCACACCCACTGGGGCGGGTATAAGAACTTGAATTGTGGTATGCAATCGTCTTGCTTTACTCTTTAAAATGCCCATGATGAAGGGAGAGAAACCCGAAACGCGTTGGCTGTGAATGAAAAATGCAAGGTTCCCGCCAGCTTCGCTGCAGCTCCCATTAAAATGATGCAAAATTATCTACTTGTGTGGGCTCTTCCGTTTGGGCATCCTTTTTTGATGGATTTGTAACGGCTCGTCCGGCCGTGTGTGAGCCCCGCCGCTTGTGTGCGTATCTGGTGTGATGCCATCCGGCTGTCACAATTTTGGACAGTAGTGTGGTAATGGAGGCATAATTTTGCAACGGAGTGTGAGCAGGACTTTGTGTTACCCACTGTGGATTTTAATCTGTTTCTACTGGGAGTGAATCAAGGCGACTCACTTGAGGAATGCATAGCATGACCACGAATACCAGAAGGCTTTGCTAATTGCCACGCCCACTGGGGCGGGTATAAGAACTTGAATTGTGGTATGCAATCGTCTTGCTTACTCTTTATAATGCCCATGATGAAGGGAGAGAAACCCGAAACGCGTTGGCTGTGAATGAAAAATGCAAGGTTCCTGCCAGCTTCGCTGCAGCTCCCATTAATATGATTCAAAATTATCTACTTGTGTGGGCTCTTCCGTTTGGGCAACCTTTTTTGATGGATGAATATATATATATATATATATATATATATATATATATATATATATATATATATATATATACTGCTTATGACCTCACATATATCACTCATGACATGGTTAGTGACATCACCAATGTGCAACCTTGTTCACTACGTTGAACGCCATTGTGTAACATACATATATAGTGTCACTATATGCTTAAATAAGCAATAGATAAATGCACCTTGAGTGTTTTGACTCCTGCCATTAGCGCTTTGATCATATGCACTTTTACACAGAGGACGGATGGGATTCATTCTGCTGTTCTGCCGTTTAAATGCATTGCATGTATTTGAATCATTTAAAATAGAGTTTGATTAAGAATGAATTTAATCTCGTAATGAGATTTGCAATGGATTCTAGTACTTTAACATGTTTTAACATGGCAGCGAAATTGAAATTTGCCAATCTGAGGTGCAACTTTGTTTGTTTTCACTTTTTTGCACCATGTGACACTATATATGTATGTTACACAATGGCGTTCACTGTCGTGAACAAGGTTGCGAGTCGGCAACCGAAACGCATTGACTTTTTCGTGTTTCTCCGAATAAACCACATTGAGGTCCACCACTGTAAAGCCGACAATGTAAAGTTTCCATGATCTTGGCTCCGAAAAAAAGCAATGTAGTAAGAGAATTCCTCCGTAAAACTATTTTTCAAGAATGTGCACCCGCAGCCAAAGTTTATAAAACTTCTGGTATTCTTTGAAAAGTACTATGATTGTAAAAGCTCACATAATCGTATCTGCAAAATTGAAATACTACACGCACTCCAGATAACACACGAAAGTACAGGAAGAAAAATATTCTCAATAAAATGTAACCAATAGTGTGGATGTTGAGTAGTGACATTGTCATAAATATTCGATTAGATCTTTGGCAAAAATTACAAGCAATGAAACATAATCACTCTGAAATAATGATGTATGCATGGAGATATGACTGTGTACGCTCATGCATTCACTTTTAATGAATGCATATTTACAGCATATGAAAAACAAATCCAAAATTGAGGACAGATTTCTAAATAATAGAGAAACTGCCAATATGAACCCCAGCAAAAGCCAGCTGGAGTTGTTTGCATATTTTCTACTGCAGATAGGCTCTGGGAACTGTTTGCACTTTTCGAAGTATACTTTGCTGTTATGTTCTTTATCAATGAGCCTCTGGAATTCGTCTGGGAACATCAATACCTTAGGAGAATAAAGGCACATCTCCAGCACGCCATTTGCATAATGTTTCAAATGAGCATTTGTTCCATGGAGAATGGACTCCCTGGAGGTGCTTTGATTTGACAAAATTAATAAATAAGTCATAGCATAATAAAAATTTAGCTTAAACCGCTCTGGCTGTACACAGGATAATAAGCATCCCACATAGGCAGATCGAGTTGAAAGTGAGCACTAGTGTTTGGAGAGAAAATTTCAACCTCATTATAATGTCATTGACAGTGAAGTAACTTAACTAAATGTACCAAAATCGTCCATTTTCTAAAATGTATGACAATGTACACATAATCTTAAAAGTGGATTCGTGATACCTTTCAACATCTTCAAAGTGGACATCTAGGGAATGATGGTCCAATCTGTCTCAAAACTCAAGACCAGAAAACAAGTGCATTTTTTTAGAATTCTTATTAATAGTAATTCCTGGTCTCTCCTTTGACCTCAAGTGGTCCATAAGAACCCCCGAATGTGTTTATCCATTAAAATAATATTTTGGAAAGCTTTGAAATGGAAGCTCACCCCCAAAGTTTACAACGACAGACCTGCATCTCTTCAACTCAGAACCAAAGTGACTCCAAGTGCTTGCTGGCTTGCCTCCTGTTTTCTGAAGTCTCGGACACAAAAGACTTCCAACTCAGCTGCTACAGCACCTGGACTCTGTCATCTGTCATTCTACCCTGCCAATTTGTGCCTACCCAGTCCTGGACCCTTGGAAGTGGTCCTAATGTGCTCTGACTTCTGTGGCCTTTCTCAAAATCGATGCCAGACAACGCAAAGTTGTGCAAAGCAATGCCACGCAGACCGTACACCAGGATTTAAGGTCGTGTGTTCAGCGGGTGCAGGTGGGTACCTGTAGCTGGCTGACGCTCCATCACAGTAGGCCAAAACTTGTGACATTACCCTGGTCTGGCGCGACCAGATAACCAAAGTTGGCGCTTTGCGCTTTTATGCACTATTTTCACCTAATTCTTTAAAAATTCATATTTCAAGTTCTAATCATTGGATGTTTGTCGTTTTGGTCTTGTTTTGTTCATTAAATGAAGTTCTATTTTTCTAACTTGGTGTGGAATATTTTTGTGTGGTATTTACACTGTTTTACTGTATTAGGTGTTGCACAAATAATTTACACATTGCCTCCTAAGTTAAGTCTGTCTGCTCTGTGCCAAGCTACCAGAGGGTGAGCCCAGGTTAATTTATGGTATGTAACTGCTTTACAATAACTAGGAGTCTCGTCACCACTTGGAAAGGGTGCATACCTCTGCCAACTAGAGACCCAATTTCTAACAATCATTGTAAAAAGCTAATAACCCATTTGCCTGTGCAGTCACTCCAGAAGAATTGTGAGCTATGTGCTCCTTTTTATGTACATTACAAATTACATCTTCCCTAAATAAACAAAAGATTTCATGACTTCCAATTTATCCTTTCCAATATACCAATAATCCATATAGGGGTTCCCCAACCTTTTTTTCTTAAAAATTACAATTTTACTTTTAACAACATTAATTTTTAAAAAGTGTGCAGCCGAGAACTTGTGAAGCAGGGATAGCTCATTATTAAGATGCTTTAGAGTGAGATTAAGAATAACAATATAATTAGCCTATAGTAGGTATGGGATAGGATGCATTCCTATTCTAGGGGATCTCCTTCCCACCCTTAAGCACTTCTCTCTTTCTCTCTCTCTCGCTCTCTCTTTAAATATATATATATCACCTGGCACCTGATGGTAAAAAAAATTCTTTACCAGTGTTGTAAACGATGTGTTTTGCACTCGTAGTCCTTCTTTAGTATTTAAGACCAAGGCACACTTAAACCCAGGTGCAACTGACCCTCATATCAGCATCTGACTAAGACCCACTTGGGGTCGAAACGTGTTATGCTTTGTCTGCCGAATTAATACATTTACTTACCTGACGTTTGACTGGAGGGCTTGTTTTCACACCGTGAATATTGCGTGAATGTTCTGGTGCTATTGTTTGGTGGTGATGTCACCCACAAGCCCCGACCCGTCAGGCTGGGCTCCCTTTCGTCACAATTACATTTGGATATATATATATAGATATAGATATATATATATATAAGAGATAGAGAGAGAGATATATGCATATATGTATACATATATATGCATATATGTATACATATGTATATACACACACACTCGCGCACACACACACACACACATATATGTATATATATATATATATATATATATATATATATATATATATATATATATATATATATATATATATAGTGAGTGAGTGAGTATATATAGTGAGAAAGAAAAGGAAAGGGGCCAAAAGGCAACCCTGCTTTGAGCCATTGTATGTCCGAATTCTAGACAATAAGCTCTGATCCCCCCCAAAAGTACCTGACACCAGTTGAGTGTAAGGCCATTATTAAACATAATAAATTATTCAGTATTCTGAACCTGTGCAATTTTTCCCAGAGTGCTGGCCTATCCACCAGATTGAAAGTCGTGGAAAAATCTACAGAAGTTGCATTGACCAGTTGCCGTCGTCTAACAGCATATTATTCTGTGATCAGCTGGAGCATCACCACATTGTGTAGGGTACCATGATTCTTTCTAAATCGAGCTTGCTCCATAAGGATGAAGTACTCCTCTTCTACTCAAGTGTGGAGATGTTCCAAAATGCTTTTAGCAAAAATCTTATGAACAGAGTTTAAAAAAGCGTTTGCCTGTAATTATTCAGTAAATTCCTTGGACCTCTTTTGTGCAGTGGGACTGCAACACTCCTTTCCATGCTCTATATGCAGGAACACAAACTTATTGATAAAAATAATTAAATCTGGGGATAAGAAGATAGACCACAGCTTGGCATCTCTTTTTAAAAAATGAGATAGGGATTTCATCTGGGTCCATTTCCCCAGACAATTTCATATCCTTGGTATATTTTTCTTTTATCCTTGTTATCAGGGGGCCATAACCCTATGTTTGGTGCATAGTGCTCCGAGATATATTTTCCCCATAGATAATTCCCAATGAAGATTGGCCTTGCTTTTGTCTTACTCCTACAATCCTCTGAGATAATCTCCCCAAATCTTCTACCATCTTTATTATAAGTGGCTTCCCTCAAGGCAACCTATTTATGGTCACTTATCTTCTGTTTTAAAGTTGTTTTTAATCTAACTCTTTTCCTTTTCAAAAGGGCAATCTGTTTTTCTCTTTCCTGTGTATATTGCAAAAATTGCTTCCTAACCTAATAATCTCTTTGTTTAGGAGCGATACTGTTAGACTTGGCATCTTTTGGCGTGTTTCCCCTGACTTTTTGCTTTCTGACCTCCCGGTTTTGACTCTGTTTTTGCTGGTGTAATGATTCTGCGCACTTTCCTCACTGCGGTCCAGTGGGAAAGTGCAAGTGCTCCTGTATAAAATGCGTTATGGATTGGTGTTTCCATGATTGGCCTATTTGGTTTATGTGTCAGTCCCTTGTAAAGTGCACTGCGAGTGCCAGGGCCTATAGACCAAATGCTGTTGGTGGGCTGCAGCACTGGATTGTGCCACCCACGCAAACAGCCCGTAAAGTGTAACTCGGGCCTGCCACCGCAGAGCCTGTGCGCAGCCTGGGGCTGCCATGTCGACTTGGCAAGTGCACACACTGGCAAGTCCCTAAACCTTCCCTTTGCTACCTGTTAGTCACCCCTAAGGTAGGCCCAAGGTACCCCTGTGGGCAGGGTGCGTTGTATGCGAAAGGTAGGACATGCCCGGGTGTGTGCGGCATGTCCTGATAGTGAATTACAGCCTAGTTCGTTTTTCACTATTGCAAGGCTACCTGTTCCCCTAGGCCAGAACGGGCAGTTTTGATTATTACAGCTTATAATCCTAACTGACCCCGGGAACATGGTAGAAATTCGAGTTTAGTATGCCTGGACTCAGAATGATAAAATGCAGCTTTTAGTGAAGTTGGTTTTAACATTCTGTGTTTGAAAATACCACTTTTAGAAAGTGGGTATTTTCTTGTCTAAACCATCCAAGCCTGCCTCTGCGAGGTTGTGTATTCCTTGTCTGGAATGTGAGTGACAGGGCCTGGGGGATGCCAGGAGACAGGGTGAGTCAGCACAGGGCTGAATAGCAAGATCTACATGTAGATGGGTGGGAGGGGTCGCACCTGAGCCCTGAATAGGACAGTGCCTTCCCTCCACAATGCTGGCTCCACCTCCTGTGGTGCGTCTGATGTCCCTGGCCCACTCACTGAAAGAAGGGACGGAGACTTGTCAACAAAGTGCTCCAGAACTGGTTTGGACTAGGCAAAGGCCTCTCTGCCTTCAGAGAACAAAGGAATTTGGGATATAAATATTGGGGCCCTGACCCCATGAATTTAGATCTCGCTGGAATCAAGGAACCTGCCAAGAAGAAGAGCTGGAAGAGCTGCCAGGAGGAGTACTGCCCCTTTGCTGTGTTGTTGCTTTGTTGGGTTGGCCTGCAGTGGCTGCTTCTGTCTTGGGCAGTGAAAGGACTGGACTGAACTTTCTACAAACTTGTGCTGAGTATCTCCAAGGGCCTGGAACCGAGCTGGCCTCCTGTCAAGAAGTCTCAGGGACTACAAAGACTTCACAAGCCTCTGGGTACTGCTTCTGGAACGCTGTTTCAGTTGCCACAGAGGAAGGGAACTGCAACCGATTCCGTCAACCGAATCCATCCCTGGCCGGTGACCTGTTTGCACCGCAGACCGCATCGCCCCGCTTCGCATCGCAACCCTGGTCTCACCGTGGGCGACGTCCGACGCCGCCAACATTGAGCCGCTGCTTGCACCGTGACCTGTGGGCACCGCAGTTCGCATCGCATCGCTTCACTGAACCAACCGGACCCGACCGACGAGGTCGCTGCAACTGGCTCAAGAGTCGTGACTGCACCGCATTTGGGGCACCGCTCGCACGTCTGCGACGCACCGCTCCGACTCGCACCGCTGTCCGACGCCAGCTCCCGCACTCCGGCTAGGTCGCCTGCATCGCAACCTGTCAGCACCGCATCGAGCATCGTCTCACCCTGCATCGCACGCCTGGGACTCACCGACTCCGTCTGCACGACACTCATCGAGCCGCTGCCTGCACCGCATCGAGGGACACCGCACCTTGCATCGCTCCGTCTTGCACCGCAACCGCGACGAACGCCGACCGGCTCGTACACACCGTACCAGCCACAACGAGAAAGGTACTGTTACCGAGTCTGTTCATGACTCTGCTGGCCCGTATCGACGCGGTCGGCTGGAACTGTTAGACTCTGTGGTTTTCAGCATCGCGGTAGGCTCGGACGGAGCTACCAACTCGTATGAACTTTGCTTTTGTGCTATTCCTGCAAAGAAGAAGTTACCGTATCAAGCATTCATTCATAAAGTATAGTATTGTGGATTTTTGTCGTAATTGGTCTTGTCTTGAGTATATAAAATATTGGTTATTTTTCTAAACTGGTGTGGTGTCCGTTTGTAGTGCTTACACTGTATTACTGTTGGTTATGTGCAAATGCTTTACACACTGCCTCTGAATTAAGCCTGACTGCTCGTGCCAAGCTACCACGAGGGTGAGCAGGGGTTACTTCACGAGTGTAACACCCTTACCCTGACTAGGAAGAAGGGTCCCTACTTGGACAAAGGTGCAAGCCCTTGCCAACTAGAGATCCCATTTCTAACATTGGTTGTCAGCGGTGAGGATAGGACTTGTGTTTGCACTTGACTTACAGTGATTGGTGTGCACTACTACCATATCGCAGACCATTACGTACCACATACTGGTTCTTTTTCTTTTGGCCTATTTTTGATCTTGCCAGTTTTCAACTCACTACTTTTGTCATGCCTGAATCAATTGCATCATCCGTTGCATCTCTGGAAGTTATCTTTGAGGAGGACAGGTTGGAATCCTACGCCGTAAAGGAGTTACGAGCGATTTGTAAAAACCTGAAAGTCCAAATTAAAGGCCTCACAAGGAAGGAGGAGCTACAGAAGGCGCTGAGGGCCTGGGTAGCAGCCAGACATGCCAATGGGCAGCCTGGTGATCTCAGTGAGGAGGTGGAGGAGCCTATTTCCAGGGTGGATGTGCTTTTGGGTAGGGGGAACCCGCCAGGTCAGGCAGCAGCAGTCTGTCCCCAGAGGAGCTGGAGGACAGGCGGGAGGCAAGGCAGTTTGAGCTGCAGAAGCTCAGGCTGGAGAGTGAGCGGGAGGAGAAGAGATTGGCCATAGAGGAGAGGAAGATGCTCTTAGAGCATGAGAGAGAACTGAAGGAGCTAGAACTTAAGAGTAAGTCAGGCTCAGATGGTGGCAGCAATTTGTCCAGAAAGGCAGACAGGATTGTGCACATTCCCAAGAACGTAGGCAAGGAGTTCAAGAAGGGGGATGACATACAAAGGTGGTTTCAGGGTTATGAGGCAGCCATACACATGAATGGGGTCCCTGAGGAGAATTGGGGAGCAGGATTGTGGCCACTTTTCCCTGAAGAAGCAAGGGATGCTCTGATAGCTTTGGGTAAGGGGTATCACCTCACCTATGCTGACATGAAGGATGCCCTTCTCACGAAGTATGGTCTTACTCCTGAAAAGTACAGGGATCAGTTCAGGTCCAGTAAGAAGTCTGATGCCAACACTTGGTTGGAATGTGTGGATGTGTTCTGCAGGTCTCTGGATGGTTGGGTGAAGGGCAGTAGCGTAACAGATTTTCAGGGGCTCTACAACTTGATTGCATGGGAGCACTTGTCTAGTCTATGTTTTGCAGATCTGCGCCAGCACCTAGTTGATAGTAAGCTAACTGACCCCAGGAAGCTTGCTATGGAAGCGGACCGCTGGGTGAGTACCAGGGTCCACAAGAAAGCGTTTGGGGGAGACTCAGCCAAAGGTGGGCAGGGTCCCCAGCAGAAAGGTGGGGGACAAGGGTAAAGCACAGGAGTTCTCTAAAGGGCCCCAAACTAGTACCCAGGGTAAAGGTTCCCAGCCCCCGGTGATAAGAAGAAAGGGGTCTCTACAGGGAAGCCTGTTGAGACCGGCCCCCGCAAGTGTTATGCATGTGACCAGGTAGGTCACTTTAAGGGGGACCCCAAGTGCCCGAAGGGGACACAGCCACCCACCGGTGGACAGTCCAAAGTGTTGGCTAGTGTAGCGCTTGGGGAGGAGGGGTGCCCACAGGAGGGTGGGGATCCCGCAGAAATGACCCTTGTCTCACTCGGGGACAGTGAGATGGTCCCAGGAAACCAGGTGCCCCCTAACACAAAGAAATATAGCACCTGGGTGACCATTAATGGGAACAGGGTAGAGGCTCTCAGAGATACTGGAGCCAGTGTGACCTCAGTCCGGTGTCACCTGGTGTCTGAGAAGCAAGTAGTCCCAGGAGCATTCCACCAAGTAGTTGCTGTCGACAACTCTGAGCGCCAGTGTATGGTGGCGCAGGTTCCCTTTGAATGGGGGGTCTCAGGTCCCTTGAGGGTGGTTGTGAGCCCTACCATGCCTGTAGATTGTCTGCTAGGAAACGACCTGGAGCAGTCCTCATGGAAGGAGGTTGAGCTCAGGTCTCACTTGGAGATGCTTGGGTTGCCAGAGTGGGCATGCGTGTCTACTCGGTCAATGGCAGCCAGAAAGGGTGATCAAAAGGACTTGGAGCCTGAAACAGTGGCCCAAGTCCCTGCCAAGAGAAAGGGCAGGGGGCGCGGGAAACCGGCCCCCGAAGTTCCCACGGACCGGGAGGAGGCGGACCTCGAGGGGGACGCCCGGTGCCTACAGGGGAGCAGGTAGCCGAACTGGGAGACATCTCTGAGCTGACCCATTGGCAGCAAGAAGGGGGTCCCACCAGGGAGGAGTTCTGCAGGGAGCAGAACGAGTGCCCTACTCTGGAGGGTCTGCGGCGGCAGGCTGCAGACCAGGCAGCTGGTAATCAGTCCGGGTCACATCTGATCTACTGGGAGAGTGGTCTCCTATACAGTGAGCCTAAGGTTGCTGAGCCTGGGTCAGCCCGTGTGCTGGTGGTACCCCAGCGCTTCAGGACCTTCCTACTGGGTCTGGCTCATGACGTGCCTTTGGCAGGACATTTGGGGCAGGACAAGACCTTTGACAGGCTTGTCACCCACTTCTTTTGGCCCCAAATGCGAAGGCAGTCAGATGCACACTGTAGGTCTTGCCAAACTTGCCAGGCAAGTGGTAAGAGTGGGAGGAAGGTCAAAGCTCCTCTCCAACCTTTTCCTGTTGTTGGAACACCCTTTGAAAGGGTAGGGATGGATATTGTGGGGCCACTGGATCCCAAGACAGCCATGGGCAACAGGTACATCCTGGTCTTGGTGGACCATGCCACCCGGTACCCGGAGGCAATCCCTCTCAGGACAACGACGGCGCCAGTGGTGGGCCGGGCGTTAATGGGGATCTTTTCCCGTGTGGGATTCCCCAGAGAGGTGGTTTCTGATAGGGGGACCAATTTCATATCGAAGTATATGACATCCCTGTGGAAGGAGTGTGGTGTAACCTACAAGTTCACCACTCCTTACCACCCACAAGGAAACGGTCTGGTGGAGAGATTCAACCAGACCTTGAAAGGCATGATCAAGGGTCTAACAGAACCCATGAGGCGTAAGTGGGACGTCCTCTTGCCATGCCTACTCTTTGCATACAGGGAGGTGCCTCAGAAGTCTCTTGGGTACAGCCCCTTTGAGCTCCTGTATGGTCACCCTGTCAGAGGACCTCTGAGTTTGGTAAAGGAAGGCTGGGAGGCGGCTCCCAGGAAAACTCCCCAGGATGTATTTAGCTACATGCTGGCCTTTAGAAACCAAACTGCCCGCTTCAGGAAACTCGCTCAGGCGAACCTAGAAGCAAGCCAGGAAGAAATGAAGAGATGGTATGACCAGAACGCCACTCTGGTCGAATTTCAACCTGGGCAAAAAGTGTGGGTCATGGCCCCAGTGGCACCTTGTGCCTTGCAGGACAAGTGGACTGGGCCATATGAGGTAAAGGAGCGCAAAAGTGACGTCACCTACCTGGTGGATTTGCAGGCTCCAAGGAACCCTTTGAGGGTCCTTCACGTGAACCGCCTCAAGCCCCACTTCGAGAGGTCCGAAGTGAGTATGCTCTTGGCGACAGATGATGGGGTGGAAGAGGAGAGTGAGCCTCTCCCTGACCTCCTGTCTACCAAGGAGCATGATGGGTCAGTAGAGGGTGTGATCCTCTCCCCTACTCTGACTCAGGAGCAGCAGGGGGACTGTCGCCAGTTGTTGGGACAGTTCGCCCCACTGTTCTCTCTGACCCCCGGTGTTACTCACTGGTGTACCCATGACGTGGACACTGGTGACAGCCCTCCTGTGAAGCACAAGATTTACAGGTTGACTGACCGGGTCAGAGCCAGCATCAAGGAGGAGGTCTCTAAGATGTTGGCGTTAGGGGTGATTGAGCCCTCCCACAGTCCTTGGGCCAGCCCAGTGGTCTTGGTCCCAAAGGCTGCTGCGCCCGGTGCCACTCCAGAACTCCGGTTTTGTGTGGACTACCGTGGGCTCAATGCCGTCACCAGGACTGACGCGCACCCCATCCCCAGAGCTGATGAGCTCATTGATCGGTTGGGAGCTGCCCGGTTCCTCAGCACGTTTGATTTGACGTCTGGGTACTGGCAGATTGCCTTAACCGATGGGGCCAAGGAGAGATCAGCATTCTCAACCCCAGAAGGTCATTACCAATTCCGGGTGATGCCCTTTGGGTTGAAGAATGCCCCTGCCACCTTTCAGAGGTTGGTCAATCAGGTGTTGGCTGGGCTGGAGGATTTCAGTGCCGCCTACCTGGATGACATTGCTGTGTTCAGTTCCAGCTGGGAAGAACATTTACAGCACCTTGAGAAAGTGTTGAGGGCTCTGCAAGGTGCAGGCCTCACGATCAAGGCCAGTAAGTGCCAGATCGGGCAGGGTTCTGTGGTGTACTTGGGACACCAGGTAGGAAGCGGCCAGGTGGCGCCCCTACAACCCAAGATTGACACCATTCTGGCTTGGGAACCCCCAAGACCCAGACAGAGGTGAGAGCCTTCTTAGGTCTCACCGGTTACTATAGGAGATTTGTTAAGGGCTATGGCACCATCGTTGCCCCCTTAACAGAGCTGACCTCTAAGAGGCAGCCCAGGAAAGTGATCTGGACTGAGTCCTGCCAGAAAGCTTTTGATGCCCTGAAGGCAGCCATGTGCACGGCGCCCGTGCTCAAGGCACCTGACTTCTCCAAGGAATTTGTCGTGCAGACTGACGCTTCAGAGCATGGTGTGGAGCGGTGCTCTCACAACTGAACGAAGAGGGCCTGGATCAGCCTGTAGTCTTCCTTAGCAGGAGACTACTTCCCAGGGAACAGAGGTGGAGTGCCATAGAAAGGGAAGCTTTGCTGTGGTCTGGGCGCTGAAGAAGTTGAGACCATACCTGTTTGGGACTCACTTCCGGGTTCAGACAGACCACAGGCCCCTCAGATGGTTGATGCAAATGAGGGGTGAGAATCCAAAACTGCTGAGGTGGTCCATCTCCCTACAGGGAATGGACTTTACGGTGGAGCACCGTCCTGGTACAGAACACGCCAACGCAGATGGTCTGTCCAGGTTCTTCCGCCTTAGTGAAGAGAACTCCAATGGGGTTGGGTAGTTCTCCCTACTTTCAGCTGGAGGGGACATGTGTTAGACTTGGCATCTTTTGGCGTGTTTCCCCTGACTTTTGCTTTCTGACCTCCCGGTTTTGACTCTGTTTTTGCTGGTGTAATGATTCTGCGCACTTTCCTCACTGCGGTCCAGTGGGAAAGTGCAAGTGCTCCTGTATAAAATGTGTTATGGATTGGTGTTTCCATGATTGGCCTATTTGGTTTATGTGTCAGTCCCTTGTAAAGTGCACTGCGAGTGCCAGGGCCTATAGACCAAATGCTGTTGGTGGGCTGCAGCACTGGATTGTGCCACCCACGCAAACAGCCCGTAAAGTGTAACTCGGGCCTGCCACCGCAGAGCCTGTGCGCAGCCTGGGGCTGCCATGTCGACTTGGCAAGTGCACACACTTGCAAGTCCCTAAACCTTCCCTTTGCTACCTGTTAGTCACCCCTAAGGTAGGCCCAAGGTACCCCTGTGGGCAGGGTGCGTTGTATGCGAAAGGTAGGACATGCCCGGGTGTGTGCGGCATGTCCTGATAGTGAATTACAGCCTAGTTCGTTTTTCACTATTGCAAGGCTACCTGTTCCCCTAGGCCAGAACGGGCAGTTTTGATTATTACAGCTTATAATCCTAACTGACCCCGGGAACATGGTAGAAATTCGAGTTTAGTATGCCTGGACTCAGAATGATAAAATGCAGCTTTTAGTGAAGTTGGTTTTAACATTCTGTGTTTGAAAATACCACTTTTAGAAAGTGGGTATTTTCTTGTCTAAACCATCCAAGCCTGCCTCTGCGAGGTTGTGTATTCCTTGTCTGGAGTGTGAGTGACAGGGGCTGGGGGATGCCAGGAGACAGGGTGAGTCAGCACAGGGCTGAATAGCAAGATCTACATGTAGATGGGTGGGAGGGGTCGCACCTGGGCCCTGAATAGGACAGTGCCTTCCCTCCACAATGCTGGCTCCACCTCCTGTGGTGCGTCTGATGTCCCTGGCCCACTCACTGAAAGAAGGGACGGAGACTTGTCAACAAAGTGCTCCAGAACTGGTTTGGACTAGGCAAAGGCCTCTCTGCCTTCAGAGAACAAAGGAATTTGGGATATAAATATTGGGGCCCTGACCCCATGAATTTAGATCTCGCTGGAATCAAGGAACCTGCCAAGACGAAGAGCTGGAAGAGCTGCCAGGAGGAGTACTGCCCCTTTGCTGTGTTGTTGCTTTGTTGGGTTGGCCTGCAGTGGCTGCTTCTGTCTTGGGCAGTGAAAGGACTGGACTGAACTTTCTACAAACTTGTGCTGAGTATCTCCAAGGGCCTGGAACCGAGCTGGCCTCCTGTTAAGAAGTCTCAGGGACTACAAAGACTTCACAAGCCTCTGGGTACCGCTTCTGGAACGCTGTTTCAGTTGCCACAGAGGAAGGGAACTGCAACCGACTCCGTCAACCGAATCCATCCCTGGCCGGTGACCTGTTTGCACCGCAGACCGCATCGCCCCGCTTCGCATCGCAACCCTGGTCTCACCGTGGGCGACGTCCGACGCCGCCAACATCGAGCCGCTGCTTGCACCGTGACCTGTGGGCACCGCAGTTCGCATCGCATCGCTTCACTGAACCAACCGGACCCGACCGACGCAGGTCGCTGCAACTGGCTCAAGAGTCGTGACCGCACCGCATTTGGGGCACCGCTCGCACGTCTGCGACGCACCGCTCCGACTCGCACCGCTGTCCGACGCCAGCTCCCGCACTCCGGCTAGGTCGCCTGCATCGCAACCTGTCAGCACCGCATCGAGCATCGTCTCACCCTGCATCGCACGCCTTGGACTCACCGACTCCGTCTGCACGACGCTCATCGAGCCGCTGCCTGCACCGCATCGAGGGACACCGCACCTTGCATCGCTCCGTCTTGCACCGCAACCGCGACGAACGCCGACCGGCTCGTACACTCCGTACCAGCCACAACGAGAAAGGTACTGTAACCGAGTCTGTTCATGACTCTGCTGGCCCGTATCGACGCGGTCGGCTGGAACTGTTAGACTCTGTGGTTTTCAGCATCGCGGTAGGCTCGGACGGAGCTACCGACTCGTACGAACTTTGCTTTTGTGCTATTCCTGCAAAGAAGAAGTTACCGTATCAAGCATTCATTCGTAAAGTATAGTATTGTGGATTTTTGTCGTAATTGGTCTTGTCTTGAGTATATAAAATATTGGTTATTTTTCTAAACTGGTGTGGTGTCCGTTTGTAGTGCTTACACTGTATTACTGTTGGTTATGTGCAAATGCTTTACACACTGCCTCTGAATTAAGCCTGACTGCTCGTGCCAAGCTACCACGAGGGTGAGCAGGGGTTACTTCACGAGTGTAACACCCTTACCCTGACTAGGAAGAAGGGTCCCTACTTGGACAAAGGTGCAAGCCCTTGCCAACTAGAGATCCCATTTCTAACATTGGTTGTCAGCGGTGAGGATAGGACTTGTGTTTGCACTTGACTTACAGTGATTGGTGTGCACTACTACCATATCGCAGACCATTACGTACCACATACTGGTTCTTTTTCTTTTGGCCTATTTTTGATCTTGCCAGTTTTCAACTCACTACTTTTGTCATGCCTGAATCAATTGCATCATCCGTTGCATCTCTGGAAGTTATCTTTGAGGAGGACAGGTTGGAATCCTACGCCGTAAAGGAGTTACGAGCGATTTGTAAAAACCTGAAAGTCCAAATTAAAGGCCTCACAAGGAAGGAGGAGCTACAGAAGGCGCTGAGGGCCTGGTAGCAGCCAGACATGCCAATGGGCAGCCTGGTGATCTCAGTGAGGAGGTGGAGGAGCCTATTTCCAGGGTGGATGTGCTTTTGGGTAGGGGGGAACCCGCCAGGTCAGGCAGCAGCAGTCTGTCCCCAGAGGAGCTGGAGGACAGGCGGGAGGCAAGGCAGTTTGAGCTGCAGAAGCTCAGGCTGGAGAGTGAGCGGGAGGAGAAGAGATTGGCCATAGAGGAGAGGAAGATGCTCTTAGAGCATGAGAGAGAACTGAAGGAGCTAGAACTTAAGAGTAAGTCAGGCTCAGATGGTGGCAGCAATTTGTCCAGAAAGGCAGACAGGATTGTGCACATTCCCAAGAACGTAGGCAAGGAGTTCAAGAAGGGGGATGACATACAAAGGTGGTTTCAGGGTTATGAGGCAGCCATACACATGAATGGGGTCCCTGAGGAGAATTGGGGAGCAGGATTGTGGCCACTTTTCCCTGAAGAAGCAAGGGATGCTCTGATAGCTTTGGGTAAGGGGTATCACCTCACCTATGCTGACATGAAGGATGCCCTTCTCACGAAGTATGGTCTTACTCCTGAAAAGTACAGGGATCAGTTCAGGTCCAGTAAGAAGTCTGATGCCAACACTTGGTTGGAATGTGTGGATGTGTTCTGCAGGTCTCTGGATGGTTGGGTGAAGGGCAGTAGCGTAACAGATTTTCAGGGGCTCTACAACTTGATTGCATGGGAGCACTTGTCTAGTCTATGTTTTGCAGATCTGCGCCAGCACCTAGTTGATAGTAAGCTAACTGACCCCAGGAAGCTTGCTATGGAAGCGGACCGCTGGGTGAGTACCAGGGTCCACAAGAAAGCGTTTGGGGGAGACTCAGCCAAAGGTGGGCAGGGTCCCCAGCAGAAAGGTGGGGGGACAAGGGTAAAGCACAGGAGTTCTCTAAAGGGCCCCAAACTAGTACCCAGGGTAAAGGTTCCCAGCCCCCGGTGATAAGAAGAAAGGGGTCTCTACAGGGAAGCCTGTTGAGACCGGCCCCCGCAAGTGTTATGCATGTGACCAGGTAGGTCACTTTAAGGGGGACCCCAAGTGCCCGAAGGGGACACAGCCACCCACCGGTGGACAGTCCAAAGTGTTGGCTAGTGTAGCGCTTGGGGAGGAGGGGTGCCCACAGGAGGGTGGGGATCCCGCAGAAATGACCCTTGTCTCACTCGGGGACAGTGAGATGGTCCCAGGAAACCAGGTGCCCCCTAACACAAAGAAATATAGCACCTGGGTGACCATTAATGGGAACAGGGTAGAGGCTCTCAGAGATACTGGAGCCAGTGTGACCTCAGTCCGGTGTCACCTGGTGTCTGAGAAGCAAGTAGTCCCAGGAGCATTCCACCAAGTAGTTGCTGTCGACAACTCTGAGCGCCAGTGTATGGTGGCGCAGGTTCCCTTTGAATGGGGGGGTCTCAGGTCCCTTGAGGGTGGTTGTGAGCCCTACCATGCCTGTAGATTGTCTGCTAGGAAACGACCTGGAGCAGTCCTCATGGAAGGAGGTTGAGCTCAGGTCGCACTTGGAGATGCTTGGGTTGCCAGAGTGGGCATGCGTGTCTACTCGGTCAATGGCAGCCAGAAAGGGTGATCAAAAGGACTTGGAGCCTGAAACAGTGGCCCAAGTCCCTGCCAAGAGAAAGGGCAGGGGCGCGGGAAACCGGCCCCCGAAGTTCCCACGGACCGGGAGGAGGCGGACCTCGAGGGGGACGCCCCGGTGCCTACAGGGGAGCAGGTAGCCGAACTGGGAGACATCTCTGAGCTGACCCATTGGCAGCAAGAAGGGGGTCCCACCAGGGAGGAGTTCTGCAGGGAGCAGAACGAGTGCCCTACTCTGGAGGGTCTGCGGCGGCAGGCTGCAGACCAGGCAGCTGGTAATCAGTCCGGGTCACATCTGATCTACTGGGAGAGTGGTCTCCTATACAGTGAGCCTAAGGTTGCTGAGCCTGGGTCAGCCCGTGTGCTGGTGGTACCCCAGCGCTTCAGGACCTTCCTACTGGGTCTGGCTCATGACGTGCCTTTGGCAGGACATTTGGAGCAGGACAAGACCTTTGACAGGCTTGTCACCCACTTCTTTTGGCCCCAAATGCGAAGGCAGTCAGATGCACACTGTAGGTCTTGCCAAACATGCCAGGCAAGTGGTAAGAGTGGGAGGAAGGTCAAAGCTCCTCTCCAACCTTTTCCGGTTGTTGGAACACCCTTTGAAAGGGTAGGGATGGATATTGTGGGGCCACTGGATCCCAAGACAGCCATGGGCAACAGGTACATCGTGGTCTTGGTGGACCATGCCACCCGGTACCCGGAGGCAATCCCTCTCAGGACAACGACGGCACCAGTGGTGGGCCGGGCGTTAATGGGGATCTTTTCCCGTGTGGGATTCCCCAGAGAGGTGGTTTCTGATAGGGGGACCAATTTCATATCGAAGTATATGACATCCCTGTGGAAGGAGTGTGGTGTAACCTACAAGTTCACCACTCCTTACCACCCACAAGGAAACGGTCTGGTGGAGAGATTCAACCAGACCTTGAAAGGCATGATCAAGGGTCTAACAGAACCCATGAGGCGTAAGTGGGACGTCCTCTTGCCATGCCTACTCTTTGCATACAGGGAGGTGCCTCAGAAGTCTCTTGGGTACAGCCCCTTTGAGCTCCTGTATGGCCACCCTGTCAGAGGACCTCTGAGTTTGGTAAAGGAAGGCTGGGAGGCGGCTCCCAGGAAAACTCCCCAGGATGTATTTAGCTACATGCTGGCCTTTAGAAACCAAACTGCCCGCTTCAGGAAACTCGCTCAGGCGAACCTAGAAGCAAGCCAGGAAGAAATGAAGAGATGGTATGACCAGAACGCCACTCTGGTCGAATTTCAACCTGGGCAAAAGTGTGGGTCATGGCCCCAGTGGCACCTTGTGCCTTGCAGGACAAGTGGACTGGGCCATATGAGGTAAAGGAGCGCAAAAGTGACGTCACCTACCTGGTGGATTTGCAGGCTCCAAGGAACCCTTGAGGGTCCTTCACGTGAACCGCCTCAAGCCCCACTTCGAGAGGTCCGAAGTGAGTATGCTCTTGGCGACAGATGATGGGGTGGAAGAGGAGAGTGAGCCTCTCCCTGACCTCCTGTCTACCAAGGAGCATGATGGGTCAGTAGAGGGTGTGATCCTCTCCCCTACTCTGACTCAGGAGCAGCAGGGGGACTGTCGCCAGTTGTTGGGACAGTTCGCCCCACTGTTCTCTCTGACCCCCGGTGTTACTCACTGGGGTACCCATGACGTGGACACTGGTGACAGCCCTCCTGTGAAGCACAAGATTTACAGGTTGACTGACCAAGTCAGAGCCAGCATCAAGGAGGAGGTCTCTAAGATGTTGGCGTTAGGGGTGATTGAGCCCTCCCACAGTCCTTGGGCCAGCCCAGTGGTCTTGGTCCCAAAGGCTGCTGCGCCCGGTGCCACTCCAGAACTCCGGTTTTGTGTGGACTACCGTGGGCTCAATGCCGTCACCAGGACTGACGCGCACCCCATCCCCAGAGCTGATGAGCTCATTGATCGGTTGGGAGCTGCCCGGTTCCTCAGCACGTTTGATTTGACGTCTGGGTACTGGCAGATTGCCTTAACCGATGGGGCCAAGGAGAGATCAGCATTCTCAACCCCAGAAGGTCATTACCAATTCCGGGTGATGCCCTTTGGGTTGAAGAATGCCCCTGCCACCTTTCAGAGGTTGGTCAATCAGGTGTTGGCTGGGCTGGAGGATTTCAGTGCCGCCTACCTGGATGACATTGCTGTGTTCAGTTCCGGCTGGGAAGAACATTTACAGCACCTTGAGAAAGTGTTGAGGGCTCTGCAAGGTGCAGGCCTCACGATCAAGGCCAGTAAGTGCCAGATCGGGCAGGGTTCTGTGGTGTACTTGGGACACCAGGTAGGAAGCGGCCAGGTGGCGCCCCTACAACCCAAGATTGACACCATTCTGGCTTGGGAACCCCCAAGACCCAGACAGAGGTGAGAGCCTTCTTAGGTCTCACCGGTTACTATAGGAGATTTGTTAAGGGCTATGGCACCATCGTTGCCCCCTTAACAGAGCTGACCTCTAAGAGGCAGCCCAGGAAAGTGATCTGGACTGAGTCCTGCCAGAAAGCTTTTGATGCCCTGAAGGCAGCCATGTGCACGGCGCCCGTGCTCAAGGCACCTGACTTCTCCAAGGAATTCGTCGTGCAGACTGACGCTTCAGAGCATGGTGTGGGAGCGGTGCTCTCACAACTGAACGAAGAGGGCCTGGATCAGCCTGTAGTCTTCCTTAGCAGGAGACTACTTCCCAGGGAACAGAGGTGGAGTGCCATAGAAAGGGAAGCTTTTGCTGTGGTCTGGGCGCTGAAGAAGTTGAGACCATACCTGTTTGGGACTCACTTCCGGGTTCAGACAGACCACAGGCCCCTCAGATGGTTGATGCAAATGAGGGGCGAGAATCCAAAACTGCTGAGGTGGTCCATCTCCCTACAGGGAATGGACTTTATGGTGGAGCACCGTCCTGGTACAGAACACGCCAACGCAGATGGTCTGTCCAGGTTCTTCCGCCTTAGTGAAGAGAACTCCAATGGGGTTGGGTAGTTCTCCCTACTTTCAGCTGGAGGGGACATGTGTTAGACTTGGCATCTTTTGGCGTGTTTCCCCTGACTTTTTGCTTTCTGACCTCCCGGTTTTGACTCTGTTTTTGCTGGTGTAATGATTCTGCGCACTTTCCTCACTGCGGTCCAGTGGGAAAGTGCAAGTGCTCCTGTATAAAATACGTTATGGATTGGTGTTTCCATGATTGGCCTATTTGGTTTATGTGTCAGTCCCTTGTAAAGTGCACTGCGAGTGCCAGGGCCTATAGACCAAATGCTGTTGGTGGGCTGCAGCACTGGATTGTGCCACCCACGCAAACAGCCCGTAAAGTGTAACTCGGGCCTGCCACCGCAGAGCCTGTGCGCAGCCTGGGGCTGCCATGTCGACTTGGCAAGTGCACACACTGGCAAGTCCCTAAACCTTCCCTTTGCTACCTGTTAGTCACCCCTAAGGTAGGCCCAAGGTACCCCTGTGGGCAGGGTGCGTTGTATGCGAAAGGTAGGACATGCCCGGGTGTGTGCGGCATGTCCTGATAGTGAATTACAGCCTAGTTCGTTTTTCACTATTGCAAGGCTACCTGTTCCCCCTAGGCCAGAACGGGCAGTTTTGATTATTACAGCTTATAATCCTAACTGACCCCGGGAACATGGTAGAAATTCGAGTTTAGTATGCCTGGACTCAGAATGATAAAATGCAGCTTTTAGTGAAGTTGGTTTTAACATTCTGTGTTTGAAAATACCACTTTTAGAAAGTGGGTATTTTCTTGTCTAAACCATCCAAGCCTGCCTCTGCGAGGTTGTGTATTCCTTGTCTGGAATGTGAGTGACAGGGGCTGGGGGATGCCAGGAGACAGGGTGAGTCAGCACAGGGTTGAATAGCAAGATCTACATGTAGATGGGTGGGAGGGGTCGCACCTGAGCCCTGAATAGGACAGTGCCTTCCCTCCACAATGCTGGCTCCACCTCCTGTGGTGCGTCTGATGTCCCTGGCCCACTCACTGAAAGAAGGGACGGAGACTTGTCAACAAAGTGCTCCAGAACTGGTTTGGACTAGGCAAAGGCCTCTCTGCCTTCAGAGAACAAAGGAATTTGGGATATAAATATTGGGGCCCTGACCCCATGAATTTAGATCTCGCTGGAATCAAGGAACCTGCCAAGACGAAGAGCTGGAAGAGCTGCCAGGAGGAGTACTGCCCCTTTGCTGTGTTGTTGCTTTGTTGGGTTGGCCTGCAGTGGCTGCTTCTGTCTTGGGCAGTGAAACTGAACTTTCTACAAACTTGTGCTGAGTATCTCCAAGGGCCTGGAACCGAGCTGGCCTCCTGTTAAGAAGTCTCAGGGGCTACAAAGACTTCACAAGCCTCTGGGTACCGCTTCTGGAACGCTGTTTCAGTTGCCACAGAGGAAGGGAACTGCAACCGACTCCGTCAACCGAATCCATCCCTGGCCGGTGACCTGTTTGCACCGCAGACCGCATCGCCCCGCTTCGCATCGCAACCCTGGTCTCACCGTGGGCGACGTCCGACGCCGCCAACATCGAGCCGCTGCTTGCACCGTGACCTGTGGGCACCTCAGTTCGCATCGCATCGCTTCACTGAACCAACCGGACCCGACCGACGAGGTCGCTGCAACTGGCTCAAGAGTCGTGACCGTGCCGCATTTGGGGCACCGCTCGCACGTCTGCGACGCACCGCTCCGACTTGCACCGCTGTCCGACGCCAGCTCCCGCACTCCGGCTAGGTCGCCTGCATCGCAACCTGTCAGCACCGCATCGAGCATCGTCTCACCCTGCATCGCACGCCTGGGACTCACCGACTCCGTCTGCACAACGCTCATCGAGCCGCTGCCTGCACCGCATCGAGGGACACCGCACCTTGCATCGCTCCGTCTTGCACCGCAACCGCGACGAACGCCGACTGGCTCGTACACACCGTACCAGCCACAACGAGAAAGGTACTGTTACCGAGTCTGTTCATGACTCTGCTGGCCCATATCGACGCGGTCGGATGGAACTGTTAGACTCTGTGGTTTTCAGCATCGCGGTAGGCTCGGACGGAGCTACCGACTCGTACGAACTTTGCTTTTGTGCTATTCCTGCAAAGAAGAAGTTACTGTATCAAGCATTCATTCGTAAAGTATAGTATTGTGGATTTTTGTCGTAATTGGTCTTGTCTTGAGTATATAAAATATTGGTTATTTTTCTAAACTGGTGTGGTGTCCGTTTGTAGTGCTTACACTGTATTACTGTTGGTTATGTGCAAATGCTTTACACACTGCCTCTGAATTAAGCCTGACTGCTCGTGCCAAGCTACCACGAGGGTGAGCAGGGGTTACTTCACGAGTGTAACACCCTTACCCTGACTAGGAAGAAGGGTCCCTACTTGGACAAAGGTGCAAGCCCTTGCCAACTAGAGATCCCATTTCTAACAGATACTCTTCCTATATCTCCATTATGAGCCTGAACGGGGTGTACCTTATTTTCCTTTACCACAAACTGTTTCATATGCTGCTCATATTTCAGGGTAAAATGCACCCCCCCCTCCACTGTACTTTCCTTTACTACTGTCACTAAAGCCTCCATCAGATTAGCACTTTTATTGGGTTTCCGGTGCATTCTACCACTGGACTTACTAAAACCGCCTGTATAATTCCAAGAGGCCCTCCCTGTTACAGAAAAAATTGTCCTCAGTGAGATAACTGAGTTATCGCTAATCGGAGTTGCAATTACATTTAAATTCATACCCATGTCAAATGTTGGATAGGAGGCAATTATACAGTCAATTATTGACCCAGTGTCTGCCTAAAACTTTTACTGTGCCCTATTGGGAGGCGGCGAGGATCAGTGTAGCCGCCCCGTACTCTCACATTCTGCCAGCAACACTGGGAGGAGCACGCCACCTGGGGGACCACATTCCCCATCTTCCCCTGCGCCGGAGCGCCTACAAAACACAGATGCCCGCCCGCAGCGCGGGACGTGCCCGGGGACACGCCCCGGCAAATCCTGGGCCACAGGCGGGCCCGTCCACGTCCGTCGCGCCCGGAGGAGGCTAAGCTGGGCCACCCCCCTAAGATTCGGCCTCTGAGACCTTTTGAGATCTGCCGCAGACTCCACGATAAGGTACTGAGCCCTTACTTTCTTTTGGGCCCCTCCCCACTCGTTCCGTTTCCAGCTGGGGTAACAAAATGGCCGAATGGAAGGGCTTCAGTGATCAACCTGGGAGAGGAACTGTAGGGACATTGGATGCTTTTTTAACAAGGGCGGAGTCCGTCCTTACACATGAGATAGAGTTAGCGGAACGACAGCTTTCGCTGGGATATCTTATTACTCAAAAGCGCTCTTCCCTTGGCAGCATCACTGTGGTGGGTGAAACTTTAAACACCTCCCAAATCTCGCCCACTGCTTCCCTGTCTCCTGCACCTGTAGTTCCACTCTCCCCTTTAGTGGAAGTAATAACAGGCCCCAATATCGTTACTAGGGGACAGCTGCCCAATCCCATTCTGTTAATAACAGTGACCCACCGGTTAAAAAGAGGAAAACTGGAGGATCTCAAAACCAAAAATCTCTGAAACCTGCTCGTCCAGGCAAATCCAGAGGGATTGGAAACACTGGGCCCGGTCAAACCCCAAAGGGGAGCATTATACCAACTATAACACAGACCCCAGGCATGCTTGATGACGACACTTGAAAAAGACTGGAGACTTTGGTTGCTAGCCTCCTGGAACCACTCTTATTTAAACTAACACAAATTAAGGAGAGACTCAAAATTATTGAGGGAGCGGGTGTTGGACGGAGGTCCGCAACATCAACAGCCCCTGAGAAGTGCGTTACAGAGAATAACTCAAGTAACTTAAGGACTAATCTGGGTTTTTCTGATTTTATGCCCTCACAAATCCCCGATACATCTCGTAATGTTTATACCACCACTCCTGGGGTAGACAAGACCTTACACCCATTGCTTAGAAATGATAAGAATAGGTCAGCGACCAATTCTCGGGCAAATTTACGAGGGGATAGAGGGAATAATAATCCCACAAGACAGCAGGAATCCAACGAGGAGATTAATGAGGGTCCCCCGGGTACCACACATCAGACGCTTCACCTGCCTCCAGCGTCCTCTCCCCTTGTATTAGTTTTGGGGAATGTTCCGACTCTGAGGAGGGTCAGTATGAGTCCACGGTCAACTAATGGACAAATCATTACACTGGTTGTCTCGCCATATTAAGGACAAAGGGGATCCTCCATTGGCCAGACTAATGACCATGGCGAGAAGGGTAGGTTGGTTGGGCCCACCTAGGAAAGTGTTGGAGGGTGACTGTGTAGTGATACATTTTAATAACCACCTTGCACTGAGATATATTCTAGATCAACTACACAGACACCCCCCTGAGGGACACACAGATTGAGGGTCTCTCTTTAGACTACTTTTACAACCCTCCCCAACTCCACCTCCAAGATTCCAGAGTGATTTCAATGGGTGGTCCGGTGGGTCCATAACTGAGAGGAACATGGTTGATGTAGGGGCAGGAGTCTGTATTGTAAATAGGTATGCCCCGCTTTCTGACTTAGATCGTTGTGACTGACTATCCCCTTCTACACCCAAGGAGTCTGTCCCAGAGTACTCTCTATCCACCACTGTTCCTGTTCCCCTTAAACATAATGAGATTAAGGAAAGGCAAAATAGCCTATTTAAAATAACCTCTTGGAACGTGGCAGGAGTTAGGAAGAAATTGGCTAACCTACATTGGCAACATTTTTGACAGGAAAGTGATGTTATCTGCTTCCAGGAAACGTGGGCCTTGGAGCCTGTTTTTCAATGGCTACTGTTCCTTTCAGACAATGGCCTCGCTATCAGCTGCAGGGAGGCCAAAGGGGGGTCTTCTAACTTTAATACCAAATACACTGTCACCGAAAATAAGGAAGTTCGATGATAGGAGCCCTTTCTTTCACCTCCTTGTTTTTGAGTTCCCCAAGGTAGGCATTTGGATTTTGATAAATTTCTATAACAACAACTTCGGTCCAAAAATGCACACGGTCATAAACGAGGTTAATATGTCGATTGACGAGGCATTAAAATGTAAATAGAGAGATGAGGTACATACTATAATCTGGATGGGAGATTTTAATATTCACCCATGTAACCATAATCAAGACAATCTATGCGGTCTGGTTGACTTGATGGGCAATCCCACCTCTCATTTCTCCCATAGTAATTATGGCAATAGCCTTAATATGACCTCGTTTACTAGGAACTTGGCCATAGTCAATATCTGGAATAACTTAGAGGACTCTCCCCTGAAAACATTTTCTCACGAGGCTCATGAGTCCACCATTGATTTTATATTGGTTTCTACCGCCATTGAGGGTAGTTTCAGTAACACAGACGCTCAATTCAATAGCTTTAGCGATCACGCTATTTTAACTGGTGTAATAACTAGGGGTGGGCAGAAAACTCCGCTCCGCCAGCGTAGCGGATAAAGCCAGCCACCCCTGCTCCCCGGCCCGGTCCCTGCTTCTGAAAGCAGCCAGGCCGGGGAGAGCCTCCCCGGGCCCCGGTGGACCCACGTCCCCAGCGCCCGGACCCTCGGCTGGCTTGCAGGACGGGGGGCTCCCACACCCCGGGGCCCGCCGGACGGAGCACGAGCCCCGGGCCCGGTCCCAGCTTCCGAACCCTAGCCAGGCCGGGGAGAGCCTTCCCGGGCCCCGGTGGACCCCCGACACCAGCGCCCGGACCCTGGGATGGCTTCCAGGACGGGGGGCTCCCGCAGCCTGGGACCCTGGGATGCAGCACGAGCCCAGGGCCCGGTCCCAGCTTCCGAACCCTAGCTTGGCCGGGGAGAGCCTCCCCGGGCCCTGGTGGACCCCCGACACCAGCGCCCGGACCCTGGGCTGGCTTCCAGGACAGGGGGGCTCCCGCACCCCGGGGCCCGCCGGACAGAGCACAAGCCCCGGGCCCGGTCACAGCTTCCGAACCCTAGCCAGGCCGGGGGGAGGCTTCCCGGGCCCCAATGGGACCCCCAGACCATCGGCTGGCTTGCAGGATGCGGGGATCCCGCACCCCGGGGCCTGCCGGATGGAGCTCAAGCCCCAGGCCCGGACCCAGCTTCAGAACCCTAGCCAGGCTGGGGAGAGCCTCCCTGGGCCCTGATGGACCCCCATAACCAGCGCCCGGACCCTCTGATGGCTTGCAGGACGGGGGCTCCCACACCCCGGGGCCTGCTGGATGGAGCTCAAGCCCCAGGCCCGGACCCAGCTTCAGAACCCTAGCCAGGCTGGGGAGAGCCTCCCCGGGCCCCAGTGGACCCCAGTCCCCAGCACCCAGACCCTCGGCTGGCTTGCAGGATGGGGGGCTCCCGCACCCCATGGGCTGCCGGACGGAGTTCAAGCCCCGGGCCCGGTCCCAGCTTCCGAACCCTAGCCAGGCCGGGGAGAGCCTCCCTGGGCCATGTGGCAGGACCGAGGACGGAGCCCAAGGTGGGGAGGCCGCCCTCCCCAGGGCCCCTGGGAGCCCCTGAACCCAGCCGAGCAGGGGGAGGCTCCACGGGCCCACGGGACCCCGTCCCGGGCATCCTGCCACACGGCTGGCCCGGGGACGGACCCCAGGCTGGGGCAGCATCCTGGCCCGTCCAGCTGATGGCTGAGGACCGCTAGGCCGAGAGGGGTTCCGGCGTGCCCTGTCCCTAGTAATCCGGAGGAAAGCTACCCCCCTTTCTGGTAACCCGTGTGCATCGCGAGACTGAGGGGACCCAAGGCACGGACGCGCCCGACCTCCTGGAGCCCTGGCTGGGATCGGGGAGGCAAATGAGCCCTCATCGGGACTTCCAGGCCAGCCCGGCCATCTGGTCGCCCCATTGGAAAGCATTGCGTGCGACCAGATGGCCGAGGGGATAGGAGCGACCAGATGGCCGGTACCGAAAGGACGCCCATCTGCCCACCCCCGAGCCTTCGCGGTAGGGCTCCCGCCTGCCCTTGCAGGGCTCGGGGGCTCCGCTTCCCGGGTGCTCGGGGGACCCCGGCCGGGCCTTAGGCACGGGGAGGCCAGCCGGAGCTCTTGGGCCCGGACGCCCGGGGGAGGACTGCCCAGGACCCGTGGAGCCCATCCTGGGCACTTTGCCACGCCGCAGGCCGGAGGAGGGATCCCCGGACGCTGGGGAGGTGTTGTCCGGGCCCAGCCCATCTGGTCCCCAGCTGAGAACCGCCAGCCCAGGAGGGGTGTCCCGGCATGCCCTGCCCCTAGTAATCCGGAGGAAGGCTACCCCGCTTTCTGGGAATCCGTGCACACTGCAAGGCTCAGGGGACCCTGGGCGCGAACATGCCCGACCTCCTGTAGCCCTGGCTGGGGTCCGGGAGGCAAATGAGCCCTCATCGGGACTTCCAGGGCGGCCCGGCCATCTGGTCGCCCCATTGGAAAGCATTGTGTGTGACCAGATGGCCAAGGGGAAAGGTGCGACTAGATGGCCGGGGTCAAAAGGACTCCCATCTGCCTGCCCCGAGCCGAGCCTTCCCGGTAGGGCTCCCGCCTGCCCACGTAGGGCTCGTGGGCTCCGCTTCCCGGGGGCTCGGGGACCCCGGGTGGGCCTCATGCATGGGTAGGACCACCGGAGCTCTCGGGTCCGGGGAGGACTGCCCGGGACCCATGGAGCCCATCCCGGGCACTTTGCCATGCCGTGGGCCAGAGGAGGGAGCCCCGGATGCCTTGGGAGGTGTTGTCCGGGCATAGCCCATCTGGTCCCCAGCAGAGAACCGCCAGCCCGGGAGAGGTGTCCCGGCATGCCCTGCCCCTAGTAATCCGGAGGAAGGCTACCCCGCTTTCTGGGAATCCGTGCGCACCGCGAGGCTCAGCGGACCCTGGGTGTGAACGTGCCCGACCTCCTGGAGCCCTGGCTGGGATCTGGGAGGCAAATGAGCCCTCATCGGGACTTCCAGGGCAGCCCAGCCATCTGGTCACCCCATTGGAAAGCATTGCGTGTGACCAGATGGCTGGGGTCGAAAGGACTCCCATCTGCCCGCCCCGAGCAGAGCCGAGCCTTCGCGGTAGGGCTCCCGCCTGCCCACGCAGGGCTCAGGGGCTCCGCGTCCCGGGGGGCTCGGGGACCCCGGCTGGGCCTCAGGCACGGGGAGGACCACGGGAGCTCTCGGGCCCGGGCACCCGGGGGAGGACTGCCCGGGACCCATGGAGCCCGTCCCGGGCACCTTGCCACACCGTGGGCCGGAGGAGGGAGCCCCGGATGCCTCGGGAGGTGTTGTCCGGGCATAGCCCATCTGGTCCCCGGCAGAGAACCGCCAGCCTGGGAGGGGTATCCCGGCATACCATGCCCCTAGTAATCTGGAGGAAGGCTACCCCGCTTTCTGGGAATCCGTGCGCACCGCGAGGCTCAGGGGACCCTGGGCGCGAACGTGCCCGACCTCCTGGAGCCCTGGCTGGGATCCGGGATGCAAATGAGCCCTCATCGGGACTTCCAGGGCGGCCCGGCCATCTGGTCGCCCCATTGGAAAGCATTGCGTGCGACCAGATGGCCGAGGGGAGAGGTGCGACCAGATGGCCGGGACCAAAAGGACTGCCATCTGCCCGCCCCGAGCCATAGCGGTAGGGCTCCCGCATGCCCTTGCAGGTCTCCGGGGCTCTGCACCAGGGACCCTTGTCCTGGGCAGATGGACACTTGGCAGGCGGCAGGATGGGGGCTCCCAAACCCCAGGCCCTGAACGAAACGCAGTCCCCGGGGCCGGTCCGTGCTTCTCAACCCAGCCAGGCCGGGGAGATCGGGGAGCCTGCCCAGGCGCGAGGGACCCCTGTCCCGGGCACACGGACCCTCAGGGCGTGCGCTCGTTTTCAACACATTTTTTCCAAAATTCTGCGTAGTGGCGCTACACCAACTACGCCCAGCCCTAGTAATAACCT
This sequence comes from Calotriton arnoldi, assembly GCA_963921515.1. NCBI lineage: Eukaryota > Metazoa > Chordata > Amphibia > Caudata > Salamandridae > Calotriton > Calotriton arnoldi. The sequence goes on from CAWUFW010011746.1 coordinate 328,802, forward strand.
TGAATTTTAGAGAGAAGGCGAGCCATTTGATAACCGATCTCCCTATATTGGCCAGGAAAAATGGCTATCAATTAAAATGGGCTCAAATTGATATGCTCAAATGTATTCCTGCAATAATAAAAACTACTCAAAATAGTATTGGCAGGTGTCTAGACCTAGGTTTAGCGCCAACAACCCTGGTCTTATCCTTTAGGGACCTTCTAGAGCATATAAAGGCGGCTCTTACCTGCCTAGGAAATGGAAAGAGTACTATACATGAAGGTTGGTTTGACTCTCCCTGTGCCAAGGCCAGGAAAGCCCTTACCACAGCTCTTAAAACATGACCACAGGATCAGGTACTGATTACTCTACTCCGCACTCAGTATAAACTGGCCAGAAGAAAAATGGAGAGAATACTGAGGGAGGAGATCTGGGAAAGGCTTGCCCAAGCAACTACGTCGCGCAATAGCCGAGAGTTTTGGTGCATAATCAACTCACCTTATTTTAATACCCATAGGGATCCCACGTTGGACACCAATGTTGGTGAGGCGGAATGGGTGGAGCACTTTGTCAACATCTTTTAGCCCACCTCCACTCCTGCCAATATTCCAGCCGTTCTACCTCCCAGAATGAGGGCAACTCTGTGATTATCTCTCATTGAGGTTAGGAAGAGGCTAGCGGCATGCAGTGCAGGAAGAGCCCCTAGTCCGGAACGGTCCCAATAGACTTTTTCCAGGACAATTATGACCTTTGGGCTCCTTTATTGACCAAGGTTTTTGACAATATTGCAATAGCAGGTCCACCCCTCTCATGGAAAACAAGTATAATTGTTCCTATCCATAAAAAGGGGGGTAAGAGTAGCCCAAAGAATTACAGGCCAATCTCCCTTTTAGACACCACAGCGAAACTCATGGGTCGACTGCTTTTATCTAGGCTAGAGGCCTGGGTAGTTGACAAGGAAATACTAATACAGTCTCAGTATGGGTTTCAACAGGGCAAAGGCACTGTAGATCAGTGTCTTAACCTTTCATTGATTATTGATAAATATACCAGGGCTAAGGGTGGGAAAATCTATCTTGCCTTTATGGACCTTTCAGCAGCGTTTGACTGTGTTTCCCACTCAAAGCTCTGGCATATCATGGAAGAGATGGGGATCGACCCTCCAATAATTGATTTTATCCGGCAACTATATACTGATGCTTCAGCATCAATCAGGTATGGAAAAAACGGGGAAGGTACCCGCCCTTTTAGGATCCTAAAGGGGTAAGGCAGGGCTGTGTCCTTGCACCGTTCCTATTCTCCATCTATACGAACGGCGTGGGGAAGGCTCTTTTGGGAGTAACCCCTGATCTCCCTGTGTCTGACTCCATCCAGCTCCCAATTCTGGCATATGCAGACGATGCAGTCCTTATTGCCAGAACAGGGATAGGGCTGCAACGTCTAATTACCACCTATGCGGCCTTCATGGACTCCCTTGACATGAAGGTTAATCAGTCAAAATCTTTTGTAATCATAGCCGGGGGTGGTGTACGAGGTAAAACATCCCACCTCTACATGGAAACAGGGAAAATTGAGGTGGTTGAGTCTTTTCCCTATCTTGGGGTACTTTTTGATAAGAACCAAACTTGGTCAAGCCTAGTTGATGCAAGGGCCATGGGCATGGAGAGGAGCTTGACAGCGCTAAATGCATTTATGTCTAGGATGGGCATGAAACCTCTAGCTGCTGTCAAACATATCTATCATGTGAAAATGAAGTCCGTGGCCACCTATGGAGCGGGTGTTTGGGGCTCGGCATACACTGAATCATTACAATCCATTGCGGACACATTTTTTAAATCCCTTGTTTCTCTCCCGCAGTCAACATCTAACTGAGTACTGCACTTGGAGTTGGGTTTACCATATATCACGGACTTAATCAGATTGGCCCCTCTGCTCTTGTAGTTTTCCATTTGGTGGAGGAACACTGTTCCCCTAACACAAAGTATAATAAGAAACAGCCTCAGATTAAAAAACTACAAGAGAATTAGATGGATAAACTATGTCGAGCAAGAATTGACTGAGTTGGGGTTGAAAGATTTGTTCAAGGATCCAATGGCTTGTAGGCTGATGTCAAGGCAAAGATTGGTGGACACATTTATGCTGAAGGCCCAATTCACACGCAGGGAGAAGAACTACAGGAAGCAGTTAATCCTGGCCTATCAACCACTTTTATCTATCTCAGAAGGTGGATATCCCTACTTAGAGGAAGTTTCAGTACTGCAACACAAATTCATATTACTGCGGTTTCGTTTAAATGTGATACCACTGATGCTAGGGTTTCCATCGAAAAGGTTTAACCACTCAGATTTGATTAATTGTCCCTGCGATATGAACTCCGCCCAAACTGATCTTCACCTATTGTTTTTCTGTGGTCACTATCACAAGGAAAGGAAAAAGTACATTGCACCGATTTTAAAGAGCCACAATTTTGAACAATGCAGGGTTGCATTAGTTTTCTTAAAATCAATACCCGACCATCTAGTGTGCTTCTCGGTAGCATTATTCCTTTGGGCCTGCTTGAAAAAAAGAAAGTCTCTGGGACCATAACTTTCTCTGGCACTTTCTGCCTTAGCTCCCCGTATAAACAAAAATGAAAAAATTCTTTTAATCACACACTGTATCTTATTCTACATTTTATCTGGCATTTTTTTGTATGTATATATTGAAACTTAGAATGAATTTTGTACCCTCTTTTATACAACTCTTTTAAAAATGATGAAATGTTACTGTATGTCACCTATGAGAACAATTTTAACTTACTGTTGTCTATGTACTTTTATGATCTTATTTTATAATGATCGAATAAAGTTGTACTGACTGACTGACCCAGTATTCTTTCCTCAATGAGTATATTTTGCAGGACAGTCCTCCCCTACTCAGCCATGCACTATAAAATATTCATGTTTTCCTTGATTTCATAAAATTGATCTATTTTATCAGTTTTTATTTTTTCAGGGAACATCACTGGAGAAATATTTTGAACTTCTTCTCTACTCTGGTCTGCAAACACACTTAAGGCATGATTGGAAATGTTTGCATTAAAATCACCCACTAAAAGTAGCTGACAATGAATAACTCTATTATACAAGTGGAATACAAATATTCTGGGAGCATATAAACATTCACAATTAATAAAGAATCCTCTCTATCAAGCCATGGGATTCTTCTAATTTTCATTCCTTGAAAATGGTTGCTTGTGTGCTCAAAGTACTTATGGAACCAGTCATACTTATTGCTTTAAAATACAGCCACCCACCCTTTTGCATGGCCTCCACTTGAAAGGGATACTCTTCTACTAAAACTATTATGATTATCTAAGACTATGGGGCCGATTCCGATCTCGGCCGGTAGTGCTCCGAATCGGATTCGGATTTACCGGATCCGATTCGGAGCCCTGTTTCCCGACCGAATCGTACGCGGGTCCGGCCGAGCGAGTACGATGCAAGCTCCCGCGAAATCGCCGACCGACTCGTACGCGGCTTCAACACGCTCCGAGCGACTCGCACGGACACGACTCGCACTGCGCTATGGAGACGTTTCCCGGCCGGGTAAGTACGATGCGCGCCGCGAGCAGTCCGACCGACTCGCGCCGTCCGGCTCAAAAGAGCTGTCGGAGCCGGACTTTGGGGGTCCGCGTCGGACCCCTGTACGCGTAGGCGCGCGAGTCGCACACAGGGGGACCCATGGGTCCCCCTACCTGTGCATGTACGCCGCGATGCGCATGGATGCGTACCCGCTGTAGGGGGCGCCCTTGTTCGCCTCGCACCCATTGGAGTCAATGGGAGCCCGCGTACGCGTTGTACGACCGGCTCCCATTGACTTCAATGAGAGTCCGACCGAATCGAGTCTGATAGCATGCGAATGCATCGTACTCGTCCGGTCGGACTGCTAGGGTCCGATTCGGTCGGAATTCTCTCCGGGTCTGGCTCGGTCGGAGAGATTTCCGGCCGGAATCGGAATCGGCCCCTATATGTGCTATCTTTCATGTTTCTTTGATGCAGATAATATCCGTCTGCAGGTTTTTAAAAATGCTGATTTATTTTGATCTTTTGGAAAACCTGCTACATTCCAGGAAACCAGTTTTAATTGACTATTAGCTCAACCACAGACTCATATTTCCCAGGAGGCGATTATTGTTGATGGAGCCTGCAAGCCAGCTCCACCTTCTATCTTCCTCTCCCCTCTATTGTTGCAAACTCCTCCTCATTCTCTAAAATGGATATCCATCTACCTCTCACTCCAAAAGATGCTGCTGATATATTTTTTGCATTTTCCCCCAACCCCTCTCTGTCCATCCGTGATGATACCCTGTACTTTTATGGTTCCAATGAGCTCAGTAAAGTTGATTGAATTTAATTGATACCCTATAATCATATTCAGCCACCATACTGCTATTTGGAAAGTTGTTATATTCTTTATCCGCCACTGGGTTAAATGGGCTGATATTAATACTCTTACATAGGAGTTGCTGACAGTTTTGCACAATTAAATTTGCTACCACTTTTTAGTGAAAAACAACTCTTGTCTTATTGACAATAAGGCTATTCAATATTTGAACTAAATGTCTATCACTACTTTGAATCATTCTCAAATAATCTACTTCAGAAAGGCACTTCAATAAATTTGATCTGTTCAAACACATTTCATAATCATCAGACAGTATAATAAAACCCAAGGTTGTCAAAAGGCCCTCTAGCTCATCCATCCCATGTTGTAGTGCTTGTATGGAAAGTTTTTTAAAGGCTTATTACTGCTTACATGCAGCAAAAAAGCTGCCACCTACGGGTTCAAAATGCTATTATGCTTTGCATCCGATGGAGAAGCAGCTGTCAACACTATGGGCCTGATTACGAGTTTGACGGTCCATAGGACCGCCGAACCGGTGGTGGCAGTCCGCCTACAATGCACTGCGGGACCACCCACAGTTTTGCGACTACAGTGGCCCAAACCGGCAGGGGACCACTGCAACCCCCAGGGATCCAGGATCCCGCATCGTTCGTGCAGCGCTCAAAGGCAGAAATATGGTGGCAGTGCCGCAGCTGCACCACTGAGCATATTTCGAGATGCCTCACCATCACCCTTTTTATGCTGGTGAGCCCGCCATGAAAAGGGTGGTGGTGAGGCAACTAAGGGGGTCCTAATAGGGCCCCTGCTGCCTCAGGGCCCAGGGAGTGCATATAGGGGGCACATGTAGTGCCCCCCCTCGATTTGCATCCCCAGTTCCTGCACGGTGTGGCATGTAAGCTACACCTTGCAGGAAGATGCAAGCAGTGCTCTGAGAGGGGCGGTCTGCATGGTAGGCTCTTCTTTAAGCCTACCAGACTGCTGCAGGACCGCCCGCCAGACCAGGAATGAACTACTGATCTGGCAGGCGGTCGCACCACTGGTTTGGTGGTCCTAAAGTGGACGGTGCATTGCACCGTCCGCCGAACTGATAATCAGGCGCTATACTTTTTTAAATTACTTTTACCTGGGCATTTCCGTCGGCCTGTTGACTAACTCGAACTTCCCTCTTTAACACCTCAGGCATATCACCTTTTGATCCAACTTCTTTTATTGAGCAAAGTTTTCTGGGGCTTTTTTTTCTGAATCCCTCTTTGCTTTTTCTTTCTTTTTTGCTTTCTTTGCAATTTTCCTATCTGACTTCCACCACTTTAACTTGTGCAAACTTATTGACCTCTGTCCCCTGGAAAATTAGGAAAAGCTCTAGAGCACCCTGGGGCTGTTGGACTCGGGGGAGATGGAGTCAATACTTTCCTCAGCAGAATTTCAAAAACGTTTTTTCATCAAATAACTCAACAATTTTTCCACTACATCCAAGATGCTTTCCTTGTGGATCTATTTTTGGCTTTTACTATATAAACAGCCAACCTGCATTCCAAAGACTCAAGAAGAGAATTTGGGCAAAGGAGAGTACTTTTCGGTGCTCAGCCTGTTTGAAGACTTTAATGACAGTTGATCTAATTCTTCAGCCTGCTGACTCCTAGAAATCACCATATCATCTCCTTTCTTCCTTGCAAAAATATGCTCAGACGTTTTTGTTGATTTTTCCATTAGTGACAAAATTGAAGCTAGAATGCCCTCTAAACATTGCAGGGACTCTGAGAATTAAGCATACTCCCAAGGCAAATTACATGATGCATCAAGATTAATTTCAGGAGTTCTAGATATTGCCAAAGCTATGGAATATTTCTCTATTGGGGTGCTACTTAAGAGTTTCAGCCTTGACCTTTGTGGCATTGGCGGGTTTGAGATAATTTCTCAACTCTCTTTAATGGACCAGATTATTTACAACTTCAATCTCGATATCTGTTAGGGTAAAATCCGGACATGCGATATACAGCTCTCCCTCCACTTTCACCACCACTTGAATATTTTCTGAACGAGTCTCTACTTCTGTAGCATTACCCACCTTAGATCTTATGGGAGGACTTATTTACTCCCCCTTACCTATTGATATCGCCACAGTTTGTCGGGCCAACACTTGAGAAGTATACTGTGCATCCCCCTCCAGTTTTTTGAAAAAGCAGGAATCGAGTTAAAGCCTTTTAAGGTGTTTAGTTGAAGAGATTTATTTCTCAGTGGATTGGACTTTGTTTTCTTAAAAGGCCTGTACCATCCTTCCATATCACAGCTTTCTGGCCACCATTGTGCCACCACTCACTGCTATATGTAAATTAATGGAGGTTACAAAGGAGGTGTTTCGCTGGATGGTGTATCTAATAGACACTTCCAGCAAGAAGATTTTTACAATTCTTATTAATAGACTTGGATTAAGATCATAAAACTATGACCTGGTTCCATCTTTTGCCACTCCCTACACCTCTGGTTGCTCCTAACCCAAAATCTCTACAGCCCTCCCCAACTCCTAGAGATACGCACTTGAAATAGGGTTCATTGCAGGCCTCTGAGCTATGACAATGGGGCTCCTAAGCATAATTTCCGTGGAACAGTTATGACTAATGCTGAGTCCTCATAACCTCTAAAATGATCTCTTTTCCTCACCATTATCTGCTGCAATTTATGGAGAAATGTAAGGGGGATGCCACCAAGCTGCACAGGAGGGTGCCTGCCAGACATGCCCTCTAACTACACTAAGGAATCAGACCCAAAGCCACGCCTGCTCCCTTCACCACACCAATGAGCACCAAACCACCCAAATCCCCACTGCATGCCAAAACTGCCACCCTGATGAGGCTCAGAGCCCCCTACCTCGATTCACTGGGAGCCTCCACTGCTGATGCAGGCAAGACTGAGAAACTCCAACCACTGGGCTGACTGAGGCGGGGCTGTGGCGAGGAGCCAGCGGTAGGTCTAGGGGCCAAGTCGCACAGGAGAGGACAAAATGACCTAATGTGGCAAGCCCACAGCTCAAGCACCCCCAGACACTTCCGCCTTCCAAGGCGCCTTCTACGGAGGCCCACACCACTAAAAATGTAAACCAACTGTCTGTGTCTGCCCCAGCACCTTCTCCCTCCATGCCAGCACACTCTACTCCAGATATCTGGTGCAGACTTCTCCTGAAGACCCATGTGGCTTTAACTCCACTTGGTGCCCTGGGGTCGAGACTCCCTGCAACTATCTTCACTCCCTGCTCCTTGCAGTCTTCAGACTTGCATTCCGGTGTGCTCGGCCCACACTGGCACAATGGAGTATGTGTGTTCTACAATGTTTTTAAAGGAGAATCCTGTCTGCCTAACTAAAAATCAGGCATATATTTTTATCTTAATTTTTTTAAAGTCTTGTTGACAGCAATGTTCCGTTCATGTCATAGACTTCAAACCCATGCCCAGCATTCTTCTTTGTACTTATCAGCTATCACAATTTCTGGACCCTAAGCACCTAACCTCAAACAAAACCTGTGTGTTTGTGTGCAGGACTAGCCCACCCTTTGTGACAATTGTGTATATACACTTTCCCAGGACCTGAATGTCTACTACACTGCACCTCAAGCATTAGCCAATGAATGCTATCCATGTCACAGAGTAGTTTTATTAGCACAGTAGTGCCAACAGATCACATTTAATAGAGATCTGAGCATGATAATCACGTTTGACCTACACCACAGGAGTGCGAGTCCTATGAATCACTTGATGAAGGGTCTGGTTTCAAGTTCGGTGGAGGGTATAATCCATAAGTAATGTGACTGATATCCCATCTGCAATGTTCCAATTACATTATTGCCTATGTTACTTGAAAGACAGCAGATGGTATATTGTTCATGTTTGCAATGGTGAATTCTAAAACAGTTATCAAATATCAAATAATATTCTGATTTTTAAATCATGTTTTTTATGCAGCCTAGGCATTCATGTGTTAGTACATATATTCATGCACATACATGTTAGGATGGATAGTAGGCCATTGTAAGTATAGACAATGAAACCATTATACAGTATATACGGCTTCATTTACAAGTTTATTTTGGGTTACTCAGTGACAAATGTGACGGATATACCATCCCCTGTATTAAAAGTCTTTTATATACCATGGCATGTGTAATAGGGACAACAGTATATCAGCCAAGTTTGATACATTCTAATCCAACCTGAAAATTGTAAACATGAGTTGAAAGGAACATACACATTTTTCAAGTGATTAAAACTCCCCCCTTGTTTCTGTTCCATAGTCTCCAGGCCTTCAACTCCCCATCCAAGTTGGGATAGGCTACTGCCAGAATGTACCAAATTATGGAGGTCGGTGACCTCCAGCCACCTTTTTTTGCTGGTAGGACTTTCCCAGTTGTTTAAAGTGATGAGGCAGGTACACTGCCAAAGGTCTTCCCAATGTTTGCATCAATGGAGGCTGTGGCACCTGAAGATCCCTGGTTGGTGCACACTTTTTCAATGGCTAACCAGATTTTGTACATTTGATAGGGCTGACCTATATGGAAGGAGATAAGAAAATAACATATAATGCTATTGATAACCATTTCACTGTAAATTATACAATTTGTATAACATCATTATGTAGATATAAACAGAATTTGACTTACCATACAAAGGACCTGATGAAGAGATTGGGGGACATGTTACTCCATTACAAACATGTCCTATCCACCTTATTATAAGAGCGTTGTATGTTATGTCACTTGTTTTAAGGTAGACAGGATATCCGTCATTGTGATGCAGAAACATATCTGATAAACTTTAAATCAGTGTCGTGGTTCTGAGTTATTGTTGTTGTAAAATGTGTATTTTATTTTAAAGATGAATATTACTCACTGTTGCATGATGATATTGCCTACCATGTTCTGGAGCTTTTTTTGTCCTTTTTTGACAAGTTACTCCATCATACAGTGATGGATAGCATGGACACCTTATAACATGTGCATTATATAGTATGGGACTTGTATTTTATGTGGATGGGCTATCAGTTGCTTGTAATGTAGTAACCATTCTGGCAAACTTAAACTCAGAACCTTTGTAGTTTAAGGGAGTGTATTCCATCCAAACCATCATGGAGTACCCAGTCCACAAAAATGACTCTATCAATGTTATTTTAAGAGTCAAATGCAATGTGAAATTTTCAACGACAGTACCCCTGATTGCTTGGCTGTTGGAAAACTTACTTCAGAAGCCAGGGCCACCCTTTGTTTCGATAGTGCCATTTCTTAAATCTCTAATGCCATTCCTACTCCATTCATTGCAAAATATGACATGCTTTGTGACAACACGGATGTAACTCAATTTGCCCCTAAGATTGTTCTTCACCTGTTTGACCACGCAGCATACCCATTTTCAAAGGAGGACCTGCATGCTGCTCTGACCAACGGCTGACATATCTGGCTGGTGAAGTACTGCATGCCTGATTTCTAATGGTTGGGGGCTACATTATGCCACAAATCCTGATGTACTAATGTCTAAAAATTATGAACCAGGCCCAAATAGTGTCCCTGGCTGGTCTGTATTTGTGAGAAAATGTCTCTTTTTGCATTATCACCCCCAAAGTTGTGGACTGATGCTGCTGTTTTTTTGACTCTTAGAGTGCACTGAGGCCCTCTAGTCAGACCTCAGTGCCAGTTATCTGACCGTTAAAATGATATGTTTGGTTGACTTATAACCAAATGGCATAAGTTAACTTACTTATACGTCCCTAGTATATGGTAGCAGGAGTACCCAAGGCCTTTAAGTTAAAGTGTCGTTCATGGACTGCTGCACGTCTGGTGCTACTATGAGTGTGACAAAGTAAAACATGCCTACCAGCCGGTAACTGCCAACTGGTAGAGCAGCCGTTTTAAATTTGCTAACTCGACTTTGCCTTTTAAACTAAAGTCCATACCTCCCTTTTTAATATATATGTATATATGTCACCCCTAAGACAGGCCTATTGAGTCCTATGGCAAGGTGCTATATAAATATATATATAAATATATTTATTACTGAGTTTTATATAGTGCGAACTTGACCCGAGGGTATCGGGTATCAGAGAGCTTTACACGAGCACCAGTCGCATTACACGAGGACACATTCATTTTTGTTATGCACGGGAAGATTAAGTGATTTGCCCAGATTCACAGGACGTTGCGCGTCCTTGCTGAGACACGAACCCGGTTCCCCAGTATTGAGGTCGACTGCCCTAGCCGTTAGGCCAACTCCTCTCCCCTATTGAAAAGTAGAGGGTATATTTTCAAATGATCTTTCATATGTGCTAACAATAAAAAAAAACACATCATTATTTTTACTGTGGAAAGGCTAGGAGCTCCACTGACAACCCAGCTATGCTAACTTAACTCCTGAAGGGGAATACTAAAGTTGGTACTTCAAGGTATAAAGAACTTTTCATTAAAAGGCAGCTTTAGAAAGTTGCCACTCTGTTACCCAAGTTTTTCAGTGGCTATTCTCAGTTGCTGGCCACACAACGGCATTCTGCCCTCCTGGTGACAGGTGTGAATGACTCCCAGTAAAAGAAACAATAGAAGCCTACAGTTGGTAGAGGTGGCACCTCTACCAGGCAGGAAGCCACACAGGGTGTAAGCCCAAAAGGTGAGCTTCAAAGGGGAAGCAACGTTTTGAAGGGCAAATGATGGACACACACAAGAGGGTCTGCTCTTTCGTTCTGGTAGATAGGTTGGCATCAGGGACAGAGAGGGGAAACAGTTGCCAAACTGTTTTTCTGGTAGGCGTGTAGCCATCAGGCAGCCATATCTCTAGGGTGGGCCACAAAGCTCCACACACTGAGAAAAAGGGTTCTGCTGTCTTGGGAGTGGTCAGAATGTTGCACTCTGGGATATCTAGATGCCATTGCAGGAAGTCGCCATCAGGTGGGTGGGGACCTGGAAGCCCATTGGCTAGTATTCAGCGCATCCTCGAGTGCAAGTTTTGGGCATAAAAGTGGCACCCCTGGCACCTAGACCTCAGATCACATCAGCACTGGAGAGAGGAGTGAAGGACTGCCCTGCTGTTCTTTGGACCTGGCAAAGAGAGGCTGCACCGAAGACTTGACTGTACCCACTAATCCTTGGGCTAGCAAAGGGAGGAATGTGCATTGCTTGAGGAAGGTTGCCCTCAAGCCTTAGTCAGAAGAGAAGAGCTTAACTCCAAGATTAAGTTGGCTGTCTTCCTGTTACATCACCAGGGCCACAAAAGCTGGAGAATCCGCCTTGGCCAAGTTGGCAGCTACACCTACTTGTTCACCTCTGACCGCCAAAGTGCAACCTGGTAGACCAAACCCCGACACTTGGAAGTTGCACCTGATTCTGCTGGACCCGAGAGAGAAATCAAAGTGCAGTTTTGTCACCCAAGACTGACGCTAGCTGAAGTTAAAAAGTACTTCTGGTTTCTCTGTTACTTGAGACCAGTAGACCAGTGACAACTGGTTTTTAGCTGGACTTCACCTGGACTTTAAGGAACATCAACCTCTGCGGCCAAAGTCACTCCATGATGTTTGTGAACCAAGGGGTGGCCGCAGAAAGCCTCCAGTCAACCGGATCAGCATCCTCAGCATCTTCAATATCCTGTATCCCTTGCATCAGGACCACTCCATTGACGTCGATGGAAGTTTGCTTATAGAACAGGAACTGGACTGGAGACTGCTTTGACTGCAGGGTAACTGTCCTGCTAAGCCTTATTTGCCCCTCCGACTTACTCCCTGCTGGAGTTGGTCACCAAAAGCAGGCCAGATACCTGAACAAAACTTTATAAAAAGTTTTCAAAGTAACTGTTAATCAAGGTAGTTGCCAATGCTTATTTGCATTTTGAATGAAAAACTGAAATTTACAATTTTCCTACAAATTCATATCTTTGGAACTCTTCATGGATTTTGCAAGTTTTGGTGTCTAAAATGTTTATAGAAATATGATCTATCTTTATAAATTGGTATTAGATTTCCTTTGTATCATCTTTCTTTCTTATTCAATTGCATTGCGACTTCTAAATGCCTTGCACTAATTCCTTTGTTAAACCTAACTGCTCAAAGCCACAGGTACCCATGGCTGAGGTAAGGTTTTACAAACAACCTTGACTCAATCCAAGACAGGGTTGTGAGTTTATTACACAGCGAGGTCACACAACCACACCATATAATAAAATGCATTTCCTAACGGTATTTGCAATGCAATTGGTCTCGCCTTTGGGACCTTATATGTATTTAGCTATGCAGCACATTAGCCTGAGTGCTGAAACATCTACTGTTCTTTAACGTGGAGGAAAAGTAAGCACCAAACTGCCTGACTCGCCAGGTATAGGAACACATGGAGAGAAATATTGCCTTTCAGCGGGAAATGGTATAGTCCAAAGCACTGTTTTTAATATAAAATCAGGGCTTTCGTTGGTCATATCACTGAAAATACAAGATTTGAAAAAACTATTATTGTTTACGGGTGCTCGTGAAAGACAATTTCTATGGACTGGAATCTAGAGAATGCTAAAGTGATTCTGGTATTTTACTGACCTCTGCTGGTCGTTTTCTATCAAGAAAGTTAAATAGAGGCAGTTGCCAGAACAATAAAAAAAAGAAAGTCCCTCAGCAGAAAGCAATTCTGGTATTTTACTGACCTCTATTGGTCGTTTTCTATGAATACAGTCAAATAGAGGCAGTTGAACAGAAAACAAAGTCCCCAAGCGGAAGCAGACAAGTCCTAGGGCTGATCTCCAGAGCCCACAAAGTACATACACATATAAGTATATACTAAAGTATATACAAGAGGTCTCGAATGCTCGACCTAAAAATGATCTGTGCATCTTTGATCAGACACTGCCTTTATCTTGTGAAAACTGGATGGTTGCCCTTGGTACACTGTTTTGAATATTTCATGTGAAACCAAAATGAATGAAAGTGACCAAACTGAAATAGGGTACAGCAATTAATTTGTGTTGCAGTTTCTTGTGTGTAAAGCACAAACTGGAGGATCATAGTGTTTGCAGCACTTGTAATATTGCAGATGTGACATTTAGCAAATTAGGGTCATCGTGTTCAGTCACTCACTATAATATTAATTACAAATTATATATAACTTTAAATGAAATTCATGCATGTAGCTTACCTGGCTCAATGTTGTACCACATAAAGTTGTCTGTTATTGGACATGGTCCCTCCCGCATGGATCTCCTACTCCTCTGGAGGAAAGTTGGGGGCCTTGGCACCTATACCTTTAGACATGGTGGGTCCCATCAGACGTTATTGAGCAGCAACAATAGAGGAAGTCTGATATAGATGGTGATTTGTAAGAAAGTGATTTCATGGGCTAACAAAAGTGTACGTCAATGTGACAGATTTTCTTAGAAGGAGGATGATGAATTTCTGCAATCACAAATCATTTTAATCAATCAGGGAAAGCAAGCACAAGAAAAAGGTCTGTACACACCTCACTTACTGGTCAATGGACCATGATGTATACGTCGGGCATCTGGTATGTTTCGTTCACCATCAAACACCAACTTTGTCAGCATAGAGTTTCCCTGAAAATATGGTGGAGCAGTAGTACTTTACTGACTGAAGCTTCCGTCTTCCACAATATTGCTTCCCTCAATAAAAACGAAAACATCCCCAATACAAACAATATATCTACACCGTCCACCATGTAATATCAGTCAACTTGGACAAATTTCTGAATAAAACAGAAGAAAAATCAAATAAAAAGCCAGAATTTTGTTTTGACAATGTATGATTTTTAATATATAATTAAAAACAATATGTAATTGGTCACATTTGAATCTGGATTTAGAAAAAAATTGAATACAGCTGTGTGTCTCTGTTGGTTGAGTTTTGAGACAATTGATTATGTGAATTATATTTAGGTATGTTTTTGGAGTATGTAACAAATGTAATCAAAATTATTCACATTGTTGCCGTGTTATATGTGTTTGTAATTACACATTTGGCTACACATATTGTCATTTAAATGTGTCCATCTAAATTGTGTGTACTTATTAAGCCTGGGAGTAGTTTGCGGAGTTCTGCTACGTGAAACTCTGCCAAATGACCAAAACGCTCTGCCGCTGTATGCAGAGTTCTGCAAGCAGCGGATTGCGCTTGGTCATGCCTGTTCACATTGATTTTCAGCGCTGGGTGTTTGTCCTGTGCTTGAAAATCAACACGAATGGCACCATGTGCAGTGCAAGAGGGCACTCCTTCTTTTCTGCAACTCAAGTAGATTTTCTACTCGAGCTGTAACTTTCTCAACGCGAACAGAAGGTTTCTGAATGCGAGCGGTCACGACCGCCCGCATTGAGAAATAGAGAAAATTGTTTTGATACCCTCCTCAAGAGTTTATGATTGTTAAACATATATACTAATCAACTACAAAAGTTAAATTAGTATACTAGATGTACTACTAATGGGTGATACTACTTCTAACATACATTAGGTGAGTGGCTGTGTGACTGTATGTATCTGTGTGTGTCTGGGTGTCTGATTGGCTGTATGGGACTGGCTGTATGGATGTGTAAGTGGCTGTATGGGTGTATAAGTGGCTATGTGAGTGGCTATATTGGTGAGTGAGTGGGTGTGTCAGTAGCTGTATGGGTGAGTGAGTGGATCTGTGAGTGTCTCTATGGATGGGTGGGTGAGTGGGTATGTCAGTTGCTGTATGGGTGAGTGAGTGGCTCTGTGAGTGTCTCTATGGATGTGTGGGTGAGAGGGTGTGTGAGTGACTGTATGGTGAGTGAGCGGGTGTCTGAATGGCTAAATGAGTGAGTGACTGGGTATGTAAGTGGCTGTATGGGTGAGTGAGTAGCTGTTTGAGTAAGTGGTTGCTTCAGTGAGTTGGTGTGTGAGTGGCTGTATTGAAGAATGTCTGTGTAAATGGCTGAATGGGTGAGTGAGCGGATGTGCTTGTAAGATGTGTGAATGGGTATGTAAGTGGTTGTATGGGTGTGTGAGTGAGAGTGTGAAAACATGCATGGGTGAGTGAATGGCTGTGCTGAGAGGCTGTATGGGTTAGTGAGTGGATGTTTGAGTGGCTGTATAGGTGACTAAGTGTGTGTGTGTGTGGGTAGCTGTATTGGTGAGTGTGTGACTGTGAGTGGCTGTACAGGTGAGTGACTGGTTGTATGAGTAGCTGTATGGGTGAGTGAGTGGTTGTGTGAGTGGCTCTTTGAGTGAGTGAGTGGGTGTGTGAGTGGCTCTACGGATGAGTGAGTGGTTGTTTGAGTACTTGTATGGGTCTGTGAATGGGTATATGAGTGATTGTGTGGGTATATGAGTGGGTGTATGATAGGTTGTATAGGAGTGTGAGTGGGTGTGTGAGTGGTTTTGTGGATGATGCCATCAGTGATGTCATTTGAAATGTCATCAGTGATGTCATCAGTAATGTCACTGACCATGTCTTGAGTATTGTAATATGTGAGGTCATACGCAGTGCATTGCCGGGGCATAAGTTATAGTTAGCTCAGATAACTTTAACTGCTGAATTTCACTGGTTTTGTATGAGTGAAATCTGAGCCTGTAACCTTTATTTTTTTCAGACATTTCTAAGTTTTTTTAATGTCATTTGCTAGCTATAACGTCCTTGTAACCTTTGTTTTTTGTGTGAAATTCTACATTATTTTAAATGTATTTCCTAACTGTGACGCCCCTGTAACCTTTGGTTTTTGTAAGTGAATTTCTGAAGTTTTTAAAATTTCATTTCCTAACTTTCACCTGTAACCTTTCAGAGTGAATGCATAAGCCAGGTTTGGTGGCTCAGTGGACTAAAGCATTCACTGCAGGGGCCTGTGTTCAACCTCATGGTCACAGGTTCAAATCCTGGTGGGTCCACTCAGCCTTTCATCCATCTGAGGTCGATAAAATGAGTACCATTGAGTTGGGTAACAATAAAACATCTGTTATTCAGTGCCAAGATACCCTGTTAGGGGTGAATGTGCTCTTTACAAATGTACATGTTATGTATGTCTCAGTGGGTGTCTGAGTGGGTTTGGGAGTACCTCCATGAGTGGGTGAGTCAGTCTGTGAGTGACTGCATGAATGTCAGAGTGGGGTTGTGAGTGGGTGCATGAGTGTCTGAGTGGGTGTCTGAGTGTCCTCTGTTTTGCCTTTTCTGCTATTTTTTCTGACCTCTTTTTTGCCCTCTTCTGCTCTGTTTTGCCTTTTTTGCTCATTTTTCTGCTGTCTGTTTTGTCTATTTCTGCTCAATTTTCTGCCCTCTGTTTTTGCCTTTCCTGCTCATTTTTCTGCCCTCTATTTTACTTTTTCTGATCTCTGTTTTGCCCTCTTCTGCTTTGTTTTGCCTTTTCTGCTTGTTTTTCTACCCTCTGTTTTGACCTCTTGTGCTCTGTTTTTCCTTTTGTGCTTGCTTTTCTGCCCTCAGTTGTGCATTTTGCGCAACTAGAGAGTGGGGCCCTGGGGACCCCATCATCCAGGGCCTGGCCATGTCTACCTGAGTGACCTGGCCCACCAAGGTCACCCAGTGTGTATCGTGGGAAACTGCGTGGGGAGCCTCAAGACCCCCTTGGCCCTAGCCTGCTCCCCACCTTCTACAAGATCCAGCATTGCTCCCGCATGCAGGGAGCTGCTATTAATGCAGCTACCTATGTTAGGGAGCAATCTTTTATCTATTTTCCTGCCCCCATGACAGCGGGCAGGGAAACAGATAAAAACTCCGCTCCCAGCAAGCAGGAGGAAATTGCTATCTCCTGAGGGTGCGCACCTCGGGAGATAGCAGGAGCTAGCCCTGGTGGGTAGTGGTCCTCAGGGCCATTAATGGCTCCAGGAGGGGTGCCGCGTGGCTACCTCCTTTCATTTTGATGGGTCGATCACAGGGAGGTGGTAGTCCCTAGGGCCTTATATGGCCCGGGAGGGAGGCTGCGTTTCAAAGCAATTGTCCGCAATGGACCCCCTCCATTATATCATTTGAGCCCCGAGGAGAGGGCGGTCTCTGGGGATGTGGGGGGGCCGCACTGGCCCCCCACCTTTATATGTTAATTGTTAATGTTATGTTATGTTAATTGCCGCTTGGACCCCCCATTAATCAAATTTAAGCCCCTAGGGAGGTTGTGGTACTTAGTGCAGCAGGGAGGCTGCGTGGACTCACTCATTTATTTTGGCTGAAGCCCTGGGGAGCTGGCGGTCCTTGGGGCTGCAGGGGGGTCTGCGCGTCTCAAGATATCAATATTAAACTTAAATATCTCTGAAACTGCTGAACGAATTTATACCATTTCACAAAAAGCACGCTTCCTGGACCAACTAGCTTTCTGCCAAATTTTCTCGGCCCCCGCTTGACGGATCACCGCCAATTTTCAACACAGCTGTTGAGCCAAACAGAGGAAGTTTTAAAAAATTTCGTGAGGATTCATCAAGCGGCGACAAAGTTATCGGCGAAACAAAAAAATGCTTTTCCTATAGAAACTTTGGTCATAACTATAACTACTTACTGGTGACCAAGCTTGCTGTGCAAGCGAAACGCGTAACCTGGAATAAAATCAACCACTGGTGTTTGCAGACCTCCAAGTGATCGCTTCATTTGTGTATCAAAGAAATATATATATATGATGTTGTTGACCACACCCCTCCTTTCTTGCTTTCCTTAAATGAGATGATTGGCAAAACAAGTTCTAAGCAGGTTTTTGTTTAGGTAGCAAAATGTATACTTTTATAAACTTAAGTTTCCACCAAGGTTATTAAAACTCGACATTCTTCAGGGAATTAAGCTTTTAAATCATGAAGAATCTATCTTGACCTACACCAGGGACACTTGTTTTACAACTCGGTGGGCACTTGTAGCCCTTCTTACTTTTAAATGTAGCTCTCTGGTGAACAGCATCACTGGGCTTCTGTTTACTTCACTGAGCAGTAACATTCAGAAAGATGTTAAACAGAGAAGAAAGCATTTATTTACACACTATGTGATGCCCAGAAGGTTCCTGCACCATTTACCTTTAGGAACACTTTCATTTTTAAGGACATCATGCACTAAACATATAAATATGTGACAAAGTCTCTTCTACATTTTTTTTTAAATTGTACCTTTTTAGGATGCCGAGCATTTCACTTTATTACATCGGATTGTATCACCCGCATTCAGAGGCATTTTTAAAAGGAGATTGTTTATAACTTAAACGCGGAAACATTCATCGCTCCCCCGCTCTGGGAACAATGTCAATTGTGAAGTGAGAGGCAAATTATTTGTCATGTGCCCTCTATGTGCAGCCTAGATTTTTGCGATACATGGAACAACATTATAGTCTACAGAATCAAGCACAAACATGGATTTTGTATAGCGCACAATCTGAACTCATGTATTTCATAGTATTTTTGTATGTGATAATGGAGAAAAGGATGCAAAGTGAAATAAAACAAATATCCAGGAACACACATTTAGTTCAAGTAGGGAAGTCAGGATTGATCCCAGGTTTTCTGCTTTCAGATTGTGCAGCTGAGCTACTAGATGGGTATTCCTTCCCCTCTCTCATTTTACCTCAAACGATAATGGTAAGTGTTTAGTTTTTGGTGCATGAGGTTAGAGCATGGGTGGCACACATTAGCCACATGAAGGTGTGGTTAGTTTTAGGCTTGAGGATTCGAGAGAAGTTTGACCTGAGCCACAGTCGGGCATCTGGCTCGAGCCTTCAATTTGGTGAGACAGGAGCACCAACACCACAGGATTTTTTCTATCTTTAAGAACAGTCCTAAATTAATTGAACATATTCATACATTTTAAGTTAATTATGTGCTAAATGCTTTTGATTCACTGCCCATCCTAAGACACCAGAATTTCAGTGAATGAACTGAGGGGCATATTAGCAAGACCCACGTTCAAATTATCGCCGTTTTAGCGGCAGGAAACTGCCGCTAAAACGGCGATAATGGGCTTGCTAATATGCGTTATGGAATTCCAATAGAAGCCCAGGTTAGATGTCCTGCACATCTAACCTGGGCTTCTATTGGAATTCTATAACGCATATTAGCAAGCCCATTATCGCCGTTTTAGCGGCAGTTTCCTGCCGCTAAAACGGCGATAATTTTAACGTGGGTCTTGCTAATATGCCCCTGAGTCTTTCTTTCAGTACCACTCCAGAGAGCTTTCCTCTCACGGAGCAGTAAGCATCCAATGATTATGCCTCGGAGGTTGCAGCCTCAAAGGATCTCACAGAATTGTGGACTGCATATTGCAGATTGGAACAGGCTTCAGATTTAGTTATCATATTTGCTCTGACATCTGTTTTATGGGGATAAGGGTGCAAGTTCATTATCAGCTCAAAACTATTTTAGCAAAGCCGAAACTGAACTGTTCATAATTGCCTCACCAGGCACTAATTAATACTGATTAACTGCAGCTCCAAATAAATATAGCTAAGTTGCCTTTGTAGACATAGCAGTTTGGGCTACAAGAAGAATTGTATGTTTACCGAAGACAGCTAATTAAACTGAGGTTCATTGCATTCAGTTTGCCAGAAGTGCCCATTTTCACAGCGGAAATTGAGTGGAAGCGCGCATGCATACCAGAAGCAACCAGGAACAACATCATTCATCGTTCCCAAGACAAAAATTCAATTCAAAACAAATTTACACGACTAATAAAAATCTCATTAAGAAGATATGGAGTTCTTGCTACTGCATACTGACGGTTGAACGTGCTTTTCTTTTAAATAATATTTAATGAATATAGATTTCAGAGCCACTTAGCAGGTGTAGTTAAGATTGCGTTTCAAAGAGAGCAGTACCTTGAGTTTCAATGTTGCACTACACACACCATTATGGATTCAATTCTAGCTAATGAGCAGGCCAGTTTAGGCTCAATTATGGATTCAATTTTTATATTGAAACCTGTCCTGTATTCTAACGAGGACTTTAGCTCACAATTTCTTTTGCTTTCTCATTCAATGACATGGCAAAGGTTCTAGAGGTACTACTGCCAGCAACAAAATGGCCCCTACAACCGCTTGATAGTAAAATAGCTATGCTTGAGGCGCAGATGGCCCTGGTGCTGCTGCACTATTGATAGCTACTGCTCTGAACACAGGGACCAGTTACCAGTTGCTTCTTAATACTGATGTTGACAAAAACAGTAGTTTTTGCTGCTTGAATTGGGAATACAAAGCATATTCTAATTTCACGTGTTATTACCATATGCAAAATTGCCATGCATGATTCTGGAAACATATTATTCTGATCTAACCTGCTAAAAAATATACCTGCAAATAAAATCTCTGAATTCGGACATGACAAAAGGAAATTAATGATGTACCATAAATGTCTGATGATAGTCCCCTTGCACATCCTTGAACTAATCATCCGGAATTAACGATATGCACACTATTGGTAATTCTGATTCTCTAGTTGTGTATTTTTATTGGAGAAGTAGAAGTGATAGATAAAATCAGGCAACCCAGTACATAAAGAGCAATGAGGTAAATTAGAAAAACTAAATAAAAAGGTTCATGCCAGCATCAGAAATACAAGTAAGGGTAGGATGCAGGTAAACAGATTAAACATTGTTTTATAAAAAGGAAAGTGAAGAGGGAAGACAGGAAATAGAAGAAGAGAAAAAAGAAAAGAGAAGGAGAAAATTAGCTTGAAATACTGTACAATTATTTTTAAAAAGTTTCAAATAATCAAGTAAAAATACATTGCATAATAAACAAAAACCATATTAGGAATAGATGAATGCATTAACAAAATCCATAGTCCACATGCTAAAGTACATTGAGTGATCAAGTTGTATTGCAAACATGTTCTGACAAATATCTAGTTAGTGGTACCCAAAGTTCGTCCCGTTTTGTTGACAAAGAAGAAGAATGAAGGTTATACCGATCCAGGCGGTGGTTATGACAACACATCACAAAAGAAGCTCTGGGTCCGTGTTGTTAGGGAGGTCTAGCATGTGACTCGATGTGCCTAAGTGCTTAACAGGGGATTTCCCTTTTAAGGACAGTTCCCCTCACACACCAGAGGTGTCATGCTTCATCATGGGGCTACCTCCTCGCGTGAGAGACCTAGTCCTCACGCGGGCTACAACCCCCTCGCTGTGAGGGAGGAGCTCAGGGATGTTTTGATAGGGAGGGTGGGTGTACTAAAACCCTATGAGAGCTTGGTGTGTTGAAGAAAGGTGCAGTGCTGTGTTATACGTGATTAAAACTGGCTATGGGGTCAGCTATGATGTTACTTTTATTCAGCTGCCCGGTGTCAGGATTAAAACCAAAGTATCGCTCGTAACGCAGGTGCCAGGATTCAAGGCCTCTGCGCTCTTACAAGACCAACATGTTTCAGCCTAATAGACCTCGATTAGTGTCACGGCTTTCTTCAGGGTCGGTAATGTAGCTACTGCAATAAATAAGTGAATGGTGTGTGCAGAAACTCAGGTAAAACGTGATAAATAAATGAGACAATACTGAACCAGGGCAATTTTTGCTGTTCAGTATGTTCGACGTATACCTTAAGGTGGAAACAAATGGCAACATGTCACATGGGTATACAAGATTATATCAAGAATACACAATTAGATCCTCCATTAATTTAAACATTTCAGTCACATTCCCATATTTGAACAATGTGTAACACACTAAGATGCGTGACTCACCATTCTAGGTTTACGGAGTTCACCACATCTGTCACGGCTACTTAGCCATATGGTACGGGCGCCACAACCTTATGACAAACCAAGTTCCACCATTGTTGTAATGAAATATTGTCCACAGATTTCCAATTAGTGGGAATTACCTGCAATGCAATAGAAATCAATATATCTACAAATTTGCGTAGTAATTTATTTTGAGGCCATTTCCCGTTCCATAAAAATGTAGATAAGAGTCTATCAATAGCAATAAAGTATTTTGCAGAAATGTTAGTAGGTAGCATCATGAAGAAGAAATTAATCATTGGAAGAACCATCATTTTAATAGTATCCAGGCGACTCCACCATGACAAAAATAGAGGGGAACAACCTTGCGTTATTTTCGTAATTTTAGCAAGAAGAATGTTCATATTAGATTGCAAAATATCTCTGACATTTTTATGGTATAGGATACCTAGAAATTTGATATTGTCAGAGTTTCAGGATAGACACATCCCAGCAAGGGTGCTATATAACAGAACTTACTGAGTGGCATCACTTTGGATTGTCCTATGTTAAGTTTGTAAGCTGATACTTTCGAATATGCATTTAGTTCTTCAAAAAAGTTAGTAAGAGGTGTTTCGGGTTTGGCGTTATAGGGAAGGATGTCATCCGCATCTGCCATAAATTTAATGTGAACCTTTTTTAACTGTAAGCCAGATTGGTGTCAGGTTATTTCAACCTAAATAAGAAAGACTCAAGTGCAAGAATAAACAGCATGGGCAATAGGGGGCATCTCTGCAGTTTCTCCCTGTGAAGGGGGAAGTAAGAAGATTGAATACCATTGACCAAAACAGAAGAAC
Source organism: Calotriton arnoldi (assembly GCA_963921515.1). Classification (NCBI taxonomy): domain Eukaryota; kingdom Metazoa; phylum Chordata; class Amphibia; order Caudata; family Salamandridae; genus Calotriton; species Calotriton arnoldi. The sequence goes on from CAWUFW010011746.1 coordinate 351,611, forward strand.
TAGTAAAGAAATTAATTGAAGAAATCAAGGCCCGAACACATGCCAGCGAAGCATGTACATAGAGCTTTTTCAACATCTAGAGCTACCGCTGCCAGGAAGTGGTTGAGTTAGGCTGCCTTATTGAGAACATTCAAAAAGATCAGGGAATTGTCCATTATAGTCCTATTTTTAACAAAGACAGACTGCTCAAAATAACCTACATCAGTCATACAGTTGTTAAGGCATAGAGCCAGTGCTTTAGCTAACATTTTACAATCTGTATTTATCAGTGATATGTGGCAGTAATTCTTACATCGAGAGGGATCTCTGTCTTTTTTAGGATTGAGACAGATCGGGGCCTCTGTAAAAGATCCAGATGATTTGGTCAATGACAGGAAGTGAGTGATTAATTTAAACAGATTAAGAAAAAGTAATTTTGAGAACTGGAGGTAGAATTTGACCGTGAATCCATCTGGTCCCTGAACTTTACCTATTGGAAGATGCCTAACTGCAGAGAACAGTTCTTCCACTCATAGTGGATCTTCAAGAGGATCCAAATGGACTTGTAAAGACTTGCGCATGGAGGAGTCGGAACAGAATGAGGAGAGGAAGTCCTCAGAAGGTGTGACTTCAGGAGCATATGGTGTTTGGTAATAATCCACAAAACATCCGCTAATGTGCTGTTCGTGAAAAAAATGTAGCACCAAATTGTTTGGTAATAGAGGAGATGGATGATTTTTCTTTCCTACTTTAAAAGTAGTTCACAAACAAAGTCCTTGTTATACTGCATCCTCCATACTATCTAGCATTCATTTTAAAGAGAGTACCAGATGTCCTTTCCGTAGTAGTTTTATTGAATTTAATCTTAGCTGTCACCAATTCATCAAGGTCAGTTTTAATATTTTTAGACATAAAATATTGATGCTCTAATCTCGTATTTTCGCTAAGAATGAAAGCCGATTTCTTCACCATAGGTTTTCATTTGTCAGAAAAATAACCTAACAAGATCTAAATCAGTTAACACAGTGGTGTGGTCCGAGATTAAAATCAAGACTATCTTGGAATTGACAAGGTGCTAGGTAAGGTTTTGCCAAGGAAAATATAGTCTATCCAAGTCTGTGTTTTATGAGGGGCGGAATTAAAAGAAAATTCTTGGTGGGAGGGGTGGGCCAGTCTCCATGAATTCAAGAGGGTATTATGTTTCATAAAATAATAATGCCTCTAGGCCTCTGATTTGAAGATGTAGCAGATGGTTTGGGGCCCACACAATGGGTCTTTTGAATATTAAATCTGCTGTGGTCAGGTAAATGAACAATTGAAGGAATAATCATTTACAGAAAGGAAATCATGTTGGGTCCTTCAGAGTTCTCCGGGATACCATAAAGGTGTACGTTATTTCTGCAATTCCTATTCTGCAAGTCTTTGGTAGTCTTTTTGAGCAGCTCTATGTTCTTTGTCAGATGAGAAACCTCAGGGATCGAACCTTGTTAGTAAGTGGACTGTTTCTCCTCAATGCGTATCAAGGAAGGATTGGTTTCCTCCATAATATCCTCTAGGGTGAAAGGAGGAGGTGTTTTGGATGGAGAGTCCGAATCCTTCTTTAGTCTCTTGACTGAAACAAAGTTTTTTTTAGACATAGTTCTAGATACAGAACTAGAGCTACCCAACCTATAAGTGCAGAGAGGTTCTCAGGAATGAGGTCTTGTTGGCAAATTTTAGGACGAGTAATAAGCTGTGTAGAAGATGAAAAAGATAAAGGTTTGTCCTTCTGCTTCAAAGTCCTACCCATAAAGAAAAGATGAATATGTAAGACCTCGAATGAACTCTACTGATAAGTGAGGATATGGAGGATAATGTGCCATTAGTTCGTTGGGAGGATATAGTGTAGAGTTGAAAAGCACACTGCACAGTAAGGACAAAATGACTGAAATAACCGGAAGGCGTATGCCTGGGTTACTGTAGGAGGAAATAATGCTCTGAAAAGCAGTTATAGTGATTCAAGCAACAATCGATATACTCCCAGCCTGCTGTATGCTGACCTGTGAGGATTTTGCAAGCACTGCTGCTGAATGGAATTAGACGCGCACAGGATATCACCTTGGAAGTTGAATATGCAGTGTATAGGCAATTATGATTCCTTAAAACTGCAAAGTGTGGAAGTGAAACTGACCCCAGCCCACTTAGAACTGGAAAACTTCAGGGATTGAAGAAGATTCAAAAAGTACATTCCCCTTAAAGCACATTACAGCCGGAAGTGGTACCGATTAAGAATTGCCAAACAGAGACAAAATATACCTTCAGAAGTTGAGTAAGAGGTCAAGAAAGGTTGAACATGTATCATGGTAACATCAGAATTAGAAAAACACTGAGCCTCTGCTGCCCTGTCACCTCAGATCAAAGCTTCTCAGGAACATGAAGAGGCTTGAGATGGTGGTGCTTCATAAAGCAACCAGTGCTGCATAAAAAAAAAATCCTAGAACATCTCATAGATTTCTTACAAATGGTTCAGAGAGATGGTACCAACCTTCCAATCCAGTGAACACAGTGAGCCCCAGACCCACTTCTAGGCATACCTGGCATACTTGGTGCAAGAAAGCAAAAGACACACAAATGATGGATGGACTGCAGAACAAATCAAACATTCACCCCCAGTCAAGAGATCTGGGTTTAATCCATCATTATTTTGCTCACCATGCCACCCCAGTTTAGACCCAGCCATATGCAAATCAATCTTGACCCTGCTCCTCATGGGAACAGTCCAGCCTGAACTGCCAAGCCAGGTCTTCCCTGGAACAGAAACAAGCATCCTGCGATCGGTTTCAGGGTATCACCCCTCAGCAGACAGGTTAGCTTGAATCCAGTGGCACAGTGAGCCCAGGACCCACGTCTGGGCATACCCGGGACCCTTGGTGCAAGAAATTAAAAGAAACATAAATGATAGACGGAATGCGGAACAAATAAAACATTCACCCCAGTCAAGAGGTCTGGGTTAAATCCATTGTTTATATGCTTACCATGCCACCCCAGTTGTGCCCCCCCTGGTCAATTTGCAGTGGCCTAGGGACGGACTGCTATGAAAAAGCTGTGGGAAAGGGACATCGCAATCTTGATGGTGGTGCCTGCCTCGGCTCCTGTGCCTTTCAGGGATTGCGATTATCCCCTCCACCCTTTGGGATCTATGATCCCAGTGGAGGTGGCAGTCTCCCCTCCAACTGCTCTGTCCACTGGTATTGAAATCTGGCAGTCGGACCACAGGGCTGTCTGTCAGTCAGACCAACCCAGACAGCCTGTCGTAATGAGGACCTAAGTGACGAGCTAGACTGGGGACCATAAAAACGTGAATTCTTGTTTGTGTACCATGAGGTCAGGGAGTGAAAGAATAGTCCCTGTCCAGGTGGTGTAACATCTGCCAAGTTGTAATCATTGCATGATCAGGAGTGATGTTGTGTAGGATGCATTTGTCTCTATTATGTGTAATGTCAGGTTAACCTGATCTATCTAGGATGAGGCCACATTCCAGTCCCATCCAATGAGAATTTTGGTTTAGGCAAAGGAGACTAGAAGCTGCACAATGAATGCTACGAAGTGAGACTCACGTGTCCCCCACGGGGGCATACAAGGAACCCACCACAGGGTAAACTTCTTGGATTTTGAGTTTACCAAAAATATAGCTGCCTCCCACATTTGACAATGTCTGCAATACTTTTACAGGCAAAGATTTACAAATAAGTATGCCTAACTCCCATTTGCTATGGTTAAGGGGGAGTCGTTTGTTGTATGACTTTCAGCATTGTGTGCGTGGAAAACGTTTCAAACCGAGTCTCTTTGCAATTTTTCGCTCTCCTCTGCTGCATATGGGTGGGCTATATCCAGGCATCTAGTTTTCAGAAAAGAGAGGATCTTTTAGTATTTTATAAAGATGTCAGTCCATTGACATTGAGGGAGGAATTGGAGCGTGGAAGAGTGATTGGTGTGGCCATGGTGTATTATGGAGAAATGCCTCTGGAGGAGTGGGGTTATGCCACTTAACTGCAGGGTTACTAACAAGGTGATCTGGGCAACCCTTGAGAATATGGACTCTAAAGACACTAATACGGAATAAGCCATAGATAAAAAACAACAGTTGGGAGTAGGGGAAGTAAGTGGGATTGTGGGATGGGTGGCCATGAGATGCTTTGGGAGGAAGAGATAAGAGGCAGTGGTGACAAGTGTCCACTAGATCAAGCGATAAGGGAGGGGATGGTGTGTAGATGTGTCCGTATGAGTAGAGGCTTGGTGGGATGACTCCTGATTCTGTTTTTCCAATTCCCTCCTCGTAAGCAGTCCTACACTGCCTGAGAGGGGCCCATGTTCTGAGTCTAATGGGGTGGGGGGGTCCTATTCTCAACATGTGGAAGAGAACGAGGTAAAGAAAAAAAGTAACGAAACAACAGTTCTCGAAGCAACCAAACTGTTACACTGAGGTATGGTGTCACAACCCAGCTATTGGCATCACTGACTTCACAACTTAAACTGCAATAATGCAAATGAGGGGCTGTTGAGAACTTCTGTAGTCACATGGAGCACGAAGCTGCTGATGGTGCGGACACAGTGGCAGCTCGCCGAGGGAGTGCTGAGGGGCGGTGGGGCGGGGGAGGGGTAAGGTGGGGGTAGTGGATTAGGACTTACGATGGACAGAACTCCCTCTGAGTTCTGTCTGTCGTATGTCCGAGTCCACTACCACCCCACCCTGCCCCTCCCCCGCCCCACTCCACCGCCCCGCAGCACTCCCTCAGCGAGCCGCCACTGTGTGGACAGTAAATCAAGAGCAAGCCAGCAGGGAAACATGCCAGTCTCTACTGGACCCTACCCAGGCTCTTGTCGGGCACCAATCCATGGGTATAGGATATCAGCATTCGACATGAATCATTGGTGGGGCCAGTGCACTCGATCATTAAAGGGGAATGACCGTGGAGGTAACGTCAGTCATGCCACTAAGGGACTTCAAGTTTTCAACAGAAATCAGGACTTGTCTCTCAGTTCCAGGGGTTTCCAGTACCCTTGTTTATGTCTTGGGACCACTTTGGGTGATCTTGCGTCTGAGGCACCATCCTGGGTGATGTTGGAACCAGTTGGTGCAGAAACCGGAGAATGGGCAGGTTGCAGTGTAGTATCCATGACCACACCATCCAGTGCATCGAAAAACATTTCCAAGTCCTCCAGGTAGTCATATTATGTGGTTCTCCAGTCTACAGTTATATACATCAAGGCAGGTTTCAGCAGGCCGCATCTAATATCCTTCTTCTTTTAGAGTTGATTTAGGAAGAATAATCCGCTGATCTGGAGACATGACAGTTGTCAATGGATTATTCTTTTGATCTTTTCTGAGCCTGTTTATGTTGTAGGCAGCATGCCAGGATTTAGCACGGTCTGTTGGAGTTGGCATATGTGGTGTTTTCACATTATGGACTCACTGGAACTCTAAGGGTGGCTCAATTGTGAGATTCCAGAGCACTGGTGGAAAAGTACTCAGGAATTTGTGCATATTATTCTTCTCCACCTGTTCTGGGACCCCAAAATTCCAACATTGTCCCTCCTATTCCTAACCTCCTGATCAACCACTTTCTACTCTTCAAAAATCTGGACCCTAGTCCGGGGATTTGTCCAAACATTGTTTGACATCATTAATCCTGGATTTCAGCTACGACAGTTGGTGGCAAAGAGAGGATACTTCACCCCTTAGGGATTGGACATATTTTGCTGAAGAAGTGAGGGCTGAGTTCATGGAATTAATGGACATCTTGATGTCGGTTATCTCCTTCAGACGCATTGCAAATGCGGGATTGTGGACTGGGAGGAGGACGACATTGTTAGGCCTGATTGTGGAGTTTTAGAGTTACTAGAAACATCCTCTGAAAATAGTAACTGCTGAGAATGTTTAAGTTTTTCATCATGTGGATGTTGCAAGGAACACAGCCACTAAACACCAGTCACTAAGCTGTAGAGAGGGCTACTGCCTGGGTAGGCCAAGGAGCTAAATAAAATGGTAAGTGTGGTATGATCCTCCTGAAGGGTCAGGTAGAAAACATATCAAAGGAATCCCGCCTCCCTGCTGGGTAACCATATCAAGATGCCACAGTTTGAGGAGAGGGAGGGTTGCCCCAACTATGCACTTTTGTCAGTTCAGGTAAATCTCATTCCAAGATGGCAGCCTGCATTGGCATACTCCAGTCATTCAGCCATTGAAGGGATAACGACCTATCCTAATGGCCAAGAAGCCATAGTTATCTTTCTATTGCTGCTCAGTCCTCAGTATTTAGATCTTTTAAAAAGGGTGGTCTGGTTATGTTGAGGTTCCCCGCAAGCTGTCACCTCTTATCTTCCACAGAGAGCTGCATTGGCCTGCATCTGCCAGATGTTCAGGCCAGGGGTGCAGGTCAGAAGTTGTTAGGCAAGTAAGTGGGTGGTGAGTAGAGGAAGTGAGGGTCCCCGCACTCTGCAGTGCAATCCGACCTACCATGTACATGGCAGTGGAAAGGAATCTTGTTGCCGGTGGTAGTGGGGAATTGGTTTAAGTGGGGAAAAAATATAGATATGTCGGGTGTAGTGATTGTAGTGACTTGTGGAAGGCCTACTTTAGTTACAGTAGCTGCGCTCAGCAACTGCCATGCTTGTTGGCTGCAAGCCCTGTCTCCCTAACCCACTCCTTTTAATAGGTATTAAAAATCCAATTCAATGGTAAAGTCATACTTTAATTAAAAAAAGTTCCTAGAGGTTTAACTTGCATTAGCCCTTCAGCAGCTGTACTTAGACTTTTATTGAGGGGAGAAATTCCTTCCCAAAACCACACAATTGACCATTTCAATTATTAGGTCAACCTGAATGGGCAGAGATGACTTCTCTAAGCTCAACTGGGCATTTATGGTGGGGACAGCTGCACTTCCTGTGAGCACCATGACAAATCCTGCCTGAAAGGCCTGTCTGAGGCACATGTAAAAGTGATTTAACCACAAAGATCCACCCTCAGATAGTTTCAAATACCATGTCCTCCCAGATTAAGTATGTTTCCTACAATGGTGGGAAAACACACAGTGTTTTTAAATACCCCTCACACACCAAGGGCCCTTGGTGTCATGCTTCATCATGGGGTCTTCCGCCTCTACGGGACGGGCGTGCTAGCACCTACGGTTACGCGGGAGCACTGTTGTTATGAAAAGACTATGTTGTGTAGGAATGTGAGTGGAAGGGTCAGGGTGAATAGAAAAGTGAGGTTAAAAATACCTGGCTCGGCGGTTTAGAAAATACATTTTAATATACTCTTGAGCTGGTATTGTTAAAAAGTGGGGACGGAGAGTGTATTTGCCTCAATGAGCTATGCCTCCAAAGTCAACATGTTTCGAAGCCCCCTGGCTCTTCTTCAGGACTTACAGATCCCTTCTACACTCATTTAGTATGTGATGTGTTTTAACCTAATCCTCTCTATAAAATTGTGTTGGTGAGAATAAATGAACAGTGCATGCGAATACTTAATGCACATATACGATACCTAAATAGGTATCTGTCATCGTTATTTGTTTTCAAGTAAAGCGACCCATGAGCCTGTATGGGTGGGAGGGGTGCCTATGTAGCAACTGCTCTGGGACACTGCCCCGCCGTGTCTGGCCTCCAGCGGAGCCGCGGGGAGGCCAGACACGGCGGGGCAGTGTCCCAGGAGCAGTTGCTACTATAGGCACCCCTCCCACCCATTACAGGCTCATGGGTCGCTTTTACTTTTGAAAACAAATAACGATGACAGATACCTATTTAGGTATCGTATATGTGCATTAAGTATTCGCATGCACTGTTCATTTATTCTCACCAACACAATTTTATAGAGAGGATTAGGTTAAAACACATCACATACTAAGTGAGTGTAGAAGGGATCTGTTAAGTCCTGAAGAAGAAGCCAGGGGGGCTTCGAAACATGTTGACTTTGGAGGCATAGCTCATTGAGGCAAATACACCTCCGTCCCCACTTTTTTAACAATACCAGCTCAAAGGTATATTAAAAATTTATTTTCTAAACCGCCGAGCCAGGTATTTTTAACCTCACTTTTCTATTCACCCCTGACCCTTCCACTCACATTCCTACACAACATAGTCTTTTCATAACAACAGTGCTCCCGCGTAACCGTAGGTTGTAGCACGCCCGTCCCGTAGAGGGGCGGGAAGACCCCCATGATGAAGCATGACACCAAGGGCCCTTTTGGTGTGTGAGGGGTATTTAAAAACACTGTGTGTTTTTCCCACCATTGTAGGAAACATACTTAATCTGGGAGGACATGGTATTTGAAACTATCTGAGGGTGGATCTTTGTGGTTAAATGACTATTGACTTAAGGAGGACGTATCCACCTCCACTGCTTGTGATAAGCAGTACCTCTTTGCTCCCCCGTTTTGTTCTTTTTGACATGTAAAAGTGACCTTGAAAAAGGTCAAACAGGACCAGATCACTATATTGTGTGTCTCCTGTCTGGTTGCTAAAGGGCCCTGCTTTCACTTATCAGACTTGTGTCATTTTTTGTTGTGTGTCCACAGTCTAATTCAAACTAGATTTCATTGTTTGTTTTGGTGGGGCACTAGTAATTTCCAAAGTAGACTCCCCAAAATAGCCCCTGCAAAAATTTTGCTTGCCTGTAGACTTTGGCCATCTTAGGCCAACAGGAACTTCTCAAAATGTAGGTAGGCCAGGTCCTTAGAACGATTACCCCATTGGTTAGGGAGTGCCCAGTAGTCACAACTATCCACTAGTTAGTGTCAATCATAAACATGGAAACCCAAGACAACCTCCTCAGAACATTTTTGGACCTGTGGAAGATCAGTGGGACCAGCTGTCTTTGACCTGGGAGGAGCCCTGAAGGACTGGACCTGCTCTCTATTGTATCCAGGAAAAAGAAGTCGACTGCAAGGGTCAATTGGCTGCCCTCTTGTGTGGCTAAATGAACATAGCAAACTGTAAAAGGCCTTTTTTCCTGCAGTGGACAGCTGATTGGTAGCAACTGGATCTGGACTAAACCTTCCAGATGGCCTATGCCGGAGTGAGCACTGGACCCTAAGTCTTACGCCAGAGGTCCTCGGAGCCTTAGAAGTGACCCAGGAGAGCTGCTGTAGAATCCCTGAAAAGTTGTGATTGAAAAATCCATGGAACTAATTTAGAGCTTAGCGGAAAGGGTACTAAGTCACAACTGCAATGGAATACTCCCTCCGCCAAACCCTTGGTCCTCCCGTCTGTTATACAGGTGGGCAAACCATAGGAATGACAATGATGAAGCCTGCGCTAGATTTGTTGCTGACATAGTCCCTTGATGGCATGATGGAGTACAGGTCATCAGAGTTGTGGCCAGTTAACCACCCTCCCAATTTAGTGTGGCAGGTTGAATGGTCATTTTTCACTCTTCCTTACATCAGTGGACACTTCTGGCAGTAAGGGACAGTGCAAACATTTAAATGATCCCCACATCAGAGAAGACAGCCCCCAAGGTGTGGGGGTCATTAGCATTTGTTTTTTCAAAAACCAAATCACACTCTTGGATTTAAAAAAAAAAAAGCATAGACAAGTTAAAAGTTTGATAAGCAGCCTTCATGTTATACGGATCAATCTGTCAAACGTCTAATACACTGACAGAAACCAATGTGACAGCGATTACTGCCAATGTTAAGATGTTCACAGAGCATGGAGATATCTCTGTATGTGGAAGACAAATGCTCCTTAAGGGCAACAGAATATTTCAATACATTGCCATAATGGAGTTAAGTCTGTTCTCCACTCTCTAAATCAGATGACCATACACTATCATTGGAGCGTGGGGCTTTGCACATTTTGGCAATATTCTCCCATAGACCTCATATCTCCAGTTCTCCATATTGGATTTTCGTCATTTTGGTGTTGTGTTGTTTATCAAGGTTTTCTCTGTTGTTCTAAGTCGGTTTGGGATTATTGTTTGGTGTTTTGATTACTGTGTTGGAAGTAATTTGCATATTGCATAAGTTAAGCCTGTCTGCTCTGTGTCATAACCGCCAGACGATTGAGGTAAGGTTCATTTAGTGACTTTGAGGATCACCCTTGTAAGTAATGTTATTTGGTCTTGAGGTGGGTGGATGCCCACCCCAAAAATAATCCACTTTCTTACAATACATTCTTTTCTTTCATTAGTTTTTACCATTTCAATTGCTGCATGGTTGATACATAGTGAAAATCATTGTATGCTATTGTTTTTAATCAAACCAAGCCTTTAGTAACATTAATTGAATTTTTATAAGTGATTTTATGAATATATATTATTCTGATTTTATCAGACATGATGCAGTGTCTATGTGTGCTTTTAATGGCTTCTATCCAAAATAAAAGAGTGCACTATAACACAGTCTATGCGTTAGCACATTTGTTAGCTCTGGGTATTTCATGGTTTTAGACACCAAACAAAAAGTATATATCCCTTTCACCAAAAGGCTCCAATAGAAGTAATGGTTAGGGGTGGGCGGTAAATTCATTGCGCTGGTGGAGTTCACAGAGTTTTGCCCACTTCGCGCTCCACCTTGAGCGTGGAGTCCCAGAACAACTCTGCGACCTGCTGCGTGGTTGAGTTATTCTTGCGCACAGCTCACCAACGTTAAGTTGGCATGCGAAAAAATCAAGCACAAACTCTATCTGGTCGAGTGCTTGGTGGCCTGCAGATTGCTGTCCCCTTCCTGTCCCATCTAAGACAGTTAAAAATCTTGGGGTGATTTTCGACGAGGGCCTGACCTTTGATGCTTAGGTCAACCGTACGGTCAGCACCTTTTTCTATATCTTAAAGATCCTCAGAAAGGTGTTACCCTTTATCCTGCCTGAATTGCACTGGTCCACCATCATTGCACTTATCACCTCCCGGCTTGATTACTGCAATGCTTTATACCTCAACATCAATGCGACTTCTCTGAACAAGCTTCAGGTTGTTCAGAAAGCAGCAGCAAGGCTGATTCTGAACATTCCTAAGCAACTATCTGCCAGGGAGGGGATTCGCGCCGTACACTGGCTTCCCATTAAGCAAAGTATCTCCTTCAAGGTTCTGAGCACGGTATACAAAGCCGTGCATAGCAAAGGCTCGCTGCAGCTGAAAACCATGTTCCAATGGTGTACCCCCAGGAGACTCCTGAGATCCTCCACCCAGAAAAAATTGATCTCTCCTAGATACCGCAGGGCCAGGTGGGGCGGTCGCTCCTTCTCAGTAGCGGCTGCCAAACTTTGGAATTCCCTGCCTTCCCCCATTTCCAGTGCGGGCTCTCTTCTGGCTTTTAGAAAGCTGCTGAAAACATGGCTTTTATCATCCTAGTTGGCTGTCTCATGCTCCTCCCCTCACCTCCGTCTGCTTAGCGCCTTGGCACCCTCGGGTATAAGTGCGCTTTATAAATTTGATCCTATCCACTAGGACAAGTCCTGGTGCAATTTCTCAAAGTGGGCAGTCGCAGCAGGTCTCTACCATTCGCGTTGGGAAAGCTGCCACTCGAGTAGAAAACCTACCCGAGAAGCAGAAAGAAACAGCACCCAAAGTCCGTGGTGTTGTTTGCGCTGATTTTACAGTGCAAGCTTCCGGCTCTAAAAATCAGCACGAACAGTAGAACATGCTGAAATGTTGCCGTTCATGAAACTCACAGAATCTCACAGAGTTTTTATGTAACTCTGCGGAATTCCATGCAGTAAAACTCTGTGAGTTCTGCCCAACCCTAGTAATGGTGTATTATTTTTCTAAATCTGCTATCAGGCAAAAAATTGCAGATGAAGAAACTGTCTTCTATTTCTGCTTTTCCTACTTTATTTGTTGATTTCTATACCTTTTTTAAAGAAAACTATAAGCTATCCACATTAATAATCCCTTGTTAAAATAAGAATTGTGTCTACTTTTTGGAAATGTACAGCTTTCCATGCTCCAATGGATTTCACAACTATTTCCTCCACTAACTGCAAGTAGGCTGAAACCACAAATAATATGAAAAATGAACTACCACTTAGAAAAAAGTAAATACTGTGGTAATACAAAATCTTTAACTTTTACAGCTCTGCTTATTTCTGAAAGCTTAGAATATGATATTAACAGAGCAAACCTTTATTGATGCAATTATTAGGAAACAAAATGCACTTTCATACAAAGCACCTTTTCCCATCTCTGTAAAAAAAAAAAGTTATTATGTTAGTTGCTCCTCCCTCTAAAGCGGAATCCACAAATCCTAAGTACCTTGAGAATCCCAATATTGGTTAATAAGGAGGTTATTTAGGCATGGATGACTTTTGTGGGGAAACTTTCTGAGTGCTTAAGCATGAAGTGCCCCAAACATTAAAAAGAGCTCAACACTATGGTGGGAAAAGCCTCCTTAGTTAAGGGGCTAACCCTCCCAGCTAAGAATGTGTATGACAATTCTGGTGTTTGTAGTGTATGACAGTTATCCAAAATATGATTTCAACATTAAATTTGATTTTAAAAAACTATTTAAAAATAACTGTTTTGTAGCCCTTTCCTTTTTATTTTTTTTTATTTTTTTATTAACAAAAGTCATTATACAAAAGATAAAAGGACCAATTTCAGACGTGTCCGACCCCCCCTTCCCTCCCACAGCCCCCTCCCCCATGTCCAAAAGCAACAGGGTAGACATATGGTGGTGAGTAATCTAATACATCATTACAATATCCAGGATTTCAAAAGTTAATAAAACGGTGATGAAAGGGAAAAGAAAAAGATATATATATATATATATATATATATATATATACATGTATAACATTATATCGACTTTACATTTATATACATTATAATATATTAAATATGAACGTCTTAGTCCTGCCCAACAAAAAGAATAAGCATAGAATTATATTCAGACAGTAAATCTCCTAAAATTCCATCAACGTAGATTTTCCCAAAAAACATGTTACTTTGTTTCGTGTAACCCCAATATAACTATCTATCTAAGCCAAGCAGATAAAGGTTGCCAGATAGCAAGACCCCTTTTTTTTCCTCGACTTCCCTTTTTGGAGAAAATGGCCTTTTCCAAATGATATATAGAAATCAGTCGAGCAAACCAATGAGAAAATAATGGAGGATTAGGGTCCTTCCAAGATGAAGCTATACATAAACGTAAAATCATCATGGAAACATAAATAAAAGCTCCTCCGTTATTTCTGCTAATCTTTTCTTGGATGCCTAACAAAATAATCGTAGGAGTTAGCTGAATTTCCTGAAGAAGAACTTTACTGAAAAAGTCTTGTATCTGATCCAGTAATGGCGTAAGTTGGGGACACATGGCAAACATATGTGTTGAATCTGCCCTGAATGCTGAACATCTCGGACATAACGTTCCAGCTCCTGTTCCCCATTTAGCGACTCTGCTAGGTGTAATATATAAAAAAAATGCGGTTTTATAAAATTGTGCCTGTAACTTAGCAGAGAGTAGATCGCTCTTGGCAGATTGCACAGCCTTATTAAAGATGTTAAGAGGTATATTCAATTTCTGTTGCCATTTATTAGCGATAATAAGCATGTCGTCAGACATCAAGCTGACTAATATATCGTATAAATAACCTATCCTAGGTAAGGTAGGACTTCTTAATTTATCAATAAGATCTACTTTAGAAAAACCGCAGTCCCCCCAGTCTTACGAGTCAGAAAATCTCTTATGGCCATGTATTTAAAGGATTCCTGATCCCCCAAATGGAATTCAGTTTTAAGTGTGCCATATGTTTTTATACCATCAGAAGTTATTAGGTCCCCCATTTTCAGTATTCCAGCTTGATGCCATTCACGTAGATAAGAAGCCCCAAAGATTGCTGGTAGGTTAGAATTATTATTAAGAGGGGAGTAATAATTCAAATTGCCCAATCCAAAAGTTTTACGAATGTTGACAAAAACCTTATAGACACTCATTAAAGTCTTGAATCTTACCCTTTTAAAGTAACCAAAGGAGAGCTGCCGCCAGAGACATCCGGGAGTCTCTGCGCCTAAAAGTAATTGAAAAGGCGATGGTAAACCTTCCACAGAAGTAAATATATCATCTTGAAGCAACACCGCGCAATATTGCATAACAGAGGCCCAATAGTAAAATCTTAAATTTGGTAGCGCCCAACCACCCCTTTCACGAGGAGAGAGAGTAATTTGAACGCTCGTCTTGGTCTAGAATATGCCCAGATAAATTCTGAGAAGATTTGATTAAATTTCTGTAGCATTATTTTACTTATTTCTAAAGGAATAGACCTAAAGAAATATAAAAGTTTGGGAAAATAGGACATCTTTACAACATTACATCTCCCTACCATGGTAAGATGCAGATTATTAATGCGCTTAAGCGCTCGTTTAGTCTCGGTAGCCAGTGGGATCAAATTTTCCTCCACTATCTGATCGATATTAGCCGTTAAGGTGACCCCAAGATATTTCGCAGTCTGGACCACCCTACAGTCTGACCAGTCAATTTGATTGTTAATAATGATCTGAGTTTTCCCTTGATTGAGGGCATAACCTGAGATCTTCCCAAACCTTTCAGCCTCTTGTTCTAGGGCAGTGATAGCGCTCCGAGGGTCGGGAGTCACCACCGCCAAGTCATCGGCATAAGCCATGATTTTAGTATCCAGCCCAAGTCTGCTCGTCGCTCGAATAGATTGATTTCTCTCAATTGCTTTAATAAAAGGATCAATATAGAGAGCAAAGAGCAGAGGTGAGCATGGACACCCTTGGCGGGTCCCCCGAGAAATTTTTATCTGTTCCGTCGGAGCCCCGTTGATTATTACGTTAGCCATGGGGTGACTATATAGCGCTTGTATAGCTTGTATTGCCTTAGGCCCAAAGCACATTTTCCTCATGACGGCCCAAAGAAATATCCAGGAGACCCGATCGAACGCTTTCTCAGCGTCAAGTAAAATTAGTGAAATCGGGTCGCCGGCTACCTGTGCAGCATCCAAAAGGGTAATAGCCCTTCGGATATGTTCCGTCGTGCCTTTTTTGGGGACAAACCCGTGTTGCCATTGTGAGACCAAGGACTCTATTCTCAGAGATAGTCTAGAAGCCAAAATTTTGGCATATATCTTGGAGTCACAATTAATTAGAGTTATTGGCCGGTACTGATCCCATTTCAAGAGGGGATTTACCCTTTTTGGAAATACAACTATCTTGGCATTCGACCAAGAGTCTGGTGAGGGTGCACCATTAAAGATAGAAATAACCAATTGAGTAAGAAGAGTATTTATCTGGGGAGTAAATATTTTGTAAAATTCGTAGCCCTTTCCTAAGCGGAGATAAAGAATTAGGGGCCATATGTACAAAGCTTTTTTGGAGATCCCAAACGTCCCAATTTACAGAATTGGACAGTTTGTTATTTACAGTTATTAGTTTTTTTACTGACTACTGAAAGGTAGTGGTAACCATTTGCACATAGGGAGGGGTCCCAACTGACCCCTTCCTCTTTGAGACTTAAAAAAAAATGCAGGGGCCTATTTACAAGCCCATTGCCCTGCTGGTGTGTCACTTTTATTGACTCACCGGCAGTGCAATGTGCTTCCCCATATTTACAAGGCCATGTAAAATCACCCTGCATGACTTTTCATGGCGTTGTAAATATGTTTCCATTTCATGCATAACTCTGCGTGAAAGGGGCTTTCCATGGGCGTCGCTGTGGGTGTTCCCACGCAACATCCATGGAACTTGACGCATTCCAAGATTTAGCAGATTTTGTAAACCTGGGAATGCGTCAGAATCCAACGCCTATCCCAGGGAAGGTGTGAGGAGGCGCCTTGTCTTTCTATGCATGTGGCATTCTGCGCTGCTGCGCAGCTGCTGTTTGTGCGCCGGTGCAGGGGAGAAGGACAGGAATGCAACTAATCTTGTAGATACGGCCCATTCCTTCCCTTTTTTTTGACGCACAGCAGCATAGCAGGAAGGCTTGCTGCGCTGCTGTGCGTCAATATATTGTAAATGAGGCCCCCACTTTTTAAGAGCAGGCAGTGGTCGCATCAACAGTGAAATAGCTTTTAGCTTTTATTTCACTGTGAGGACACTCTAACTTTGATAAGTAGCATGCCCTATTTTTATATATTAGCATTTTGCCCTGTGGGCTTAACAGGCATCCTTATGGGGTGATTTATGACTATATAAAACATAGTTTTCCTACACAGCAAACACATTTTATGCTGCTGTATATCACTGCAGTGCATTTAAAGTGCATTCTAGCCAGAGCACAGTGGTGCTCCTGGCAGACCTGCTTTTGTCACATATGGGTGATGTAAGCATACATTGCACTACACACATGACACTCAAGTTTCTATGAAGTATACAAAACCGAGGGTAGAGGGTCTAAGGGAAACTTTTAGAGACCGGCGCGGATAAATTCCCCAGAACAACTGTTACACAATAACCAATTATCTGCGGGTCTGGCAAGCTTAAAAAAGCTTTAAGAGCATACAGTACAAGCAAAGGCTCTTAGTCGTCCATGGGGGGAATCCTTTTATAAGGACGGAATCCCATCACCCACCGAAGTGGCATGCTTCATCATCTAGGATCTCCTCTTGGCTGCAACACCTACTGCAGTCACGGGCTACAACCACCTCACTGTAAGGGAGGAGCTTAGGGATGTTTTTTTAGATACTATTCAGTTGTAGGATCTACTAAAATCCACCTGATGTAAAGCGCTGTAGTTTTTTTGAGTGATGGGTGCAGTGCAAAAAAAAGGAAGGGAGTGATATGTGATCTAAAATTGGCTACCAATAATCAATGAATCAATCAATCAGGGGTTTTATAAAGCGCGCTACTCACCCGTGAGGGTCCCAAGGCGCTGGTGAATAGAGAAAAGAACTTTATTAATTAACTCTTGGTGTCAAGGTTAAAAACAATGCATGTGCAGATAGGAAATATTAGCTGCATTTGTCCAAAAGACTGGTCTACATATTTCGGCCATTGTGATCTCATTGGGATCGCGGCCTTCCTCAGGACCGAGATATTCAATGCTACTGCGAACAGTGAAATAAGTGAAGATTATTATCATAAGAAAACTTGGTAATGTGATTGAAACGTATACAACCTACATAAACCAGTAGTCTCAGTTTCGCTGGATTACAATATGTTGATAACACCCGTTAATTACGAGTAAACACCTCACCTCACCTGGCAACAGCTCAGGACGTGATGCACCGCTCTGTCCGTCGGTACCCCGGACTTCTCAAAAGCTGCAGCTTTTGGTTATTGGGACTCAAGTTTCTATGCCATAGTTGCTCTTTAGGCAAAATTTACAATGAACTTGTAGAGAAGGTAAATAAGGTAAAAAGGGAGTTCCAATATACAACACAGATTTTTTTATAGGAAGCACAGGCAATTTACCACTGTTTAGCAGGTCTAGGGTTTTTGGGCGTTCTAAAGCCTTTAAATCCAGAAATGCAAAAATTGGGGGGCCGTGACAAAAATGTGACTATGTCATACAACTGTGATGAAAAACTCAACAGTAGAAGATTCAGAAACCTACTTGACTAAAGCAAATCGTGAAGCAAATGTTGCCTGATTTTATGGGTTGCCTTTGACCTTCTCAATGAGAATGAGAAGTTGTGATGTGCTAAGATTGTCTAAATGAAATGATTGAAATGATCTGAAACTTGAAAACAATTGATGAATAAAATAGTGACCGAAGTGCTTTTACTCATATAAAGAAGGTACTTGTATCATGTCTTCTATTTTTTACTAAGCTGGTCAATGCCACTGTAATTAGTATTGCTTCAAATTTCAATTGCTATTCTATATTTACTCATCTGTTTACCAGTGAATGCAATTCTGTCGAAACACAACATATAATAGTTGAAACTCATTAGGCAATTACAAAACCTCTCACTATTAACCCTTTCCTGGCACGAAACGTGTTTTACAGTTCTAGAGCACGGCAGCGTTATCAGGGCATGGAAGTACACGTTTTTACTGTTTTGTCTACTAGTGTTCCACTGAGCGACCGTAAAGTAAAAAAAAGTACAAAAATAAAAAAAATGAATTTGTCCTTGTGTGACGTAACTGGTGCTCATGTAAAGCGCTCTGATACCTGATACCTTCGGGTCAAGTTCGCGCTATATGAAACTCCGGAAAAAAAAAAGTAGCTTGCTTATTTTATCTCTCTTCTAATCCTGGTTGTCGCAGGCCTTGGAGATGTGCATAATATGCCTAATCATTTCAACAATTAGCACTTTTGTACTTCACATGAAATACCATAAAACCCTTCCATGAAAGAGACCTTCGATTGTGCAAGGAGAATGCGGATTTAAAAAACAAAGGAGAAAAATATAAGGATGCATTAATTTAAGACGGTTTGGTCCCTGGAAAAAAGAATCATGCTTATCAGAGGACATTTCTGTCTTTGTTCACTTTGAATATAGAAATTAATGCTCTCAAAGTGTGGACAAAAGTGGCCTTTGAAATGTATAATAGCTATTACAAGTTACCATTTAAAAATAGGATGTCTCTCCGCTTTTGTTCCAGTTCTTTTACGTATTAATAGCGCAGGTCGATATATTATGTCACTCTTACAAACTTTGGGGCATATTAGCAACGTGATTATCGCCGCTTTAGCGGGACTTTTTCCCGCTAAAGCGGGGATAATTCAATCGCCCTATTAGCAAGCTGTCGCTAACTGCTGTTAGCGACAGCTTCTAGGCGATAGCGACCGGGTTGGGTGCCGCTTTGCATGCCAGCGATATTTATCGCTAATGGCATGCAAAGCAGGCGTTCCCAACCTAAAAGCGACTGGAAACAGTCGCTAAGGTCGCTATCGCCTATTAGCGAGGCAGGGGAGGTGATTAACGAACCAGCGCTAAACACGTTTAGCACTGGTTTGTTAACGCCTGGTCCAGACCTGACTTAGCCATGTAATCCAATGGAAGGTGGATTACATGGCTAAATCCCCCTCGCCCTATTAGCAAGCTAACACTGGTCACAGTGCGAATATCGCTTGTTTTCAAGCGATATTCACACTGTTCTCCAGGGTTTCTATCGCTTTGGAGATAAGCGTTGCTGATAGCACGCTATCTCCGCGATAGAAACCTGCGATAGCCGGCGATAATTATCCTACTGCTAACTGCGCTTAGCGATAATTATCGCCGGTTATTGCTAATAGGCCCCTTTATTTCTTAAATAAAACCAAGCATTCACTTCTCCATAAGAGTTTCGCAGCAAAGGAGCTAGAAAGACTGTAGAACTTAGCAGTAAAGTACAACAGCATGCGTCTATTAAATTCAGTGCACCTAGCATCCTTAGGTAGACAGCAGACCCGCGCTGTTTCACTACGACCACTTCTTATAGCACAGAGTAGGGCATTAAACATACATTCAAAGAATCAGGGCACAAGTCCTAAAAAAGAAGTGGGGGGACTAACCTAGTTAATCAGTATGCAAGTGGCATCACAGCGCGTGACATCACGGCGCGTGAAATCACGGCGTGTGACATCGCGACGCGTGAGGCGCGTGACATCACACCGCGTGGCATCACAGGAAGTGGCATCACAAGAAGTGACATCAGATCTTAAGCCCTCACATATATGTTTAGCAGGTGTATCATGAGTACATTTGAGCACATTTCGAGTATGCTTGCAAACCCTCCTGATTTAGGCAGAAGATTCACACTTTTGTACGCTACACATAAAACAATGTTGCCTTTTGTCAGCGTAAAGCTTCCTCTAGCCATAGTGCTTTAAAAGAAAAAATAGTGATATTTAAATTATTACAATGCCTCCTCAGGGGTAGTAAGCGCTATATAAATGCTATTTATTTTGTGCAAATACTGGGAAAGATCAACACATCTGACGTTCTTACAGTGCATGCATATCTCCTAAACAGAACTGAACAAAGTGAAAAGTTGCCTCTCTTAAGTATGTGTGAAGTGCTACCAAGATGTGAGCCTTTGTTTCCCCTCTGCAGCATTTGCTTCTAGGTGTGAGGCTCCTGACTGCTGCCAGCCAGGAGACTCGAACAAAAGGAGGGCTGATGACCCCTCAGATTCGGCCTTTGTTATGGGCCCAGGTGGAGTCAGAAATAAGAGAGCCCCATCCCCTCCCCGCCTGCACGTTGTTGTGGATCGAAAGCAGATAACAACGTGCAAACGCTGCTGAAAGCATCCCGTTGTTTGGAAATTACACAGGGACGAATTCAGCATCTTTTTCAGTGGGGCCCAACTTCTTGGAAGGGTGGACGGCATCCACCCTGTGAAAAAAGTGGGTGGACGCCGTCCACCCGCGTGTACCCCCGACTCGTGCCCTGCAAAGAATGGTATAACCAAGAAGCTTGTCAATCATTTGTGAATATCAGCCGTTTTTATTTTGCTTTCTCAGTCGTGTACAAAGTGTTTTTTTTTTGGTTTCAGTGAAATTTTAAATAGGTTAAAACTTGCAAAATGTCATATTGGCCACTGTACAATTTAACTGGAAAGAAGCATTGTCAAAGCCAAATAGGCATTTCCTTGGCAAGAGGACGCGTTCGTTATTTTTTTAATGAACGCATATGCCCCAAAAAAATTAAAATGAAGAAAAAAAACATGTTACTCTCTAATTGTGGCATGTATATGTTTTGAATAAAAACACTTACATTTAAAAATAAATTAGTATTCCATATTATTTTTTCTGAACCATGCGGGTGCTTCCATATGTACTTATAAAAGGGATAGAAATTCTTTTTGTTGATAATGCACATCACAAAAAATATGAATCGTATTGGTGCAAAGAACAATTAATATTAGCTATACATTTCTTTGACCTGAACACATCATTTCAACACACAAGGGTGACGTAGAAAATGCATACATAATAGAAAGAAAAAAGTTCTGGTCAAAGTAAAATACTTGCCACCACTGATGTAAGTGAATGTGTGCATTGCATTAGGAAAAAATGCAATCTCTCACAGGGCAAAAGAGCCAAAAGTTGATAAGTGCTGGCACATTGCCCTTGACAGACACTGTGGTGGGTGGAAGCAAAATGTGAAACAGATTTGAACATGGTAATGGAGGAAGAGGGATTGTGCATGGTATTGTTATTTACAATATTTTTGATTATTGAGTCTAGGGAGGAGGCTGAAGCTGTCCCTAGGCAACACTTAACAAAACACAGAAATATAGCTTTTTACAGATCAAGTAGCATGATGATGATGATGATGAAAGTGAGTTGTATCACGCACAGCTACTCCGAGGAGTGTCCCAGCGCCAAGCACAGGTCAAATATGATAGAAGATCCTGACGTCTATTTCTGCATTAAAAGCCACTGTGACATTGCTCAATGCGTGGAACTCGAGAGGGAGCATATTCCATGCTGCTGGTTTTAGATGGATAAGTGACCTTCCTCCTGTTCTAACACTAGAAATTCTGGGAGTCACAGCAAGCAAATTATTAGCAAACCTCAGGTTTCTTGACAGTGTGTAGAAGCTGAACCTTGATTTGAGGTAAACGGCACCAGTCTGGTAAAGTGCCCCGTGAACCAACACTAGTACCTTGAACAAGATTCTTTTCGTGATAAGGAGCCAGTGAAGAGCATGGTGTAGGTGTGGGGACATCCGCACTCTAACTGGCATATTCAGGAGAAAACATGCTGCCGCATACTGGACTACCTGTAGCCTGTCCAACAGGTGTTCAGGCAGACCAAGATAGAGGGCATTACAGTAATCCAACCTCGAGGTTCAGGCACTGGATAATCTTTTTTTTTGCTGTGAAGGACCTGTAATGCAGGAAACGTTTATAGGGAGCACAGAATTTCAAAGCAAGTGCCTACCACAGACTTAATTTATGGCTTAAAGGACAGACTGTCATCGAATTTGACCCCTAAGTTCTTGATTTTGCCTCCCTATAGACCTGGAGGGGGAGCATCTTTGGGCCAGAAATTCTGCCATTTTTCTGGTGGTGTGTTGCCAAAGAAAAACAATTCTGTTTTGTCAGCATTGCACTTGAGTTGGTGTATGGCCAACCAATTGAAAACCGCAGTCAGGCAGGTTTCAATCAACACCCCTGAAATGTCTTCTTCCTTGCCAAATGAGAACAGAAGATAAGTATCATCAGTGTAAGATATAGCGTTTGCCTCTAGGGCTTCTGCTGTCTGGGGAAGAGGAATGATATATGTATTAAATAGTGTTGGGCTCAAAGCGGAGCCCTGGGGGACTCCCACTGTCAGCTCACACGGTTTGATGAGAAAGGAGGAGTCCACACCTGTTAACTTCTGCCAGCCAAAAAAGGAGGTGAGCCAGTCCAAGGCTTGACCCACTAATGATTGGAGATGCATTAGAAGTCTGGAGTAGGGGACTGTGTTAAAGGCTGCTGACAGATCTAACATGATCAGCACTGCCTAAAATGTTCTTTGATTTAATCTGCTACCTTTATTAGCACTGTCTCAGTACTAAAGCGGGGTCTAAAGCCGAACTGGCTAGGATGGAGCAGGTTATTGGATTCCAAATATAAAGAAAGCTGCTGATTCACATGCTTTTCCAGTATTTTAGATAGGGCTTGTAGTTAGACTGAACACACAGGTGCGCAGATGGTTTCTTCAACAGGGGCAGGAGTTTAGCTTTGTTCCAGGAGCAGGGTACCATAGCTGTCCGCTAGCGATGCATTAAGCGCCTTGTTCACCAGAGGATTTATGGCTATCGCCCCTAAGGCTAACAGTTTGGGCGGACACAGGTCTGATGGAGAACCTGATTGAACTTGCTACGGCTGCCAAAGATCTCTCCAGCTAAATAGGTTTGAAGCGGGAGAGAGTCGCATCGGTTGTAGAGACAGTGCTGGCCTGCATAATGTCCAGAAGATCTTCATCAGCCTGAGAACTGGAGGACAGACTGGCTTGAATAGTCAAAATCTTGTTGTGAAAGAAGGTTGCTAGCTGTTCACGCCAGTCCATTGAGGGATGATGGGACCTAGCACAAGCTGCTGAGGACATCAAGGGCCATATTAGCAACAAAATGCGATAAATATCGCAGAGCGCGCTTAGCGCGAAATATTTTATCGCCAGCTATCGCTGGAATATATCGCCACGCTAACGCTGTATTAGCAACAATTAGCGCTATGGCGATGATTATTCCAGCGATAGCGGTATAATGCGGAGAATATCGCTGGAAAACCAGCGATATTCTCGCATTAACGCCAAGGTGGATTCAGCATTAGAATCCACCTCCTATACTACAAACAGGTAAGTCATAGTCAGTAGCAGGTGATAAAATATAGCGATAAACGCGCTTAGCGCGATTTATTTTATCGCTTCGCCTGCCTTGATAATAGGGGTTAGTGGTGTTAGCGACTGTTTACAGTCGCTTTTAGTGGGGAACGTCTACCTTGCATGTCATTAGCGATAAATATCGCTGACATGCAAGGCGATGTAATTCCCGGCCTCTAACGCCTGAGCTGTCGCTAACGCCTGTTAGCGACAGCTTGCAAATAGGGCGTTAAAAATATCGCCGATTTAGCGGCAAAAAGTGCCGCTAAATCGGCGATAAAGCCCTTGATAATATGCCCCCAAGTTTTTAACAATTGCAAAAATTTCCCTAACTTTGTTCCCTGCTCTTTGAATCTTATCCTCTAAATACCTTTGTTTTGCTGTTTTAAGTTCAACATGATATTTCTTGGGAGCTGACTTGTAAATTTCCTTATCATTAGTGTTGTAATCTTTTCTCCATTGCCTTTCTAAGGCTTTGCACCTTTTCTTCTCTATCTTGGGGCTGTCAGAAAACCAAGGACTGGAAGGCTTATATCTACTCACTCTTCGTAAAAGGGGCATCACCAGTTTATCAGTAGAGTCTCAAATCCAGTTGTCAAGGAGCATAACATCATCCTCGACCAAGCCTGAAAGAGAAGGGGTGTGTCCTTCCAGTAAGCATATAAATTCCTCAGGCTGAATGCTGTGAAATGCTCTCGAAATACAAGCCGTCCTGGTTGACAGAGGGTATGCTTTAATTAGGACCTACCAAGAGAATCTAATCAGGCAGTAGTCTGACCAAACTTGAGGGATGGGATCTTCTATTTGCATAGTAATGTTAGGGAACACCTGATCCAGAATATGACCCGCTTGGTGATTTGGACTAAATATATGCTGAATAAGATCCCAGGATGTCATTGTTTCTCTCAATTCCTTTACCTCATTTTTTATCTACTTAATCCATGTGAAGATTAAGGTCTCCAAAGAGCATAAAATGCATGTATCTCAGTGCTAAATGTGCCAAGGCATTGCCTAAGGATTTCAGGAATGGAACGGCCGAACCTGGGGGTCTGTAAATTAAAGCTACAGCCACTGATTGCTGATGCGACAGAGTAATGCAAACGCCCATCGCATCTGCACCTACCAGGCCCACAATTAATAAAGTCTGGCAGTCAAATGCTTCCTTAAGAATCAGAGCTGTCCCTTCTCCTCTACCGCACTGCCGGTCTTTCTGATATATTTTACAGTCATTCAGAATGTCAGTGGCAATGGAGGGGTTTGAGGTGTCAGAGAGCCAAGTCTCAGTCAGAAATAGTAGACCCAGAGTGTCCTCCCTCAGACGGTCAAAGATGTCGACTTCATGGTTCTACAATGAGCAGATGTTAATCAGGGCTGCAGAAAACTGAGCCTTACCTTTCTTGTTTACATTGATGGAGGAAGTGGTCATATCCCCTAGTGGGAAGATTAGTTGGAAGTCACACAGGGATCAAAAATAATTGGCATTAGTTCGGAATAAAGGCAGTTGAACATCATATTTATTCGCGGGGTGAGACTACAAAGAAGGTCTCTGTTATAACATTGGGTGCTTCTGGGACGCTGACCGGCTGCAGACGTTCTTGCCTGCAAGACTCATTCACAGCAAACACCTAACATAAAGCCTGAATGAACAAGGAACTTGTCAAAACATCTATCAGATAAGAGACTGCATAATTATAAATAGAATGGGTGGTTCTAATTATGACTAAACTGTTTTTAAAGACAAACTGTATTTTTCTATGCTTTTTCGACATTTCTCCTTCAACTACAAGGGCCACTCCTACAACAACCAACATTTTAGTTGCTAATGCCCTTACATTTATCTGGTGCAGTGCTCAATTTATATGAAAAACGTGCAATTGCCCAAAATTGTACTTGGAAGGCTGCCACACACTTCACCTCATTCTCACCACTCACTTCCCTCACTGACTCTGTCCACTAGCTCATAGAGAATGGTAAAGTTAGATTGCAGTAAGCAAGCAAAACGAGCAAGCCATTTTCCACTAGGGCGTTCTTCCACCTACAAAATTACTCCATTTGTGCTTTACATATTTCAAAACCTGTGTAACTCCTTCACATGCTTTCCAATAAAATTGCGATTTCAATTGGCAATATGTGACCATTGATCTATGCACTCTGCAGAGAGGCCAAAGATTGGATGAGCATGTAGTAAGAACACCTTCACAACACAGTGAATGTCACAGTCCGAAATGTAATTGCCTTCAGACTCAACTCCGGAACTCTATTGTGCTGTAATGAACACCCATACATTTTCTGAACTCATTTTGCAGAATGCGCTACAGGATTCTCACATCCTGCAGTGAAAAATAAATCTGCAAAAACACAACAACCAGGAAACAAAAGCACTCCTCAGAAGTAGGGACACATATATTGTGTAAAATGAAGTAAAACATGTGAAATGGAACAGTGAATGCATCACTGACTTTGACTACCTTAAGGGTTGTTGCACACATTGTCGAGAAATAAAAATGTTGTGTTTCCTTGTAATGTTAAGCCCTTGAAAGACTGTGCCCTGTAAGGGTCCGTTTCAAAGTCCATTTTTAAATACTGCCAGAGCTGAGCAGTACTTTACATAAAGTCCTGGCTCATACACATTTACTCTCACACATGCTCTCTGTTTGAAATTGGGTTTCTGGTTGGCAGAGATATGCACCCTGTCCAAGCAGTAACCACAATCCGAGTCAAGGTAAGTCAGAAATACACTTTAAATTAACGTGTGCTCGCCCTCTAGTAGTTTGGCACAGAGCAGCCAGGCTTAACTTAAGAGGCAATGTGCAAAGTATTTGTGCAATACTTCAAACAGTGACACAGTGAAAACACCACAAAAGTCTCCACACCAGTTTAGAAAAATAGATTATGATTTTATAAATAAAACAACAAAAATCCAATAATTAGAAGTTGAGATATGATTTTTTAAAGAAGAAAAGTAAAATTAGCGCTTAGATGCAATAAGCACCCAGGGGGGTTATATGGTTGCACTGGACAAGGGATAAGTCAAAAGTTCCAGCTGATCGTGATGGAGTGCGGGCCAGATACAGGAGTCATGCAAGGCCCACTGAACAAAGTACCTTGATCCTAGTCAAAACAGTGAAATGCGGGGAACAGCTGACCGATTCATCAGTGTCGACACCTGCAGTCGAGGTGATGCGTTAATTTTGTCCACACAGCGATGGCTATGTGTCGGTTCTGAAGACAAAGCACCGAAGCCGAGATGAGATGGTTCCGAACCCAGGTTTCTGCATGCATCAAGGGGATGCGTCGATCTTCTCCTACCGCAGCGGTGGCAATGGGTCAGTTCTGATGCATCATTTCTTGAGGTGATGTGCTGCTTCTGAGTGTGATGTGTTGGGTCTGTTATCGCACCAGTGAAGATACGTTGACTCTGCTTCACGCAGCAGAGGATGCGTCGATTCCACTTCAGCAAGCACCTGGATCCACTTCCAAAAGACCAGGCATAGGAGCAGGAGGTGAGACTTTGATATCCCCGAGTCTCAAACCAGGAGGCAAGCCAGCATGCCCTTGGAGATCAATCTGGGTTCAAGGAAGAGTCCAGCTTTTCCTCAGTAGGGGCAGAGGGTAGCAAGCAACAGCAGAGAAGCAGTTCTTCTAGAGCAGCAGTCCAGCAGAGTGGCAGTCCTTGCAGCAGCACAGCAGTCCTTCTTCCTGGCAGTGTTTCTCTATAGGTCCAGAAGGATCTGGTGGGGGTAAGAGAGCCAGTACTTAAACCCAGTTGTGGCTTTGAAGTGGAGGTGACTTCAAAGAGGGGCTTTGAAGTGCACAGAGGTCCTTCCTTCCCAGCCCTTTGTGTGGGGACAGGACACTGCCTATTCAGGTGTAAGTATCAGCGCCTCCCTCCCATCCTGCCCATGATGAGCCATCAGGATGCAGATGGACACTAAGTCACACCTACCCTTCCTTTGTGTGTTGCTGTCTAGAGGGAATACACAAAATCCAGCTGTCACCCACCCCAAACGTGTATTGGAGACAGGCTGCTGGCACACAGAGTTTCTAAAAGAGCCATTTCTAAATAAGTAATGTTAGATCCAGCTTTGCCAGCAAAGAGGATTTATCATTACCATTCCAATGATATTACACATGACAGAGCTATTCCTTCCCAATCAGGAATTACAGCATAAAAGTGCAATAAGGAAATCCCAATGTTAACCTATGAAAGGGGTAGGCCTCACAGTAGTGAAAAACAAATGTAGGTGTTTTTCATTACCAGGACATGCCAAGCTTAATAGTACATGTTCTACCTTTTAGTTCCACAGCACCCTGCCCTATGGGCTACCTAGGGCCTACGTTAGGGGTGAAGTATATGTAATAAAAGGGTAATTTAAGGCTTGGCAAGGTTTTTTGAAACCAAGTTGACTTGGCAGCGTAAACTGCACACAAAGGCTCTTCAGTGGCAGTCCTGGAACATGTTTAAAGTGCTATTGTGTGGGTGGCACAAAATGTGCTGCAGGCCCACTAGTAGCATTTAATTTACAGGCCCCAGGCACGGGTAGTCCACTCTACTAGGGGCGCACTGATACATTAAATATACCACTTGTGGATAAGTCCCTGAAACCATGTCTAGGGGAGAAGCACATGCACTTTAGCACTGGTTAGCAGTTGTAAAGTGCTCAGAGTCCTAAGTCCAACAAAAAGAATACAGCAAAACGTGGAGATAAGCAGGCACAAAGTTTGTGGAAGACCACCCCAAGGCTCTCAAGTCTAACTCTCTCTCTCTCTCTCTATCTCTCACTCTCTCTCTCTCTCTCTCTCTCTCTTAGGAGGCAATGGCAGACAGTGCAGTAGTATTGTGTAAATATGGCAGTACAAGTTTCTCACTGTTTGCACGATACTAAAGGGCTCTCTAAGAGTCCCTGTCTCCTATAATGAGTGTGGTGTTTAATATGGTCAATCAAAACCATCTTGATTGAAGGTCTTTTTGCCCTGGGAATAAGAGGATCAGCCCTCGCATTTCCAACATCTTTTCAATCACAATGAGAGCATTGTGTCACCATGAACAGACATGTCTCTGAAAAAATTACTCTCCCCTATGGAGTCCCTCAAGGGGCTTCACTAAGTCCCACTCTTTTCAAGCGTTATATCACCCCAATAACTAAACTAATAAAATCTTTTGGGTTCACAGTGGTATCTTATGCTGATAACATCCAAATTGCGGTTTCCATCTCAAGCAAACCGGAGCACAAAGCCATCAGCTTCCACACTGCATGCTAAATATTGGAGAAGGGATGAGTCAAAATTTCCTCAAATTTAATTCTGGAAAAACTGAAGTCCTCCTGTTTGTTAAAAACACCTTTTTCTGGTCACCCAACTTCTGACCCATAGAGTTCGGGACCCTGCCCACACTTGTGGAAAAAGTTACAAACCTTGGAGTGATTTTCGACAACAAGCTGACTATCTAAAGCCAAATGAATCAAATTGCCTCCAAAAAGTTCTTCCATTCATCCCATCAAATCTACAAAAGAGAGTTGTTACTGCACTGGTTTTATCCAAATTAGAATAGTGCATTGCACTCTACATCAATATGCAGTAAAGCCTTCTGACTAAACTACAGACTCTACAGAATGCAGCAGCTCAGCTCCTCTATGGTCTCCCTAAATACCAATCTGCAGCCTTTGCCCTAAAAAAACTACAGTGGCTACCCGTCAAGAAAAGAATTGCCTTTAACCGCTTCGCCGCAGCGGACATTCCGCCGCGGGCGAATTTGACGCGTGTGCAGATCGGACGGCCCCTGGCCGTCCGACACACACGCCCACCGTGATGTCGGATGGCCGGGGGCCGTCCGACGCATGGAAGTGGTTAAGGCCCTTTACATTGCCTTTAAGGCACTACACAAAATTGGCCCAATATACCTAACACAAAAATTCACCTGGTATACTCCAAACAGATCACTACATTCCTCATTATCCAAAAATGTAATTGTCCCAAATTTCAATAGAACTCTTTGGGGTGGAAAAAGCTTTGCAGTCGAAACAACCAGATTGTGGAACATGCTTCCACTTGAGCTGAAAAACTCGTCTAGTGTTCTACATTTCAAGAAGGCCATCAAAACATGACTTTTTGTTCAAACCATCTAGTTTACCATACTTCCACTAAGCCCAAATGTCATCTTCCCATCGAACAAGGCAGCGCCAAGACCCCCTTGGGTAATTCAGCGTTATATATAAAAAAAAATAATAACATACATTCAGTCACTCACCAGAAACTGTTTATGTATGCAACAGACTCAAAGATAGTTGCAGTGACACCTACATAGCTCTCCATTGCCTAACACAGGCACTGAAGTGTTTGTGCAGACACTTACATACACATTTAGGCAGCCATAAAGATATTATAGCAGGCAGTTCCATACCAGCACATTTACTTAAATATCTCATGGCACTGAAAAAGGTATACTCCTACACTCTCTGAGATATGTAGCCAAGTACTGACATAACCTTCTCAACTATGTACAGAAATAGTCCCTCAAATATGTGTGGTGGCTACTAGCTTCACTTGGCATATTATAGGTCTTTCTCAAGTGTCAAATCCACTCAAAAACCTTAGAAATTCACTGAACAAATCAAAGTTACAGGGACGTTATAGTTAGAAAATAGAATTTGAATAACCTTAGAAATTCACAGAAAAAAACAAAGGTTACAGGAACGTTATAGTTAGGAAATAGAAATTCACTGAACAAATCAAAGTTACAGGGACGTTATAGTTTGAAAATAGAATTTAAATAACCTTAGAAATTCACAGAAAAAAAGCAAAGGTTACAGGAACATTATAGTTAGGAAATAGAATTAAAAAAATTAAATTCAATGAAAAGGCCAAAGGTTACTGGGAGGTTATGTTTAGGCTTACATTTCACTCATACAAAACCAGTGATATTCAGCAGTTATAGTTACCTGAGCTAACTATAACTTACGCCCCCACAATGCACTGCTTATGACCTCACATATCACATCACTCATGACATGGACAGTGACATCACTCATGACATCACTGATGACACCATCCAGCAAATTAAACTTTAATATACTTAATAAAATACCATTTTCCATTAGTCTATCGTAAACCACAACAACACTATTCGTGAAACGGGAAAGTAGTTTTAGTGCAAATGTGAATTTTACACAAACCACTGCAAACTCATTGTAGTTGTGCATATGCTGCAAGCTAGGCTGTTCGCATATTAATTACATTTTACATTGCCGAAAACAGCGACTATGAAAGGCAGATTTTTCATGCCAATACTGAGTTCTTGATGTGATAATCATTACGCTAGTCTTTAACCTTTGTGTACTTTATTAAAAAAGGCCACGGGAAGATCTTCCAATAAGAAAATTAGGACCTGAAGGGGCCTAGTCACAAAGCTAAATTTACATGTGTAGATTTACGACAGGTAAATTTACTCTTACACGTTTGAATAACTTTACTACTTTTGGTTTTTCACCATTGCGAGTGTAAAGTTATTCTAAAAATTAAACTTATAGGTCTGCATCCCCGGAATTCAGGTGGGGGAGCCTAATTTAAGAGAGTAAAGTTACTATTTCTAACTTTTTACATGTAGGTGGAGGTCTCCACCAACAGGGCGGTGATCCCGCTGTCGGAAAGTCTAGGGAAAGGTTTATTAAACTTAAAAAAAGAAGGAGTCAGAATTGTTTTAATATAAATATTAATGTGCATTAATTTAAAATGTCTATCTTAAATGTAGAACAAAATAAAAAAGACTCAGTATCATTATATTTAATGATTTTGAATATATTAAATTAAAATGTCCCACCTCAAGTCCATCATGTATTTATTATGTAGTATAAAGCATTAAAAGTTATTTATATAAATAATTGAAATGAATGTAATTATTTAAAAAATAATTACATTTAATAAGATTATTAACATATTTTGTAATAAACAAATATTTGTTTTTTGTATAATTTTTACCAATAAATTAAATGTATTTATATTTTTTTAAAGTTAGAATGTGTTAAGTTAATTTAACATTAGTTCCCATGGACTTTTATTTTAAGCACCAACCTCCATTATTTCTGTTGTAGGATTTTGCAGTGGTAGTTGTTGGATATGTGTGGTTTTGGACTGACTCCAGCTCTACGCTGGAGTACATACAGGACTTGTGTAGTTCTTTTTTGGCATTAGCAACTACAGAAGTGCATTTTGTGGCTAGCAATGGGCTTACTCACTAAAGCCCCTTCTTACTCTTCCCTGAACCCCTCCTATTTTCTAGTAAGTATCGCTCATTTTCCATCCACTCACCTGTCACGCTCACATTTACTACTAAAACATATATCTGTGTAGTGTGGTTTGTGGCCTCATTCTCTACATTGCTAAGTTAGCTTAGGCCTGGCTGCCATGATGCCTTTTTGCACATGTTACTTTGTGACTTTGTTTTTCCAGCCTCTGCTTGTGCCCGGCTATATTAGAACTGTCTGCCTTTTTGCCTTTCACCTTTTCTCCTGTTCCCTGTGGGTTTCGTCTGCACAACATGTACAAGGTCGAAAAACAACGTCCCTTGTTCTTGCTGATCTGGTCAGCCCCTCGCACTTAGACATAACACGAAGTACAGCTGCACTGGAGAAATTCGTGTGCTTTTAATATTGTGATCTCGCTGTTTGTGGCACTTGGAGGAAAACCTTTCCAGGGAGAAGAGCTGTGCTTGTCTGATGATGTAAACCTTGCATCTAGATATTGAGGTATGAGGGTCCGCCTGACAAAGCCCAGAGGTCTTCTATTTTTATAATAAACTAGTTAATAGCACGGGGAGGGTGGTAAGGCCATTTAGCCCTATATCCACTGTCTTTATAAAATGCTGTCCCCGTTTGTATTCTATGGAATTGTAACTATGCTTCTTATTTTATCATTATGCATTATGCTGATAGTACTGGCACGTGTACTGTATCTTAGAGCACGATAGTTGAAATAAACATTTTAAACTATACTGTGTCTCTTATTACGCACGTTGTGGACAAGTATGAGTGAGTTATGAAAGGGTGTTCTTGCTCCCGCGAGTCCTGAGAGAGACCGTGTTCTGGGTTGTCTAATCATTGGTAGCTTCGCTGCGAATGAGACGCTAAAGCTAGTCGGATTGGGATTGTGGGTACTAAGGTGCATGGTTGGTTCACCACTATACTCCGAGGTCCTATTATCCTGTGCATAGCTCTGTATATGTGCAGAATCCCTACAACATGGCGCCACCAACGTGGTGGGCTTCTTATCTGCGAGACGCTTGAGTAGTGCTTGTGCTTGTCCACAACACCCTTCGCATACGCTTCCGGAAACGTGTGTGAGGGTGATACCTCCTATATTGATGTTTTTATAGGTTCTTTCAAGCTTGAAGTTATTAAAAGGTGTTTAGGTAAACCCTATATTGCGCTGCCTCACATTAGGTTGTCGATCATTTCTGGTCTTAATGGCGGATATAAATATACCGGCACATAGCCGCGCTGCGCTCCGGGCTCATTTACTGGCTTATGGAGTGCCCGACGCGGGTGTCGCACTCATCTTTGTGTTGCAGGCTGACCCGGCTCACCACTTTGAGGTGTTTTACTCTTGGGTCACTTTTCCGGTGGTGGACGGAGCGGACAATTTGTTTCATGAGTATGCTCTCACTGCCCTACCCAATGCTTATCGGCCTTATCATGCTCTTGAAGTACCACTTACGGCATGGCAACACCGTATTTGGTTTAATGGCGCCCTCCCACATCCGGTCACCCCGGTTCGTTTAGGCCCCTTATCAATAGACGGGGCCACTTGGCCAGTCTTGGCCGGGTATACCCCACATCCGCGTTATTTGACGCTTGCGGTTGATGAACTGCGTGCATTGCATACGTCTTTGATACGCGTTCACAGAGCTTTGGTACAGTATGTTACAGGCAACGTCCAGGGAGCCCCTCCTGGAGTTGCGGCGCATCCAGCTGGACCGGGCGGTGTAACCATAAGTCCCGTCATGGTTAATTCGGTGATGGGCAAGCGCCCACAAAATAAGGATGATTTGCCCTATTGGCTTGCAGAAAAATTTGACCAGCTGGAGGCAGTTTTTCCAAATACTTCTCCTGTGGAAAAATACAGGATTTTGACGATTAGTTTGCCGAAAGACTTAATTCCCGAGTTGGCAGAATGCAACAACTGGGGCAAGGTATTCGCAGCAGTATATGCGAAGTGTTTCGGCACTCCTTCCATGACAGTTCTCCCCTCTGTAATTAAACGAGTGCAGGATGAACATGGCCCTGAAGCGGCTGTGGAATTGGGGATGAGACTGGTGGGAGTGTTCGATGTAGTGGCTGATCTAATCCTTGCGAACGTCAAGGGCGATGCAGTTAACTTTCAAGTAGCTAATGCTTTGGCTTTAGTCCCAGAACCGGACAAGCCACGCGAATTACCGAAAATTATTGCACAGGCTTATAAAACCATTGGCCGCAATAGTCTGGGAGTTAAGCCTTTTGCTAAAACGCAAACTCAATCACAGCCACAACAAAAAACTCAATCTGAGAAAGATGAGAAACCGTTCTTTACTAAAAAGAGCTGGAGGTTGAAGAAACAGGGTAAGCAACAGAAAAACCAGGGTCGCGTGCCGCGTCCCCGGTTTCCGTATCTTCTGAACGCACTTATGATTTGCGCGACAGAGCGAGAATTAAATCTCCAGATAGATTTCAAGTCCCTGACCCGCGTTCTCCTCGTTCTTCACAGGCACCATCGACCTCCCAGACTGGTGGAGGAGATCGCCAAGATAGAGGCAGGGGTCGTGAGGCCCCACAGGGACGAGACCAACCTCGACAACAAGTCCGAGGGAAACCAGAAGAATTTCCACGTTCTCGCCCACAGTTTCAGAAGAAAAAAGTTGCAGCATTAACAGCGAGGTATGCCACAGATGGTGAGAACGAGACTCCTGAATTGGACGTGGGCAGTGACGCTACTAGACAGCGCCGCGGAAGTTACCATAGTGCGGGAGGCACTACGTCCTCATGTGGAGGCGACAGCAACTGACACATTCATTACTGTCGAGACAGCTGACACCC
Organism: Calotriton arnoldi; assembly: GCA_963921515.1. Classification (NCBI taxonomy): domain Eukaryota; kingdom Metazoa; phylum Chordata; class Amphibia; order Caudata; family Salamandridae; genus Calotriton; species Calotriton arnoldi. The sequence goes on from CAWUFW010011746.1 coordinate 385,830, forward strand.
GAGTGGCACCCCCTGACAGACTATTTAATATTGTCATTCAAATTGAAGGTGACATTGAGCGTGTTATTAAAGGGATTTTTTGGGAGAATCTGACCTCTTCTTACGACATTTTGTTGGCAGAGGCGGATTGGCCGCCCCCATTCGTACTTGCTGCTCGTAGAGGGAGGAGGTAATCCTTCCGAGCTTTTCTCGTCATGTCCCCAAGGACAAAGCGGAGGCTCTCGCAGCTGAATGGGCTGGGGCCCTGGCTCCGGCGTTATACCGTAATCACGTGGGCTGGGATGAGGATTCTCCACCCCATGATATTCCCTTGCGGTCGCTGCCACAGCCACAACCCCAATATCCCATCCGGCGGGAAGCTAAAGGTCCCGCTTCCGACATTCTGACACAGTTAGAATATCAAGGAGTAATTGAAACATGCGTATCACCAATGAATAATCCCCTTTTTGCGGTTTCTAAACCCGATGGATCGTACCGCCTAGTATTGGATTACCGACACTTGAACTCTCATTGTCGGACCTTTGCGGTACAAAATACCCACAGTTCTGCGCTTGTAGACAGTCTTGTTCGTAAAAAATATAAAACGACACTTGACCTATCCAATGGATTTTACACGCACAACTTGTCCCCGGAGTGCAGCCAATGGAGCGCTTTCACTTCCGGTGGTAAACACTTCAAATTTCGGCGTTTGCCCATGGGCTACAAGAACAGCCCGGGTGTCTTCGCCGCCCGTGTTGTCTCTTTGTTGGACAGCATAGACCCAGATGCGTGTTCGTACGTCGACGATATCTATCTGACAGACGACGAATTATGGCCGCATCTTTCACGTGTGGACCGCATTATTCTTGAATTTGCGGTCTTAGGATACAAATTTAATTTTGCCAAATCTCACATTGCTGAATTTACCATTTTGTTTTTGGGCTATGAGCTCAACAATGAAGGTAAGGGCTTAGCTCCCCATTTCTTGGAGAAGTGCGCACTTTTGCGCCCTCCAACCACCCTGAAGAAGCTTCAGTCATTACTGGGTTTTCTGAACTTCGGTCGTACTTACATTCCCGAATATGCCCAGCGTATCAAGCCTCTATATGCCTTGATACAGCCCAACTTTTCGAAGTCATGCTGGCTTCCTGAGCATTCTTCGATACTGCACTCTTTGCAGTCTGATCTACTTGAATCTAAATTCTTGTTGACTCGTGATAACCACACAAACCTGGTGATTAGAATTGTGCCAGGGGCAGTGGGTTTCACGTACTTAACCTTTAACGAAGGTGACACAGTACCGATTGCATACAAGTCACATCTTTACACTTCAGCGGAGTTGCGCTTTTCCTCTGTGGAGAAAGTTTTGACTGCAGTGCAAATGGCGATTCTGAAGGAACGCGCACTGGCACAGGGAAAACGCATTTTGGTGGTAACACCATATCCTGCCCTTGAGGCAGTGACGAAGGCAAGTGTCCCGAACTCTAAGGCTTTGCACCCCCGTTGGATACAATGGGCTACATCTCTGACGTCCCCGGATGTCACTTTTATCTTTGATTCCTCTCTTCAGACACAGGAGTTTTTACAGTATGAATTTGTTCATCCTCCTCCTCTGTCTTTGCTGCCGCTTGAGGAGTACAAGTGTATTATTTACACCGATGGTTCGGCACAACCGGCCACGGGTTCAAAGCATGCTTATTCCGCAGCGTGTGCTATTGTTGCAGGTAATATGGTGAACGGAGAGTTCAAGTCGAATGTAGTGCACACACAGGCACTAGGAGACAGTACTGCACAATTGGCCGAGCTGCGTGCCTTGGTGCTCGCACTTGAGTTCGCGAATCCAGACGTGACGACTCTTATTGTATGCGATTCTTACTACTGTGTTCAATCTTTCAATGACAACCTATTCTTTTGGTCGCAAAACGACTATAGAGATGCTAAAGGCAGCACAATTAAGCATAAGATGCTTTGGGTTCGAGTGGCAGATCTTAAACAACGTTTGCCTCTCACACAGGTGATTCACACCCTTGGCCACCAGCGTGTGGGCGCACACGCGGTAGGTAACAGTTTGGCAGATGAAGCTGCCAAATCAGCAGTAGCCACGTGCTCAGTAGCAGCAGTTACAAGATCCATGACTAAAATAGATAATGAGATTTTGGCAGCTATTGCTGCAACAAAGGAAGGTGCTAATTACCCACGGGGTTTCCCTTCCAAGTACTCTTATCAGTTAAGTCCCGAACAGGTTCCTTACGTAAGAATTCCCGACGTTGGTGATCGGCTGATTCCCAACGCGGACCGCAGACCTTCCTTGATAACGGCCGCACACGAAGGCTTGGCTTCGGCCCATGCTGGCGTGTCTGCGACGGTTTCCATTTTGCAGCAGCGTTACTGGTGGCGTGGGTTATATAAACAGACCCGTACTTATGTGCTTTCTTGTGACGTTTGTCAGCAAATTAAGCCTTCGACGGTTACACGTCCACCACAAACACAGCTCTGCATTTCTAACAAACCTTTTGGTTGTGCTTACCTGGATCACTGCGGTCCATTTTCTTCTGACACTGCATATAAATACATCTTGGTTGCAGTGGATTCGTGCACACGTTTCATCTGGGTCTGGCCACAACGGAGTGCTGACGCTCGAAATGTCATAAGGGATTTGCGTGTCTTTGTGGGAATTTTTGCCTGCGGCACCTTCCATTCCGACCAAGGTCCGGCGTTCGCCTCTAAGGCGTACAAGGACGCAATGGGGTCACTGGGGGTGCGGGTGCAATTTTCGTCTCCATATAGACCTGAGGGTAATTCGATTGTGGAGCGAATGAACCGTGACTTAAAGCAATCCTTGACAGCTAGAGTCTTAGGTACTGGCAGGAACTGGCTGGCCCACTTGTATAGCGTACAACGTGCACTTAATAATCTCCCCAGAAGATCTCTGGGTGGGCGGACCCCATACGAAATGCTCTTTGGCATCCAAATGTTTGTGCCCGACCTTGATGGTCTAGACATGGCGGCGCAATGCCGCAATCTTTGACGTAGATAATCATTCTACTATGTTGCAGGACTTACAAGAAGCCCGTGACAAACTTGCAAACGAACATTTACCTTCAGCCACAGACGCTGCGCTGCAGATTCCGGTTGCCGGCTGGCTTCCGAAGGTTGGAGATCTGGTCCGAGAGAAGGTGGAGAACAAAAAAGAATTTGGCCCCTCTTATCGTGCACCGGTTCCAGTCCTTGGCTTGAAGGGTACTCGTACAGTCATCTTACCACCGCTTCCTGGTCGCAAAGACAACAGATACATCTCAGTGGACAATGTCAAGCTACAACATCTGGCCGATCCTGAATAGCGTAACACCAGCGGTCTCCTGTCCAGCCATTTCTAGGACTCATGTTTGTGGCCCTCCAGCCCACACGGACACTGATGTTGCCATTGAGATGGTAGATTTGCCTGATCGCCTGCTCGACTGCCCGGATTCCTCCTGCAACGAGGAGACCGAGTATGCCTATCCTGCCACCGAATCGGTGGCTCATTTACCAACAACACCACTGAGCCCAACCCGTTATTCCTTTGATTCGGCTTCCACCTCATCACTTATCCCGTCCAGCTTCAGTGTTTTTATATCCTGGTTCAGAGACAATTTTTTGGTCCCACCGTGGACGTACATCTGGTTGGTACTGTTCCTGATTTTCTGTTCATGTCCATTGGCTTCGTGACAGTTTTTTTCTTGCTCATTAATGGTCACTATTTACCAGAACGCTCTGCAGTGAACTGTGTCGCTGGAACTTTGGCTCCGCATTCTTCTTCTCACATCATGAAGCGTGACCACACATTTGTGAACATTTCAGCTTTCCCAGTCGCTGATGGCATCGTATGGGATGCGGTAAATTTCCAAATTCATGGACCAACCGAGATTATTAATGTACCAAATGTCCTCCGTGTTTCAATGGGTGATGTCGTTAAAAGTAATATTCATTCTGACGATTGGGATGTGCATGCCGTTGAATCGTTATTTACTGATTTGAAATATTATGCTGCTTTTAATGCTGAAGATCTGTATTTAAATTCTGCAAGTTATGCTGACTTATATTGTTACCAGCATTGGGGCAACCACTTTCTCCATAAACCAAGTACTCTTCGGGGTCCTTTTAATTACACCCAATGGGAACATTGTCCGACCCCTTTGCCAGGTAGCTCCCAGACTCTTAGAAGTAAATTTACTTACTTTACAGACTTTGATAGATCAAACCCTGGGTCCTATTATTTTAAATTGAACACTTCGTCCGCACAGAAGATCATGTTGACCCACACCAAATTGCTATATTCGGGTTCCTTCTTGAACGCATTAGCAGTGGGTGGTTATGAACACTGGCAAGACACCATTGACTTAAAGTCTATTTGGGGCACCAAATCGTGGCAGGTCCGAGGCACGGAAGCCTTACACCGTGCTTGCCTCATCCCAGCCCAAATTTTGTTTTTAAATCGTACGATCTATCAAACGACCTGTTGGGGTTTGGCTACTTCTAAACAATTGAATGCACCCTCCATTCCCGCATTGTCTTCCACTCCCAACGACAGCTTGCGTTTTAATATTTCCCTAGCCAATTTGCAAGCTTTGTTTCAAAACAATTCGTTTAATACCTCTACGATTGTTCAGTCACCCTGGTTGGCTTGGCCCATAGCATCAAATGCCTGCCAACTGCGTTTTCATGACTCAGCTCCTGGTTACAAACAGGATAGGCCAGATCCGAGGTTTTCTGACTCTCGTACTGTTACAACATATTCTGTTGGTAAATTGTGTAAACAGTGGTTGCAGCACTCTTCATTAGATTCTGTAAAACAACATTTATCCCTCCTATCAGGCAACATTGATCTGTCCGATTTTGTTCTGGGGCCTCGTGGTCCTCGACCTAAGAGATTCATTTATGAAACTTACAATGAACTCTGGAAGCTTTCGCAAATTGAAGCTGCTTCCCGTCTTACGGGAAATCGATCAAGCAAATTTAGAAAAAGTGCTTGCTGTTGTTGACAATAGTATTAATACCCTGTCTTCCCGCATTTACACATTAGAGAATATTGTTTCCTCTGTTGTTGATATTGTACAAGATGATGTATCTGTGTTATATCATGGTCAAAATCAATTGCGTTCAGTAATGCAGTTTGCGTGGACTTTGCAGACACTAAAAATGGGTAAAGTTCCTTGGCATTTTTTGAACACCTCTGCCTTATTCTTGCCGTTTAATTTAACTGAAAAACAGCAATTCATGTCCATGAAAGATGCAACATACACTCTCTTACATATCGAAAAGATAGAGCCATTACCATTCTCTGTGGCGGAGTTGGACTCTGCAGTGTGGCTAGTTCACGGGGTTATCGCTTTGCCTTTTTCTTTATTTGAGTTCAGTTCCTGCATGAAACATTATCCTGTTGGCCGTTTTCAGCCTTTAGGCAGTGCCTTCTTGCATGAACTTTGGTCCCTGCCTTTCATGTATAGATGCCTTAGGGACGGAAAATAAGTTTTTCTCACAGGAGAGTCATGCGATTCTACTGTGGGTCATTCCCTGATTTGTAAAAACATTAAATTGCACGGGGCTTGTAATGTTTCGGCTCCGAATCTTGCTTGTGTTTTAAAGGGCATTCCTGCTCCTGCTATATCACCTACTTTCACTGTGCTTGCAAATGGTAGCTATCTCCTTCTGAATAATCAGGACTGCTGAGGAATGCTGGCCGGCATCCCTTATATTGTAACAGTTTCCCACCGGGTTGTGTGCTGCAAAAATGTGCTTTTTCCTCCCCCGCACGACATAATAGATAGTTCCATTTGGCCTTCCATTCCGACTTTGAAGGAGGATTTCAATAAATTGAGCAGAATAAAGGCGCTATTATTGAACCAGGAGGTTATGCTCACATCCGCACGGGAGACATTCATCCTCCAGGTGGCTAGTACCCACAGTGAGATACAGGCCCTTTTGAACACAAACCTCCCACAACATTTCGGTGAGCTGATTCACCGTGTTTTCAATGCATCTCGCACCGAAGGTCTTGTGCACTTTTTTAAAGTTGTGGGCTCTGGCCTTGTTACCTCCTTTCAAACTATATTTGGTGTAATACCAGCTTTATTTATTCTATTTTTTCCAGCGTCTTTGGCGGCTTTCCGTTGCTCCTCGCCTTAGCGGCTGGTATATTGCTTTTGGTCTGTTTGCTACGCAATGGCTGCACTTCCTGGGGGCCTCCTCGACCAAGGTCGACTCCGGATGCTCCGTGAACGCATGCTCATCGGCTTCGGCATCCTACCATTGGCGACACTCAGTGTGTCCTATAGACTTTCTTTTCGCTTTGCGTATTTCACTTGCGTGCAACCTGTGATGTCTTGCATCCGATGTCCTTTCTCTTGGTCCTTGGATTTTTGCCTCTCCAATACGTCTCTGTCTGACCCGGATTTTGGCCAGTTGATGGGTCCCTTAGAGGCCCATGAACGGGACTGTTCCGGCAATGGCTTGATGGCGCGTGCGGCAGCACTTGGAATTTTGGCGCAATGGGATATCTGGGCGGCTGCTCAGTCTCTCCTACAACAAAGTTATGTTGAGTATCACGCAAGTTGTCCCGCAATGCTGATCACTGCTCCCTCTTGTGAGGAACATGAATGCAGTTTTGATTTGTTGAACTGGATGGCGTCTCTTTTTTCAGACGATTCCAACGATGTCCTCTTGGAAGGTGTGGCGGTTTTTTGCACTTACACTCTATTGGATTAGGGGGCCTCCGCTTTCAGCGTCCTGAATCTCTGGATTTTTTTGCCCTATCTGGAATTTTTTTTATCCTAAATTTTTATTCCATTCACTGTCCTTCATTGGGGACTATTCATGAATATACGTTTCCATTCTGCTCCATCTAATTGAACTCTGTCTTCGTCCTATGTCTTCGCCTATGGACTGACCAGGGGAGGGTGTAGTGTGGTTTGTGGCCTCATTGTCTACATTGCTAAGTTAGCTTAGGCCTGGCTGCCATGATGCCTTTTTGCACACGTTACTTTGTGACTTTGTTTTTCCAGCCTCTGCTTGTGCCCGGCTATATTAGAACTGTCTGCCTTTTTGCCTTTCACCTTTTCTCCTGTTCCCTGTGGGTTTTGTCTGCACATCATGTACAAGGTCGAAAAACAATGTCCCTTGTTCTTGCTGATCTGGTCAGCCCCTCGCACTTAGACATAACACGAAATACAGCTGCACTGGAGAAATTTGTGTGCTTTTAATATTGTGATCTCGCTGTTTTGTGGCACTCGGAGGAAAACCTTTCCAGGGAGAAGAGTTGTGCTTGTCTGATGATGTAAACCTTGCATCTAGATATTGATGTATGAGGGTCCGCCTGACAAAGCCCAGAGGTCTTCTATATTTATAATAAACTAGTTAATAGCACGGGGGGGTGGTAAGGCCATTTAGCCCTATATCCACTGCTTTACAAAATGCTTTCCCCGTTTGTATTCTATGGAATTGTAACTATGCTTCTTATTTTATCATTATGCATTATGCTGATAGTACTGGCACGTGTACTGTATCTTAGAGCACGATAGTTGAAATAAACATTTTAAACTATACTGTGTCTCTTATTACGCACGTTGTGGACAAGTATGAGTGAGTTATGAAAGGGTGTTCTTGCTCCCGCGAGTCCTGAGAGAGACCGTGTTCTGGGTTGTCTAATCATTGGTAGCTTCGCTGCGAATGAGACGCTAAAGCTAGTCGGATTGGGATTGTGGGTACTAAGGTGCATGGTTGGTTCACCACTATACTCCGAGTTCCTATTATCCTGTGCATAGCTCTGTATATGTGCAGAGTCCCTACAACATCTGCATATGAAGAGCTCTCCCTATTTGGATCAGAGATGTTCATACATAAAAGATAGGAGATGGTAAGTCGTAGACCTCCTCATGTAGGTACGTGAATAGCACTTTGTAGTACATTTGTAGTAATATTGCAGTACTACAAAACATATTTTAAAATGCAGCTTTTGAATAGAGCCTAATGTATCTAATAATGCTTTAATAAAATCTTTAGTGGCCACTCAGTTGCTCATGTGCTCCTATTTTCCTATGTGAAAAAGGAATCCAAATCAGAAAAAATTTAATTTTTTCCACTTTTATTCCTTCTAAATTAAGATAGTATTTCATTTGCAGTTTACAGATTCCATGAATCTGAACAGGGCAGGTCTGTTTAATCTGTCACATTTAACTACAGCTATGTGGGTTTTGTTAGTGACAATTGTTTTTGTCATGCACTTAAAAATCCCCTTTCCTTGTTGTATTGAAAAGTACTCCCTAGAGGAATTAAAGGCATATCTTCTTGGGTCACAGTTAAATAAAAACAGCTTTGCTGGCTCTGCCGTCAATTTCATTTTGGTCTCCAAAGTAGCGGGAAAATAACAAGAAGTAAAAATAATAATCACACAAAATTGAATGGTGATCAAATTTGTTAGAATGTATAATATATTGCTTTATGACTATCTATAAAAAGGAAACCAAGTTCCATCTTTTATTATTTCTAACAGCAGTTGCATTGCAAATAAAGGTCCGCAGATATTATGAAATGGAGTGTTTTCGACAAAGGTATTTTCAACAACCTGAATCACAGTGCTTCACACTTTTCCGTGTTTTACTCTGTGCTCCAGGTGTTAACAGCTGAAAAACATCCATTAATTATACCCTTGATTTGAAAACTATAAGAAAATGTCTCATTATGCATGATCACCCCCAATTTGTTTGATCTGACGCTGTTTGTTCTTGGACTCTCTACACTAGCCTGGTAACCAGACTCTGGTGATATTGCTCTAATGCCTACAACTTGCTGAATTGGCTAATGTTGCTGGGGCCTGTAAGTTAAATATCACTAGTGGACTGCAACCCATATTGGAACACCACTAAAGTGTCAATGACAGCCTGCAGTGCAGTTTTAAAACTGAAAATGTGACATGGCAAAATAAACCTTTGCCAGGTCTAAACCTTCCTTTTTAATACTTATAAGTCACCACTAAGGTAGGCCCTAAATGCCCATTGCGCAGGGTGTATGGTATTTAAAAAGTTGGACATGTGCACTTAAGATTTACATGCCATGGCAGGGAACAATCACCAAAGTAATTTTTCATTGTTGCAGGACAGGCTCCTCCATAGAAAAACACTTTGAATTTGAATTTATTTATTTATTGTTCAGTTAATTAAAACCATAACAATATTACAAACACTATTTAAAAAAGAGAATATTGCGAACAAGTTACATTTCTCTAATAACATCTTAAAATTTATATAATTATAAAAATATACTTCTTGTTTTATCATTGCTCAGGTTTAGCTTTCAGTTCTTGTTCATGAATATGTAAAAAGGTAATCAGTTTACAGTTCATTTGGGGGTCGGTGGAATCCAGTCCTCTTATGATAGCTGTTCTACATGACTTTATGCCCCTGTCCAGGAATGCTCGCCGTAATATTGTGGTTTGTGCTGGTTGCAGTATCTTACAGTGGCATACAAGATGAATCAAGTCTTCCTTTTTATAGCCACAGTGCCGGCAATTTTAATTTTCCCTGTGTATCCAATGAGGGGCATCCGCAAGAGTAGGGAACTGTCCAAACCTTAATGTTATTAATTTTCTTTTTACGTAAATAGAGAAAGTAGAGTCCAGATAGGCCGCTTGTTTCAGTGTTTTATAAGTGTTGATCACTGTCCATGAATGACTTCTTGTAGAAAAAATGTCTTTATCAACCAGCAGCGAGTGGAACTTTGCAGCCTTATTTAGTGTTAATTTGAATGTTTGGTAGGTCATTTGTTTGTTCCACAACTCATTTGTGCAGGTAACCTTTAACGCATGTTCCAAAAATTTGTAGGCTGGCGAGTGTTTATCCTGCTCCATTTCCTGCCATAAGGATTCGTTAAGACTATTTTCCTCTACGTTTTGTTTTATTTGGTACCATACTTTTATGTATGTGTAAAGTATGCCCAGTGTTTCGTTCATTATCCCGAACTCCAGGCGCATCTGTGCTGGTGAGGCAGTCTTCGGGAGCTGGAGAACCTTTTTGTAAATGCTCGTTATTAGTTTGTTTAGGGTTTCTGAATCCTTCCCGTGCATTGCAGCACTGGCGTATGATAGTGTTGGCAGTGCTTTAGCTGAAATTGTCGTTAATAATGGTTTCAAAGACGGTCCCTCCAGTTTCTTTGCAAGTGTTTTAAGGGCAAATGTTAGAGCCCCTGCTCGCTGCGTCATGTATTTTTTCTGATCTCGAAATGATAATTTATCATCGATATAAAATCCCAAATATTTGTAGCATGATACTTTCTCCAGTAGATTACCTTTTTGTCTAATATTGTGAGTCGAGGCTGTTCGATTTGTAATGAGCATAGATTTGGTTTTTGAAAGATTTAGTTCCAAATTATTTACCGACAGAAATTCAGAGAGGCCGTTTAGTAGTCTTGTCAGGCCTACCTTAGTCAAGCTTAAAAGAACGATATCATCTGCGTAGGCGAGATGCGACAGATGTAATTTTCCCAACTTCGGTGAGCGTGAATTAATTCTTTCTAGCTTTCTCGAAAGGTCTGAGATGAATAAATTAAATAGGTGCGGAGACAGTACACACCCCTGTTTCAGTCCTGTGTTGGTATACACTTTTCTGGATATTCTTGCTCCATTTCCAAGCTTCACGCGTACCCAGGTATCTGTATAAAGCAGCAGTAGACCCTTCAATATTCTGTTTGGTATACCCCAGGATTTTAATTTAGACCACATGAGTTTCCGGTCTACGCTGTCAAGGCGGCTTTTAGGTCGATGTAACACAGATGAAGATCCTGTTTTCTGCTTTTACATCTTTCAGCAATCAATGACATGGACAGAATATTTGTAATAGTTCCGATGCCCTTCCTAAATCTGGTTTGATTTTTTAGTATTAGGTTACATTCTCTAGACCAGTCAGCTAGGTCTTTAAGGATTAATGAGGCAAAATATTTAGCTTCAACATCCTGTAAGGCGATTAGCCTATAATTTCTTGGACTGGATCTGTCACCTCCTTTATAAATAGGGGTAATGATTGATCCCTGCCAACTTTCTGGGATTTGATTAGAAAAACACTTGGTTCCAATATAACACCTTAAAATGCATGGTTTCGGTTTGGGAATAGCTAGAACCATTGTTCAAGGACTTAAATTAATAGCAGTTTAAATGTAATAGCAATGTCTGGGTTCAAATTACTTTGAAAAAAATGACACTTCTAGAAAGTTGGCATTTACTTGCCTAAAGAATCTAGGCTTTTCAGGGTTATTTCTAGCGGCGGTTGCAGCTTTTGGAAGCCCGGGCTACCGACGGACAGAGCGGTGCCTCTCATCCTGAGCTGTTGCCAGGTGAGGTGAGGCTTCTTACTCGTAATTCATGGGTATCACCAGTACATCGTATTCCTTCAAAAAATGAAACTACTGGTGTTGTAGGTTGTATACGTTTCAAATCACAGTATTTAAGTTACACCTATTTTTTCACTTTATTTCGCAGTAGCAACAAACATCTAGGTCCTGAGGAAGGCCGAGACACTTTTTAAGGTCAAACTGGCCGAAACATGTAGACCTGTTTACTGGACAGATGCAGTTATTATTTCCAAACTGCACACGCACTGTTTTAATCCTGACACCAAGAGTTAACTAATAAAGCTCTTTTTTCTCTTGGTAGTTAGTTTTATAACACATTTCACTTTTTTCATTTTTTTTGCACTGCGCCCATCACTCAAACCTCCTAGTGCTTTACATCTTTTCGGATTTTAGTAGATCCTATGCAAGAGTAGCATCTCAAAACATCCCTGAGCTCCTCCCTCACAGTGAGGGGGTTGTAGCCCTTGGCTGCACTAGGCGTTGCAGCCAAGAGGAGAAATCCCAGATGATGAAGCATGCCACCTCGGTGGGTGATGGGATTCCGTCCTTATTTAAGGACCTTCTTAATGTATGATTGATAGTTCTTATGCCTGTGTTCTAGTTTTTTAAGGTTTCAGTGAAGCCTGTTAGACCTGTGGATAACTAGGTGTTATATAATAGTTGTACTGGGGAAACTATCCGCTCTGGTCTTTAAACTTCCCTTGGACCCTCCACTCCCGGTTTTGTATTTCTGCAAAGGGGAATCCCCTGTCACAGGCAGATGTAACTCACATGTAGGCCTACTCCTGCCATTGTCCATATAGCCAGAGTGGCACCAATCCCAGTGGGGGTAAACCTGTTTCAGAACTGATTTGCAGGGGAGGTTTCTCATTTCCCTAGACATACCTCAGGGATGTGTATGGTGCTTTGTACAAGGGAGGAAAGATTCTACAATATTGGTTTTAGCTAGGAAGGAGTACTGTGGGACAATTTACAGTAAAACACACAGCAAGTACTGCAAAGGTTGGTAGGGACATCCCTGGGCACTTTTACCCCATTGGTTAGGGAATGGCCAGGAGTTTCCCCCATCCACGGCTGGCACTGGGCATAAACATGGCACTCCAAGTACCTTTTTCTGAACATTTCTGGGCCTGTGGAAGATAGAGAAAGGACTGCAGCAGCTGTTGAGCCTGTGGAGAGAAACCTTAAGGGCTGGACTTGCTCCCCATTTGTACACTGGAAAAAGGAGTGGATTGCACAGGCTAGTTAGATGCCTCCTGTTGAGCTCCAGGAAAACAAAGGCTGTAAGAAGCCTAAATCTCTGCTGAGCCCAGCTTATCAGTCCCAACTGAATTTGCACTGGACCCTGCTTGTGGCTTTTGGATGACTAAGTCCTAACCCCCAATGGTGCCCAAAATCAATTCTAAAAGCCAACCAAGAAGCCCCGTCTCCTGAGTTAATCACTACTGAATTAAATATCAAATGGGCCCAACAATCTGGGAGACAGACATGCATCTGACAAAACATTAACCAGAAAGTTAGCCCTATAGAAGATTGAAGTTGGCTGACTATAATATTATGAACAGTGAAACAAGAGGTATGCTGTTCCTAGAAGTGTAAGAGAGAAAGAAAGAGAAATAGCTCCTGTAAGGAGCAAGGTCCCTCACACACCCCAAGAGGTATCATGCTTTATCATCGGGCAGCTCCTCGTTGGGCTGGCGCTGGAATGCCCAATGGGCCACGCAGGGTGGCTCTGTGCCAGAGATCATTTTAGACCGTAGTCTAGGCCGTAGATGAAGTGGGTGTGTGTGGGGTGTGTGGTGTATTTCAGTGGTGAGTAGAGTGTGAAGAGTGTGTGGATTAAGAATAACTAACTTTAATTAGTGGGTTCCATGTCATGATCAAAAAAAGATAATACTTGGGACTGGAGATGCTAATAGTCTCGTCAAGTATTTAGGTGTAGGTGGTGGTCGACATGTTTCATGCCCTAAATTGTCAGTGGCATTTCTTCAGGACCTAAAACAACTACTAACTACTCCAAAATAAGGGGGGTGGTACCCATCTATAAGTTAGAGTTTGTTCACCATGCCCTTTATAAATACACCATCTGTAGTCAATGTGTCTTCAACAGGCAGGATCCTCATCAGTAGGGACCCAAAGAAAATGTGGGGGCCCAAGGAGTCAAACTGCTCCAGAGTCATGGGACACACAATGGCGTCTCGACCGACCCTCCGGAGCAAACTCTCGGATGGTAGGTCGGCCGCACTCCGCTTACCGACAGGAAGAGTCGGCTGAGACGCCATTGTGCGTCCCATGACTCCGGAGCAGTTTGACTGCACACATAGAAAAAGGAGAATTGAAGAGAAATAAAGGTATTTCTCTACTTTGTGCCTCCCTTACGCCTCCCCTGGGGAGGCTTAGGCTTATGATGAATTCCCAGGTTTACAAAATCTTGTAAATCTGGGAATGTGTCAAATGCCACGGGTGTTATATGGGAACACCCACCATAACGGTCATGGAGCGACTCCCTATCGCAGAGTGAGGCAATGTAGCGACTTGAGTTGTGTTGCCTTAGTCCATATCTACAAGGCCATGTAAACACATGCAGGGTGGATTTTCATGGCCTTGGACATATGGCCCTGCTGTGTGCGCTGCTGGAAGTCACTAAAAGTGATGTTCTGGCAGTGCACATGGCCTTGTAAATGAGACTCAAGCTCTCACCGAAACTCCCTATCTCTGCTTTCTTGGAATGTAGCAAGCTTGCCCAGACTTCTAAAGATGAAAATTCTAGTCCTTCTCTGTTTTGTAATGATATAATCTGTATACAGGAGTCATGGTGCTGCAAACCTCTCCCTGCTCTGAACTACTACAGCTATCACGTAAATGCTATTAATGTCAAGGGGAAGGGAGGAGCTAGGGGTGGCTTGTGCATTTATGTGTCAAATACCCTTAATAGTGCAATAAACACAAATAATTGATTTGGCCTGAGGCAATCTGCCCTGCACTTTGTGAAAATGTACAGGCAGTGCTTCTTGCTACCTCCTTTTAATAAATGTTTATCTTCACCCTGCCAACAAGTTTAAGTCAAGGAACATAAAAATGCCTTAATTCCACACTTAACTCACTCCTTGAGGGTAACAGGAATGTCTTACTATATTAAGGGGTGAATTCAATCTTAATCTTGCCTACAATTTATTAGGCCTTTGCTCTGCCTCCCTCACCCATCGGGCACTGCCTGATTGCCCTTATGCCTTCGCTCCGCCTCCCTCACCCATCAGGCTCTGTCTTATTCCACTGTAGGCCAGTCTGACTGTGCAAGGCTCTACACTCCAACCAATATGTTAAAAAGGTGACCCAATCCTAGCTACAAACTACAGAAAAATTGTGCTTCTGGACATTGCTAAGGGATCTTGAGACTTGGGATGAATCAAAAAATGTAATACCAGTGACACAAACGGGGTTCAGAGGGAATAGTAACACGTCTATCATCCATGCTAACTCACAAGACAGTGAAAGTAAAATAATGTCATCTGTATGCTTTGTTGATTACCATATTGGCTTTGATGGATTAGATCTCATTTTACTATGGTCGAAATTTGTCAGATCTGGTATTCCGACCATTGCTACATAGGACAATCAGGCCTTGCTACTGGAACACAAGGGTAAGGGTCAACCTGGTGCACTATGACCACAGTTCAAGAAAAAATAATGGCAGAGGACTCAAACAGGGGATTTACTAACATTTTATGCAATGCAATGCAGCAAGACACCTTGCTGCACTGCATCCAATGGAGAGAGCAGGAATGCTCGATATTTACCAAGATATGGTGCAGTCCTGATCTCTCTCTGCGCTGGTACACTGAGTACTGCCTCACGCAAACGCTGGTACTCTTGCACCATGGTGCAAGGGTTCCTCCGTTACCTGCAGGATTATTTTTGTGCAGGATGGAATACCTTCTTGAACAAAAACAATCCACAGAGTCATTTTCCTCTTTCGATGTGCACTGCACAATGCAGCACACGTAGAAATAGGACATAATGAGGAGAAATACATACACTTCTCCTCGTTACACCTTTGTTGCTCTGTGGGAATGGTGTAGCATTTTGACAGATAACCAAGTTTACTACTGGAGTAGAAAAATTTTGGCTCCATCCTTTTACATTCGGCTAGGCCATGTAAATATTTACATTTGGCCTTATGTACTCATGTGATGCAATAATACAAAAAAGATAAGGAGCACTAAATGTATAGAAAGTGCATCTAGCATGTGTTTTGAAATATATGTGTGTGCTAATTAACATTTTTCCTTTTCATAGACATCTGAACTATTGATACTAATCTTCTATAGGTTAAATTGTAAGGTGGTGTGCTAAAATGCATTTAATGCGGTGCATTCGCCAGGGATTAGTGAAAATGAATCATATGTGTATTTAATTTTTTCTTTTTAAATTGTGACCAGTTGTCATTTTTGGTTAATAAAAATGTATTGATACCACATATAAGAGTACAGTATGAAATAGTTGATTCCTTTATTAAAAATGTCATTTATTGGATTATATGTAGGTGGTAGAACTAATATGCAGTTAAAGAGAATTGTTAAGTTAGCATGACTGTGGGCCTTAAGGTTATAGTCGAGACATTTAACATTACCATGAAAATTGCTTTTCTGCATGTTTTTTTCTCCTTTGCAGGTGCAGACCAAAGGCATTGGTTAGTTAGTAAAAAGCAAATTGTATTTCAGAGATAGTGAGGCTAGGAAAAAACTGGCAAGGTCGAATGATTTTAATGATGAACAAAGGGAGTGTTGCCATCAGAGGAAGTGAGGAATCCAAGGACGCCTTGTAAGCGGAGACTGAAATATGGGAGTAGTGTTTAAGGTGCCAAGTTCTTTCTTGGGAACTGGAAAAGTGCTGTGATGTGTATGAGGTCATATTTGTTTTATGTTATTTGTGCATTTTAATTAGTGGACCCACCTTAGGGTTACTCAGATTCCCTTTGAGACTTGGAGAGGATTGGACCTCTCTTGGCATCTCTGATTGTGTGACTTCATGCTACACATTACTCTTTACTTATAGAAATTCTACAGAGGTTCTGATGCTGACACATTTCTTGCTTCCTTGATTTAACAGGGATGCCCCTATACTTAGGTTAGTGTAGGGTTACATAGATGCTGCAAACCTTTTCCATGTATGGGGAGAAGGATCAAAACCATTAATCTAGTCATCAAATCCTTTCCCTTATTTTTTGTATTGAAATCCTTATATGATCTTTGCTGTTGACGACAAATATAATTTGGTTATTGGTTGGTTATTTGGTTATTGGTTGGTGTGGCGCGGCCCGAGGCTTCGTATTGCCGCAGAGGCAGGTTGGCACCATATCCACCCCTCTGGCGCGATCCCGGCACGGCAGAGCACCACGACGGCGTCACAGGTGGTGGCGAGAGCGGAGACAGCGTGTTGACCTTCATTGCGGTATCTGAGGTGCTGCGCCAGCCTCCGGCGCCTACGCTGTGTTTGCAGTCCGAGTGAGTTGAGACAACATGGCGGCGCCTCATTCTTAAAACAGCCCGGACGAAGGGTCCTTCCCTCAGAGATCCCGAATTCGACATGGCTGCCCCAGCAGAGTGGCGGAGAGGGCGGCTGGAACCGGCACCACACGGGGAAGCGGTGGCTCTACAAAAGTCCGGTGAGTGCGGTGTGCTGGGTGCGGGAGGCCTGATCCGAGTGAAGGAACTCGGGGCCCATGGGCAGCTCGTAGGTAGCCCATCAGTGAAACTGGCAAACATCATTGTGAGGGAGAGTAGCGCAATATGAAAGAGCGCTACCGGAGGCATGGAGAGCGATACCGGCTGCTCCAGATGGGACGGTAGTGCCCTGCCTGACCTCAACATGGCGCCCACTGCCTGACATCGTTTAATAGGAGAACGGGGAGAATGCTGTGGGATTCTTCTTCAGCCTTGTGCATAAACCTCTTGCGGACTTCTGAGTGATTTTGGTTGGCCCTACAAACTTAGCCGATCTCTGTCAGCCAAAATTATCCATTTCACCATGCCTGACCCCCCAGGCGGAAACCTTAATTGTCTGTATGTACTGCGATGCCCGAGCAACCTTGGCCGATGCCCGGTGGAGCTGTCCTATGCAGCTATAGAGGAGTTTGGCTCTGGTTCACCCCTCGGCAGTCACTTACCCAGCCGGACCTCGGACATTGTTTTCCTCATCTCCCCATTGTGTCTCTTTTTCCCTCCCCTGCCTCCTCCCTCCGTGATTCTTTATCTGCCTCCCCTTTCCAGCCTGACCTTTCTGTGTCCACTGAAGTACTTTATGCTTATTAATCTCATGTAACTATGTTATACTGTTTTCCCTTTCTATGTTATGCGACGCTACAGAAACTGATGTAACTGTGTAACAATGTTCTGAAACAATGTCCTACCTCATGTAAAGCGCTCTGATACCTCCGGGTCTAGCCAGCGCTATATAAAACTTTTCAAATAAATAAAATAAAAATAAATACATATTTTATACTTTTATTCTAGGTTTTTGAGCTAGATACATATCAGTCTGGCTGAGTTTGTAATAAACATTTTAACTTCAAGTTACTGATTCAGACTTTTATTGTGTGGTCCTCATGATCACGCTGTACTTTAAGATCCAAATTGTTTTTAACCTCTTTTCCTCTCAGGCTAATAAAAAGGTCTATCAACCAGAATCAAATTGGAAGGACCGGTCCAGAGCATTCTCACTACCCTTAGTAAATCTGGGAATGCATCAAAATCCGTGGGTGGATGCATGGGAATACCCACGTTCCACTTATTGAACTCCTTCCCAATTCGGAGTAACGCAGGACCGCGATTTGAGAGTCTTGCGTTACTTGGGATTTACTAAGCCACACAGAACCACAAATAGTGGCTTTGCGTGACTTGGTAAATATCACTTGAGCCCTTGCATTCCCTTGCATCTCCTTGCGTGATGCAATGGCAATGCAAGGGTTTAGTATATTTTGGCCTATGTTTAACATTCTGACTTCATATGACACTTCCATAAAAACCTGACAGCACTATTTGTCAATCACCTACGTTCTGTAATTAATGTTATATTTCTTCCATCTATTGATTACCACTTGGCAGCCTTTGCACGGACGATAGGTCCCTGGCTAGATCATTTACAATATATCTTGCTCTGGTACATTTTAAATTCACCTATCTCTATTTGCCAATTGCAAATCAGGTTGGAATTTAACTTATATCAACCGTCAGCAGAAACTCATGTCCCTTTTTCTGACTACCTGTTATGATGGATATCATGCCAAGGAACATACCTTCAAAATCACTGTCTGGGATGCACTTTCAACAGGCTCTGCCAGATATGTACCTCAGTAAATTATTAAAATAATTCACTTTGCATGCTGTTGCTTGAAGCATTCTTGAAGCATTAGGAGAGATACAACTTTACAATGTTCCATTTAGCACTTTGGGCCCGATTCCAATCTCGCTAGGAAAGCCCTCCGTACGACTCGGATCCGGAGGGCTTTCCTAGCGAATCGCGCTGTGAGAGTCCGACCGAACGATTACGATGCATCCGTATGCTAACGGACTCGGTTCGGTCGGGCTCCTATTGAACTCTATGGGAGCCTGTATACCGAACGCGTACACAGGCTCACATAGCAAAAAGTGGGGTGGGGGGGAGCGTACACCCTGTGGTGGGTACCCCATGGTGCCCGCCACACTGTGCATGCTTGGATCGGGGGGACCCATGGGCACCCCCGTGACCGATTCGGAGGGCCCCGGGTGAAGGGGGGCCTGTTACGGCCCCCCAAAGTTCTATTCCCACAGCCATTTCGTCTCACTGACACAGAGTCGATACGACTGTCCGAATCGTGCATCGTACTCGCTCGGTCGGAATCTGGCTCTATTGCACGGCACGATTCAGCTATGAACGAGTTGGACGGAGAGGATTGGGTTCGGAAACGATTCGGTTGAAGCGGACGAGATCTTTGCATCATACTTGGTCGTTCGGAATGGGGGACGATTCGGTCGGAAACATAGGCTCCGAATCGGATTCGCACGTTCCGGAACCCGTCTGGAGGCCTTCCTAACAACATTGGATTCAGCCCCTTAGCCTAAAACATTTTTCCTATCTTATGCACAGGACATTGAGAATTTGAACACAAAAAAATATACAGATTATATTTTGGTAAGCCTTTTTGAAAAGAAAAATGCCAAATTATCTTTCCTGCCCTTCTTCTAAAACAAAGTTTTATTCACATCCGATTTTTATGTTCCCCTTTAATGGAGTTCTGACACACATGGACAGTGTACAAACTACCCTAAATGTTGTTGGCTCTGTAGATGCAACATTTGAACAAGTAATTCATATTAGAACATTGGAATTTTAGGAGCTCCATTGAAAACAATGGAGTGCTCCGTGCTTCTAATGGCCGGTAGAAGCCCGGTGCTCCAACGTTCTAATGTTACTGTTTACAGCTGTTGCTGTGAACAAAGGCATCATGGAGCCTGAGGGGATTTCACTCTCCTCGGGCTCTGTGAGGCCTCTGTTTTATTTGTTAGAACATTCTGCCCTATAGTGGCGGAATGTTATGATAGCCTTCTAGCCTTCTGTAGTTGGGCTATTTTAGAATTAAAGTCCCGCTCCCTTGTTAAAGGCCCGAGCTGAAGGTGAGGGCCTTTAGCAAGGGAGCAGGCCTTTAATGGCCAGTATTGCCCACTACAGCAGGCTATAAGGCTATATTGTATGACTTTGCACTGAGCTTGTAGTTGAATTATGAAAATGGCTTAGGCCACTTTTTATCAAAAAGGGGTTCGATTAATCAATAGTGGCTTTGTGAATTATATTAGTTAGAGAAGATCCATGCTCCCTCCCTTTTTTTGTTTGGTCAGAGAAGACCTTCATATGACAATGAATCTAGTTAAATTCATGGAGGTGGCCAGGCATACTTGAAGGCTAAAGCTAATGGTTACAAATTAACAATGTGACTTTTGTGAACCTTTTAATGAAGGCTCAGGGATCTTATATTGGATGTATTTTACACCAGAACTGGTATTATTTTACTGTTGAGTTGTAACTGATATGTTATGGGTTTTAAGTAACATATTTCTTTCCTGGATCCTGTTAGAAGAATTGTATGTGTTTAATTAATTGGAGGTGCTTTACATCGGAATCGATTGTTTTATCATTGCATTGTACTGTGTATGTTTACTTTATCAATGTAATTTTTCTATACTGGGTCCTATTGAAGTGATTTTATGGTTTTAGTTAATTTTACAATAAACTTACTACTACTATTAAAATAACTATTAATGAGTAATGGAAAAATGTGAACCTTTTTATACCTTGATTGCTCATGGATCTTGCATTGGATGTATTTTACATCAGAACTGATATTATTTTACTGTTGAGTTGTACCTGGTATGTTATAGGTTTTAAGTAACCTTTTTCATATCCTGTTTTGAAAAATTGTATGATTTTAATTAATTGAATGTGCTTTACATCGGAATTGATTGTTCTATAATTGCATTGTACTGTGTATGTTTGTTTTATCAATGTCGTTTTTCTATACTGGGTCCTATTGAAGTGATTTTATGGTTTCATTTCAGTCCATCTGCAAGATATATACTGTGCAACTAAGGCATCTCCAGTGCATCTGAATGTAACAGTGTGTTCATTTTATACAGATGACTGTAGATTTCCTATTGCATAATTCCAAGTGTCTTGCACTTGTGCAAGCTAAGGCCTCATAACTATTCCATAAATGCATAGAGCAATTATGTTGGTGAGTTGGATGCTACACTTACCTACCTAGTATACTCAGCCCCAGTACCTAAGGCCAAAAAACAAGCAAAAGCAAAAGTATAGGTATTGATCTGCACTTGAACCCATAGTTTAAATACATCTCTATGTGCCATAACCTCCTATCCAGCTCTCCTTACACCCAGTAATCAACAGCATCCCACGTCATGACATTTAACCCCACAAATTCCAAAATGCCTTTACAAACCCAACACATCACTGTTCCACAGTCATTCATCTACGCTGTCTCCCTGTGTCCTCATCAACCTGTTTGGGCACTATTGACGCCTTCTAAAATTTACTAACATCACTGGTTTCTCGCAAAAACTGTCTTGACTTATTGGCGACCACAGCACAGGCCTGTTAAAGACATTTCCATCTGCGGCAGTCTGTGCCCTGCCTGAACCCAGCCCTAAGACCCCTTGTCCTTCTTCCCCCACATCACTCTTTCACCATGACCTTCCATGCCTTGAACCCCAGTTGCATATCCCAACGCTGCTGCCATGCCTCGCCACACAACACTGAAGGGGAATTCTCCTGCTCTACCTGCAATTTCACTTGCAGCCTCCCACAGCCACCTCACTCTCCCAGCATCTCGCACAGCCAACACACTCAACACACATGACCACACATACTCAACCCCAATTACACTGCACCCCTACCTTTTCTGCACACTCCTCAACACTTGCTCCCTCACTAAACAGGCCACTAAATTTAGAAATCTGGTACATGACAGCTTATCAGACCTACTCTTCCTGAGTAAACCTTCTGACTCCCTCAATGGCCCCCACCATCACCATGGCAGTTTCCACGGATATAATATCTCAAGGAAGGAAATGGCAGTCAGACCCAGAGATGGAATTTTTATCATCTTCAAAGAATGTCTCCAATGTTCCCCAATCTAAGAAAGCCCCACAAGCAACATGGAACACTTGATATTAACACTCCTCATCACAGCCAACTACTTCTTTAGAGGCAGCCTCATCTACTGCCATCACTAGAGAGTGTGCCTGCATTGGAGCCCCATTGCCCCATTGCGGACTCCTTCACCCCCCCAATCCTTGACTTCAGTGCCTTCATTCTTCTTGGTGGCCTCAACTACCACCTGAAGGACCTCACTGATCCCAAAATGACCAACCTCCTTTTAGACTTCTGCAACCTTGGACTTACCCAGCAAGTCAAAGGCCCAACACACACCACCAGACACCAACTGGATGCCATCTTCACCAGCTTTAGCGGCATTACAGTAGAAAGCCCACATCGATAACCTGGCCCAACTACTCCCTTGTCAACTTCAGCATATTCATCCCACACTACAGCGGAAACAACATCACCAAATCTTCATGACAGGACTGGACATGATCCCAGCTGCAACTTGGTCTTCTAAACCCCTACACCACAATTCCCGACACAACATCCACCTCACAGAATCCATCACCAACTTCAATGCCTGGCTCACCCCTTGCACAGGCACCCTGTCTCCTCTCAAAGCCAACAACGAATGGGACTGCAATCAAGCCGATCAACGGAAGAGCTCAGGTTCACCAAACAGAACTCCAAGCAACTTGAATGCCAATAGAGATCAAGTTGGTGTGGTACCAACAGGAAAACCTACAAATCCATCCTTACACGCTACCATTAGCAAATCAAAGCCACCAAAATGCTCCAAGCTCTATTACTGCATCAAAAGCAGTGCCAAGGAAATCTTCACCATAGTGAAAGACTTCACCTTTCTAGAAACAAGCACCAGAAGAATAACCCCCTCTCAGTACTTCTGCACCCAGCATTCCCTATTCTTCATCAACAAGATCACCAGTGTAAATGATAACTTTTAGCCCCAACCTGAACCTTGCAGCCCTTCTCAACCAACACGTTGAGGACCACAGTGAACACCTGGCCCACTATCACCATCCAAGAAACCACAACACCCAAGCCAGACACTCTGGGTAACTGTCAGAACCCTGCCCTCACCACATCTTCACCAAATGACTACACCCCATTGGCACCACCCTCACCCAGATCTTGAATGACTCAATCAACACAGCCACCTACCTGAATGCCTGTAAACAAGCCATAATACTCCCCTGCCTCATGAAACCCTCAACAGACCGGAAGACCCTAGCCAATTACATGTCTATCTCCATTCTGCCCTACCTGGCAAGTCATGGAAAAAATGATAAACAACAACCTAGCCACCATCCTCAAAGATAGTCACTTCCTCGATACCACCCAGTCCGTATTGAGTCCCTACCCCAGTGCAGAGGTCACTGACATCACTGCTACGGATGACATCTAGATGATCATGAATAGAGATGACCCCACAGCCCTTATCCTGCTGGACCTTTCCACAGCCTTCAACACCCAACACCATCTCCCACCCCATCCTTATCCAATGATTGCACAAAGCCTGCATCCCAAGACCTGCACTTCACTGGATTTGCTCCTTCCTAACAGGCTGCCCTCAATACGTCAGCCTCGCCCCCATCACCTTGAATACCATCAACCTCATCTGCGAGCTCCACAATGATCCTCTCTCAGCCCAAACCTGTTTAACACCTACATGACCCCACTCACCAGGATCATCTAAGTCCTCTGAACCAACTTTGTATCCTATGCTGATGACACCCAGCTCATAGTCAGCCTGATAAAACACCAAACACATGGACCAATATCTCTGCCTACATAACCAAAGTTGCCAGATGGATAAGATCCAACTGCCTCAATGTGAGAAATTCGGTTGTTGGTTGAGGAGGGTGGGGCCCTTCGCAATCAACCACCACAAGCTTTGTGAGGTGAACCACAAAAAGTTACTAAATAAACATGTGGTTAACCCTCAGGTAGCTTGGCATGAAAGTAGTGAGGCTTAACCGAGAGGCAATATGTAAAGTATGTATGCAACAGTTAAACAGCAATGCACAACAACAGTTTAGGAAAATAGATTACATTTTAATAAATTAGTTGACACCAAAATGACAGAAATCAAATCAGTAGAACCAGAGTTATGAACTTTAAAGTTTAAAGTGAAAAATAGAATGAAAAAGATCAAAGCGCCAACCACAGACCTCTAGTAGTGCAAGACTGGAGAAAAGTAAAAAGTTATGTATGACCATGATGAAGCATGGTTAGGGTACACAAAGTGGATTGGGCCTGGTCTCCACTTACTTTCGGCCTTAGAATACATTTTGAAGAAAAATGTCTGAGAAAGTAAAATTTAGTAGGGCAAGGCAGCCGGCGGTGTCCGAGGAAGAGGCATCATTGTCAGGGAGCCACTGGATGAAGTTGTGGTAAAAATGTCTTTCTACTTTTGAACATAGTCTCTTTGATAGAAAAGCGGTAAGATGTAGCTGACAGGGCTGCCATGTGGCCGGATTCTCCTTTTGCAATAAACCACTGAACATGATTTGTTGCTGTTGAAAAGAACATAGAGGGAGTCACAGCGAAGTCAGGATGACCGGCCAATGAACCATGGGTGGATTAGTAAACAGGTAGGTCACTGTCTCCTCTTGGTTCTCAGAGCACCTTTTGACTGAGAATTTTCTAAGATCCAAATTTGGGATTTGGGCTATCTGGGCACCTTTAGCACCACTTCCAATGGTCCAGGACTGGAGGGGCACTACTTGGAGGATCAGGGCTCACTCAGGCTTAGTTCAGGTGAAGGTTCAGGATGGTTGAAGCTTTTTCTGTCCCTGAAGCTCTAATCAGGAGGCCAGCCAACTAGTCTGTGGAATCACTCTGGATGTTCTGGGTTCAAGCAAAAAAGCATGCTTCAGGCAGCATAGAAGTCCTCTTGGTACAGTAGGACAGTCCACTGAAGTACACAGCAGGCCCCAGGCAGCAGTGTAGTCGTCTGAGATTCATTCACAGGTCCAAAAGTGAATTGAAGAGTTGGTCTGAAGGTCCTAATTTTATACTTGGTGCCAGTTTGAAGTAGAATAAATGTCTGGAGTCCACCCCCCTCAAAAGTGTCTTAGATTTCCTGCCTCCCTGCCCTCATTCCGGGATGTCTGAGGGTACAAAAGGCTAGTGTGAAGTGATTTGTTTGAGAGCTAAGGCAGCTGCTTTGAAGTGCAAGTCGGGTTGTGGCCAGCTCTGCCCCCCACACTGCCAGAATGGTTCATCCTGCCAACTCCTATTGTGTGGCTGTCTGGGATGAATGCACAAAAGTCATGCACAAAAGCCAGCTGTCAACTAAGCCTAGGGATGTGACCCAGGAAGCAGGCAGCAGTCACCAAATGGTTAGGACGAGAACATACCAACTTTCTAAAAGTGGCATTTTCAGAATTGTCACTTAAAATCTAACTTTACCATTAAAGAGGATTTTAAATTACAATTCCTTAGAAACCAGACATGACATTTCTACCTGATTTCAAACAAATTATATCACTTATTAAATGTAATAAGGGTGTGCAGACAAATTATCCGAGAAAAAATATTGTGTGGACAAAATATTGTTTCAAAAATATAGAGGGCAAAAATATTGTGAAGATAAGTTTCTATAGGTAAGCAAAGTTTTACTATATATAATTCTGCATATGTGCACCTTGATGATGTATATATCTTCAAGGTATGTAGATGTAGAGTTAGGAATAATAAATCTTTAGTCACCAATTTGTACTTACTTTCTCAATATTTTGCTCCTCAATATTTTTGACATGATATTCTGTCTGCACGATATTTGTGTTTCCGATATTCTGTTAGTGATCCATAATAAAGTAACCCACTGTTATCCTATGGGAGGAGTAGGCTTCACAGTAGTGACAAATGATTTTGCAAGTTTTTCACTACTAGAACAAATAAAACTGAAAAGTACATGTCCAACTTTTTAAATACAATAAACTATGCCCTGTAGGCTGTTTAGGGACTACCCTAGAGGTGACTAATATGTATTAAAAATTGAGTTTTAGGCCTGGCAAAAGATTTATTTTGCCAGGTCGAATTGGCAGTTTAAAACTGCATACAGGCTGCAATGGCAGATGTGAGAAATGTTTTAAGAGACTACTTAAGTGCGTGGCATAATAGGTGCCGCATGCCCACAAGTATACCATTTATATGGCAACTCCCCATCAAACAGGAGACTAAGAGGTTTTAAAAAGAAATATTGCACTCCCATACAGAACCAATTGTTGCTACATACTACTAAAATCCCTATGTTCTGCTGGATACTGGGTTAACCAATTAGTCTTAATGGCATGCCCATAAGTAGCATTTAATTTACACGCCCTGGGTTATGTTATACCACTTTACTAGGGACTTACTAGGGAGTGATTGGAATTAAATGGGCAATTTAGATGTAGGCTAATTTGTCCACATTTCAGGGAGAGAGCACAAGCACTTTGGCACGTCCTAAAAGCCAAAAAACAGGTTCAGAAAACAGGAGAGTGAAGGCAAAAAGTTGGGGGTGACCCTGCAGACTGGCAAGTCCGCCACTCAAGCTCAACACAGACAAGACAGAAGCAGTAATCTTATCAAAGATACCTCACTCTGTGTCTCCACCCGGTGGCCTGCCGAGCTTGGACCCATACCCCTCCCAGCAACACATCTCCCAGCAACTCAAGCAAAGAACCTCAGAAAAGTCATCAACAACAAACACACCATAGCTGGCCAAGTGATTGCAATCTCCATCTCCTGCTTCTACACACTCAAGATGCTCAAGATCTTCAAATTGTTCCCCACCAACTCTCATAGAACCATCACCCAAGCCCTCATCACCAGCAACCAGGAATACAGCAATGCAATGTATGCCGTAATCAACGTTCAACTGACCAGAAGACTTCAGACCAAAGACAACTCAGCAGCCAGGCTCACCCTCACTATCCCACTCTGCACTTACATCACCCCGCATGTCAAAGAGCTCCACCAGATCCCATTTCATAAAAGAGCACTCTTCAAACTCCTCGCGTACACATAGAAAGCCTTACACAATGGTGGCCCCATGTAGCTCAACAACTGCATACATTTCCATAAACCCACCAAACACTTCTGCTCAGCTGTATGCCCACTCGCACACAACCCACCCATATGCAGAACCAGATTCAGCAGTCATGCCTTCTCGTAACTCACTCCTAAAGCCTGGAATGACCAACTCCTGCACATCAGAGCCACCTCCTCAGTTTAACAAAACAAATCAGTTGGTGCACCACCTTATGAACAATGTCACAGAATGATAAGATCTGCGTCCAAGGTTGTTCTTCAAGTCATCCTTTTTATTTAATTAGAATTTAAATTAAACATATCAAAAAAACTGTGTTGAGTGGACCAGCCAACGCGTTTCGTCCAAAAACATTGGACTTCTTCAGGGCTGTAGAGTAACAGATATATACACATATCAGTACAATAAAAACATTTAAAAGACACAACCTATACAATATAATAAAAAGACAATTACATTATGACAGGACTGGCTATACATATATACATTGTTGAAAAGAGTGATTCACAAAAACCTTATTCTGCATACAGCGTAAGTGATGCAACACCTAGACGTGACCCACCAAGATAATATTTATAAAGAAAAAGAAAAATTAAAATCCAAGTTCATGTCATTACCATATGGTATGAGACACTATAATACTCCTTATCCGAAACAATTGATTTGATAGAGAGTCTGAAAAAAAGAGAGTTAAAGTGCCCCCGAGCAGGTGAGCAATGCTCCAAGAATAGAAGTTCAGTTCTTGAATTTCGCAAGAGACTTAAGGTCTGGCTCTTCACCTAGCACAGCCCTGGTTCAGGTCATACAGCTACGGCTTCAGCACCAGGATACCCTCCTAAGTGAGTTGTGCTCTATACAAATGCCCATAGTATAATATAGTATCCAGAAGGTCCATTATGCAACTTTCCTTGCAATTTCCTATCCTCCAGACTGACCAACTTAGCCAGCCACCACCATTTGACCATTACACCACAAATTTCCAATTCTCTTTAATTGCATTAGAGACCCAAATAACTGAATTTATATCATCAATTTTGTAGGCCTGGGAGTAATTTAGTATTTCCTCATTACTCTTGTAATGCGGAATTACTGATAAATTCCACCACTGAAGTTGTTTGTAAAACATAGAGAGACTGCTCCCTCTTCCCACCCTGTTTAGAGATTACTGCAGCGCATACCCCTTAGTGCCCTTACATACTCTCCAGTAATCACTGTTGAGTATATAAGGCCGCCGAGCGGTATGCAATGCAGAGTGGTATGCAGTGGTTTCTAAAGTTTAGAAACCATTCCACACCACTCAGTGGTGGCGCTCTAACATACATGTGAGGGCACCGAGTGGTGCGTGGCTGCATTATTTTCTTAGTGCAAAATGCATCCTCACATCATTTTTGGATGTGAGGGTGTATTTTGCGCTTAGAAGATAACACCAAATGCCCACTCTGTTGGAGAATTCCGTGGAACTTCATGGAATTTTAATGTAAGTCCGCTGAATTCCGTGTAATCATACTCCACCAATTCCGTCCACCTCTGCAATTTTGAAGACTAATGTTGCCTCTAGTATATGCTCTACATTCTTTTTCAATAAAGTTTGGATGCTACAAAGTTTCAAAGTCCCAACAACCCTGTCAATCCACAACTTGTAGCTTGAATTGAAATTAGCAGCAGTAATTTCTGCTGTAATACTCAACTGTAAATTGGAAGCAATAATACTTTTTGGCTTGGATTCTACCACCATCCACATCAAATGAGAAAATATAGGTAGGTAAGGGCATCTTAAAATAAGTAGAGTCAAGATTTTTTTTTTAAAAAGCCTGCAAATTCAGTTGCCAACCTATTAGGTTAACTATCAGACTCTCAAAAAGACACCAATACACCTCACTTTACCATTTTTTTAGTTTAGTTTACTAAAAGTTAAACAAGAACGCAATATGAGAAATGCTATATATTCAATCTCAAGTCAGATCTGATTACGTATTAGCACATGTAATCTAGCTGCTTTTATATATAAAACATCAAAAGTTGGTGGTAGTGGTGCATTATTCCCTACAACTCACATTAGTCTTCCAATTCATATTTGGAGAATATAGAGGAATGTAAACTTTGACTTTCTAAGTAACAATCACCTCGACACTTCATAGTCAGTTTAGTAAGTTTTCCCAACCTGAATATGGATGTCATCTAATGTCATTGCTCAAACTGTTGGTGCCCAACATAACCTGTAATTAAGTTAGTTAAATCTAAAATGTAAGAGTCCTTCACACCATTAGATTACGTTGGTCAGTTTGCACTATATCAATTCACATATATACGCACACACATGTACACACACACACACACATCTAACAGATAAAAATATATTCAACTTAATAATAGCAACTCTTGCAGTCATTATAGGTTCTAGGTTAGATGATGGCAACATAATTTTTTTTTCACAACGCTTTTTATTGATTTATTACAACAAAGCAACTTACAGGAGTTACCACAAAATAGTACCGAACCAGCTCCTCTGAAATGATCTCATTTCAGTCCTTAATAAACTCATGGGCATGTAAAAATATATTACTGATGATACTTCCACAACATATCCCATACCTTATGATATCTCTGCAACAATCCCCTTGATCTATAAGCATATTCCTAGGCCTTGGTGCAACAGTCCATACCTTAAGTCAATTCCCTGATCAGAGGAGCCTTATCAGAGCATCAGTGTCCCTCTTAGCAGCTGATAAGCTCATTACCACAAATAACTTCAGCCTCCCCACTCATTCATAAGATATAGAATCCTCACTTTGGGATCAGAAGTGACCAGCCAGCCTAAAAAACTGGATAATTAGTCATGTATGCAGGACGAGTATTTCTGTATAAAATGGCACTTTCATATTCTGTGATAAAAAGGACTCCCCTTTGTATCTCAAGCCCTGCTTCATTCTGATTAGCCCAGTCGGGCAATAATTCACCCTGCACAAGTATTTCAGCTTAATAAGCCTCAATCGCATGGACAACATAAGGACCCTGGGGGCCATCTTTGCTTCTTCCCAGTCTGCATCATCTAATTCGTCAACAGCTTGGGACCAGCTTTCTCAAAGAAATGAGTACACAATGTAGTTGATCAGTGCGTTTTACATTTTGGAGATATCCTTATCCTCTAGGTACTACATTGTAACTCTGGATTCCAACGGGTTGCATTTAGGAAGGGATGTGTGGTCACTTTTGCAGGATTATAGGGCATGTCGTAATTGCACACATTGGTAGAAGTGCATCTTTGGCAGGCCATATGTCTCTGCTAGGTGTGCAAATGAGTGAATATGAGCCCCCCTCCCAGATGTTAGCCAATTTTGATATACCTGGAAGATCCCATGAGCAGAAAACCCACAGTATTGTCATGTGATCAATTCAAGTGCCAGATCACAGTGGGGTTTCAGCAGGGAGAAACCCCTCCCATTTGATCCTTGGGGGATGGCAAGACAACATTTTAATGGAGCTGCCACAACTGGAGGAAGAGCCAGCCATTTATTCAGGCCATAACGCAGGTGTAGCACCCCAAAGTACTAAAAATAATCTAGCTCCGCACCAGTACAGGGGCCATCATGGTCGGCAAAGAGCCAGTTGTTAATGGTTACCACCTGGCTGGTCAAGTAGTACAGTTTAATATCTGCCAACCCAAGTCCTCCTTCATGCAGTGATAGCACAAACTTTCTGAACCTGATTCTGGGTTGCTTATCCGCCAAAAGGAACAGCGAGATTATGAACTGTAGTAACTGAAGAGACTTCCTTTGGATATTTTAAGAGAGACCTTGAAATACATACAGCAGGTAGGGGGAGAGAAATAATTTTAAACAAGTAACCTCTACTTGCTACAGTGAGAGGGACTGAATTCCATGCCTTCATCTCCTGCCTGAGCCAGGCAAAAAGGAATGTAATATTCAAATCCCAAGCTCTCTGCTCATTCCATGACAACTGCATTCCCAGATATTTAAAATGGGCCGGTGCCAGTTGCAATCCAGTGGTCGCCCCTAGCTCATCATGGTCACCAGTGACAGGCTGTCTTGCTCCGCCTTTCAGATAATTCAGAATCTCCCACACGGTGGCTCAAACACGGCGAAGAAAAACGTAAAACACAACAATGTCTAGAAAAGGGTTTTAGTTTACAAAATGCAAAGACTCTCTTTTTAGAATCAGGCGTGGGGCTTTATTTATGCAATGCTCTCTAACAAAAAGGCGTTCCCAGATGTCAAAGAGTAGCATTCAAATAAACATAGATATATATATATATATTTATATGCAAGCAATAATAACACACTTGGTAAATGCAACAGTTAAATACATGAATAATACTAATGAATAAACAAGCAGCAAATAATATTAGATAAGACTCAAGCAAATATACTGGACGTCCTGCAGGAGATAAGAAAGATATATACACTGAATCACAAAGAAAACACCTCAAATGATCAAAGCCACTGGCCACACATCACAATGGCAATAATCAAAACTCAAACACCTCAAATGACCACAGCCACTGGAACCACGCATCACAATGCCACTAGTCAGAAACAAGTCACCTCACCTGATTGTTCACTCGACATCCTTGACAATTCAAGCTGGGGGGGCCCGTTTACAGCTGGACTTGGACTCTCGACCGGGACTCAGGTTCCGTTTGTCTTACAGCAGTACGTCTACTCTGTAAGTGAGCTCCCAACCTTGGCTGTCAACAACCCTCAGCTTTATAGTCTCAAAACACACACTAGAAGGTTCGAGAGTCTTCCCTTCTGCTCCAAGGAAACTTACTGGAACTGGCCAGCTTCCAGGAAAGCATTCCACGGCAGGAAGGAGTTCCCACGTTCCCTCTACATTCTCGCATGTTCCAGCCTTTATCTTGACGAAGCTCACGAAAGCCTTCCAGGGTACATTAAACAATCTCTCACAAAAACAATCCTTGAACGTGATTAGCCCAAACAACTTGCAAGCGTGTCTGTGTGCACAGAGAAGCTGAAGGAAGGCAGAGTCAGAATTCAGGATGACATGAGGCCATGTCAAAGCCAATAGTAAGAAATTAATAATACTTGCCAATGTACAACACAATGCACATTTGTGCACCACTGCTTATAGCATCACATACTTCATCTCTCAATGTACAACACAGTTCACATTTGTGCACCACTGCTCATAACAGTGCACTTTGAGACCAAAAAGAACATTCCACACCTCTCTCTCTTGCTTTCAAATGCACATCCCACACGTTCTGTTCTTGGCAAGACTGTCCTACTCCATGACAGCTCCCACTGAAAGACTGCAAGATTACAAGAAATAAACCTATAAGAGAAACAAGGCATATGCAGGACATCGTACATTCAGGCTAGGATAAAATAACACACTAAAGTCAATTAAAATGATGATAGTCAAAGGTCATCACAGGGTGTCAGACCACAAGAGTGCCTCTAGCACTACATTCCACCCCATAACCTTTGACTATCATAACATACATATATCAAAAAACTGAACTTCTTAACTGAAAGCAGAAATATAATGGAAGCACATGTTAAAACAGTAACATTATAAACTCATGTGCTTCACTGAATGCACAAATATAAATGAAACACATGTTAAAACAGTGACATTATAAAAGCATGTAACAATCATTTTAAAAAGCTCATGCATATCTGAATACATCAATAATAAATGTATGATGGATATACAAAATGAATGCACAAATAGAATTAAGCATATGAACTCAGTAATGCTCCTAATATCACAAATGGCTAATTCTGGAACTTCTACTATTGAAGCAGTCACACTTAGATATTGTGTGCTTAAAAATAAAGGCAACATCATCATCATCTTTTCATCTTTAAACTAAACAGCATCTTCTTCAATTTCGATTTCACAATATATATATATATATATATTTTTTTGGTTCTTTTTCAAAACTGCATTTCCGGTAACTTTCTAGACTGAATGAAAATATCCTCCTGTGTGAAAAGTCAACACTCTCTTTCTTCGAACTTTTTTTTTTTTTAATCATTTTACTTCATTTTCATGCAATCAGTCTATGATCATTGGCTTGGTAAGTTCGTCTGGTTTGTTCAGCCAAAGGATGTCAGCTTGCATCATCCGGTGATCACTCCAGGGTTGGGGGGGAGGGTCCCACACCCTGACGGGCCACCTCA
Source organism: Calotriton arnoldi (assembly GCA_963921515.1). Classification (NCBI taxonomy): domain Eukaryota; kingdom Metazoa; phylum Chordata; class Amphibia; order Caudata; family Salamandridae; genus Calotriton; species Calotriton arnoldi. The sequence continues at coordinate 419,064 of CAWUFW010011746.1, forward strand.
AACAAAGGCACCCACTCGCAGGACAGGGACATCAGGTACACCAACAGGTCGCAGTATGATCTGGAAAAGAAACAAGCATCACTCTTCTTGCAAAACATAATTTTCAAAAAGCGCACGTTCTCCTTTCTCTGTTTTGGATCTGATGGTAAAATATTGTCATTTCTGTCTGCACGGTTCTCTGCTTGCTCTGGGGAAATATCTGAGAATTCTACCTACACTATGGCCTCTGAATTCTTGATATTGGAGTGAAACTCTCCTTCTCCCTGCACAGTAAGAAGGGCTGGGGCTGTCTCCTTCCTGCCTATTTCTCCACACACTGCTGAATAAATGCACCCTTGATCATTTGGCATGAGCCCAAGGCAATCCATCTGCTCTATCTGCTCTGGTAATTTTCCTTTCTTCAACTGGCCCCTCACCTTCTGTGGGACTGGTCTGCGCTGTGCATACTGACACATGGGAATCACTGTTCTAAGTAAGTCTAGGGGGATATGCATCCCTTCATTCTCTACCCACCTGTTAGTATGGTCTTTCTCTCCTAGGTGCTCGCACTTAGTCATGCACACCAAATCAGAATCGTGTGTCACCACCTCTGTCTCCAAGATTTTAGCCTTTTCATCTGTAAGGGAATTAAAGGTTCTGTCTAGTGAATGTATAGGACCATGACCATATACAGTAGCTGTGCTTTGCAGTAAAATGTGCCACTTCACTGGGGAATCCTGTGCCTCAGGCACCTCAAACACCACCCCTGGACTTTCTATTGGAACCTGCACCAACTGTTCATGCAAAACTGCAGTTTCTGTATGTATGTACCACTTGATCACATTTGCTTCTTGCCATTGCATTTGAGAAAATTCAAAAGTCAAAATCACATTATCTCTTATTGTCATCTGCCCAGTGTCTGTCAGCGTGCAAAAGCACAAAAGCATCTGTATCTGTCCTGTATCTGTCACAGCACAAAAACACACAGATAATCATGTCTGCATAGTGTCTGTCAGAACACAACTCAAAATCAACAGTGTCTGTCCTGTATCTATCAGAGCACAAGTCAAATTCAGCTGTGTTTGCCCTGTATCTGTCACAGTGCAAGCAAAATATTCTCCAGCATTTGAAAATGTTTCAGTCCAAAAGTCTAAAAGCACACTCTTCTTTCCTTGTTTTTTGCAAATACTCAAAGTGGCACACTGCCCCTGAACTGTCACATGAAATTCAGTTTCTCCTTTCTGTATTGGCCACACGTTTAAAACACATTGCATAATCTCTTTTGCAGATTCAAAAGCTCTTTGCTGCTCCTCTTCAAAATCAAACTCAAAGTCAAGTTTAGAAATCACATTGTCTGTCATTTCTTTTTTCAAAATAGCGTCTCTCCTAGTAAAGCAAGGTTTGTCATTCACTGACATGTCTGATTTATAACTGCAACCAACGATCGCTAATTCTAACAGGCTGGTTTGTTTATCTTCCTGTACGTTTACATTTTCTCGGTTCAACGTTACTTCGGAAGCTTCAAATTCAACAAAGATAACATTCATTTCTGGCTGAGGAACGTCCTCAAAAGAATTAATTAAAACCTCCTGTGAAACCTGCAGCTTCTCTGCATTCACATTTTTCACGAATGAATCACTCTGGCTATCTGAACAGCCTGGCAAAATAAATGGCTTCGGAGATTGGAATATGTTCAACTCTTTTTTCAAAAATTTATTTTCAAACTGAGCGTCAGCTAACTGTCTTTTCAGCTCATTACGTTCTTTTTCCAATTGTTCACTTTTTTGATACATGCTAAGCAATGCATTCAAAATGACAGCACTATTTCTGTCTGAAATACCAAGTTGTTTTCCCTCTTTAAGAGAAAAATCTTGTACACATTTAAATATCTGTATTTGCCTCTCATCTGTTAAACATGTATTAGAGGCAATCTCCCACTCAAGTAACTCAGTTGGCATCTGGGAATCTACAACTGAAAACATGGGCATTTTAGAGAGCATCTTCACCTTTTAAAATTGAATTTTTTCGAATCCTCAAGTGACGCCAAATGTCTTGCTCCGCCTTTCAGATAATACAGAATCTCCCACACGGTGGCTCAAACACGGCGAAGCAAAACATAAAACACAACAATGCCTAGAAAAGGGTTTTATTTTACAAAATACAAAGACTCTCTTTTTAGAATAAGGCGTGGGGTTTTTATTTATGCAATGCTCTCTAACAGAAAGGCTTTCCCAGATGTCAAAGAGTAGCATTCAAATAAACATAGATATATATATATAAATATATATATATATATATATTTTTATCCAAATGCTCTCCTTTCAGTAACGCACTCGACAGCAGGTAGGTAAAACCATTCATTTATTGCATGTTGAAAGTAGCTGCTCCTCCGTAATTGATTCCTTTCGCCAACGCGTTTCAAAGCTGTGTGCTTTTTCTTCTGGGCGTGAAGACTGATGCGGAAATACTGCCCCACATGTATTCAATTACTTTATAGGCCTCCAGTGTGCCTTACCGTGCTTTGTAGCACTCCCAATGCATCTTGGGACTTGTAGGTTGCTTCGTAGCTTCAATAAGTAATTGTAGGGACAGTCAACATTATTTTTACCCCCAATGGGTCCCGACATCTGCCGTTAATTATAAAGGGTCACAGTGATTCCTTTTCAATTCACTGTGTTAAAAAGCCCTCCAGTGGGCTCCGGCGCGAGTTGCTGCTTTCAATAGTATTGCATCCTGCTGTGCCACGAACTCAGAATGTTCCTGTTCTGACGGCCCTCTTATTTACCAGGTGGTGCGCACTACGACTGAAGCCGCCGTGAAAATATTTTTATCCAAATGCTCTCCTTTCAGTAACGCACTCGACAGCAGGTAGGTAAAACCATTCATTTATTGCATGTTGAAAGTAGCTGCTCCTCCGTAATTGATTCCTTTCGCCAACGCGTTTCAAAGCTGTGTGCTTTTTCTTCTGGGCGTGAAGACTGATGCGGAAATACTGCCCCACATGTATTCAATTACTTTATAGGCCTCCAGTGCGCCTTACCGTGCTTTGTAGCACTCCCAATGCATCTTGGGACTTGTAGGTTGCTTCGTAGCTTCAATAAGTAATTGTAGGGACAGTCAACATTATTTTTACCCCGAATGGGTCCCGACATCTGCCGTTAATTATAAAGGGTCACAGTGATTCCTTTTCAATTCACTGTGTTAAAAAGCCCTCCAGTGGGCTCCGGCGCGAGTTGCTGCTTTCAATAGTATTGCATCCTGCTGTGCCACGAACTCAGAATGTTCCTGTTCTGACGGCCCCTCTTATTTTCACGGCGGCTTCAGTCGTAGTGCGCACCACCTGGTAAATAAGAGGGGCCGTCAGAACAGGAACATTCTGAGTTCGTGGCACAGCAGGATGCAATACTATTGAAAGCAGCAACTCGCGCCGGAGCCCACTGGAGGGCTTTTTAACACAGTGAATTGAAAAGGAATCACTGTGACCCTTTATAATTAACGGCAGATGTCGGGACCCATTGGGGGTAAAAATAATGTTGACTGTCCCTACAATTACTTATTGAAGCTACGAAGCAACCTACAAGTCCCAAGATGCATTGGGAGTGCTACAAAGCACGGTAAGGCGCACTGGAGGCCTATAAAGTAATTGAATACATGTGGGGCAGTATTTCCGCATCAGTCTTCACGCCCAGAAGAAAAAGCACACAGCTTTGAAACGCGTTGGCGAAAGGAATCAATTACGGAGGAGCAGCTACTTTCAACATGCAATAAATGAATGGTTTTACCTACCTGCTGTCGAGTGCGTTACTGAAAGGAGAGCATTTGGATAAAAATATTTTTACGGCGGCTTCAGTCGTAGTGCGCACCACCTGGTAAATAAGAGGGGCCGTCAGAACAGGAACATTCTGAGTTTGTGGCACAGCAGGATGCAATACTATTGAAAGCAGCAACTCGCGCCGGAGCCCACTGGAGGGCTTTTTAACACAGTGAATTGAAAAGGAATCACTGTGACCCTTTATAATTAATGGCAGATGTCGGGACCCATTGGGGGTAAAAATAATGTTGACTGTCCCTACAATTACTTATTGAAGCTACGAAGCAACCTACAAGTCCCAAGATGCATTGGGAGTGCTACAAAGCACGGTAAGGCGCACTGGAGGCCTATAAAGTAATTGAATACATGTGGGGCAGTATTTCCGCATCAGTCTTCACGCCCAGAAGAAAAAGCACACAGCTTTGAAACGCGTTGGCGAAAGGAATCAATTACGGAGGAGCAGCTACTTTCAACATGCAATAAATGAATGGTTTTACCTACCTGCTGTCGAGTGCGTTACTGAAAGGAGAGCATTTGGATAAAAATATTTTCACGGCGGCTTCAGTCGTAGTGCGCACCACCTGGTAAATAAGAGGGGCCGTCAGAACAGGAACATTCTGAGTTCGTGGCACAGCAGGATGCAATACTATTGAAAGCAGCAACTCGCGACGGAGCCCACTGGAGGGCTTTTTAACACAGTGAATTGAAAAGGAATCACTGTGACCCTTTATAATTAACGGCAGATGTCGGGACCCATTGGGGGTAAAAATAATGTTGACTGTCCCTACAATTACTTATTGAAGCTACGAAGCAACCTACAAGTCCCAAGATGCATTGGGAGTGCTACAAAGCACGGTAAGGCGCACTGGAGGCCTATAAAGTAATTGAATACATGTGGGGCAGTATTTCCGCATCAGTCTTCACGCCCAGAAGAAAAAGCACACAGCTTTGAAACGTGTTGGCGAAAGGAATCAATTACGGAGGAGCAGCTACTTTCAACATGCAATAAATGAATGATTTTACCTACCTGCTGTCGAGTGCGTTACTTAAAGGAGAGCATTTGGATAAAAATATTTTCACGGCGGCTTCAGTCGTAGTGCGCACCACCTGGTAAATAAGAGGGGCCGTCAGAACAGGAACATTCTGAGTTCGTGGCACAGCAGGATGCAATACTATTGAAAGCAGCAACTCGCGCCGGAGCCCACTGGAGGGCTTTTTAACACAGTGAATTGAAAAGGAATCACTGTGACCCTTTATAATTAACGGCAGATGTCGGGACCCATTGGGGGTAAAAATAATGTTGACTGTCCCTACAATTACTTATTGAAGCTACGAAGCAACCTACACGTCCCAAGATGCATTGGGAGTGCTACAAAGCACGGTAAGGCGCACTGGAGGCCTATAAAGTAATTGAATACATGTGGGGCAGTATTTCCGCATCAGTCTTCACGCCCAGAAGAAAAAGCACACAGCTTTGAAACGCGTTGGCGAAAGGAATCAATTACGGAGGAGCAGCTACTTTCAACATGCAATAAATGAATGGTTTTACCTACCTGCTGTCGAGTGCGTTACTGAAAGGAGAGCATTTGGATAAAAATATATATATATATATATATATATATTTATATGCAAGCAATAATAACACACTTGGGAAATGCAACAGTTAAATACATGGATAATACTAATAAATAAACAAGCAGCAAATAATATGAGATAATACTCAAGCAAATATACTGGACGTCCTGCAGGAGATAAGAAAGATATATACATTGAATCACAAAGAAAACACCTCAAATGATCAAAGCCACTGGAACCACACATCACTATGGCACTAGTCAGAAACAAGTCACCTCACCCGATTGTTCACTCGACATCCTTGCCAATTCAAGCTGGGGGGCCCGTGTACAGCTGGGCTTGGACTCTCGACCGGGACTCAGGTTCCATTTGTCTTACAGCAGTACGTCTACTCTGTAAGTGAGCTCCCAACCTTGGCTGTCAACAACCCTCAGCTTTATAGTCTCAAAACACACACTAGAAGGTTCGAGTGTCTTCCCCTCTGCTCCAAAGAAACTTACTGGAACTCACCAGCTTCCAGGCAAGCATTCCATGGCAGGAAGGAGTTCCCACGTTCCCTCTACATTCTGGCGTGTTCCAGCCTTTATCTTGACGAAGCTCACGAAAGCCTTCCAGGGTACATTAAACAATCTCTCACAAAAACAATCCTTGAACGTGATTAACCCAAACAACTTGCAAGCGTGTCACTGTGCACAGAGAAACTGAAGCAAGGCAGAGTCAGAATTCAGGATGACATGAGGCCATGTCAAAGCCAATAGTAAGAAATTAATAATACTTGCCAATGTACAACACAATGCACATTTGTGCACCACTGCTTATAGCATCACATACTTCATCTCTCAATGTACAACACAGTGCATATTTGTGCTCCACTGCTCATAACACTGCACTTTGAGATCAAAAAGTACATTCCACACCTCTCTCTCTCTCTTGCTTTCAAATGCACATCCCACACGTTCTGTTCTTGGCAAGACTGGCCTACTCCGTGACAGCTCCCACTGAAAGACTGCAAGATTACAAGAAAGAAACCTATAAGAGAAACAAGGCATATGCAGGACGTCGTACATTCAGGCTAGGATAAAATAACACACTAAAGTCAATTAAAATGATGATAGTCAAAGGTCATCACAGGGTGTCAGACCATAAGAGTGCCTCTAGCACTACACAGGCATGCAGAATGATTTGTTCTAATTATGGATTAGACCAGTAGTCTTACCGTATATCTGCAGCTTCTTCAAAAGTCTAGGCATTGATGAGTCAGGATTTTGGACACAGATTATATTATTGTTGACGTATAATGAGATTTAATGTTCTCTAGGTGTTTCCCACTTAAATCCATTCATCCTCACATATACCCTCCACTAGCAGTTCTATAGTTAAGGTGAGGAGGAGAAGTGAGCAGGGATACCCATGCCTCATACCTTGCTCTATGCTGATTGGATGAGAAGGTGACCCGTTCACCCTGACCCACTCCTATGGGTCGGCGTATAGTATCTGTTCATATTGCTGAAAGAGTGGACAAAAATAAAGAACCAATGTACGGATTCTAAGGCCCTTTTAAAATCTCCTAAAACTAGGGCCTTATTGGTCCCCGCTTCCCTAAACCACGCAAGGACTGTTTACAATCACCTGAGACAATGACATGTGCTGCACCCTGGCATACAGCTTTTCTGATCATACTACATTAGGTTACACATTATGCTGGTTAACCTTTGAGCCAGGCTTTGGCCATTATCTTTGTTTTTAAGTTTATCAAGAATATGTATTGATAGGTAGAACATTCGGATGAGGGCTTTCCCCGTTTGAGGATCACCGAAATGAGGGCTCCTCTAAGATCGTACAGTAGCTCCCATTTCTATGGACTTCTCATAAACTGCCAGGTAGGAGATATCAAGTGCATGTTTTTTAAAGATCTCAAACCCGTTGGGGCTCGTGGCCTTTCTGGATGATAGGGTCTTAATTGCATCCAATATCTCATTCTCACTCAGAGGTACCTCCAAGATTTGAATTGAACAGTATGGGGACCAATAGGTCCTTGATAATAGGTTGTTACCTTCGGGTGAGGGAGGTGATGGTAACACTATGTAATGGGCACTGTGAAAGGGCAGCCTATGGTTTGTTCCTTTTTTTCCACATTGGTATGTACTCTTTGGAACTTCATGCCTATGTTGCTAAGGAAAACGATGGAAATGCTTCCCTTTAATAAATACTTGAAAACATATTTGCAGAGTTCCTTTTGTTACCAATAAACCTTCTCGGTTTGAGTATGCTTTGGACAAAAAGATAACATTATATTACAAGGCTTCACATGAGGCCATTTGCTGCTTTGTTTCAAACATTTTTAAATGGGAGTACAGTCATTAGCAGTTTTTTGTGAACTGATGTGATGAAGTCCAGATCATAACAGATACATTTTGAAGTTAATGTGGTTACAGACAAAATAGGCTACAATATTGTGGGTTTATTCAGTAAATGTTATTTATATTGGTTGGGTCCACATGACATCAAAGACCTAGAGCATGAGCTACTATTAGTAAAAAAAATCCATTCCCTGAGTAAGACTTTGGATCCAGGAGTCGTGCTTGATCTAACATGCAGGAGTGAAGGAACTCTTTCACCAATGCTCCCATCTAGGTATGACTTACAAACTGCTCATGGGCTTTGGTTATACTAAGGTACCCAGCCAAAACATGAGCTAACTACACAACTAACTTGCCAGAGGCCTCAGCTCTATAGTCATTGGGTTTGCTATAGTGAACACTATAGTCTCACTCTCAGATAAATCCACTCTTTTCTCCCTAATATTGGCTGCAGCCTTGCACTAATTGGTCTTTCAGAGTTAGGCACTTCATGTGCTTTACAGGAATCTTACTCCTGCAGATTGCAACTCTCAGTTCAGGCAAACCCTACAGGGCAGATAATAGAGTTCCCTCTGGTTCAGTGCCCAGTGTCAGTGGATGACTTTCTTGGGGAGGATCATCATGTCCTTTGTTGGACTTGTCAGCCTTAGGGAAGCCTTCCCCCAAATGTTTTGCCTACTTACCTCAATGTTTCTGCTAAAATTTGTTTTTGTTGGCCTTAGGACTCTGTGCACTTTGCCACTGCTAACCAGTGCTAAAGTGCTCGTGATCACTCCCCTAAAAATGATTGAACTGGTTTACACTTGATTCCCATATTTAATTTGCTTATAAGTCCCTTGTAGAGTGGTATACCATATACCCATGAACTGTAAATTAAAAACTACTAGTGGACATGCAGCACATATTGTGCCACCCATGTAAGTAGCCCCTTAAAACATGTTCCAGTCTTGCCATTGCACCTGACTGCAGTTGCAGTTTTAAACTGCTTATTCGAATTGGCAATATAAACCCCTTGCCAAGCCTTAAACTCCCATTTTGCTGCATAATAAGTCACCCCTAAGGTAGGCCCTAGGTAGCCCTTATGACAGTGTACTTTGTAATTAAAAGGTTGGGCATGTACTTTTTTAAGTTTCACATGTCCTGTTAGTGAAAACCCCTAAATTCATTTTTCACTACTGGGAGGCCTATCTGTCTCATAGGATAACATTGAGTTGCCTTATTACGGTTAATAAATGCTGACTTTTGATTGGGACCAGGTCAGCAGTTCATATTTGTTATCTATGATATTATAATGTCAAAGTCAAAGTCAAAGTAAATTTTATTGTTTGGTCAGTTAAAACCTTAACAATATAAAAGACATTTAAAACATCAATAAAATTTGCCAGTTTTTAACACTTGACATCAGTATGTTGCTGATAAAATATTACACACTATTAATTAAACATGCTCTAATTGTTAGTCCAGGTCCCTATCTATTTGTAAGTTCCAACCATTTCAGCGGACTTGATTTGTTGTATAAAAAAAATAAAATTGGGTCCCGAGCTTTACTTCAGAGGGGTCAGACATTACCATCTTCTAACTGGATTTTTTAATGTCAGTTTTCAGGGTCTGTTCGAAGATTTTAAGGAATTTAATCAATTTGCAATTCAGTTGTGGGTCCGATGGATCTAGCCCTGAAATTATTGTAGCTCGGCAGGTCCTGATACCTCTGGCATTAAATGTTTTTCTAAGTAAAGTGACTCGTGCATTGTGAAGTTTAGTACATGTGCAGATTATATGGATAAAATCTTCTTCATAGTTGCTGCAAAGTCGACATGATTTAGGCCCTGTGTGCACCCAGGTTGGCTGATCCACTATCGACGGCAATTTCCGAAACGTATAGCCATTAGTTGTGTCTTCAAGTTGATTGAGAATGTTATGCTCAAATAAGGTGCTGGTGCAAGGGTCTTATAATTGTTAATCACCATCAAGGCATGCAACCTTGAGCTGAAGATGTTTTTATCGAGCAGTAGTGAATGGAATTTTGCTGACTTGTTTATTGTTTGTTTGAAGGACTGATATGACAAGTTTTTATTCCATAACTCGGTCGTGCAGGTTGTTAGCAAGGATTTATATAAGTATTGGTTGTATGGTGATTTTTATCCTCATCCACTTCTGTCCAAAGGGCTTTGTTAATTGGAGAGGTAACCGCATTCTGTTTCAACCGATACCAAAGCTTTATTGTGTTGCACATTCTCCCTATGGTTTCGTTTAAGAGACCAAATTCAAGTCGGACCTGGGCCGGTGAAGCCGTCCAATGTATCTGGAAGACATTTTTATAAGTAGAGACTATTAGTCGGTTTAAAAGGTCTGAATCTTTGCCGTGTAGAGCGGTACTGGCATATGTTAGCGTTGGCAGCATTTTGGCCGCCATCACCGCAAGCAGGGGCTTGTGTGAGGGTCCACTCAGTTTTTTTGCCAGTATTCTGAAGGCAAATGTAAGTGCACTGGTTCTCTGTGAAATGTACGTTTTTTGCTCTAGATGATTTTGTCTATTATCTATATAAAACCCCAGATATTTGTAAGCTTTTACTTCCTCTATCTGGTTGCCATTGAGCCAGATGTTCTGCTTGCTTCTCCGGTAATTGCCAATCATCATTGTTTTGGATTTTGATGTATTTATTTCTAGTTTGTTAAATGAGATATATTCTGACATCTCGTTTAATGCTCTTTGCACTTGCAGACCGATCTTAGTTAAACTCATTAACACCACATCGTCAGCGTACGAGAGATGTGTTAATAATAATTTACCTATTTGCGGACGATGGGAATTAATACAGTCAAGCCTTTGTGCAAGGTCGGACATAAACAAATTAAAAAGGTGTGGCGCTAATATGCAACCTTGTTTTAGTCCTTTGGTCGTAGTCAGCTTCCTCGATAGTCTGGAACCGTCTCCTATCTTGATTCTTATCCATGTTTTAGAATTAAATTGCAGTATTCCTCGTAGCAACCTCTCCGGAATTTTCCAGGCTCGCAATTTTTTCATAGGAGGTGGCGGTCTACACTGTCAAAGGCTGCCTTTAGATCTATAAAGCAGAGGTGAAGTTGTTGTTTCCTCCGCTTGCATTTGTTTGCTATTAGTGATAGAGCCAAAATGTTCGTGATCGTCCCTATGCCTTGTCTCAAACCTGTTTGATTGACTAGAATCAGATTAAGCTTGTTTGTCCATTCCTTCAGATCTTCCAGAATGAGTGAGGCATGATATTTGGCTTCGATGTCTAATAGGGCGATTAGCCTATAGTTCGATGGATTTGTTCTGTCTCCTCCTTTAAAGATAGGTGTCATTATCGAGCCTTGCCAGTTGGGTGGAATACAATTTAGTAGCTCAATATCTTTGAATAACAGGAATAGATGCTCGCTCCAGAAGGATGGATCGTTCTTAAAGATGGCTTGAGGAATGCCGTTAGGTCCTGGAGCACCGTCTCCTCTGCCTTTCTGTATTGTGCGTATTATTCCATCAGCCGAGAGGGAGGACCGACCTAGCTTTACTTTGAGGGAACTTGTGCCGTGTTTAACATGCAGTTTAGTAATTTCCTCAATTGGGTTAGCCCCAGAATCCAACATTACTATTGAATTACTCGTGCTGTCCTCTCCTATTTTGCTTGTGTCATCACCTCCTTGTATAATGATTTCCGATGATGCTGGATTATCAAGAATTGTGTTTTCTGTAAACTCTGTAGTTAGAAATTTAGCCCACTCATGTTCTTGTATGTTTGATGATAACATGTTCACCGGCCTATGCAATTTATTTATCATTTCCCAGAATGTATTCGAGTTGGTTTTCTTTGCACTACAGAGTAGTTCGGCCCAGAATTTGTCGTTGTTATTTCTCTTTTCTTCCCATAACTTTTTTTTATAAGTTTTCCTCATCTGGCGTACATTGTCCCAGGCTGCTTGATCGAGGTATGTTATTTTTAACCTCCTGATTGCTCTTTTGAGTTCACGTTTCAAGGCACCCACCCCTGCCGTCAGATTTTGAGTAGTTCCATTTTTTTTTTTTTCAGCCTGATATTGTTTCCTGGGCATTAATGTTATGAGAGCTGAACTGAAATTTACCCATGCTTGGATTTTATTTGGGGACTTGGTTTCACAATCCATTATCAGCCTCTTTAATTTAATTTGAAGTGCTTCTATTGTTTCATATGACCATTTTAAATGTTTAAGGTCAATTGTATAGATGCTTCCTTCTATTGTAATATTAGCCTGATGTTTGGCTAGTTTTAGGCTGAAATATATATGCTGATATGAATGATCACTCCTAGTTGTATACTCTATGGAAAAGTGTGAAAGTAATGGCATCAATGATAATGAGATGGCTGTATAGTCCAGTCTAGATAGTGTCTTTCCTCTATGAAATGTATATTTGGGTGGAAAGTCGTCAGTTGTTCTGCCGTTTATTACTCTCAATCCAAGGAACTCTAAAGCTTTTACCAGACTTTGACCAACGTGGTCCGGAGATGTTCTCTTTAGCTGGTATTGTAAAGGAACATTCCAATATACGTTGTCAGCTTCTAGCTTCTCGTCTACATCCGGGGTATATATTAGATTGGAGTTAAAGTCCCCTGTCAGTACCATATCCCATTGGGGTGTGTGCTCCTTATGTCTGTAATAGTAGCAATTAACTGGGCGTTATGGGCTTTTTTTTCCCTTGCTATCGGGTGTGCGTACGTATTGATCAGCAAGACAGTTTTTGATCTGCCGACGATGCATGAGGTAAGTTTAATCAGTTGTATGTTTGGTCCCGGAGAGACTATCTGTTCCGATTCGATGTTTAATGCTTTAGATATACAGACTATCAAACCCACTTTCGGCCGTCCATGATTCTTTATTTTTACTGCTGGTAAGGTGTAATGTATGTACCCAGCCAATGGTAAATCATCCTGTGACCATGTCTCCTGAAGCGCTATTATGTCACATGTTTCCCAGTTTTGAGGGTGGCAGCCTTTTTCAAGCCATTTTTTTGCTCCAGCGATGTTCCATGAGAGCAGATGTATGTTTCCCCAATCAAGCTTATCGGCTAGCTTTTCCGTTGGTCAATTACCCTTGTCTACTCTTAGCGCTCCTGGCAGCCAACTCCATCCGTCTTGATCTGATTCAATCGCAGCCTTCTGTTCTTTCTGCACTTCTCTCCTCTGTGAGGTCATTATACTGCTCCCTTTTGCGCTCTGCAGAACTGTAAACACCTGCTGGTTGTTTTTTCTTTGGCCTGATCCGTGACTCACATTATAGTTAGAGTTTACAGTCAACGGGCCAGGATAGCGTGGTATAATCGGTCTTGCCAACTTAATTCCCCCAGCTTAGAATTGCAGATTAGAGTTCATAATGAGCTCGACTTCTTCTTCTGACTGCCATGTAGTCAGTGTTTGTTCAATATTTGTATAATTTTCTTTTGAGATAAATTCTACAGCCAATAAGTTCAATGAATTCAAATGTTTTAGGGCTGGGATTTCTGCTGTTAATTTAAGTATATTTCCTCTGTTTAATATATTGTGCCGCCCTTTCGATTCATATTCAGGTGTTAAGAGGATTTGCTGCTTCTGTAGTTCTTGCCATTGCTCTATTAGCATAGTAGGATCTTCGTTTTTGTCATCAGCTATGATTAGCTTCTTTTCATTTTTTATTTGAACTCTTAGATTTCCCTATTGGGCCATGCTTCTCTTTCCGGTATTATGAGCTGGGATTTCTAACGATTTACTTGCTATTTCCTGCCCAGGGAGTCCCTGATCGCTCTCTCGACTGTTTGTCCATGAAGATTTCAATTGCATGCCCTCATTTAAGCCAGCTCCCTCTTCAGTTAGAACTTGGGATGTAAGATTTTCCGGTGGTGGTCCTACCCTATTTCTGTTACAAAATATGTAAGACTGAGGCTTTAGGTTTTCTTTTTTCTCGTTTGTTATTTTGGCATCTCGGTTTCCTAGCTCATTGACTTCTGTAGTGCCATGGGCTTTTTTTGGCCCTCCTTGTCTTGTTGATTCCTTGTTATCTGTGCCCTTTGTAGCTTGGTCATTGGAGCCTTGTTGTTTCCTCGCTGTTTTTTCTGGCTGGTCGTTGCACTTACCGTCTTCTCCGTCGGGGTCAGTGCCTTGTGTTTTTGTATTCTGTGGCTGTGACCTGCTAGAGTCAATTGGCTGAGCTGGTCGCTTATTTCCCATTTTATGCCTAACTGCTGTATGCTTTTCCTCCGGGCCACACGATTTTTCTCCTTTTCTATTTGTTGTCTCCTGGGTTCCCGCACGTTCGGCGCCCGTTGCTGGAATTGTGTCCACTCCTCTTTCTTTGATCCGATTAACTTCAGCTAGGCCATCGTAATCCACCTATTCTTCCTTTTGGTAGCTGCTCGAGGTGTCAACTGTGCTTGCTGTAGAGCTAGTCAAATCCGTTGGTAGGAGGCACAGTTTATCGATTATCGGGCTACAAGCACACTGGACTGAATATTTGGATTGAACTCTTGTAATTAGATTGTTCATATTATCCAGTTTTGTATTTATTCTTGCAATTTGTAGTGCTATCATATTCATTAATTCTATTTGAATCTCTATTTTGTCTGATTGCATATTGAGAGCCTTTGTTGTTGTCTGTAATGTTTGTAGTAATGATTTGAAAAGCTCCAGAAAGCTACTTTGATCGCTCAGTGTCTCCCCTTGTATTAATTGTGATTTTGATTCTTGTTTGGTGAATTGATTTTGGTTAAATAAATAGCTAATATCATGAGAGGACCTGGAGGAGTTATTGTTATTTTGTGAGATTTGTGAGCCTTGAATGACCGTATTATTTTGCATATTGATATTGTGCGTTTCTCCAGTCGGTGTTCTTGGTTTATTGGCAGACATTTGTGAGGAGTCTTTATTCGATGAAAGCCTGGGAGCGTTCTGCCATGAGTCATCCAGACCTTCGGGGTCATCTTGATCACCCTGGTGGACCTGACCTACTATTTTTAACCTTTGTGTTGTCCCATTGTTTATTTCAAACTTAGGGGTAGAAGACGTCGGGTTTTCCTGAAATGTTTTAAACTTTATTGTCGGTGTTTCTGTTTTTGTTTTTTTCTTCCTACGAGCTCTTTTGTCCCAAACTGCAATGGACCATTTGCTTTGATCTTGTTATCTGGTATATCTTCTATTTCATCTATTATGTTGTTTGAACCTTTTGTCTTTTCGTTTAAGAGCTGCTCCTTGTTTAGGCATGTTTTCCCATTGTTTATCCTGTTGATACTGTCTTCCTTAAACGCCTCCTCTAGGACTGCCAAATTTGTTTCTACCTGGTCCGGATCCTGAACCAGGTTTAGTGGATTCTTTAGGCTGTTTGAATCAATTGTAACTTGTGTAGGGTCCTTTTGTAAGTCTTTTTGGTAATAGATGTAGCTGACTTCTGAGGAGCTAATGGTGTCACGAGGCCTGGTACCTCTACAGGCGTTGAGTAGATTAGGGTTCCAGGGTCTTTAAGGAAGGAGAATCTAGAGTTCAAACTTGAGTTCCTTTTTGTTTCTTTGTCTATATTTCTGAACATTGTTAGTATTGGAGAAATTAGTGGGCTCTTTTGAATAGAACCCGGGTCTTCTGATTTGATTGTTTGTTTTGTATTCTTTTTTTTTACACTTTGCTTTACGCTTTTAGTCTTCTGACCTGGTGTCTGCCTAATTTTGCCTGATCTCATTTTCTCTCCGCTCAGTAGTCTCCTCTCAGCCAATCCTGCAATTTTATGATGAATATTATATGTCTGCAGGCACTTGGGTTGCTCACAAGGCTGACTTTCGGCGCGTGTCTGCTGTTTCCTCGGTGTACATGTGCGTATATATGTATATGTATATGTACATGATTATCCTGTTATCCTGTTGTCCTGATAGCCAGTTCTCAGTCACCGTTTTAAATGAGTTGTTAGTAGTTAGCTGGCAGCTAGGTATGATTAACTGTAACAAATCAGAATGATGCTGCCAAACTACAGCCAGCCTGAATGTAACTTGGCTGGTAGACAGTACACGACAAGGCTGCCTGGGTCGTTCCCAGCTAGAGGTGCCCGAGCCCTTCTCTAGCCACCCCACAGTTTTAGACTTTCTGCTTCAGCTCTGATCAGCTCTTGTCAGACTTATCAGACTTATCAGATTGCCCCTGCTCCAGGCCCCCGGGCTCACCTCTCAATGCTGGCTCCGGTGGACAGCGTGCAGCGTCTGCCACTGCCTGACTTTGCTGCCTCGTTTCAGTCTTTCAGCCTTTCACAGCCTCTCACAGCACCACGTTTCTGCACTGTTCCAGCACCCCGGGGGCACTCACTCCTGCCACAAACTCGTCAGCAGTCTGTTGTAGCAGGCTTTTGCAGCAGTCAGCAATAGGTCGCCCTCAGCATAGTCGCGGTCGCGGTTGGTCCTGGGGATGATCCCGGCGCGTGTCGGACTGCCGCGGCTCGGTTTTCGGCCCGTTTTCGGCTCGATTTCGGCTGTTTTCGGCCGATACACAAATTTTCTGCGTCTCCTGTAGTTCGCGGTTCGTGGCTCCCGCGGCTCCCGCGGCCCCTCCTCCTTGCGTCAGGCGTCAGGAGTACCCGCACTGCTCTCAGCTCTCAGCCAACTGGGACTATTATAATTAAAAATTCTCTTTAGTGGAAAAGCAGAATGTTAAATCAATATTTTGAAAATCCCACTTTTAGAAAGTTGGCATTTTCCTCCCCTTAGCCATCCATTTGGTGCCTGTACCTCCCCTGGATAACATGACTGGGTGTAACTGACAGGTAGACATAGTGAATTCCTCCCCAAGCAGTCACACAATAGAGGTAAAGATTAGGTATGGCTGAATGGGCCATCTGCTGGCAGGATGAGGGGCAGAGCTGGGCACAGCCTCTCTCTGAACTGAATAGACTGTTCTCTGCCTTCACACAAAGGGCCTGTCACCTCCACATTTTCTCTGCAGCCAGATTGGAGCCTGGGCAGGGGTCCCAGGAAATTCCAAGCACTTTAAAGAGAAACCTCAAGAAACTTCTCCCAAATGCATATAAGGCACCAAGTATTAAAATATGGTCCTCTGACCCACTCTTAAGCTCACTTTCTGGACCTGCGGAAGGACTCTCAGTGGACTGCCTGATGCTGTGGCCTGCTGTGTACTGCATATGTCTGCTTTGCTGTACCTGGAAGGACTTCTTTGTTGCCTGGAGCCTGCCTTGAACCCTCAGAGGCCAGCCCTGCTGTTTGAGCCCTGCATCTCCACCTGAACGCAAGACTCCCAGAATGACTCAAGGGGCTAGGTTGTTGGCCTCCTGTTCAGAGGCACAGGAAGATAAAAGGCTCCTACCACCTTGAACCAGCACCTGGACCCAGCCTGAGTGATGTCCCACCAGCCCTATACCTTTGGTTGTGGTGCTGTAGGTGCACAGATAGCCAAAATCCCAAACTTGGGACTTAGACATTTGTGGCTAAAATCTGCTCTGAGAACTGACTTTGTGGCTGCTCCCGTTATGTTCTTCTCCACAGCATCACATCCTGCTCAGAGGTCCTTCGCCAAACGGGTATCCGACCTCCTGGAACTGTCTTTGGCTACAGCCTCCTGCCTCATCCCACTAGAGAATCTGTCTACATACCCATGACAATTCCAGGCAGCTATCAATCAAGGTTGTGTTATCTCTGTCCTCATGATGACCTCAAGTCATGAAGGTCGAAACGCCGTCGACTTGCACAAGCACAAATTTGGGCTTTGAATTGTGACATGGTTTTATATATTTTCTCACCTGTATTGATTCATGCATAATTTCAGTTTGAATTCTGGTCCAATACGCTGTAGCATTTTTCCTTTATATTTCTTCACTTGTTTCACTTGTGCAATTTATATGTCTTCACGAATGCAAAGTGTTCAATATTTCACTTTAATACACAACCTTAAAAGCATAGTTGAGGCTGCGATTTGATTTATGCAAATCTGATCTGGTTGTCGTTTTTGACGATCTTACTGCATTATATTATGTTCTTGGGACTATTCTTGTTATCATTAAATGTATATTATAATTAAGTTATCTCATTAAGTTTAGCCCATCATTGATTCCAGTCGAGACATTGTTATATGTTACTAACAAAAACCTTGTGGCAGTCCCTCCTCGAAGGAAGCCTAATAGTTGGGGGTGATAGATCAAAAAATATCTGAGATTTTAGGAAAAGATAATAAAACGTTTAGCCAATTGGATAATAAAGGTAATTTCGCTACTGTGGTTAATTTATTTTCTTTGACGTTTAAAGGAGTATTTTTCAAATGATAAAGCTATTGGCATTCGGATTGTAGAAACCTGTTGCACAAGTATTAAATGAAAGATTGTAGTTTTGAATGTTGTTATGTTGGTCCATTACCAGTGCTTGAAATGGAAAAATAGAAGTGCAGGTACTCCGTACCAGAGTACCTGTCTGTTTCTGAGAAGTGCTGGTACTCTCCAATTAAAAGTATAGCGTTTCTCTTGAGAAGTGCCGGTACTCTCCCACTCAAAATAAAAAAGTGCCGGTACTCCGTACCGGACAGTACCGGCCCATTTAAAGCACTGGCCATTACATCGAACGTGAAATGATGAGTGCCAACAATATTGGTAATTTGGGGAGAAAGGATATGGCCTAACGGCTAGGGCGGTTCCTAACAAAAATGAATGTGTCCTTGTGTAACGCAACTGGTGCTCATGTAAAGCGCTCTGATACCCGATACCTTCAGGTCAAGTTCGCCCTATATAAAACTCCGAAAGAAATTTGCAGTGCTAGGGAGGTGGAAGGGAGTAGCAGCAAATTCCTGCTAACCCTTACATTTATATGCATTGTTAAATTCATTTTGACTGAGTATTTGGAAGTGTTTCACCTGCATTCAGTAATGTATCACCTGCCAGCCGAGTGTTCTGAAATCCAGCACAGCCAGACTCCTACCTCTGCACTTACATTACTTGTGAATGTCTGAGTACTAGGAATACGAGGTGTAATATCTTGCGCACACACTTCACGTCCGTTTCAAATGCACTATAAGGGCACTTAAACATCGGGAAGGAGCTGCAAAGTGTCAACAAATCATCAACACAACAACTGAAGACGAAAGTTCAACAGCAGTTCAAGCCATTAAAATGCTTTACGCTGCGGAGGCCTGAGCCCAGTGGGAGGAAATAGGACCGTGCTAGGGAGAAGGGCACGCATGTTCTTGTACGAGGCGGCCACGGACAAGGTTGATGGGACTGACCTTCAGCTATACTAACTGATTGCTGGCTTACCTGCCTCAGTGTTGTCATTTGAGATGAGTGAACAGAAGCAAAAGGTTATGAGGGCATCTCCAGAAAGGAAACGTGTGTGCGCTCCGTCCTCTCATACATTCAGGTAAACGTATACTGTAGAGCTGCAAATGTGTAAAAGTCCTGGCCCTAAAGCTTCGATAAGTATAATACAAATGACTGAACAATCACAGAATATGAGCCAGTGAATATCTTCTCCAGTGGTTGAATAGAACTTCACAGCTTAGTTAAAATGTGTGTCAAACACAAAAGGGACGTACCGAGCAAATTTGGTTATTAGGCATTTTTCTAGCCCCTAGGGTAAGCAGAGAACAAGCATTGGCATAGCCAATAGGTCTCGCCTTTGGGACCTTATCAGTATTTAATTATGCAGCAGAATATCCTTGGTGCAACATCAACTGTTGCATGGCTAAACACTTATAAGGTCTCAAAGGCGAGGCGTATTGGCTATGCCAATTTATTTATTTATTTGAAAAGTTTTATAAAGCGCGAACAAGACCCAACCGGGTATCAGAGCGCTGTACAAAGAGGACATAGCCAATAAGTCTCGCTTTTGGGACCTTATAAGTATTTAGTTATGCAGCACAATATCCTTGGTGCAACAACATCAACTGTTGCATGGCTAAACACTTATAAGGTCCCAAAAGCGAGACCTATTGGCTATGCCAATGCTTGTTTTCCATTGTCCCCCGCTTACTCACCACAAGTGGTCCCTGGGCAGTACGAGGCACTACACAAACCAAGCACACACAGACTGGTTACACTGCGAGATTAGTTTAACTGTGGCTGAAAAAGTGTTGCCTTAAACATTACTGCCATCTGCTTAAGCAAAACGCCCGTGCGCACACAACTTGCAAACACACACGCTTTGTGCAAACGGCTAAGGTGGAAACTTGCGCAAGCCACATTTTGGCTTTTTGCGTAATAGTTTCTGCACACAGCACCGCAGACTGCCCCTTGTGTGCTCAAAGGAGTCATAATGGCGTTGATAGAGGGTTAACGGAAGCGAGAAGTGTTTGCGCACTTTTAATTAAAAAGGACAAAAATGCAAGAAGGCCCAGGAGCAAGATGTCCGTCCAGGGATCTGTTTAAAGAGAGCTGTGAGTTAAACTGCAGATTACGACTACACAGGAAGGCCAACTATGAGGAGACATACAGTCTGATGAGACAAACCAGCAGGGTACAGCAACCACAGAACAACTTAAGAGTGAGGACGATTTAAGAGCTGGAAATGTGAGCGGCAACTATGGAGTATTTTAACAGACACCTGATGATTTTAGTAATATGAACAGTAAGAACCGAGGCCTAACTACTGTGGCAAATAGTAGGACATCAGCTGTCACAGCCCTTTTAATATCTAAATGCAGCAGTGCCCAAAAACGGGCCTGCTCAAAGACTAAAAGGTAGAAGTAAATGCTGGCATGGGCTATGGATGCAGAACAACATGAATGAGTGCATGAACTGGAACAGCACTACCATGCAGACCCCACAGACCTACAAGACTAAATCAGAGGTGTCAAAAGTATTTCCAGGACGGCATAATTTTATTCTGGTTTACAGGATATCCGCAGAACCGTTTTTAATGTACATTTACTAGATGGTGGTTGATCTTGGAGTGGCAAAGTAAATTAAAGGTGCACAAAATCAGTTTGTTAGACAAAAGCCTGTTGTGAGCTTCCCACCAATAACTAGCTATTGAAAGAAATAGGTTAATCAGGGCAACTTTGTGAAAAAGTTTGCTTCACATACCTGTGTGCAGAACGTGTGCTTTAAGGGCAGTGCGACCACTGAGGGCACAGACTGAGCAAGGTAATGATTACCGGTGGGCAGAGCTGGCACTCCTCTTGCCCGTTATGGGGAGCCGCAGCGAGGTGACCGTGCTGGAACAACGAAACATGAAGCAGCAAATGCCCAGGAAGGGGTCTCAGACCGGTAGAAAACGCCTTATTTCTGTATAGCGCTTCAAGGCGGCAGCTTATGTGCCTAAATACTTCTACTTATTAGGACCGACAAAGCTTGCACACACTGGTAACAATGTCCTCGCCCTTGAGGGTGTTTTAAAAATACTAGAAAATCGAAAAGGCTCCTAAATCCTAATGGAAGTAATTTTGTGTAAAATGTTAAAAGGAGCCCACTGTAATATGTGCTTAAATTGTGACCATGTAAACAACACAGTTTTGGATAGTCTGGTAGAAATACTTGAGGCTTGTGAAGCATAAAAACGTTGTTGGTTAAACCTTAACATGAATTGCAGCAGAGTCGAAACATAAATTAAGGGGGATGTGTTAGAATGGCTTGTGCTCTCTTGGCGCCAGTGGTCTGTTTACTTGTAACACATGCAAATGTCAAGCCATTAATTAAGCCGGATGGCTCTGTCTGGCTTGTGGCCCAGTGGCACCTGTTGCCTGCCCCGTTTTTTGCGATGTAACACAGAAAATAGAGAGAGAGAATTAAAACACACTTTATATATGTTGCAACTGAAAAAGCTGGAGTTCAGAAAATTACGGAATCTGAACGAGATGGTATTAGCGCAATGGTACACAGAAGAGAAAGAGAATTAAAACACACTTTGGAGCGAGCAGGGGCACCAAATGTTATTTAAGAACAGTCCGATCGTATGATCTATATTTTACCAGTAAATTTGCATGTTTAAATGCCTTTGGCGAATGAGCGCACCGTTCCACACCAGTTAAAATTAAGCCCCTGAATGACTACATGGGCGCTGGCAGGAGTGTTTTTTTTTTTTTCTCTTTACCTTTGTAAAGTGGCTGTTTAATGCGCGCGGCTGACATTTAAAGTGCTTTACTAGGTTATGAACTGAAGAAGGGATGACAGAAGGGGGTTATAGAAACAGATGGAGTGGAATTTATTGAGGAAGTGCGCGATGGAACACACAAGAGAGACCGAATTAAAACACACTTTATATGTGGTGCGACTGAGCTTCCCGAGCAAGCTGTGAAAGAACAACATCTTGAAACACACTTGATCTGTGGTGCGACTGAGCTTCCCGAGCGACCCGGCTGAAATGTTGGAAGGTTACATAAGCATAAAGGCTGGAGTTTTGAAAAATACGGGGTCTGTACGAGACAGTATTGGTGCCTGAAACAGTTTTTTTTGGTGCCTTATATAGCGCAAGTATTGCAGCATTTAGCATGAGAACCACACAGATGGAGTGGAATTTATTGAGGAAGTGCGCGATGGAACACACAAGAGAGACCTAATTAAAACACACTTTATATGTGGTGCGACTGAGCTTCCTGAGTGACCCGTTCGCGATGTAACACAGAAAATAGAGAGAGAGAATTAAAACACACTTTATATATGTTGCAACTGAAAAAGCTGGAGTTTAGAAAATTACGGAATCTGAACGAGATGGTATTAGCGCAATGGTACACAGAAGAGAAGTAGATTACGGTGACAAAGCTTAAAGCAGGGTGAACAAGCATTGGCCGCGCGGCCGTGAAACTGACACGGCCGCGCGGCCGTGAAAGTGAAAGTAATCGTGAGGAAGCGGGTTTTTGAAGTGCAAACAGTGGCTTTTGCTGGTGACCAGCTTGCGTTCACGTGAGCGTCCAGATGGCGAGGGAAGCCATATGGCGCCTGATCGCGCGTGCACGCTCGTGTGAACGCATGCTAGTCGCCAGCAAAAGCCACTGTTTGCACTTCCAAAACCCGCTTACTAAAACTCTCGCCAGAGCAGCGCATGCGCTGGCTCAGGCGAGACCTAAAAAAAACACTTGTTAATGGGGGCTATTTTAAATGATAAACCTTCCTGCTCAAGCTCTGTATATAATATACATGGTAAATAGGATATGTTCATATTATACACTTGGTAAAAAAACACAAGAACGATAAAAAAAAATCAATGTAGTGCTCAAAAACGGAGAAAGAAATGAAAAGGTGACATTTATTTTTTCGGTGAAGAAGGGTTGTTGTGTGGGGTGGGGGGGGGAGGTCGCGTTTTCCTCCTGATATAATCCACGGATCAACTTTGCACGACCACACAATTTGCTGCATTTTCTAGACCATCTTGCGCACCTACACGTGCTCTCAGTGCAAAATCTGCGCTCAGTGACAGATCTCAGGGCAACCATCATTCACAGAGGCAAGCATAGGCAAGCCTCCTTCGGCAGACTCGGGCCAGGTCACAGAAAGTGAGCACTGCAAAGGCTACTTTAAGACCAGGGCTAGACCACAAAACATTTGTAACGCGTGCAATTTCATATCCTTGGTGGTAAGTTAAGCCTGTGCCTAGTGCTAACACCTTTGACCACCATATTATAGAAGCAGGCTTCTGGAGGTAATGACGTGTGGCAAGACTGCTTGCACCTATTTGCTTTGTGGTGATGTGTTCTGGTGTTTTTTGCTCTGCTGTGCTTTTGTGCTACGTTACTGCAATGAGATGTTATTCTGTGGTTGTTGTGTTATGTTTTGTTATGATTGTTTTCCTGTGTTGTGCCCTTCTATTTTTTGTTGTATTATGTGGATGTGTTTGTATTGCGCTATGTTCTGTTGTTTAGTTGGATAGTTTAACAAAAAGCTGCTACATATTGCAGGAAAGTGCCCCTTTTGACATGGTCACCCCCACTTTATGCCTTGTATTCAATGCAATTTTGACAGGAAGTGCACTGAGTTTCTGCTAACCAGGTACCCAGTGCCAGATCTCTTTCACTAAACAGTACAATTGTTTCCCCAATTGGCAATACGTTTAGCACCGCCTATAAGTACCTAGTAAATGGTACCCCTGGTACTAGGGCAAGGAGACTAAAGAGGATCTCGACAGGCTGCAGCATGTATTGTGCCACCCTAAGGGACCCCTCACCAAACTCATGCAGACTGCCATTACAGGCAGCGTGCTTAGGTGCAGACAAAAGTGAAAACACAACATGACGCACAGCCCTATGTGCCATGCCTTGCAGACACTTCATGCAATATAGGTGAGTCACTGCTACAGCAAGCCTTACAGCCCCAAGACAGGGTGCACTATGTGAGAAGTTGGCCTGGCATATGCTGTCCACTAATTATAGTGGGCACCTTGCACCAGTCCAAACAACCCCTTATTGGAGATAGGTTAAAGACAACCTTTATTGAAAGCTATCCTAGTGGTAGCTATGGAGAGCAGCCTTCAGGCTAAGTCTTGAAGGAATGTAAAGCAGCTTGTTTTACCAGTCTATAATCTCTTGAGTGACCAAATGAAAGAGCACCACACCAGGTATATATTCAAAATATATGTATTTATTACTAAACACACCCCTCTAGTCTCTTTATGAGGCTAGAGTTCGAAGTACATAAGTTATAAGTTATTTAAACACAGTAATAGCACAAATACACGTTTGGGCCCTAGGGGCGTACCAAACCATATACCAATAAAGTGGTATAAGAACCACGACTGAGCTAGACACTAGGCCTAGAGCCTGTAGAAGTGCTTGGACCACAAGGAACCACCCAAGGTAGTGACACAGGGGACCCACGGGGGACGCGTGCAGTGTAGTAACACAGCCGCGAATCGCCGTTAACTTCTATGGAGAAAGTCGCGGTTTGGAATTTAAAGAAAAGGGACACTTAAAGAAGGACTTGGAGCAAACCCTTTGAGAACTAGGTCGTTCTAGAGTCTCTACCCACGGGAGCACCGGAGTACTCTTGTTACCTCACCCAGGGAAGCCGGGTGCATAGGTGCCTTTCGGGGTCGGGTTTCGTCGTCGATTTGAATGGCGATCTGCTGTAAAGTGCTGCTGGCGACCAAGTGAAAAGTGTCCGGGTGGATCCAAGGGTGGATCGGAGATCTGAAGAACCTGAAAGCAGAGGGGACAGAGTCTGGGTCACTAGCCAGTGACCAGGAAGGCGATGAGCAGATGCCCACCGATGTCGAGTGCTTCAGGTAGGTTGACGGTCATCTTGACTCTTCAGCCACGAGGTCCAGGAGGCGTTGTCGGCAAACAGGAGCAGGATTCGGGCTGGTACACGATGTCTGTCGAGTGCTGAGGTGTCGGCGACCGGATTGGACCCAACAGGCCTTGGCAACGGCAAGTCTCGATGAAGATGAAGATTGACGATGGTGCAGACCAGCAAGGTCTGAGGAACTCAACCAGCAAGGGTAAGTGAGGGCAAGCCTGGAGCAACCAGGGACTCCAAGTAGAAAAAGATTGGCCTTCGTGAAGGGCTACTAGCCAACGGGATAGCGACCGCGAAGGAGCCTCAAGACGGTGTACGTGGAGCTGGCTCACAGGACACTCAAGGAGTGGAGGCCAGTGATCTTCGGTGCAGTGGGTGCTGGAGGCTGGGGCTACTCGGAGCCCAAAGCACGACTTCGTGGAGACCCAGAAGAGGATGCACTTGCAAATGCGTGCGGTGTCCAGGGGTCACGGTTCCACGTTACCCACAACAGCTACGGGCCTCAGCTTTGCTGGGGACTCAGGGCAGCCTCGGGGAAGTCTGGAAATCCACTTCTGGTGATGCAAAGACTTCAGCGTCCGACGGGAGCTTCAGCGATGCAGACTGGACAATTGCTTCTTTGGTGCCTGCCAAGCAGGGGAGTCACTCCTTGACCCCAAGGGAGATTCTTCTGTCCTCTAATCTTTAAGTAGAGCGTCGAAGGTCCAGGATTCTGTGTCAGAGTTTCGTCCAGGGATAATCTAAAGTCCTAAGGACTGGGATCCCATACTTATACTAAGTTTAGGGGTTGGACTTACTCTGTGGTCCCACCTATGGGTGGGTCAGGGTAGAGGGGTGGCTACACCCCTTTCCCTTTGTCCAGTTCGCGCCAAAGCAGGGGCTGGAAGCCCCTGATCCGGTTTGAACTGGGGTATGCACAGGGACACCAAATGTGCCCCCAGTGCAGGACTTCAAAGCACCCGAGAGTGCTCCCGCCTAGCCCCAATACACACTATCCTGTCTGGGGAGGTGGTCACACCTCCCTGGGACAGGAAACCTATTGTCCAGGCCTCCCCTGCCGGAGTTTCGGTCAGCAGCAGGAGGCCAGACTCGTGTCTGTGGCAGCGGCATCCATTTTGTGATGCCAGGGCTTGGAAAGTCAGTACCGGGCATACCGGTGTGTACATGTCTTTCCCTCTAGAAGGGTGGAATGCTACCCCCGCCGCCAGAACTGGCGGGGGGTAGTATTCCAAGATTTTGACACCAAACACGACATGTTTCCGTGCAGCCATCCCAAAGTTAGCATTTAACGCGAGGTTATAATGCGCTTAAGAGTATATGGTCAGGCTGCACTACAAACAGCATCAGAGAAGGGTCTCCGACCGCTGCAGAGGGGCCCTGCTCATGCAGGGGCACCCTCTCACATAGGAACCATGCACTCTGCCTTCAGGATTGACAAGGCCTGCCATAGGAGTGACTTATAGGTTTATATGTGTGTAAGTATGTAGTGATATAGGTAACCTATATCACAGTAAGGGGTGCATGCACCACCTTACCCAGGCTGCAGTAGCAGACCTCTGGTGTCATTTTGGATGGCCTTCCAGGGGTGGCACAATACATGCTGCAGCCCCTGGTAGGCCTCTGAGGTACCTATGCCCTGGGTACATAGTATACCATATACTAGGGACTTATAAGGGCACTCCAGATTCCAATCAGAGATGTGCCTAAGGCACATGGAAACCATTTTACAGAGAAAGCAGATAGACTGGGGCCCTGAATAGCAGGATCCCAGTCCAACTAAGTCATAAACCAGCAAAACACCAGGAAAAAAGTGGGGGCAACCATATAGTCAGATTCCACCTTCCTACATAACCCCCCAAACGAAAGGAGATAAGGCTAACCTTGTCCAGTTGAGCCTTTATTGACTAAGTGGCCATATAAGGAAGCACCTGCACTAGCATGGTTGCCCCCTGTCTTATGGTCCACTAAGCAATCCCTCACCCTAAGGGTATGAGAGGGTCTCCACCATGGGGAATCACTACCTGTGGTGTGCTTAGGTAAAGTACAAGGCTGGTGAGGTGTCTGAGTAGGGAAGTGAGGCCCTAGGAATGTTGGCCTCAGCTTCCTCAGATCACTGGTCACCATGTATGCCTATCTTTCCATGACTGAGTTGCACTTTGCTCTAAGGGTCAACCTTTGGCTGCCTACAGCTGGGGGTTGGGTCCCTTTGGATGGACTACTGGAGGGACATGGCAGGTTTGGAACCTTCTGGTCCCAGGTTTGCCCTTGCCTACCAGAGTCCTTCTGGGGAGGTCCCTACATAAAGGTATGGGGGATCCCTCAGTGTGTAGAGGAATTTTCACCTGGCTAGGGCTACTAGACTGGGTGCCCCTAATCTGCTGATGGGGGTTCCTCTGGACAGGGGGCCCTGGGGGTCCACTGACCTCCCTGACCTCTGCAGCCCTGGGCTGACTGAGGCAGGGTAGAGAGGGGCAGGTTACCTGCTCCAGACTGGGTACCACCTTGGAAGGGTCCTCTGCCATCAGGGGTGTGGCCAGGCCAGGCCTGACTACCTCTGGGGCAGTTCCTTCACTAGGGGTAGGGTCAGTTCCCTGAGGAGGCTGACCCTTACCTACTGTCTGGAGGGAAGAAGACTTTTCTTCAACCCTTGTGCTCTCTATTGGGGGAGAGTGGGCCATTCTTTCAGGCTCCACCTCTCCAAATTTTTCTTGGGCTGGGGCTGTGGCCATCACAGCCCCACTAACCTTTACAGGGATGCCCAGCATCCTTAGATGGGTTTGGTGTTCAACTTCAGCCCAGGCTGAAATTTCCAGATCATTGCCCATCAGGCAATCTACAGGTAAGGTTGGGGACACAGCCACTCTTTTGGGCCTGTGACCCCCTCCCAGCTGAGATTGACTATGGCCATGGGGTGATCTGTTCTGACACCATCAATGTTGGTCACCTGGTATTTAAACTCAGGTAAAAGCTGGTGAGGGGGGACTAGTTTCCCTGCCACCATGGTGACACTAGCCCCTGTGTCCCTAAATGCCACAGCTTTCTGACCATTAATTATTGGCTCCAGTCTGTACCTGCCCAATGCTGTGGGACCCATGGTAAAGGTGGCAAACCCTATACCACCATCAGAGTCAGAGGAGTCTGTTGAGGGGTCCTGTCTAAACTAGGGCCCACCTCTGTTCCTCTTGCAAAAGCACCTAACTTTTTGGGTGCACTACTCCCAACTGGAGGATTACTACTGGTAGTACCAGGAGGGGTGGTAGTAGTTGTTGGAGGAACATTTTCTTTATTGCCAATCCTGGGGCAACTGGGATCAGATTTCCAGTGCCCAGGCTTTTTACAGACATGGCAATATGGTTTCTTTTCAGGAGAAGAAGGAGTTTGGGACCCACCCCCAGAAGAGGAATTTTGGGGCCCTGTAGGGGACTTATCCTTAGATTTATCCCCACCTTTCTCTTGGGACTTAGTAGAATCTTTCTTCTGGTCACCACCCTGATTTTTAGTTTTTACTCTGGTTCTGACCCATTTGTCTGCCTTCTTTCCCAATTCTTGGGGAGAGGTCAGATCAGAGTCCACCAGATACTGGTGCAAAAGCTGGTTTTGACAATTATTAAGGATCTGCTCCCTCATAATCAAAGTGTACAATCCTAAAAAGTCATGCACTTTGTTGCCATGTATCCAACCTTCCAGAGCCTTAGTAGCACAATCTACAAAATCAACCCAGTCTTGAGTCTGAGCTTTTTGGGTGTCTCTGAACTTCAACCTATACTGTTCAGTGGTTAGGCCAAACCCATCTATCAGAGCACTCTTCAAGACTTTGTAATTGTCAGCATCCTCTTTTCTTACAGTGAGGAGCTTGTCTCTACCTTTGTCTGCAAAGGAGAGCCACAAGATTGCTGCCCACTGCTTCTGGGGGACCCTCTGAACTTTACAGGCCCTCTCCAGTGCAGTTATCCATTTGTGGATGTCATCCCCACTCTGGTAGGGAGGGACAATCTTGCTTAGGTTTCTATGGTCATAAGACCTTTCCCTATCTTTAGGGATATTGCTGCCACCATGGGACTCTAGTCCCAACTTTTTCTCTCTCTGTAGAGATCTAGGGACTCCCTGTCTATAGCCAACTGCTGTTTTCTGAGTTCAAGCTGGGCTTGCTCATACTGAATCAGTCTTTTTCTCCTCTCATGAGAGGATTCCCTCCTATGAGAGGAGACAGAGGTCCCTACTGAGGTGCTAGAGTGGTTAGACTCCTGAGAAGGAGATCTAGACCTTCTAGGCACACTCACAATCCTTCCTGGGGGACAAAGTGGAGGTCATCCTGATCCTCCTCCTCATCCACAGGAGGAATTGGGTTTTCCAGGTCAGGGTCATTGTCACCCTCCTGGTCAGTTCCAGAGGGGTGTTGGGGGTTGCTACCCCTGGCCCCATCCTCATCTTCTGCCCCACCCTCTGCACCTACCCCTTCAGTACCTAAGGGCCTGTTGAGATCATCAGCCATTAACATCTCTCTCAGATGTTGGGTGGTGGGACTTTGGCCTGTCTTCAGTTTCCTCACATTGCATATTGCTCTCAATTCCAAGAATGGGAGTGTATCATACTTGGAGGGAAGAAGCCCAGTGGCTTCTGGCAAGGACTCTCTGGGTCCTGGCTTTGAAGACATCACTAGTGAGGTGTGGTGTATGCACTACCTACTCTAGTGTGGCCTACTAAACTCTCTTGAGTTGTAGAAAGGGTGTGCTATCCCTTAACACACAACTCTAAGTTCAGTAGAACTTACTGTATACTAAGCTTAATTTATATGTACCTTAGGTACCTTTAGTGGTTTTCAGTTGATCAATTCAATTGAGATTATCTGGTAAAACAATAGCAAGCTGGAATCCCACACGCTGCACACCAATGTGAGAAGTTGGCCTGGCATATGCTGTCCACTAATTATAGTGGGCACCTTGCACCAGTCCAAACAACCCCTTATTGGAGATAGGTTAAAGACAACCTTTATTGAAAGCTATCCTAGTGGTAGCTATGGAGAGCAGCCTTCAGGCTAAGTCTTGAAGGAATGTAAAGCAGCTTGTTTTACCAGTCTATAATCTCTTGAGTGACCAAATGAAAGAGCACCACACCAGGTATATATTCAAAATATATGTATTTATTACTAAACACACGGAGGCATAGGTGCCTTTCGGGGTCGGGTTTCGTCGTCGATTTGAATGGCGATCTGCTGTAAAGTGCTGCTGGCGACCAAGTGAAAAGTGTCCGGGTGGATCCAAGGGTGGATCGGAGATCTGAAGAACCTGAAAGCAGAGGGGACAGAGTCTGGGTCACTAGCCAGTGACCAGGAAGGCGATGAGCAGATGCCCACCGATGTCGAGTGCTTCAGGTAGGTTGACGGTCATCTTGACTCTTCAGCCACGAGGTCCAGGAGGCGTTGTCGGCAAACAGGAGCAGGATTCGGGCTGGTACACGATGTCTGTCGAGTGCTGAGGTGTCGGCGACCGGATTGGACCCAACAGGCCTTGGCAACGGCAAGTCTCGATGAAGATGAAGATTGACGATGGTGCAGACTAGCAAGGTCTGAGGAACTCAACCAGCAAGGGTAAGTGAGGGCAAGCCTGGAGCAACCAGGGACTCCAAGTAGAAAAAGATTGGCCTTTGTGAAGGGCTACTAGCCAACGGGATAGCGACCGCGAAGGAGCCTCAAGACGGTGTACGTGGAGCTGGCTCACAGGACACTCAAGGAGTGGAGGCCAGTGATCTTCGGTGCAGTGGGTGCTGGAGGCTGGGGCTACTCGGAGGCCAAAGCACGACTTCGTGGAGACCCAGAAGAGGATGCACTTGCAAATGCGTGCGGTGTCCAGGGGTCACGGTTCCACGTTACCCACAACAGCTACGGGCCTCAGCTTTGCTGGGGACTCAGGGCAGCCTCGGGGAAGTCTGGAAATCCACTTCTGGTGATGCAAAGACTTCAGCGTCCGACGGGAGCTTCAGCGATGCAGACTGGACAATTGCTTCTTTGGTGCCTGCCAAGCAGGGAGTCACTCCTTGACCCCAAGGGAGATTCTTCTGTCCTCTAATCTTTAAGTAGAGCGTCGAAGGTCCAGGATTCTGTGTCAGAGTTTCGTCCAGGGATAATCTAAAGTCCTAAGGACTGGGATCCCATACTTATACTAAGTTTAGGGGTTGGACTTACTCTGTGGTCCCACCTATGGGTGGGTCAGGGTAGAGGGGTGGCTACACCCCTTTCCCTTTGTCCAGTTCGCGCCAAAGCAGGGGCTGGAAGCCCCTGATCCGGTTTGAACTGGGGTATGCACAGGGACACCAAATGTGCCCCCAGTGCAGGACTTCAAAGCACCCGAGAGTGCTCCCGCCTAGCCCCAATACACACTATCCTGTCTGGGGAGGTGGTCACACCTCCCTGGGACAGGAAACCTATTGTCCAGGCCTCCCCTGCCGGAGTTTCGGTCAGCAGCAGGAGGCCAGACTCGTGTCTGTGGCAGCGGCATCCATTTTGTGATGCCAGGGCTTGGAAAGTCAGTACCGGGCATACCGGTGTGTACATGTCTTTCCCTCTAGAAGGGTGGAATGCTACCCCCGCCGCCAGAACTGGCGGGGGGGTAGTATTCCAAGATGTTTGACACCAAACACGACATGTTTCCGTGCAGCCATCCCAAAGTTAGCATTTAACGCGAGGTTATAATGCGCTTAAGAGTATATGGTCAGGCTGCACTACAAACAGCATCAGAGAAGGGTCTCCGACCGCTGCAGAGAGGCCCTGCTCATGCAGGGGCACCCTCTCACATAGGAACCATGCACTCTGCCTTCAGGATTGACAAGGCCTGCCATAGGAGTGACTTATAGGTTTATATGTGTGTAAGTATGTAGTGATATAGGTAACCTATATCACAGTAAGGGGTGCATGCACCACCTTACCCAGGCTGCAGTAGCAGACCTCTGGTGTCATTTTGGATGGCCTTCCAGGGGTGGCACAATACATGCTGCAGCCCCTGGTAGGCCTCTGAGGTACCTATGCCCTGGGTACATAGTATACCATATACTAGGGACTTATAAGGGCACTCCAGATTCCAATCAGAGATGTGCCTAAGGCACATGGAAACCATTTTACAGAGAAAGCAGATAGACTGGGGCCCTGAATAGCAGGATCCCAGTCCAACTAAGTCATAAACCAGCAAAACACCAGGAAAAAGTGGGGGCAACCATATAGTCAGATTCCACCTTCCTACATAACCCCCCAAACGAAAGGAGATAAGGCTAACCTTGTCCAGTTGAGCCTTTATTGACTAAGTGGCCATATAAGGAAGCACCTGCACTAGCATGGTTGCCCCCTGTCTTATGGTCCACTAAGCAATCCCTCACCCTAAGGTTATGAGAGGGTCTCCACCATGGGGAATCACTACCTGTGGTGTGCTTAGGTAAAGTACAAGGCTGGTGAGGTGTCTGAGTAGGGAAGTGAGGCCCTAGGAATGTTGGCCTCAGCTTCCTCAGATCACTGGTCACCATGTATGCCTGTCTTTCCATGACTGAGTTGCACTTTGCTCTAAGGGTCAACCTTTGGCTGCCTACAGCTGGGGGTTGGGTCCCTTTGGATGGACTACTGGAGGGACATGGCAGGTTTGGAACCTTCTGGTCCCAGGTTTGCCCTTGCCTACCAGAGTCCTTCTGGGGGAGGTCCCTACATAAAGGTGTGGGGGATCCCTCAGTGTGTAGAGGAATTTTCACCTGGCTAGGGCTACTAGACTGGGTGCCCCTAATCTGCTGATGGGGGTTCCTCTGGACAGGGGGCCCTGGGGGTCCACTGACCTCCCTGACCTCTGCAGCCCTGGGCTGACTGAGGCAGGGTAGAGAGGGGCAGGTTACCTGCTCCAGACTGGGTACCACCTTGGAAGGGTCCTCTGCCATCAGGGGTGTGGCCAGGCCAGGCCTGACTACCTCTGGGGCAGTTCCTTCACTAGGGGTAGGGTCAGTTCCCTGAGGAGGCTGACCCTTACCTACTGTCTGGAGGGAAGAAGACTTTTCTTCAACCCTTGTGCTCTCTATTGGGGGAGAGTGGGCCATTCTTTCAGGCTCCACCTCTCCAAATTTTTCTTGGGCTGGGGCTGTGGCCATCACAGCCCCACTAACCTTTACAGGGATGCCCAGCATCCTTAGATGGGTTTGGTGTTCAACTTCAGCCCAGGCTGAAATTTCCAGATCATTGCCCATCAGGCAATCTACAGGTAAGGTTGGGGACACAGCCACTCTTTTTGGGCCTGTGACCCCCCTCCCAGCTGAGATTGACTATGGCCATGGGAGTGATCTGTTCTGACACCATCAATGTTGGTCACCTGGTATTTAAACTCAGGTAAAAGCTGGTGAGGGGGACTAGTTTCCCTGCCACCATGGTGACACTAGCCCCTGTGTCCCTAAATGCCACAGCTTTCTGACCATTAATTATTGGCTCCAGTCTGTACCTGCCCAATGCTGTGGGACCCATGGTAAAGGTGGCAAACCCTATACCACCATCAGAGTCAGAGGAGTCTGTTGAGGGGGTCCTGTCTAAACTAGGGCCCACCTCTGTTCCTCTTGCAAAAGCACCTAACTTTTTGGGTGCACTACTCCCAACTGGAGGATTACTACTGGTAGTACCAGGAGGGGTGGTAGTAGTTGTTGGAGGAACATTTTCTTTATTGCCAATCCTGGGGCAACTGGGATCAGATTTCCAGTGCCCAGGCTTTTTACAGACATGGCAATATGGTTTCTTTTCAGGAGAAGAAGGAGTTTGGGACCCACCCCCAGAAGAGGAATTTTGGGGCCCTGTAGGGGACTTATCCTTAGATTTATCCCCACCTTTCTCTTGGGACTTAGTAGAATCTTTCTTCTGGTCACCACCCTGATTTTTAGTTTTTACTCTGGTTCTGACCCATTTGTCTGCCTTCTTTCCCAATTCTTGGGGAGAGGTCAGATCAGAGTCCACCAGATACTGGTGCAAAAGCTGGTTTTGACAATTATTAAGGATCTGCTCCCTCATAATCAAAGTGTACAATCCTAAAAAGTCATGCACTTTGTTGCCATGTATCCAACCTTCCAGAGCCTTAGTAGCACAATCTACAAAATCAACCCAGTCTTGAGTCTGAGCTTTTTGGGTGTCTCTGAACTTCAACCTATACTGTTCAGTGGTTAGGCCAAACCCATCTATCAGAGCACTCTTCAAGACTTTGTAATTGTCAGCATCCTCTTTTCTTACAGTGAGGAGCTTGTCTCTACCTTTGTCTGCAAAGGAGAGCCACAAGATTGCTGCCCACTGCTTCTGGGGGACCCTCTGAACTTTACAGGCCCTCTCCAGTGCAGTTATCCATTTGTGGATGTCATCCCCACTCTGGTAGGGAGGGACAATCTTGCTTAGGTTTCTATGGTCATAAGACCTTTCCCTATCTTTAGGGATATTGCTGCCACCATGGGACTCTAGTCCCAACTTTTTCTCTCTCTGTAGAGATCTAGGGACTCCCTGTCTATAGCCAACTGCTGTTTTCTGAGTTCAAGCTGGGCTTGCTCATACTGAATCAGTCTTTTTCTCCTCTCATGAGAGGATTCCCTCCTATGAGAGGAGACAGAGGTCCCTACTGAGGTGCTAGAGTGGTTAGACTCCTGAGAAGGAGATCTAGACCTTCTAGGCACACTCACAATCCTTCCTGGGGGACAAAGTGGAGGTCATCCTGATCCTCCTCCTCATCCACAGGAGGAATTGGGTTTTCCAGGTCAGGGTCATTGTCACCCTCCTGGTCAGTTCCAGAGGGGTGTTGGGGGGTTGCTACCCCTGGCCCCATCCTCATCTTCTGCCCCACCCTCTGCACCTACCCCTTCAGTCCCTAAGGGCCTGTTGAGATCATCAGCCATTAACATCTCTCTCAGATGTTGGGTGGTGGGACTTTGGCCTGTCTTCAGTTTCCTCACATTGCATATTGCTCTCAATTCCAAGAATGGGAGTGTATCATACTTGGAGGGAAGAAGCCCAGTGGCTTCTGGCAAGGACTCTCTGGGTCCTGGCTTTGAAGACATCACTAGTGAGGTGTGGTGTATGCACTACCTACTCTAGTGTGGCCTACTAAACTCTCTTGAGTTGTAGAAAGGGTGTGCTATCCCTTAACACACAACTCTAAGTTCAGTAGAACTTACTGTATACTAAGCTTAATTTATATGTACCTTAGGTACCTTTAGTGGTTTTCAGTTGATCAATTCAATTGAGATTATCTGGTAAAACAATAGCAAGCTGGAATCCCACACGCTGCACACCAATGTGAGAAGTTGGCCTGGCATATGCTGTCCACTAATTATAGTGGGCACCTTGCACCAGTCCAAACAACCCCTTATTGGAGATAGGTTAAAGACAACCTTTATTGAAAGCTATCCTAGTGGTAGCTATGGAGAGCAGCCTTCAGGCTAAGTCTTGAAGGAATGTAAAGCAGCTTGTTTTACCAGTCTATAATCTCTTGAGTGACCAAATGAAAGAGCACCACACCAGGTATATATTCAAAATATATGTATTTATTACTAAACACACCCCTCTAGTCTCTTTATGAGGCTAGAGTTCGAAGTACATAAGTTATAAGTTATTTAAACACAGTAATAGCACAAATACACGTTTGGGCCCTATGGGCGTACCAAACCATATACCAATAAAGTGGTATAAGAACCACGACTGAGCTAGACACTAGACCTAGAGCCTGTAGAAGTGCTTGGACCACAAGGAACCACCCAAGGTAGTGACACAGGGGACCCACGGGGGACGCGTGCAGTTTAGTAACACAGCCGCGAATCGCCGTTAACTTCTATGGAGAAAGTCGCGGTTTGGAATTTAAAGAAAAGGGACACTTAAAGAAGGACTTGGAGCAAACCCTTTGAGAACTAGGTCGTTCTAGAGTCTCTACCCATGGGAGCACCGGAGTACTCTTGTTACCTCACCCAGGGAAGCCGGGTGCATAGGTGCCTTTCGGGGTCGGGTTTCGTCGTCGATTTGAATGGCGATCTGCTGCAAAGTGCTGCTGGCGACCAAGTGAAAAGTGTCCGGGTGGATCCACGGGTGGATCAGAGATCTGAAGAACCTGAAAGCAGAGGGGACAGAGTCTGGGTCACTAGCCAGTGACCAGGAAGGCGATGAGCAGATACCCACTGATGTCGAGTGCTTCAGGTAGGTTGATGGTCGTCTTGACTCTTCAGCCACGAGGTCCAGGAGGCGTTGTCGGCAACCAGGAGCAGGATTCGGGCTGGTACACGATGTCTGTCGAGTGCTAAGGTGTCGGCGACCGGATTGGACCCAACAGGCCTTGGCAACGGCAAGTCTCGATGAAGATGAAGATTGACGATGGTGCAGACCAGCAAGGTCTGAGGAACTCACCCAGCAAGGGTAAGTGAGGGCAAGCCTGGAGCAACCAGGGAGCCCAAGTAGAAAAATATTGGCCTTTGTGAAGGGCTACTAGCCAACGGGCTAGCGACCGCGAAGGAGCCTCGAGACGGTGCACGTGGAGCTGGCTCACAGGACACTCGTGGAGTGGAGGCCAGTGATCTTCGGTGCAGTGGGTGCTGGAGGCTGGAGCTACTCGGAGCCCAAAGCACGACTTCGTGGGAGACCCAGAAGAGGATGCACTTGCAAATGCGTGCGGTGTCCAGGGGTCCCGGTTCCACGTTACCCACGACAGCTACGGGACTCAGCTTTGCTGGGGACTCAGGGCAGCCTCGGGGAAGTCTGGAAATCCACCTCTGGTGATGCAAAGACTTCGGCGTCCGATGGGAGCTTCAGCGATGCAGACCGGACAATTGCTTCTTTGGTGCCTGCCAAGCAGGGGAGTCACTCCTTGACCCCAAGGGAGATTCTTCTGTCCTCTAATCTTTAAGTAGAGCGTCGAAGGTCCAGGATTCTGTGTCAGAGTTTCGTCCAGGGATAATCTAAAGTCCTAAGGACTGCGGTCCCATACTTATACTAAGTTTAGGGGTTGGACCTACTCTGTGGTCCCACCTATGGGTGGGTCAGGGTAGAGGGGTGGCTACACCCCTTTCCCTTTGTCCAGTTCGCGCCAAAGCAGGGGCTGGAAGCCCCTGATCCGGTTTGAACTGGGGTATGCACTAGGGACACCAAATGTGCCCCCAGTGCAGGACTTCAAAGCACCCGAGAGTGCTCCCGCCCAGCCCCAATACACACTATCCTGTCTGGGGAGGTGGTCACACCTCCCTGGGACAGGAAACCTGTTGTCCAGGCCTCCCCTGCCGGAGTTTCGGTCAGCAGCAGGAGGCCAGACTCGTGTCTGTGGCAGCGGCATCCATTTTGTGATGCCAGGGCTTGGAAAGTCAGTACCGGGCATACCGGTGTGTACATGTCTTTCCCTCTAGAAGGGTGGAGATGCTACCCCCGCCGCCAGAACTGGCGGGGGGTAGTATTCCAAGATGTTTGACACCAAACACAAGATGTTTCCGTGCAGCCATCCCAAAGTTAGCATTTAACGCGAGGTTATAATGCGCTTAAGAGTATATGGTCAGGCTGCACTACAAACAGCATCAGAGAAGGGTCTCCGACCGCTGCAGAGAGGCCCTGCTCATGCAGGGGCACCCTCTCACATAGGAACCATGCACTCTGCCTTCAGGATTGACTAGGCCTGCCATAGGAGTGACTTATAGGTTTATATGTGTGTAAGTATGTAGTGATATAGGTAACCTATATCACAGTAAGGGGTGCATGCACCACCTTACCCAGGCTGCAGTAGCAGACCTGTGGTGTCATTTTGGATGGCCTTCCAGGGGTGGCACAATACATGCTGCAGCCCCTGGTAGGCCTCTGAGGTACCTATGCCCTGGATACATAGTATACCATATACTAGGGACTTATAAGGGCACTCCAGATTCCAATCAGAGATGTGCCTAAGGCACATGGAAACCATTTTACAGAGAAAGCAGATAGACTGGGGCCCTGAATAGCAGGATCCCAGTCCAACTAAGTCATAAACCAGCAAAACACCAGGAAAAAAGTGGGGGCAACCATATAGTCAGGTTCCACCTTCCTACACACTATACTACATGTGTGGACATATCTGCATAAGCAGATATGCCCCTGTGCTGGCCAGTTCAATTACTGCCAGTACAAGTGGCCAGGGAAGCCATTTTAAGTTCATGTTCTGAGCACTGGTTCAAAACGAGTTACACAGCTACATGATGGCTTCACTAAAACCAAAGATGTGTGGTATCAAACATCTTGCATTAATAAACCCACACTGATTCCAGTGATGGATTAATGAAAACATGCATCCAGAGTGCACCTTAGAGGGACCCCCTGAAAACCTACCAACTACTCGTGTGCTGACTGACTGGTTCTGACCAGCCTGCCATGACAGATGAGTTTCTGATCCCCAGGTGTGAGGGTCCATGCTCTCAGAAGTTCTGGAATAAAGCCTGCTCC
Organism: Calotriton arnoldi; assembly: GCA_963921515.1. NCBI lineage: Eukaryota > Metazoa > Chordata > Amphibia > Caudata > Salamandridae > Calotriton > Calotriton arnoldi. The sequence continues at coordinate 457,375 of CAWUFW010011746.1, forward strand.
AGTAGAGTTTGTTTTCCACCCTCTACAGCAGGATGACCTGTAAATGATCATTCCAAGGTAGGTAGATTCAAAGAGCCCGCCGCCTTTGGTATGTACATCTGTCTTTCCTCAGAGGTGATGCCATCCCCCCTGACCAGGGTCCATTTGGCTCCTAGACAGGCAGGAAAATTAGTAGTCAGAGTGGCGTGTTCATCCTCAGGCTATTCAAACCCTAGGGTAGGCTACCTGATGTGGAAACAGAATTTTGAACTTTTGGACAGGGTTATGTCCACTTCCCACAGGAAGAGGTCATATAGGGTGCGTAGTGACCCCAGGCATGAGTAGTCCATTGGCTACAACTCTGCACTCTACTAACCCCGCATATCTACTATTTAGGGGAGCCCCTGGCCAAAGGAAATCAATCCTGCCAACCTGAAAGAAGAAGGACACTGAAGAGCCGCAAAGGCAAGAACAGAGGACCAGCGTCTGACTTGGTGCCAATCCTACCGGTCTGCCTGCTGTCCCCGACAATTACACCAAAGACGATTCATCCTGCAGCTGCCTGCACCTCCATAAGCCTGGTGGGACTTTCAGCCTTTACTCAATACTCAGGAACCGCTTTTGAGTAGTGGAGGTGCCAGCCGCGGTCCGTGCAGGTAACAGCGGTGGGGGCGCGTTGGGGGGGATTTCGAGGGACAATGCAAAGCAAAAATTAATTATTTAATTTTCCCTCAGCATCGTCCCTCAAAATCCCCCCCAATGTGGCCCCACCGCCCCACCGCTGTTACCTGCACGGACCGCTGCTGGGAGCTGCTTCCCTGCATCCTGTAGGCATCCCAGAAGAGCAGTAAGGACTCCTAGCCGCCAAACACCTGACACCAGAAAGCACCACTGCACCCGTGCCCCCCTAGTCCCAGTTGAAGTGGATCAACAGTGCCAGTGTGGCCCCCAGACCCGCCATATCTAATGCCCACCTTGGGTTTGCCAACTGTGAACCTCCCGCCACCACCTTCAGCCTCTTTGTGAAGGCCCCCTCGACTGCGAGTGTCTCCGGTAACAAAAACCCAACACCTTGGGACACCTCTGCACCCGGCCGCTCCAGTGCAAGGAGAAGAGGACCAAATGTGTTCCCACATCCCGAGCTTTGTGAGACCTGAACCCCCTTGTTGATTCAGCCGGACTGGACCCCCAGGCCCAGCTAGTAGCCTCTTTTTAACTGGACTGATCCTCTTTGATTTCAATAGGGCACCCGATGCTGTATTGCACCTCTACACCCAGCCGCCCAAGGGCTGCCCCATGTGACCTGTTGGTGCTGCCTTGGACCCTGCCCCATACTCACCTTTGTCCGGAAGATTGGTCCTGTAAGTTGCTGTAAAGTACCTGTACACAGTGTATGCCTTTCCTCCATAGGATAACATTACTGCTTCAGAAATTGTCGACTTTTGAAAACGGTAAATATTTTTAAGTTGAGACGTACTTACCTGATTTTGATGATCTTGGTGCCAAAATTTAAATGAAATACGTGTTATTTTTATAAATTGTTGTGGGTCTCCTTATTGAGTCTTGTGCATCATTTATTGACTGTGTGTATGCAGCAGATGTCTAACACTCCTCTCTGATAAGCCTAAGCCTGCTTGACCACACTACCCTCTAAGAGAGTACCTTGGGATTGCTAGAGCAAGCCTTCGTCCATTTATGGGGAAAATCTGGACTTGGTGCACAGTATTCCTCTTTTTGGTGTACTATATAAAGAGCCAACTTCCTACACATATCCACACAAAAGTGGCATACCCCTTTAAAGGTCAAGTGACAAGAAAACATTTCCCACTGTATTATGAAAAATGGATTCTGTAGGTAGTAGTGTGTGACAATAACGTTTGTCGATTTTTGATGTATGACATCTGTTATGGTATTGATGTATTCTGGTGTTTGGTTGTGTTGCTGTGATTTTGTTGTGGAGTTAATATAGTCTGTTTTTTTATTTATTCTCTTTGTGCTGTATTATTGCAAAGTAATTTGATTATGTTGTATTGTTGTTTGTGTGTTCTGTACTGTTTTGTTACTGCCAATTTCAAGCATGAGCCATCTTTATCCTTTCTACTACACATCACATTCTGCTGGGATGCAATACCTGGGCACACAGCTGGACTGCCAATATGCAGTGCCAATTACAATGGGCTCCATTTCAAGTCAGGTGCAAAATGGACTAGTATCCCCTCCCAGTTGAAATACTGAAATTTCCCAGCCTGGAAGGGGGTGTTAATACTCCAGATACAGTATTTGGACACTACGATACTGGATATGTTTTAAAATCGTGTCTGTTTTTGTGTAATATTTCACCCTGAGAATTAGGATTCTTTCAGCAGCTGAAGTCTCCTGGTGAAATGAGGAGTTCCTGCAGTCAAATAATTCCAATGGGACCAATAACAGACTTTAATGGCCATCAGGATTAGCAAGGCAATCAGAATGAGGTCCTACAATCTGTTTTAATGTTCATGAATCTATGTAGATATCTGCATACACTTTTAACTGTAAAGTATTTGCCAAACCTATTACTCCACCTGCTACTCCACAACCAGCACTTATTATAAAATTGCCATTTTACGGTTATGCTGTGTATTTATTTGGTCTTGACATCAAAATGACAGAAATCCAATGTAGGGAACCAAAGATATGAATTTCTAAATATTAAAAGTAAAACTAGCATTTAGAAGCATATAACACTGAAAGGATTAAAAAAAGGTCATGCTGGACTAGGAAATAGGGGCTCATTATGATGGCAGAAGGACTGCCACTGCCAGCCATGCGGTGGTGATCCCTCTGCCATCGAACGTGGATTCTCCGCCCGCCAGATTAGGATGGCAGGCAGATCCAGACGGCGACCGTGGCGGGCGCAAAGACCGCCCGCCACGGAACCACCACAGGCAATCGTTCCGACTGCCTGGCGGAGCGGTCTGCATCCCTAAAATGGTGGCGTGGCTAGCAAGCACCATCTGCCAAATTAGGATGCTAGCTTCAGCCAGCATTTTCATGGCAGCGAAACCGCCATAGAAAGGCTGGCAGAGATTGGTTTCCGGGGCCCGTTGCGGACCCCCCTTGTGTTGGGGGGAGGGGTTGGTGCACTGGGGGGGTACCATGGGTACCCCCTACATTTCACTGCAAAAAGTGGCAGGCACCGTGTGGTGCCTGCCACTTAGTGCAGAGAAATGCACCACATGCATTTTTAACATTGCGGCGGGTGCAGCAGTCAGCAGCGCCCGCCGCAATGTTAAATTGCAAGATGCGACCGCCATGGTGGCGGTCGCATCCTAATTTGGAGTGCGGGACAGCCGCATGCATGGCGGGCGGTCCCACTCCCCGACACAATGGCGGACGGACTGTAGTCCGTCCGCCATCGTAATCGACCCCATAGTTAAGAGTTCAGGCCACCCATGATGTAACACTTTTACATTTACTTCCAGAAGATTTTTTTTTTTTTAACAAACTTTATTGATTTTGACATATATTACGTATTGGCAACAATACAGCGTATAATCCTTGTTCAGGTTCACATTTCATTTTCCTTATGCTTGGTGTCGTCGACACAGTAGCTGGAGAAGAGGGTAGTGTCCGCTATCCTATTCCTCTTCCCGCCCCTCCCTTTACAAACCCAGAACTGCCATCTATTAGTGTTCTATTTGGATCTTCTGTATTTGCCCTTAATCTTGATTGAGACCCTCTACTTAAAACAATCCCCCCTCCCTGCCTTCCCCCCAGGCGTGCCACTAGAATACTGATCTCCAATTTGCAATCCGTTGCGTCTCCAACTTTAGTTACGTAGAAGTTCTAAAGCATTAGTATATGATCCCTCGACTAGTGAAGGCAATGCCGAGGTATTACTAGGGATCCCCTCCTTTATATCATGCCTTGTAGCTCCATTATCTGGATTCTAGCCTATTCCTGCTGGGGGCTCTGCTATTGGTACCTCCTCCTCGTCAGCAGCTGGGTCCTTGAGTGCCGCAAATAATGCTTCCCATGCTCTTGCTGTATCTAACGCCTTCTCACTTCCAGTTCTTTTAGCTATTTGCAACCTGATTATTCCCTCACACTCTGCCCACTTAATGAGGTCTTTCTTCCATCTGGGCATGCTTGGACCGTGTTTGGCTTTCCAGTGCATGGTAATATCCCTTTTGGCTAGAAGCAACCCCATGTTTAGGAATTTGCTAGTGACTTTGTTTTTGTATGTGTGCGGGAACCAATGCAGCAAGCAGTGTTTAAAGGATGTCTCAACTTCCCTGTCGGTGGTGTCGGCTAGCACCGCTATCACCTCCTCCCAGAAGCTGCCCAAGTGTTGGCAATCCCAGAACATGTGTTTGAAGTCTGCATTTTCTTGATTACACCGGGGGCAGGCCGCTGTGTGAGTCGCAAAATACTTATTAATTTTTCCCCGCGTGAGGTAAGCCCTATGTAGTATGTAAAAATGTACCAGTTGGAATCTCGCATTCCTGTTGCTTTTCCAAGCCCTTTCCACTAGCTCTCCCAGGCTTTCTCTGGGATTTCTTCTCCCAGGTCCGCCTCCCACTTGAGGCATAGCTCCGACAAGGGGGGTAAGGTCTCCCTCGTGACACGTCTGTACAGACAGGTGACTGCTTTAAAGGTGCCGGCCGCCATCACCACGTATTGGCATCCCAGTGACGTTGGTGGCTCAGTAAGTCCTCCTACCCAGTGCTTTCGTATGGCCGCGGTGAGGGCAGAGTGCAATAAAAAGTCTCCCCTGGGTAGGTCATACCGGTCCCACAGATCGTTGAAGGGGATCATTGCCCCTTCCTCATATAAGTCTCCCATTGTGGCTAACCCTTGGTCCGCCCAGTCCGCCAACCGCTGCCAGTTACCCCCATGCGGCAAGGCCTTGCACATGAGCAACGGGATTTCTGGGGCGTAAGGACTCCTGATTCTGAGTCGCCTCACATATCTGTGCCAGCATCTCCTAACTGTAGCCACCTCCGTAGAAAGGACTTGATTCCGGATCGGGAGCCTTAATGTGATCTGGGATAATAATCTCAGGGTCATCCAGTCTTCACCCATTTCCTCTGTTCCTCTTAAGCGCCCCACCACCCATTTTGTGAGCCATTGAAATTGTGCCGATAGGTAATAAGCCTCAAAGTCAGGCACCGCCCAACCCCCGTCCGCTCTCGGTCTCATTAGTACGTTAAGCGCCACTCTCCGCCTGCCTGTTCCCCATAGAAACCCCGTAATCATGGATCTGAGTTGGGTGAAATATCGTGGCGGTATCCAGATTGGTAGGGTGCCAAAGTAATATAGTAGCCTCGGCAGGGTCACCATCTTAAGGAGGGCCACCCTGCCGGCCACTGAAAGTGGTAAACTACCCCAAAACTCAAAGTTACCTTTTGTTCCCCTACCTACATTGCCCTCCAGAAGATCGCCCTGTGCGTGATATAGTTGGGTGCCCAGGTATGTGAGACATCTGTCTTCCCATCTTACTTCCTCGGTGTCTAGCGGGCCCTCTCTGTCGTCCTTCGCCGGGAACAAACGGTATTTTGCCCAGTTCACCTGTAACCCCGCCACTTCCCCCAGGTCCTGGAGTAATGCTTTCGCTCCCCAAAGTTCCTCTCCTGTGTCCGCCAGGAACATCAGAAGATCTTCGGCATATAACGCAATATAGTGCATCTGCCCATCGACTTCTAGGCCCTGATAGTGTTGTCCCGTTCTAGCTCGGGCGGCAAGCGGCTCGATCGCCAGGGCGAACAGTAGTGGGGAGAGAGGACATCCCTGCCTTGTTCCCCTCCCCACCCCACAGGCATCTGATATTAGGCAGCCCGTTTTGACCCCAGCAGTGGAGCCGGAGTATAGGAGTGCAGTCCAGTCGACAAACCTGTCTCCCAGTCCAAATCTCCTCATCACTTGGTACAGATATGCCCATTCTAGGCTATCAAATGCCTTTTCTATGTCCACCGCAAAGATTGTCCCCGACTCCTTCTCGTAAGTGTCTGCCCTCAGCACTCGTAGCAGACGACGGACATTAAGAGCTGTGTTTCTGGTGGGAATAAACCCCGACTGGTCTTTGTGGATCAATGTTGTCATGTGCGGGAGTAACTGAGTGGCTACTATGTGGCTGAGGATCTTGTAGTCTATATTAAGCATAGACAGCGGGCGGTATGCCGTTCTGTCCCGCGGCTGCTTACCCGGTTTAAGTAAGTGTATAATGAGTGCCTCTCTAGTTGAGACGGGCAGGTGTCGCAATTGCTTTGCCTCATTGTATAGCTGAACCAGTTTGGGAGCTAATAGATCGATATACTTTAGGTAAAATTCAATGGGGAGACCATCTGTCCCTGGGGTTTTGTTTCTTCCTAAGGTCTTAATGGCCCCTCGCACTTCCCCCATTTCCACATCGCGGCCCAATGCAGCTGCTAATTCCTCGTCCAGAGCCGGCAGTTCCAGGTCTCTCATGAACCTGTCTATGCCCTCCTCCCCTAAGATCACTCTATTCCTATACAACTAGGTGTAGTGTTCTAGGAACAGATCATGAATGCCTTGTTGGTAGTATCTCGCCTCACCGGCTTGGTCTCTGATTTCTAAAATGATCGTGCCCCTTCTGGCTGGGTTGGCCTACCAGGCCAGTAGAACTCCTGATTTATCCCTCTCAGAGTGGGCCCGCGTCAGGTATTGTTTATAGTCAAAGCAACAAAAGCATTCCACCTGCACTGCTACCGCTTCCCTAGCCTCCAGTAGTTCTCCCTGCTTGTCAACATTCTCTGGCCTTTCTTGTTCCAGCTCCCTTAGGCGGTGGTCCGCCCTTTGCACATCCCGGAAGAGAACCCTCTGAGTCCCCACCATTTCTGATATACATCTCCCCCTGATGACCTTTTTAAACGCATCCCATTCTACTAATGGGTCCGTAGACGTGTTGGCATTTTCGTTGAAGTATTGGTCTATAGCCATACCTATTGTGGCCTGGAACACTTGATCTTCAAGGGCCTCAGGGCGCAACCGCCACGTGGGAATTTTGGGCTTTGCTTGGGACCAATTCAAACATATCAACTCCGGATTATGGTCAGAGATTGTCCGAGTGAGGTATTCACTGCTGCGCACTCCTTGGTGTACATCAGGGGAACACAGAATGGTGTCTAAACGCACGTTCAATTCGTGTATCAGCGAGAAGAAGGAGTAATCCCGAGTGCCAGGATGCTGAGCTCTCCAAGTATCCACTAACCCCCATTTCTGCTGCCAATTCCGCCGTACGTCTGCTATTTTATGTGTGGGCGCATCAGGGAGCGGAGGGTGGGATCGGTCGAGGTTTACATCCGGGATGCAATTAAAGTCTCCCCCCAGTAAAACCGAACCTGTGAGTGCAGAGGCTAGCTTCCTAGACAAGTGTGAGAAGAAATTGGCCTGATATGAATTGGGTGCATAAATACTGCCCAGAACTATGTCCCTTCCATCTAGCCTCCCAGAAACTATTACATATCTGCCATCTGGGTCTATGATTTGTTGTGTGCACTGGAAAAGAACTCCCGCCCGCAACCAGATCAGGACTCCGCGCGCAAACGCTGAGTAATTGGTATAGAACGCCTGCCCTTGCCATCTTCGCTGCACAGCAATTCCCTCCTTCGCCATGATGTGGGTCTCTTGGAGTAGCGCAATCTGAACCCCCTGCGAATTAAGTATGCATGGATTTTACGCCTTCGCACCATGGTGTGCATCCCTCTGACATTCCAAGAGACACAATTTAGGTCTAGTGAGGATCCCATTGGAGTAGTAACACCTTTGTCCCCTGAAAGTCCGCCCTAGTGGCACGCCTGCCACAACATACCCTTAGAACCGAATAGAACCCCCAATTCCCCCTCTCCAGGACAGGAACTTGCAAACTAGCCCCCATCCAAACGCAATCTAACTGTATGAACATCCACTAGTGGTTAGAGGGGTGATCAGCCGACAGTTCCGGTCCCGTACCCCTGATCCGCCGTCCCCCCAATACCTGTACCAACTAAATCGACCCAGACCAGCGTACTGAAGTCTCTGGCTTCCATGCCGCTTTCAGCCGGGGACAGTTCTTGCCCCTCGGGTGGGTATCTTGCCACGCCCCTGGAGTTTGTCGACTGGACATTCAGGTCTGGATACTCAAACAATATCATCCGCCGTTTGTGGCGTTACTCTTGGAAGTTCAGCCTCAGAGGCATCATTTTCACTGAGAGCCTGTGACCCTTCTCCGTCCATTCCACTTTTACTGAATGTAGGGCTGGAGCTGTAGTGGCTATGTTTTGCTACTTCCTGCAACACTCTCCGCCGCTCCAGGCTAAGCTCTCTGGGAGATGGGGCTCTGGGCTCTGACTTGCTGCTTCCAGGACTATTGTGAGGTGATTCCACTGGGGAGCTACGCCTCTCCGAGGGTCATCGCATGTCCAGCCAGTCCCAGACCTCTTGGGGAGTGTTGAAGAACCGTGGTCCTGCAGGGTCTGCCACTCTGAGCCGCGCAGGAAAAAGGATTGCGTACGGTAGCTGCAGTTGCCGTAGTTTCTTTTTAACTGCTAAGAAGGATGCTCTATTGCGCTGGACTTCTCTGCTGAAATCTGGAAAGATCATAACCGCACTATTGTCAATTTTTAATCCTCGATTTTGGCGGGCCTGCTGTAGAATATGGTCTTTGTCCCTGAAATGTAATAGGCGAGCCACTATCTGTCTAGGCGGGGCCCCCGGCCTGGGCGGACGTGCCGGAATCCTGTGAGCCCTCTCCAAAGCATAGAAGGAGGACAGCCCCTCCGGGGCTACCACTCCTCGCAGCCATTCCTCCAAAAATTGAATCATGTTCTCACCTTCAGCTTTTTCAGGCACTCCGATCAATCTAATATTGTTTCTTCGGGACCTTCCTTCGCTGACCTCAGCACGAACTTCAAGTACCTTGACTTTCGTTTCTAGTTCTGCAAGCGTCTTTTGCATGTCGGCCAGTTGCACCGGGAGGCCCTCCAGTTCCTTCTAGTTAATTAGAACCTTCGCTTTTAGCTTCCGATGGTCATCTTTTAGGAGGCTCAGATCCGTTCCTATTGCATCGATTTTCCCTTCCAGTGCCTCTCTTGAGGCCGTGATAGCTTGCATGATGTCCGCCAATGTCGGTTTCCGGGGAGTAGTGTCTTTACTTGCTTCCGACACCTCCTCTTCATCGTCAGTCTGGGCTCCGGTGGCGTCTATGCTGAGGGCACTAAACCCTCATTTCTTCTGGGTTCTCCCCATTGGTGCGCAATCTCTGGACCTGTTTGACTGTACCCAGTCAATTCTGGCAGGCAGGAGGGTGAGCCGTGTTAGTGCAACTGTTCCCCAGTCATGGCGTAGTGTAATTCGTCGCAGGTCTTCAGCTCTCGCGTGGCCCCTGTGATCTCACCAGCAGATTATCGACCTCTTTAGGACCCCGCTTCGGTCCTCCCAGGCTGTCCACAGCACATGAGCAGGGTTGCTACTTGCAAGGAAATCCCGTCAGCGGGGGGGTCTCAGCAGGGCACCACAGCACGCCCCTCCTGCGGTCAGCTCACAGCGCTTATTCTGCTTGGATGATTGTAGGGTTCTTCTGTCCCCAGGCTGTGTCGTGCCTCCCGATCTGCTAGGGCCCAGTGCTGTAGCTGCGCCTCCCTAGAACGCAGCAGCTGCCGGAATGTTGTGCTGCTGTGTATGGCCCCTCACATGGTGGTGCTTCAGATAGTGCGGAGCGGGATCGTTACCTCCCTTCTAGGGTTGGGTGCATTTCTGTTGGAACTCCGGCTGGCCCCCGTCCCCTGAGTGCACTTCCGCTGCCCTTTCTTGCGATAGAGTTCTCTGGCTCTGTGATCGGGGGTGACTTGACTCCGTTTCCCCATCCCAAATGCACGCTGGGCGCTACTGTGCTCCCACTGTTTGCCGTCCAGGCCTGTGCCTGCTCATTCGGCCTGCGGCCGCCGTGCGTGCCTTAACGCTCGCTCCGATGGGGTCCTGGCCCAGGAACTGGGGGCTGTGCTGTGCTGGCTCTGGTGACCTGTGCACTACAGGTCCCACCGCTCCTCTATGACACCAAACAGCCCTCTGCAAGCCGCATCAAGTTTCTTCAGCGGTCGCCGCCGCCTGCCGGGTCGTCCTCGCAGCTCCGGGCCCTCTTCCCGCTGGGTCTTTCATTCAGGGGCCTGCCAGCAGGCTACTCAATTTCCCACAGGCACTCACTGTAAGCTAGAAGTCATCATGGAAGGAGATGCCCCTGTCCTCCGGTACCCACTTTCTCGTCAGCTCCCCAAGGCAGGTATGCAGGCCTCAGTATGTCGTGGGCGCCATTTTCTTTCACTTCCTGCAATGTCGTGTCCGCCCGCCGCCGGGTCCTCATGTGTGCCCCTGGTTCGCTTGACCCTTGTTGTCACTCTCGTCATGCCCAGTGACCTTCTGGGAATTGATCTGTATTCCCTTGCCGGGTTTCTGCTGTCTGTCAGCGGTCGCCGCCGCCTGTCCGGCGGGCCGACCCCACAGCTCTGGGCCCTCTTCCAGCTGGTTCTTTCATTCAGGGGTCTGCCCGCCCGTGGTTACAGCGCTCAGGAGACACTCCAGGGCAGCTCCTGCTCTCCGCCCACGCCAGCAGGCTCCCCAACTCCCCGCAGGCACCTACTGCACGCTAGTTGTCGTCACGGAAGGAGATGCCCCTGTCCTCCGGTTTCCATCTCCCCGCTGTCTTCCTGAGGCAGGTACGCAGCTCTCAGTATGGTGCAGGCACCATTTTCTTTCCCTTCCTGCAATGTCGCCCGCCGCAGGGACTTCATGCACGCCGCTGGCCCGCTTGGCCCTCGTTGTCGCTCCCTTCGTGCCCGGGGATCTTAAGGGATTGAACTGTGTTCCCCTGTCGGGTTCCTGCTATCTGTCAGTGGTCCGTGCTGGTTGTGCAGCGCCGTTCACGGTGCTGGTGCCATCTTGGAGCTGCTGCCGCCGATCTCCCCAGCTCCCAATACCGCAGAAAAGCGGCGTTCCAGGGCGATCTGGGGCTCACCTTTGCCTGCCCACAGACTCCAGTGTTCCCCAGACTGAAAAGCGGTGTCCCCAGCTGCGTCTGGGGTGCAGGATAATTGATTATGGGGGAAGCGGCGGCAGAGCTCCTCATCCCGCGTCCGTTCCCATCGGCTGCAAGTCCCTTCCAGAAGTGTTTCTTGATGCAGAAAAGTGGTCCACAGCACCAGCCAATGGTTCAGAAGCTCTGGTATGCTTCTTGTGGTCTGGGACTACAGCTCCCACAGTGTAACTGGTCAATCTAAGTAAAATAAATAGAAAAAGAAAACAGTTTACAATATTGTGAAATAACTGCAGATTAAATACATTGAAATCTCTACAAACAGCTTAATAATAATACTAATAGTAATGGAACTTCTAAAGTGCAATAGTTACTTCGAAAGAAGTGTTCCAGTGTTGCATTATGAAAAACTCCCGAGGTAGGTTTACAGAAGGCTAGAACCAACTAACAGCCATGTTTTCTGATGTTTCCAGAACTAATCTTCTGTCTCTGATTGCCTAAGATGTAGAAGAACAGAGTGCCACAACTTGGGTGCAAAAAACTAAAGGAGCTTTCCCCAATGTGCACCATCTTAAATCTGGGAATTTGAGCCAACAAGGTCCCTGAGGGACTTGAGGCACCTCGCAGGAGAGTAAGACCTGATAAGCAGGTGAAAGTACAGGCCCCTGACTGCCTAAAGGCTTGGTAGCAATAGAAGAAAGCCCCATCAGAAAGACGTTTCTTGATCAGAAGCCAGTACAGTTTGCTCAGAGCCAAGCTCATAGAGGCCTGCTTGGAGAGATTTAACAAAACCTGGGCCACAGAATTCTGCATGTGTGGAGTCTAATCATCCAACACTGAGAGACTCCCAGGTAAAGGATGTTACAATAATCCAACCGGGAGATAGCAAATGCCTGAATCATGTATTTCTGGGCAGATTCAGGAAGAAGGTGAATGATGTTCTTCAGGGATTTTAGAATCCCAAAGCATTTGCCTGCCAAGGCCGGGATTTGACTGTCAATGTTAAAGATTTATTCAAACCAAATGACTAGGTTTTTAACCATAGGTTTTTATTCCATAAAGTGGTAGAAAAGGAAGTCCGCAGATCCGTTTCCCACAGCAACTTCAATCATAATTTCTATTGTGGTTCAGGTAGAGAAGTAAGTTGAGCATATATTTTGGAAGCAGAGTGGTATGTTGATGGCAATGTTTTCAAGGGTGAAGGCATGGACGCTGGAGAGACTCTAGAACAAATGAAATTATAAGATTTAAGAATAGCTGAGCTTAAAGTCTGGTATTTGAGTTTATATGAATTAGAAATATTACATAAGATTGTCCTTGAGAATAGGAGAGCACTAAGTAATTATGTATTAATTGGTGAGTCCATAGCAAACCTTTTTTCTGCCAAGACTTCCAAAAAATCTATTTCTTATTAATTTTAATTAACCCTGGGCAAAGCACTACGCTACGCTCGCGTAGTTTGCGAAGTTTGCGCTACTTTGCACTACGCGAATTGCACGTAGTACAGTGCAAACACGCGTAGCGTAGTGCAGCGGTCATTTTTTGCTTGCTCGCGGTCCTCAACGTCAAGTTGGCGACCGCGAGCAAGCAAATGACATCCCGGCGAGACTTTTCCTCGTTCGCGATCAGCAACATCAAGTTGCCGATCGCGAGCGTGGAAAATAAACCTCCGGCGAGATTCTCAACGCGGGAGGTCAGGTTCCTCATTGCGAGTGGTCGCGTATGCTCGCGATGAGAAACTACCAGTCCGCGTTGAGAAAGCTGCCGCTCGAGTAAAAATCTACTCGAGCGGCAGTAAAAGACTAGCTCGCACTGTGCAAAATGCCGTTTTCAATGATTGCACAGTGCGGACAAGCATCCGGCACTGTGCAATCATCGCGAACAGCGCACTACGCAGTTCGCGTAGTGCTACGCGTAGCTCGCATAGTGCGAAGTGCACTTCGCGTAGCTTCGCGTAGCGCTACTTCGCGAACTACGCCCAGGGTTAATTTTAATGAGCTTATTGTACCAAATAGAGGAATGTAGAAATTGGTCTAAGATGGAAAGAGTTGAGATAAATATGGAGTGTAATAAACGACAAGCGTTTTTGAGAATGGGAAGAGACATAGAGGAGGGATGTTGGGTCAAAGACAAAAACTCTGAAAAAGAAAAGGGATGAATGAAAGATAACTCAAGCTTTGTCCATAAGGGGTGCTTATGTGAGCAGTGTTCACTGTAGAAGCGAGCCAATTGTTTCAAAGAGAAAGAAGCATGATAGGATTGGAAGTTTGGGAAGTTGACTCCCCCTTGTTGCTTACTACGTTGAAGCTTGATGAGAGACACACAGGGGCTTATTTATGAGCCTTTGCGTCACTTTTACGCTGCCGGTGCGTCACTTTTTGTGACGCACCAGCAGTGTAAAAAATGTGCCATGGTGCGTCATATTTACAAAGTGACGCATCTAGGTAGATGCGTCACTTTGTAAACCCCTGCGCCACATTATACCTGCGCCAGGTATAATGTATGCAGGGGGGGCGTTCCGACGCAAGAAAGGGTCGTAGAAGTGACGCAGTGAAATCTATAAGATTTCACTGCGCCATTTCTTTGACCCTAATGCGTCAATATCTTACGCCTGCCCCATGGCAGGCGTAAGATTGACGCAGACCCTTTCACATGGGGCTTGCCCCAGGACACATTGCTGGAGTTGCGTCACTTTTGTGACACACTCCAGCTATGCGTCATTTTTGCGCCTACAGATACGTCAGAAATACTGACGTATCTGTAACTCCTTGCGACATGATGCGTCATACTGTAAATATGACGCATCATTGGTGTCGCAAGGAGGGCGCAATGAAAAGTGACGCATCGCTGTTTTCACGCAGCGATGCGTCACTTTTCATAAATGAGGCCCACAAGGTTTTTTGTTATTCAATTAAAAAAAACATCAAAATAGAATTTATTTTTAATTGAAGACAGAATATTGGTTGGAGTTGTGGAAAGATTGAAAAGTATTACGAGAATTAATATAATTTTTATAGAGTTCAGTCTACCCCACCATGAGAGGAACGATGGATTCCATCATGACACATAGGTATTTAGGGTTGAAAGAAGAGCAGTATAGTTAATAGATACAGTGTCTATAATGGAATTAGTGAACAAGAGGCCTAAATATTATATTTTTGTTAGGCTCCAAAGGAAACCTGAAGATGAGAAATCATGTTTAAAACACAATTTATTAAGGGGAAGGATTTCACATTTAGGAGTGTTAAGTTTATGTCAGATAGTGCTGCAAAAATGAAAAACGTGTTTAGGAAAGGTTGTAAGGAGGAATCAGGAGAGAACATTTATAAAAGAATATCATCAGCATAAACTGAACACTTGATGTATTGATTACTATACTGAAAGCCTTGTATGGTGGTATTTTGTCAAATATCGGACGACAAGGTTCAAGTACAATGACAAAATGAATTGGGGAGAGAAGACAACCCTGTCTAACTCTTCTGTAAAGAGGGAAGGAAGAAGAAATTAAACCATTAACAAAAACTGATACTTTAGTAAAATAATATAAGAGAGAAATCAGGTTAATGAGGTTTTGTCTAAAACCAAACCATGAAAGAGCAGAAAAAAGAAAACACTAACGAACTTGATCAAAAGCCTTCTTGGTGTCTAGAGATATAGCTACGAATGAATGTGTATATGTTTTTGATTTGCTAAGAATGTTGAAGAAGATTCTAGTGTTACTGTTTGTCAAAATCCAAGATGGAGAAAATCTCTCCTGGAGTTTAAGTTCTGGCTAACCCAACCTACTGGTGTGGCTAACGTTCCCTAACACTCCACTTCCAGCCCGTCTGCTAATTCAATTCCTGGGAGCCCATCTGACTGGGGGTGCAAGAAGTGGGGGTGGGCCTGTTCCTACCCTAAACTGTAATTTCCTCTTTGAAGATGATTTTGGAAACCCATCCCCCTTCCTGTCCCGTGCTTGGCAGTAGCAGTTCTCCTCCCACCAGATGTCTCCCTTGTCTCAATGCAGGCCCCTTCACACCTCATAAGAGCAGTTTGGCTCAGCCTGTCAAAGACTGGCCTATCCAATCAGGAGAGGCTGCTAGAAGGCTGGATTTTGGAACAACAGAAAAGCAACTTAAATAACTTATTTTGTGTCATAGTTATAATAAATCTAATCTTAGCAAGTTGTTAAATTTATTCTAATTATTATCTAGACACTTTGACGTATCATTAGTTAGACTTTAATAAAGTCTAATGAGGCCTTCCCATGTTAGCCTATGGAGCAAATGTAGTACAATGGGGAAAAATGAAATTGGCAGTTTTTCCCTCACCAGGGCTTATAAAACATCTTTTATAATCTCCCTGATTATAGTTACAAAGCACTATACCCCTGGGGCACCTAGGGGAGACCTTAGGGGTGAATTATATGCAAAAATAAGGTAGTGTAAGACTTTGGAAGTACCTTTAATTCCAAAGAGGAATTTGCATATAATTGTAATTTAAAAGCAGCCTGCAAAGCAGGACTGACTTTTAAAATGACATCAGGCCACACAGCAGTGCACACTTAAGTGCATCAAATCTGCTGTTCCTCTAAACCCACATGCCCTACCATATACTAGGGACCTACAGGTAGGTTGTCAGTACCAAATGTAAATACACCTAATTACCATGTACTTTTACACAGAGCACTGTCCCTGGGTCTGTTTAGCAGATCTCAGGGCACCATCAGAGTCTGAAAACCAGGATCTAGTAGTCAAAATGGGAGCAAAAATTGAGGGGACACTGCAAAAAGCCCTGGTTTCTCAGAGTGCACTATTTGTCTTTAGCTCCACTTCCCTTGGGAATGTTTTGCACTGCTGTCTTTTGCATTCTGCCCTGTCTGCTTTTATTGTGTCACTTTGACTTTTCTTCCTTGCATCTCCTTTATCTTGTTCTCTGCTTACTTTTTGGCGTGCTTCACAGCCCGGTACTCACCTCTTTGTGGGCAGTCAGTGTCACTGCTTAAGGCAGAGCTCTTTTGAAGCATTCATGAGTGTCTCTTTACAAAAGCCCGCAGTAATTTTTCCATTCAGGCAATTTTATTGAGAAATGCTGCTGGGAATTGCACAGTTTTGCCCTATTTTCTTTTTTTTAAAGTTCTCTAATGAAACACCTGGACCCTTCTTTGCTGTGCATCCTGTTCATTTGCTAAATTTGCACTTGGCGATTAAGGTTATAAATTTTGCCTCACCACTTTCAAAGTTCACCAGCAACCACTGGAAATGAGACATAACCATTTCAGTTCACAACCAATGTTCTCAGTAAGGAGGATCTGATCTCAACAATGAGTTATTGAACAACTTGGGCTATGAAAGACATCGATCTGATTACCCTAAATACAGGTGAGTCCAGCACAGGTAACAGCAGTGGGGCGGGGCAGGGGCCCTCTGCATAAGTCATGCGCTGCTGAGATTCGGCTTGTTAGTGCTCGCTTGTTTCCCTGAAGAGATGGTGGTTTCGCAGGCTCCGTCAAGTGCTATGGGAGAAATTTAACTATACCACTCAGGTTTCCGCGTCAAAAGTCTACAGTGCGGTGGCACCGATAAGCGGGAGGAATGACAAGAAGTCGTTGACGGTGCAATAAACCACAAGAGGGTGCCGGAGGTTGAAAGTTGCTGGACGGGGCAGTGGAGAGGGAGCAGCCTGAGGGTCACAAGGTAGGTGAGCAACAGTCGCAAGGATTTGTGGACGTGGGCTCTACCTGAAGGACGCAGAGGGCTGTTTATGCATCCCAGTAGTAAGCGGCAGCACTGCTCGAAGCTGTTAGTGCACATGCCAAGCACTCCTGCAGTGCTGAAGCCAAAGAAAAAGGTGCTCTAAAACCGTCTGGCGTGCTGGAGAGAAATAACTGCCACAATGACAACGCTTCCGCAACATGCCAGCCAGAAGCAAGACAACGAGCCCATCCCCAGTGTCTGTTATGGGGGAAATCCCTTTATTGTCATCTAGTTCTGCTGTAGTCCAAGGGCAGTCTCAGCCTAGCAGTTTACAGTCAGGGCGCCACATCAGGCAGATGACACAATGGTGGATTCAGTGTTGAATGGCTACTAGACCCAAGGACTATACCCTTTTCAAAAAGTTTCCTCTAAAGTGATACAGACAAAAGTCATTGATGGTCTCACAGGGCAGGATCAGTGGCAGAATTATATGGGACCCCTAACTGCTGGAGAAAGTCAGGAGACTGAGAATGTTAATCCACCATCCTCATCTCTAAGTGGAACAGTACAATCCCTAGCCCAAGCTCAAGCTCAGAAAAGGCATCAGGGAGGGGCACAGACAGATGTGGGTAATCTATAACAGATGTCTTTAAATCTTCAGGCAGACAACGACACTCGTCTTGATTATCAGCTAGCCGAACAGCAACCAGAGTCTCTAAAACTAGTGCTCAATACTATATTGGCGGAGGTCTGGGAATTAAAGGTGCAACAAACTTTTGAAATCAAAATATTGCACTGAAGACTAGCCAAGATAGAGGAGCGTTTCACTCAGCTACCAAAACGGCTCCAGAAGGCCGAGCAGAGAATATCAGATCTGGAGCACAAGATTTTGTCAAAACACAAGGACATTGCTTTTGAGCAAAAAAAGATTTGTCAACTAGAGAATAAGGTTGAGGAAATGGAGAGTCATTCTAGACGTTCTAACCTTCGATTTATTGGTATTCCAGAGGGTATATACAAGTGAGCAAGTGAGTAAGATACACAGAGACATTCAGAGCATCCCACAGTTAATGAATTCACTGATCAAGAAGTTTCTACCAGGCTCACCTTCTGACATGACAAACATGAAACACATAGGGTCCTAGCTCACCGGCCAGCTGAAGCAAAATACCTTCAGATAATTTTGGTGAAATTTTCTGACTCCTGTGTCAAGGAAAATATCTTGACTGCAGCAATTTGTCAAAAATCCTTTACTATTGCTGATATTGTTCATATGAGAGTGTTTTCTGATTTATCTGTTGCAACGGCATGTCATCGTTGGGTCTTTCAAGGACTGATTTGAGAGTTTAACCTCCTTAGGGGCCAGCCTCTCTGGTACAGCAGTCCAAATTGAAGGTACTCATGGATGGCCAATTCCATTTTTTTACAATGGTTGAAGAGGTTCAGGCCCCTTTGTCATGGGTGACTAAAGCATAAGGCAAAGGGAGGGCTCTACTTTGGTGGTAGGGGGAAAAGGAGGTTTATTATGCTATGTTTTCTCATTTTCTTTTGTTTTCTTTTCTTGGTCAAGATTTGGTTGTTCATTGCAAAGGAAGGCACTAGGTGCTAAGTCATGGCACCACTTACTCTAGATACCTCTAATAAAACCAAGAGGCAGCTTAAGCCAAGTTTTTAAAATATAATTAAGCAAGACCTTGCCCTGAAGGATCCTTGTTGCCTTGGTTATCCTGATTTCACACAATACACTTGTTATTCTCCTAGGTTTGGGTCAGCCTCACGATTTGATTTATTCCTTTTGACAAAACTATTGAAAAGAGGGAGGATAGAGACCCTTCTCAGATCATTCAATAGTTTCTCTCATGGTCATTTTTAAAACAGCACAGAGAAAAAGGCCAAGATGGCAATTTGATTAATCCTTGCTCTCAGATCAAATATGGTTAAGTGAAACGAGGCATTTTATTCGTGAATTCTTTTAGATAAAGTCTAACACTGCTCACAATTTCATGGTAATGGAAGTTTTCAAGGCTGCGTTCAAGGGGCAGGTGATATCTTATAAAGCCATATTAATTAAAGCCCTGTCTTACAAAATTCAGAACCTCCAAGCAGCAGTAGAGAGTGCTATGAGGGAACTTATAAGTCTATCGGGAGGTCCTTATTATTCAACAGCTCGCCAGCAAACACAAGATCAGCTAGCCATGGCAAAGCAAGAGCTTTGGGACTTCTTTCTGTTAGAAGAAGTCAAAGGAAGTAAAGCTTTTCAGCAGTAGCTCTACGAGGAGCGTCACCACATTGGGAAATATTTGGTAATGGTTGATTAAAACTCAGTAGAGCAGGCAGTTAATCTCCCAAGTTAGAGATCCTGCCACAGGAGTCCTAGATGTTGATAGTGAGGGGGTAGCTGAGGTATTACTTCACCAATATAGGTGGATTTATGAAGAAACTGAGATGATCACAGCGCAAGAGTTAGTGCAATATTTTGCTTTAGTGCTGTTACTGCAAGTTTCCAGCACCCAGAAAGGTATATTTATTAAGAAAATAGAGCCCCCTGAAGTTGCAGCTGCCCTCAAAAACATGGCTAACACCAAAGACAGTGGGAGCATCGGCATTCCCATTAACGTTTATAAGGTTTTTGAAGTGGAGCTGCTTCCTTTTTTAACAATCCTTTTTAATCGAATCAAGAATGGGGTACCAACTCCAAAGAATTTCAAAGAGTCAGTGGTAGTGAGCTTCCTCAAAACAGATAAAGACCCTACAAAGACCAATTCTTACCACCTTATAAGTTAACTAAATGTTGATTATAAATTGTTTGGGCAGAATGGATTGCACAGTGACATTTTCAATCTTTTTTAGAGGTTTATCGTATCTTATCTTTTGCTTTAGAATACATTCAAATCAATAACTGGCAAGCAGCAAAAATAAGAGAAGGGAACTTGCCTCGTAAATTGAGAAAATTCAATCAAGCAGTTGTTGCAATATACTTTCAATAAGAATCTTAGTATAGCATTAAATCACTCACGTTGCACGATAGCACTTTAAAAAACTTGGACCCCCACACACCTGAGGTTATTCTTTAAAAATCTGACACCAAGAATAAGCTACGACCTCGATGTCAACCACTGTACTCAAATAAAACAGTACTCACAGTACGCAGGTACAGTAGAATATAAATCTCAGCAAGGATATTTATGTTTTACATTAGTCCACAGAGCTCAGCGCTGTATTATCTTAATACGACTAGAGATTTCACAGCTAAAGGTTTTTGCAATGAATTGAAATAACTGTGACAATACTACAGGTATATGCAATTTGTGTAATGGAGGAGTGAAAGATTTAATACATGTACTGTTTGCATGTCCAAAGTCAACTCTGGTAGAGGCCAGAATTTGGTATTTAAAACCCATCTGTTTTAGATATAATATATCCACAGTACAAGGTGTTACAATGCTCTGTAAATCGGCACCTAATGAATATGTCTGTCATAATCTGTTAACATTTTTAAAGAGTTTCTTAAAAATCTTTTGAAGTAGATACATTCTAACTGGTTTTATAAAGAGAATCAAATTGTATTTTGACTATTTTTTTACCTCAGTAGAGGTCGTTTAAATCAAATCAAATAATAATCTTGAAATCTTGAATGTTGATTGCACAGTGTGCTCAAGGGATGTTTCATCAGGATCAGAATGGAGTTTTGCCCAAAAGATCAATGGCTGCCAATAACTAAATTTTGACCCGAGCTATTCATTATTTTAAAGGTAACAAGAGAAGGTGGCAGTATTGATGATGGACACAGAAAAGGCGTTCGACCTTGTTAACTGGAAAGCACTGTTTTTTATCTTGGAAAAATTTGGATTTCTGTCCCTGATTAAGCATATTCTTAAGGAACTCTATATTGGGGTAGAGGCTCAGACCATCATTAACACAAAGGAAGCTGGGGCTTTAAGGAAAAAGCGTTGTACCTGTCAGGGATGCCCTTTGTCCCCGCTTCTTTTTACATTTTTTATCAAGCCCCTAGTGGTTAGAATTCACACCAATCTATCGATTTTGCCACCTATAGGTGGGATGACAAAAAGTTGGAGATGGGGAACTGATACCATTTGCTATGCCTGCACATCATTAGAAACTACTACCAGAACTGTTGCAAAAGGTTTTCCAGGAAACTAATTGCAGGTTTAATAATAAAGACTGGCAGTTGCTTAGTGAGTTAGGGCACAGATCATTAAGAGCTGCAAATTTTAAAAGAATGGTGTTCTTATCAAGATGGATAGCATTCTACACAACACACAGATTGCATAGGATCTTTCCATATCTTCCTGACCAGTGCTTTATGTGTAATGCAATCTGTAAGGGCGGATGGTTACACACCTTTTCAAATTTCCTCAGCTTACAGCAATTTTGGAGTGAGGTCTTTCATGCAATTAGTCGCAGTACCCAAACTATGATTTCCCCAACAACATTGTTGGCACTGTTTGGCTCAGCGCATGAGGTACTCCACCTGCATAAATGTCAGCAGTATTTTATATTGATGGCTATCGCTGTAGCTGGTTCACTGATCTTGCAGTGTTGGAAAACAGTTATGGTTCCATCGTACCATCATTGGTTTAGTAAAATGACCAGGACCCAAGCTATTGAAGGGGCCCCTGCCTAGCGGGTAGGGGCTCTTCAGAGATTTAAGGCAATTTGGGTGTCTTTTTCTTCATCTTAGTTTGTATCAACTTGTACCACCAGCCTGGGTTATTTATTAATCTATGTGAGACCGGTGTTTTCCACAATTGCTATGAGTTGTAGCCTGGTGTTAATTTGTGATAAAATGCACATTTTTATTTAACAATATAGCACTGGCCAATGAGATTGGTTTTAGCTTCCTAGGCTTTGCAGCACTTATTTGCAAATCCCAAGAATAAAATTTATGTGGGACACTACTTTGCACTAATGAACTTTTATGCACTTTATAATGTTTTGTGGTTTTCTTTTCTCATCAAACTGTATTATTATTACTCAACAGTGTAATATAGGAATTTAAGCTTTTTGAGTAAGTGCGTAATCTCTTTAGTGGGGTTATAGACTACTTTTGCACTGTCAGTTTTTTTGAACATTTTTGGTCATGCTCAATGCTTGATATTGATTCAGCTCTGATTTGAACATTTTGCACTTTTGCACTTTAATACCAGGTATTGCTGCTATTGTTTATTGCAATTCGAACTTTTCAAGTAAGTGTGCAAGTTCTTCAGTGGAGTTGTAGACTACAATTAAACTGTCAGTTCTGTTTTTTTTAAATTTAATTTTCTTGAACATTTTTGCTGCTTGATTTTAAAATACATGAACGAGGAAATGCACGCTATTTAGTTCTTGACTTTTTGCAGTTTTGCACTTTTATACAAGGTATTGCTTCTATTGTTTATTATTTACTGGGAAGGTAGTATTAATTTTATCGTGACAATGTTTGCAATGATGGCAATGTTGGTTAAATGTTCATTATGCAACAGATTCTTTTTTATGAGCCGTAGTTTCCCTGTTTTGTTATTTATCCTGCTCAACAAAATTATTGTTTTTTAAAACAAAGAAAGCCTCATCATGCATTTCACAAACATATTTTATCAGTATTGGCGTCATATATTTATTTATTTAGTTCCCTGAACCTGGACAGGAGAAAAGAGTTTGCAGCTTATCTGGTACCATGGCATTCTAAAATCAACAGCTCTGTGAGTTTTGTGCAACTACACTTTTTACCCGTGAGTTTACTACTAATTGAAGCAACCCATATTTAAACTTCATAACATATTTTGAACGTGTGGTTCTTGATTTGCTCTTGAATAAAATTTGACTACACCAAATCTAGAGGATAAACAATTCATTTGCAATCTTGTAATATTATAATATGGCTACAATGCACCAGATCATTTTGATAACGTTTTAATTTCATTGATTTCTTCAACTTAAGAGATAATAGGTTAATTGCATTATTTGCAAAAGGTGTTCTCTTGAAAGATTTAATTTGCATTGAAAAAGTAAAAATCTTAAGACAATCATGCATAAAAACTTTCAAAAGACGTTTTTAATGCACTTTTTAGAGCTGATGAAGAATCCAAAGGCATAATATCAAATTTGACTTTGTGCTCTAAAATTAATGCTCATTAAGGCCAGCTGCAAGCAAATCATCTCAATCAAAAATGACTGTCCCAAACCTAAGTAAGATTTCCATAATGAAGATTCAATACTAGCATACCTCTTCATGGCAGTGATTGAGTAAGACTTTTCTGCATATAGAGCCACAGATAGTATCTTTGCTACATACACCTGTAGTATAGCAGGGGTATTTCTTTCCTCAATGGGTTGAGAAAATTCTCAAGGCCAAATCCTATTTCTGTTGCATTGTCAATTTGGTCTTTTTATGATTCACACAGAATAAGTTATTAGAAATATTCCTCCCTAAATAATTGTAAGCCGTCACAACTTCTAATCTAGAAGCATTGTAATGCCACTGATTTCGTGAATTCAAAACTGAGGCCACCATAATCATAATTTCTGTCTGTCCCTTGTTCACCATTAAATTACGATCTTCTAAATAGCGTGCTAGCACATTTAGCTGTTTTTGGAGGCCTGCTGCGGTAATGGACATCAAGATTAAAACATTGGCATAGATTAACAATGAAATTGGTTTAGTGCCCAACTTTGGAGGCTTTGCATTAACCTTTATAATCTGTTTGGAAAAGTCACATAAATATTAAAAAAATATCAGTGGATATAAAATGCATCCCTGTTTCAAACCATTTAAAACTGAAATGCAGGGAGTGTATTCTAACTCTGAGCCCACTAAGACTTTCTCCCATTTTTCAGAATACAAATCAATCATGGGTCATAATAAAGAATAAAGGATTCACAATGTATTCATTTTTGCCATAACTGTTGCCAATTGACTTCATGAAAGGCATTACTAAAGTCGACAAATGCCACATATAGTTTTAACTGTCTTACTTTCACATAATTTTCAGCAATCATTATTCAGCATAAAATATTATCCACCATTGAGCAACCCTCCCTAAAGTCACATTGCTCAAATGGGAGAAGATCATTTAAATTTACCCAGGTGGATAATCTAGCTAAAAGACATTTGGCAAAGATCTTTCCTATTATGTCCAGAATTGTGATCAGACTACAACTTTTAGGGTCTTTCCGGTTGACTTATTTGAATAACAGAAAAACTTTACTCCCTTTCCAGTAATTTGGTATCAAGCCAGATTTAAAACAAAAATCAAATAATTCCTTAATCATATATTGCCCATGTACCATGACACAATTTAAATATAGGAACAGAAATGCCATCAGGGCCCACAGCTCTAGATATTTTCAGCTTCTTAATTACTTTGCTAATTTCTTCTATCGATAAGTCTTCCCATGCAACAATTCTGAAGGAAAGATATTTTACTTCCATTAATGGGTAATGTGGGCTGTTAATGGTCTACAACTATTCTCTGTACACCCAACAGTACTCTTCATCTAGTGGAATGTTTTTTTTTAACAATCTTTGCACATACAATTTGCAAATATATACCATAAGTTATAGATATTTTAGTTGTAAGGGCTCTTCAAGTTGACACCATAATTTTGCAATTCTAGCTTCTTTTTGTTTTTTTTATCACCAACAGATTTCCTTTGAGGGATTTTTATTAAATATGGATGATGATTGTCTAATACCGCTTGGATTGTTTAGTAGATTTCATATTAAAAAAACAAGGCTTTCAAATGAAGGTATATTTATAGCCCCAAATGAGGAATCCACAGCAAATTGTATTTGTAGCCCTTTCGCCTCATCCAATACTTTCCCTTATTCTTAATTCTATTTATGCAAGATCATTTATCCCTATTATAATTGGTATTAACTTTTAATAATGCATCTTGTGAACAAATGCCAATAATTAGCTGAAAATGATCACTCCATAAGTTCTTACTTAGTTTAATGCTAGACACTAATTTAGAATTACAATAACGTATAAAGGCATAACCTGATAACGGTTTCTATGCTTCCACTTTTCCATTAAAAGTTATCTGGAGGTTTGTCATTGAATCTACCATTAATTAATGCCAAATTTAGATCCCATCCCCCTTTAATAATAGTGAAATATGCTTATTTTTCCTGTTATTTGGGAGAATAGGGTCTGAAAGATCCCATAGTGAGTCTAAATCCCTGAATCCAGGTTTGTTATAGGTATGTGAAGAGAACTTGGTATTAAAATCCCCAAAACCTATAAAATACCACTAGGAAACAAACTCTCTACATTTAAAAGAGCTTCCTGACGTGCTAACAAACCTTCAGTAAAACTACAAAAGAGCGATATATATACATTGTAAACAATGTATTTTAATAGCCTACTATGCATATCTACTTTACAGAAAACAACACTCTAGATCATTACCTCATCACAGACTTCAACAGCTTGCATAAGATGGATTTAACATGACCCTTAAAAGAGGGAATGGCAGGAACAGAGAACACCTTAAAATAATTAATTTCAAAAACTCCACATGACCAAGGTTCTTGCAAGCAAATAACCAAGAATGAGTCGAGAAGTGATACAGTATTTGGGTAGGCTAACACATTTTTCAAGCCTACTATATTGAAACTTTATGAGTACTAACTTTCTTTAATAACATCAGGTGGAATTTAGAAGCCTGGTGAGCCATGCCAGTGAGCATAATACCCATCTTCCCTTTGGACTGCAATTGAAGATTTTTCAACGACCTGTTTGCACCCATTTTGCTGGTAGACAGTAAAATGTCCTTTCTTTTAAGCACGATGGTAAAACATATTGGGACATTGGTCTTTGCTCAAGATGATTTACTGAATTTCTTAGACCTTATGGAAGTAGAGATACATCAATTCCCATTTTGTAAAAGGAGTGACTAAATTTTAAAATGTGTGCATCTATTGTATTTGAGAATTAAAACACAGATGGGCCATATGTACGACAAAGTGGCGGAGCGTGTCGTTAGCCTCCTGTGCTTAACGACACGCTCCGCCACTTCGGAAACGCAAGGCTGCACCATATTTACAAGAATGCCACCCTTGTACATAGGGGGCAACGTCAAATACAATGGGTGTTGCAGTGGAACGCCCACCACAACACCCACTGCACGCCCCTTTCACGCTAAACATAGCGTGAAAGGGTGCCTTATGTACAAGGCAGCGTTAAGCCACGTTAAGTTAAGTGGCTTAACGCTGCCTTGTACATAAGGGAAGGCCCCTATCTCCACGGGAACGTCACAAAAAGTGACGTTCCCGTGGCAATAGGGGCTTGTACATATGCCCCAGTTGTCTCATGGCATACTTGACCATTTATACATTTGGAAGAGATTTTAACCAAATCAATATCACTTGATTACAGAAAGTCTCAGTTCAAAGATATTATAGAACAATTGAAAAATATTATGCCAGTTCAAAAAATAGTTCTCATGAGTAAGAAAAAGATCCATAAAGGTTACATGACATTGGGACAATTGATAAAATTAATAATTCAGTGAAGAATTACTTTCACACGTTAAATTTGGCAGGTTTTGCTTTGGTGATGATGCCAATGAGAAAAATGGAATTTGTGGTTTTAAAGTTGATTTTTCCTTACTAGAAACTGTATTCGAGTGCAGTCTCTGGTCTCGAGTCACCGCTTTATTTTCCCCATCAGAACTAAAAGTAACAAGAGTTGAACCACTCTGAGTTGAATCGAATCGAAAATACTTTATTCAATTTAAACATGATACATCATAAAAGTACATATAAGTCATAGAATTCATCAATCTAAAAGCATCTTAAAATGATAACTCACATTTCACAACTCAGAATGATACACACCAGCTAAAAACCATGGTATATAAAAGCAAACTTTGCAACTAGATAAAAATGTCATATATAACACAGCTGGCAGCACCACCCTGAGTCATACAGTCCTTTATCATGGGAATATTGTTTTGTATATTGATTCCTTGATTTAGAAGGCTGTTTTCCCCTTCTGTAAGTCTTGACTCTTTAATATTTCTTGTGAACATTTTTTCAATGTAATTTTCTTTGCATGTTTCTATTTTTTCTCTGTCGTTTGTATGCTTTTTCTTATTCTGGTTACATTCTTAATATGTTCTTTGGGCTGAAATGAACTATCCTCTTTACTTCCATTTTTATGTGTCAATGTAATTTTTGAAACAGCAATTACAGCAAAATGAGAGATGTCTGCCCTTTTGAATACTTTCTCTGGTTTCTCCACTGAGGGTGGCTGGGACTGAGCACTCAAGCAATGTACTTCTTTTTGGGTGGCCTGAGGAGTTTCCTGCCCCGGGTTACTCAACACACAATTATCATCCTTGACCAACATTAATTTTTGAATATTCTAATCACTGGTAAGTGGACAAAATATCGAATTTTAAATATTGTTGTGCAATAATATCGAGTTTTAATTGTCGAAAGTCAAAAATATCGTTGTATATAATATCGATGTCAAGAATATCGATTTCTTGTGTTGTATAAAATATCGTTGTTAAAAACATCGATTTTTAAAATATCGTTAGTAAAAAATAGCGATTTTGTAAATGTGATTTTTTTAATATAGTATATAATTTTACATGTATTAATAATTTTTAATAAATTGTATATGTTTTATATAAAAAATGTTTTAGGTGCGGGATGTTGGGTTTATAGGGGATAAGGGTGGGGAGTGTTTTAAAAATCAATTGAAATAGATTTTGTTTTATTAATATAAATGAAATTTAAATTTGTGTTTTTAGGAGTGGGATGTTGGGTTTGTAGTGGATAAGGGTGGGGAGTGTTTTAAAAAAAAAATGTAATTTCAAATGTTTTTAAAAATATTAATAACATTTTAAATTGTGTTTTAGGAGTGGGATGTTGGGTTTATAGGGGATAAGGGTGAGGAGTGTTTAAAAAAGTTTTTTTAAGTATTTTAACATTTATAAAATAATGACATTTTAAATTATGTTTTATGAGAAGGATGTTGGGTTTATAGGGGATAAGGGTAAGGAGTGTTTTAAAAATAAAATGTAATTTAAAAAAAAAAAATAATAAAATATATAAAAAAAAAATTATTTTTTATTGGGAGTGGGATGTTGTGGTTATAGGTGATAAGGGTGGGTAGTATTTTGATCTACATTTTTTTTTATTAAATTGAATTTTAGGAATGTGATGTTGGGGTTATAGGTGATGTTGGGTGCTTTTTGTAAATAATTTAAAAGTATTAAAAACATAAAATATCTTTTAAATAATTTTAAAAAATGTAAAAAATTTAAAAATGTTTTGATATTTTGTGAAATTTGTGCATAATTTTGTAGTTATATTTAAATTTTAAAAAATTGATACATTTTGAGAATAATTAAAAAAAAAAAATGAAAATTTGGATTATGATATAAAATTATTTACAAATAACATATTTTTGGGGAACATTTATTAAAAATGGGAATATGTAAACATATGTATAATGTGTATTAATTTTTATGTATTTTTTGGGCAATATTATTTTTAAAAATTATATTTTTGAATATTTTTCTTGAGTTAATTTAGTTTGGTGTGGGAAGAGAAAATTATATATGTTTAGGGGCCGATTCCGATTCGGAAATCTCACCGACCGACTCGGTACGGGAATATAGTCCGACCGACACGTACCGGCGTTGCCCGACCTGGGTAGTACGATGAAATGCATGTGAATCACGACCGACTCGTACGGAACACAAGCCGAATGACCGAACCGCACGGAAACAAGCTATCCGGCCGGGAAACCATGCGATTCGAACCGACCGACACGCACCAGGAATGAACCCGAACGAAATGTACCCGCGAACTCCGACACGCGCAGTATGATGTAATGCTTGGAAAACCAGACCGAGTCGCACGGAGCTCAAGCCGTACGACCGACACGCATACAAAACGGAGCCGAAGCAACCGAATACTCCGCGACCGACGCGTACGCCGCACATGAAACCCAGCAGAAACACAGCGTGAGCGACTCGGAGAAGCTCGCACGAGACAACTGCAGCGTCCTACTCGGTCAGAAGAACATCTCCTACATGCACAAAAAGTACAAAGGGAAAATTACAAAAAAATGGGCTAAACAAGCAATTACAAAGCCAATAAATACTGGGGGGGGGGAAACATGGAACAAAGACACACCCACAACTCCACACATATAAAGGCCACAAATCCCTACCATGATCCTTTGCAAATTCAACTGACCTGCCAGCACAGAACACCATCAGACAGCAACCACAGACACACTCACAGCTCATCCATCACACAAGCCACACACCATTAGCAACTCAACAAATAGCACCCTCACATACACCCAGCAAGACCTACACTCACACACCCTCACCTGCACACACACACACATCTATCACCACCACCACCCATCACCATGCCCCCAAAGAAGAATCCAAAGTTCCTAGACAGTGAATTGGAAGTCCTGGTAGATGAGATCCTCAGGGTAGAGCCACAGTTGTTTGGCACATTGGTCCAACAGACCCCCATGTCGCAGAAAACCAAGATGTGGGAGAGGATCGTCGACAGGGTCAACGCACAATCACCATGTTTGCGCACAAAGGAAGACATCCAGAACAGGTGGTATGATGTGCGCAGGAGGGTCAGGGACCTACTAAAGAAGGATTACAACGTGAGTCAGTGCACCGGCAGTGGCCCTCCTGCCAAACCACTATACCTCAGGCCCTGGGAGGAGAAGGTGCAGGCCATCCTACCACCAGTGAGCGTATATGGACTATCAAACATCCCAGAGCCTGGTGAGTACACAACTAATATACCCAAAATTGTGTGACAATACACATACATCACTGTCAAGGGGATAGTCAAAAGAAGGAACCCTTAGCAAATCCACAGCAACCAAAAGATAATCACCCCAAGATTTGTCTTTCAGTCAGATAAACACAATACATGCCAACTCATAGTGATATGTAACTGTGTCATGATATGTACAAACCTAACTACAAATACAGCAAGGCAGTGGCACAAATATAACCAACAAACACAGTTAGACATTTTGCCACCACTAGAACACCACCTAACAGGGAAGCTCACTGAAAGGAAGGAAATCTGTGTATGCTGGTGAAGTCAGTGTAGCCAATAGCATGATGGGAGTTGTAGTCACAGATATTGGTCACCCTCACAATTGGCCCATCAACACCACTCTGAACCATGCTCACATCACAGGGAATGGAAAACAACTGACAAGATGGCTGAAACTGGGTACTGCTGTGGGGAGCACAAGGCCCTGCTGGGAACTGTGCACCAACCAACAGCAGGACACCACTGACAAACATCCTGAAAGCCAACTTTCACTCCCTGCAATGGAAGCACATTCCATGGTGGGATATCTGGCTGGGTGGGAAGGAGGACTCACAGCTCTGACCATAGTTACAAGCAGCTTTTCTCACACACACCCTTAACACAAACTCCACACAACTCACCTGGGAGAATGCAATGGCTCACACTCTAATTAAATATCCCACAAAGAACCACCACCCTGGGTCATGCTGTGTGAAGCACAGGGACACTCTTGGGACTTGTAGCCAAACAAACGCCAGGACAACACTGTCAGCCATCCTGTCAGCACAGGCACACTACCCCACAGGGAAGCAGAGTCAAAAGGAAGGAAGTATGGGCATGCTGGGAAGGGGGGTGTAGGCAATAGCATGATGGGAGTTGTAATCACAGATATTGGTCACCCTCACAATTGGCCCATCAACACCACTCTGAACCATGCCCACATCACAGGGAGTGGAAAACAACTGACAAGATGGCTGACACTGGGTACTGCTGTGGGGAGCACAAGCCCCTGCTGGGAACTGGGCACCAACCAACAGCAGTACACCACTGTCAGCCATCTTGCCATTGCTGTCATACTCATACACAGTGAAGTCCACTCAAAAGGAAGGAAGTATGGGCATGCTGGGAAGGGGGGTGTAGGCAATAGCATGATGGGAGTTGTAGTCACAGATATTGCTCACCCTCACAATTGGCCCATCAACACCACTCTGAACCATGCCCACATCACAGGGAGTGGAAAACAACTGACAAGATGGCTGACACTGGGTACTGCTGTGGGGAGCACAAGCCCCTGCTGGGAACTGGGCACCAACCAACAGCAGTACACCACTGTCAGCCATCTTGCCATTGCTGTCACACTCACACACAGTGAAGTCCACTCAAAAGGAAGGAAGTATGGGCATGCTGGGAAGGGGGGTGTAGGCAATAGCATGATGGGAGTGGTAGTCACAGCTCAACATCCCCCACCCACATGGCCCAGCAAGCTCACACTGAAGCATGCACACCTCACAGGCAGTGAAAAGCCACTTCAAAGATGTCTGACACTGGCCTCAGCTGTGGGGACACAAGGCCCTGCTGGGAACTGTGCAACAACCAACAGCAGGACACCACTGACTGACATCCTGAGAGTCAACCTGCACACACTGCAAGGGTGGCATGCTTCATGGTGGGATAACTGGGCTGGGGGGAGAAGGAGGGCCGGATGTCCACCAAATACCACCAATGCTGGCCATGCACACACCTCAACATTCACATTGAAAACCTTCAGGTTGGCAGGACAATGTGCTACACCAATATTAACCTCTGACTCTGACAACTGAGGACAATGCAATGTACAGGCCCGCATCCAGAGGTACAGTCACAACTGTCAGGTGTGTGAACCATTGATGCCCATAGAAACATAACATACATTGTGTGTCTCTTCCAAAAACGGGTGATGATGGGGACACAGCAGCAGACGATGAGGAGTCCCTGTCCCAGGCTCCGGGGACACTGAGCTCACTGGTGTGGAACAGCCTCTGCACTCCTCGGATGGCGAAGACCTACCTGGCTCCTCCGGTGTGAGTCATCATGCAGCACCAGCAGGACCAACATCTGCACCCCTGCACCCACCCCTCCAACAACTGCCAACACACAGACCACCCCTGCCAACACGGACAGACCAAGGACCACCGATGACAACAGCACAGGGACCCCGGCCCAACGTGGAGCAACGGACAACGACCCCAGTAACAACCCCCAAGTGGGCCTACGGTCACCTGTGCATGCCACCACAGGTCCCGCACGTGTCGCCAGGGGTGGTGGGAGGGGTGGTAGACATAGGTCACTGTTTGCAGAGAGGTCTGGACTGCATGATGACCCACAACTGGCACGCATTGCTGAGGCATACCAGAATAGCACCGGAGAGGTCAGCCAGGTAGTGGGGATCCTCAAGGACATTCAACAGCAGCAGGCTGCCCATCATACCCGCTTGGACTCACACATGTCCCGTGTGGAGACACACATGTCCCGTGTGGAGACACACATGTCTGGCATGGAGTCCAAGTGGGACACATTAGAAGAACTGACAGCGGTGCATAGGGACATATTGACATGCCTCCGCCAGATTAGCAACAACATGGCCACACCTCCCTGTGTGCCCACAACATCTGGTGCTGCAACAACTGCAACTGCCACAGGGAGGGAGGAGGACTCTGGCGGAGAGTCCTCTGCACCGCAGCAGCCTGCACGTGAGGGTCCCCCCCGAAAGAAGAGGGGTCGTCCGAGGAAGGAAATCTGAGAGGCCGATGGCCATGTACATCCCCCAGGAACCCAACACCTGTTCTGGAAATTCTCTTTTGTGTGCAAACTGTTCACCCTGTCGAATGCAACACAACTCTCCCACATGACATGGGGAGCTTAAGTTGGCCCAATGTATCAGATGACTGTGGACTTTACTCAGGACATTTCTGCTACCAAGACTTCCAACTCATCTGGGAACTTTGGATCCCAATCCCAATGTACAGCACCCACCATCCTGTGCACTATCCTCACACATGTATGGAAATAAACTCACTCATACATCATACTTGCCTCTAGAGTGATTCCAACGTGGTTTCTGTCATGGAGATGGTGATCTGCTAAACGACACTGTGCATGATAACTGCTACAGCAAGTTCAACACCGTCATGTGAGTCATGGCGACGTGACACATATGAGGGAGACACACCACTAGGGCTACACAGCACATACACACCAGGGCCATCTGACTCATCGCCTACACTGATGTTGCCAGGAAATACAGTGGAATGCACAGACACCACACCTATTCACAGTCTGTGTTAACTTGCCCACAGGTGCAGTAAGCACATGTTAGTCAGATGTGTGACCACAGACAACGCACATCCCAAAGTGAAGCACAGGTTTATTACACATTTGCCACATGTTGTTTCCACTACAGATGCAAGGTAATCCTACGTGGCAGTGGCCACACAGTCAACAAGTGTAGAAGAAATAAAGTCCAGGGGTGTGTGGCACATCACCTGTAGGGAAACGACTGCTTCCACCCTGGAAGTTGAATCATGGTGTCGGGGGATCACAGTTCACCAAACAACTCTGAAAGTACCCTGTGAAGGACAGACATGACACACAGTCAAAAGCACTGAAGAACAGGACAGAACTGCAATACTCATGGCCAATACATGTCACAAGATACTCACAGAAAACCAAGTTAGCATGTCAATACTGTTGGGGAGTATAGACTACCTGTAAGGACACATCGCTGCACGCTTCCAGTCAAGTAGCACATGGCCACACTCAAACAGCACCAGAGCACCACCAACACATATCACGCAAACTCACATCATTGGCATGACAACTCTCTGGATACTCACATTCAGCTGAAGAAGTTGGTGATGAGCTGTGTGCGGACATCACCATCATCATCATCATCATCACTGGCATCGTGGCCCAGGCCAGGATCCTCCACAGGTGGCGGATGTTGGTCATCGTCATCCAGGATGAGAGGCAACTCCTTCCGCACTGCCAGGTTGTGTAGCATGCAGCAGACGATGACAATCTTGCACACCTTTGCTGGGGCATACGGGAGGGCCCCTCCTGTCTTGTCCAGGCAGCGGAAGTGGCTCTTCAGGAGACCAAATGTCCGCTTGATCACTCTCCTGGTCCGACCATGTACCTCATTGTAGCGCATCTGGGCTGGTGTCACAGGGTTCCTGAGGGGTGTCAGCAACCACAACATGTTGGGGTATCCGGAGTCACCTACAGACAGACAATTGCACATTAGCTGAGTTGGAAAAGAGGGCGGAATACAACATAGCAGAACACACTCCATGGTACAAAGTCAGTACACACCGACAAGCCAGGCACGCTGGTTCTGCATCTGTGACATCATCCTCGGGATGCGACTACTCCTCATCATGTAGGCATCGTGTGCCGAACCAGGGAAACGGGCACACACATGTGAGATGCACATATCTGCAAGACATACCACCAGAGCATTGATCGAATGATAATGTTTCCTGTTCCTGTATGCCTGCTCATGTGCCTGTGGTGGTACCAAAGCCACATGTGTCCCATCAATGGAGCCAATGACATGTGGCATCCTCCCCAGGGCATAGAAGTCACTCTTGACGTCAGTCAGTTGTTGACGTTTAGGGAAATAGATGTACTGGTTCAGGCATCTCAACATTGCCTCCAAAACATCGCGTAGCACACGGCTGAACATAGTCTGTGACATCCCACCAGCAGTCGCCACAGTGTGTTGAAAGGTACCGGTGGCAAAGAAGTGTAGGGCTGCCATCACCTTCACCTTGGGGGTCAGCGATGTAGGGTATGTCCGGCCAGGTTGCAAATGTGGGGCAAAGCACACTGCCAAATCCTCAATCAGCTGCCTGGTGAAGCGGTACCGTCGGATGTTGTCACGTTCCACCATTGTTGCTAGGTCAGGGAATGGTCTATGGGCAGCTGGTGCCCTGCAGTGCATAGGTGAAGAAAGAAAGATTGTCAGTCACCCCACATATGTGCCATTCACCATACTCAATATCACATGATACATCATTACGAGACACAAGTACTTGATGTGTGTGCCGTTCTGTATGGACATATATGGCACCTACATGGCCATCATCTAACATCTCAGTTCAACATGTGTTCACAACAGGTTACAGGTTGTGCTATGGGAAACCATTAGGCTGTGTCACAGTACACATTTACTGCTGTCACGTTCCAAACACACACCACATTGACATGTCTGGACAGATGCGCCACAGGCATCACAGCCCATTGACAGGTAGATTCCCAGGGACCCTGTCTTGCCACATGGACACTGGCATGACATGGCGTATCATGTACATGTCAGAAAAACAAACATGACACCCACAGGTAGTGGCCCCTGTTGCCTCCGCAGGACAGACATGGACGTCTGTGACACACACACGCACAACATCAAAGTCCATGCACAAACAACGTGGATGTGGAGACTGTCTCCCATTGTGCACATGGAATCAGAGACATCGGAAACACCACATGCACACAGACTGTGGAGGGCCATCACTATTGTGGCAATGGGTCACCCTGTGACGTACATACCTTCCCACATGGGACTCTGGGGGTATGTGACATGTCATACACATACACAACCTGGAAATGTGACCATGCCACATGCTCTGAAATGAACAGTTGCACATCACAGTGGTCATGTGCACAACACACAAAGGATCCTGTCCCCAGGAACACGTGCACAGCCTGGGAGTGGCTGCCCCCAAGTGCCACCCCAAAAACCACATGTTGACCCCCATACACAGAAACGGTAATGCAGCCTTACATGCCTTAGGATACAGTGTGGACAGGCTGTGGTGTTGTAGGTGTGCCCCTGAGTCACTGGCAAGTATATGTGGCTGGCATACGTTCACCAGTGACAAGCATGGTGACATATGCGAGTGACCTGTACAGGGACGCGTCGTACAGCAATGGACCGATCGGTGTGCACGCACTGGCCATTGAATCTGTTGTGAGCGGGTACGTGTTGTTTCCCGGAATATGCGTTGTACAGCAATGGACCGATCGGTGTGCACGCACTGGCCATTGAATCTGTTGTGAGCGGGTACGCGCTGTTTCCCGGAATACGCGTTGTACAGCAATGGACCGATCGGTGTGCACGCACTGGCCATTGAATCTGTTGTGAGCGAGTACGCATTGTACAGCAATGGACCGATCGGTGTGCACGCACTGGCCATTGAATCTGTTGTGAGCGGGTACGCGTTGTACAGCAATGGACCGATCGGTGTGCACGCACTGGCCATTGAATCTGTTGTGAGCGGGTACGCGTTGTACAGCAATGGACCGATCGGTGTGCACGCACTGGCCATTGCATCTGTTGTGAGCGGGTACGCTTTGTACAGCAATGGACCGATCGGTGTGCACGCACTGGCCATTGCATCTGTTGTGAGCGGGTACGCGTTGTACAGCAATGGACCGATCGGTGTGCACGCACTGGCCATTGAATCTGTTGTGAGCGGGTACGCGTTGTACAGCAATGGACCGATCGGTGTGCACGCACTGGCCATTGCATCTGTTGTGAGTGGGTACGCGTTGTTTTTTTAAATACGCGTTGTACAGCAATGGTCCGGATGGTGCGCATGCATTGGCTAGGGCCTGGCATGGCAACGGACGCGTTTTCGAAGCTGTAACGAGTCTGATGCAGTGAATTCAGTTGGCCAGCCACAACAATGTTGCAAATTCATGGGTGTCATGAAGTTTAAATTTTGAAGGATGCTGTGGGCATGTATAAGTGGTGCAATTCCGTGGATTGGCCAGATTCAGAAGATGCAAACGACTTGGACCTATCACTTTGGACACATGGGACAGTATCTGCCTCTGCAGCACACATATAATGCTGGCTGTTCCCTTGAGAGCTCACTTGCCTGCACTACATGCTCCAGGACGACATCTGCCACCAACACTGCTGCTGTCTCTGCATCCTCTGGCTACTGCAATGGCACGTACTGTGGAGAGAGACCCAGCCTTCAGCCTTGAGGAGAACCAGGCCCTGCTGGACAGCCTCCTTCCACAGTACAGCAAGCTGTATGGGAAACCAGGGGAGCAGGTGAGTGTGCTGTCCACTGCCTTACTAATTGTGCATGTTGTCTGACTAGCAAGACTTACAGTGTGCACACCACTGGCTAGCATGCTCACTGAGTAGTTCTCACCCCCAAAGTGTGTAGTTACATGCACTGAACAGGTACAGTGCAGTAACAGTGCATTCCAACAAGGTTTTACTTCCCAGACAATGATACCATGTAGTAACTGCTGGCAAACTGTTCATAGCCATGGTTGCACTGCCTGTGTACATCATATGCCTCTGTGATTGAGACATGTATATCCAACTGTGTGATGCACGTATATGTTGCATGTGTAGTAATGGCATTTTCACTTTGTCATCCTCACAGGTTGATGCCCACCAGAAGCAGGAAATCTGGCTGACCATCGCCCGGGCAGTAAGATCCGTGGGGGACTACAAGCGCCGGATCCGCAACTGCCAGAAGAGGTGGCAGGACCTTCGGGGCTGGACCCGGAGGATCGCAAGGGTCCAGCTGAAGCTGTCGCCTCCTCGCAGGAGGGGCGGACACCGGACCCTGACCCCCCACATGCTCAGGATCCTGGCGGTGGTCTTCCCTGATCTGGATGGGCAGCTGAAGGCCAGACAGCAGCAAGGAGGGGGTGAGTCCATGACTGCACTGTGAACTTTGTCTGACATGCTATGTGCCCTCCTCTGGCCTGGTTAAACTTCCACAGTACATCAGTCTTGTGGTCCAGGACCCATGTCCCTCAATTGTGACATGCCCACTCCTCATCTGATACGCATATGTGTGTCCCTTACAGTCAGGAAATTGTGTCACTTGGGTACTGTGTCCTTGCATTTTGCTTCGCTCAAGGTGGGGGACAGCATTTGTTCCCGTGACTTTGTTGTGGGATTCATGGGTGGGTCAATTGCTTACACAATGCCTAAGTTCTGACATGTAATCTGGGTGTAACTTTGATATGTGGTCCACTTGCTGATCTGAATCACCACATGTCCCTGGGGTATTTGGCACACACCCATGCTGCGGGTGGGAACAATGTTTGGGCCTCAGGAGTATGTATATCAAGTGTGTCACACATGCTTAGCCACCTGCCTACTGTCCAGGGCTCATCCCTCTTTCAGGTGGAGCAGGACAGTCATGCCTACTCCAGGGCATACAATACACTCTGTACTCCCACTCCCGTGTATCAGCTGACATGTTGTGATCAGTGAAATGTTCCCTCAGGTGTCTGCCTCTGTGTCATTGTGCTGTGGCTTCGTTGTCAGGACTACTGAGATGTTTATTGTTTAGGGCTCAGCATGCCATCTGAGATGTGACCATGAGAGACGATACTTCTGTGACTTATAGGTGTTTGATCACTTGACTGTGCACACAGGTGTATGCGACTGTGAAGTTCAGGCAGCTGTTTTTCATTCACAGCAGACTGTGAGGTGCTCAGGTTCATAGAGTTGTGTTTCATGTCTCCCATATGTCCAATTGGCATGACGGGGACAAATAAGAGTTCAGATGATGTGGTTTGTGGGGGATGGACATGTGCACTTGTCAGCTACATAACTTGCATTCCCCATAACCTAGGATTGTGACACAGTGCAGACTGTTGTTGGCTGGCTGCCATGCCCATGTGACTGGAGACAGTGATGTATGACTTTGCAGGCATGCCTGTGCCATGGTATTTAACTTCCTAAGAGTGATCCTGCAGGGGAGTGACATGTGCAACATGCACCCCATTGTGGCATTGACTATCCGGACATGGGTGCATCATGGTGTCTGGTGCTGGTATGCATCACATGCATTTCTATTTAGACTCTGGCCATCCCTTTATCCGGACACTTGTACTAACTCAGTGGCAAGAGATGTGATGTGTGCATGTTCACATACTTCACCGTGTTCTCTGCAATGTCCAACAACTGTGTACGTGGTGCATGTGTCCACACTGGGGTATTACCATCCAACAGGCACCAGACAGATGGGTGCAAGGGCAGGAGGGGTGTGAGTGCCATGGTTGACCATCATACTGACAATTAGCTTCTCCTAATCTGTGTGAGGACTTTTGGCAATGTTCAACTGAGGATGCCAGGGCTTGCTCTGTAATGTGCTGTACTTACTGTGGTGTGTGCGGTCAGTGCAGGTGACTGATGTTTGTCTGTTTCACTAATTGTTTGCAGATACATCCACAGCCACAGGAGGGGACAGCTCCATGGACCAGGAGGAGCTGCAGAGCCAGACTGGGTCAGCAGCCGATGAGTGGTCGGAGGGACCCAGTGGCACGGAGGGCGAGGGGAGCCACACCGAGGAGTCCTCAGCACCATCCACCTCAGCTGAGGACCACAGCAGCTCGGAGGATGACTCCCTTGTGGAGGCGGGTGTCAGCAGCCACCACACCCCAGCTAGTATGTCTGGCCCCGCCACCACCACCACCGCCCTCCCATTGGCTCCCATTCCAGAGGTCCGTGGGGGCTCCCGTGTTCGGGAGCGTGTCTCCTTCGTGCCAGGCACCGCACCCCCTGCCCCTGTGTCCCCTGCTGCCCTGAGTGAGGAGTCTGTGTACCTACTTCGGCAGCTCCATGTAGGGCAGACAGCAATGCTGAGTGTCCTCCATGCACACACCACTCTGTTGACACAGCTGGTGTCATTCATGGAGGGCATCTCGACGGGCATGTCTGCCCTACAGAGGAGCAATAGGTCCATGGACTCCTCCCTGACGGCCGCAGTGTCCCTCCTCCAACAGTCCCTCACCCCTCCTACCTCTGCCCCATCCACACTTCCTGGCACCCTACCTGTCCCAAGCACATGCACACCTGCACAATCACCCAAACACACAGACACGAGCAGAACAGAAACACACAAAACAAGGGCAAAACGTGCACACATGCATCCTCAGGGGACTGATACCACACCCACAGGGGATGGGGAACAGACACACACACAGGCATCCACAGTCACTCCGCAGTCCTCAAAATCCTCTCCCTCCAAGACCCCTTCCCTTGCCTCACCTGCAACCCCACCTACAAAGCAGCTCTTCCTCTGTGACCTCGGCCTCTTCCCCTCCGATCCCACTGATCCAGCATACAGGGGGAAGAGGAAGTCCACCCACACAGAGGGGAGTGCCCCTCGCCCCCGGACACCCTCCCCCAGGCGCAGACAGACTGAGGCCCCCACCCGCAAGTCCCCCCGGTCCCGGAAGAGCAAGACCCCGCCACCGCCCTGCAGGTCAACCAGACAGTCTCCTTCCTCCATCCCTCAGTCACCCACAACACAGGTACCCCCACCACACCCTGTCCCAGGTTCCCCCACCCACAGATACACCATCCCCAAAATGATGCGGCCTTCTCCACCTACCACTTGCTCTTCCAGCCCCACACCCCCGCTGCACATGTTTGTGCCACTGGTGTGGAGACCGTGTCCTCCCCCTCTGTCCTGCCCACCTTACCTGAACTCCATTCTACTCCCCCGGAGATGGGCACTGCAGTGGAGTCCACTACCACCCCATCTGACTTGGGCACTGCAGTGGGGAACCTGTCCACTCCATCTGGCCAGCCCACTGGTGTTGTGTCGGCACCCACACCATCTGACTCATGCCCCCCAGTTGTGCCGGCACACACCATGTCAGACACCTCCACTGCAGTTGTCAGTGACTCTCCACCACCAGCCACCCCTTCCCTGCCTCCTTCTGGTGAGCCCTGATCCTGTCCCTGCGGTGCCTGGCCTGACCCCCCGTATGCCCCTCTGAGGGGAGTGTCCCTGGTTATTAGCAGTGCAGGAAAGCAAAGGGT
This sequence comes from Calotriton arnoldi, assembly GCA_963921515.1. Lineage (NCBI taxonomy): Eukaryota > Metazoa > Chordata > Amphibia > Caudata > Salamandridae > Calotriton > Calotriton arnoldi. The sequence goes on from CAWUFW010011746.1 coordinate 497,712, forward strand.
GACATCTGCCACTGTCACCCTGCTTGGACTTCAGTCATGGACTGGCCATTGGCCTTTGGGTTTTGTCTGGACTTTCTTTTTTAATATAACATATGCTGAATAAAGCTCCTTTCAGTTCTCCAGTGGTTTTGCTTCAGATGTACATGATGTTGAGGATGCTAAACATGCCCTTGCTGCAGTGATGGTGAGTTTTGCTATCAGGCAAATGGAGGGTTACTGTGCAGGACCCCATGTGGTCCAGGGTGAATGTGTCCTATCCTGGGGTATAGCCATGTCATCCTTTGCAGCAATATGAGGGTGTCATGTTTTTCATATTTGCCAATGGGATTCCCTACATGTTTTTGCAATATCACATCTGTGGCTTACACCCCTGCACATCAGATGTGCTTGCCATTGTTCAATTTGTCTATTTCCCTGACCGTGTGACCATCTCCACTGGACATGCAAGTTTGGGCATCAATGGGGAAGGACTCATCTGTGGTATCAGTGCAACTTGCTATACATGTGTATTTGATCGGTGCAGATGATTTTGGTGACACTGCCATGACCAGGCTGATGTGATGAGAGCCTTCATTTTGTGCTAATTGTTGACTGAGTGACCAAGTGTTCTGCTGACATGATTGAGCCCTGCAGAGACAACGTATGGCACAGCTTTCCGTACACAGGAGTGGTGTCCCCTCATGGCAGTGTGTAATTCCGTGACATTGCCTGAGCCCAAGGTGTGTGTTGTGTGAGCATGTCTGTGTGTGTTCACTTCCATTTTGCTAAGCAGGCTGGGGTCCCTAGTGATGTTCCTGTTTGTGATGCTTGCTGAGTTGAGCAATGTTCCCCCCAAATCTTCGCCCTGGGTTCTCTGTGATGTGGGTACATGGCACATTACTGGTCATCAGGGTGTCATCCATAGGTGTGTTTGCTGTCAGGGCTGAGTTTGTGGGCAAACGCAGATGAGACACAGTCAGGATTCCCCTTGGCACTTGTTGGTTACACAAGTCATGAAATGTACAGTTTGTGTTAGCTTTCAGTGATTGTGACACGTTGTGTGTGTGACTGCTGCCACTCCTCAGGGTCAGAGCTGCAATGTTGGAAGTTGTCTATGTGTGTTCTTTGTGGGTGACCTTGGCTTCTTCATTGGTGTGTGACTGTGGCCGGGATCCCATTGGTTGGTGTAGATTTGACGTCATGCCCATGTACAGCGTACTGTGCAGTGTGTCAGACATTCACAAGTCTTGTTGACTGGCCATGTGTGATGGGTATCTCCACCTTAGTTCCCCCCACCACCCCTGGGATTGTCATGGGTGCATGTGCAATGTCACCAGTCCATGTGAGCTTCACTGCTGCACATTGGTGGAGGTCAAGGTGTGTGGTGTTGAGTGTGTGCAAATGAGAGTTGTTGCACGGCTAGACCCCTACCTCCATGTTGGCCTTGGCTGACAGGCTGTGCTGATTGATTTGTGCGTGTGTAGGTGTGATGGTAGTTAGTTGCTCAGGACACATGACTGTGGTTCACAGTGTGTACGACATCTACCTTTGTCATCACAGTGGGATTATCATGCAGGCAAGTGTCACCACAATGTGGTGTCCCTGGGGGTAGTGCTGTGGTGGGTCTGTCTCTTGCTGTGTTAGTTGCTGTTCCTACAAGCTTGTGTGACATTTGTAATTTGGGCTCCCTCTCATCTAACAATGCCTGATTGCCCACATAGGGGAATCGGATCCATGAGTTACTTTTGTGTGGCACTGTATTGACATCTGTGTAATAGGGATTCAGGCCTCCTCATCTGTTGTGTGGTTGCCTGGGGACACTGGCACACCCCCCCCCCCCCATCACCTGTTGTGTTTGATATGCAGTGTGAGTCTGCCTGTTTGTGTTTGTGCATTTGCACCACTGCATTGGCATTTCTTTAGTGTGCCATTGGCTGTATGTTGTTTGGTGGGTTTCCCCTGCTGTCCCTGGGACTCCTAGGTCATCAGTCAGCACAATGATCATGGTTTGTATGTCCTATTGCTGCCATGGAATGGTATTTGTTCACCTGACATCTACGGTCTCCACAGGATATCTACATTTGTGTGTCCATTGGTGCAGATGTGTGGGTCTGCATTATGATGGTCACTTCTGTCATTGTGTTATTCGTGAATGTTGACAATGTGAGCCCCCATGGGTGATGTTTGTCTGCACATGGCCAAAGCGATGTTTCATTGGCACTGCACTGTTTGCCTCACCCAATCTATGTTGCTATGGGACACAGGCACTACTATGCCACTGATGTGTTTGTTGTTGTGTGACCAGGAATCATCCATGCAGTTTGGCATTTGCAGCTTTTCCCATGACAACACTTACATTTTGGTCACTGTGGTGATGGGGCTTTAGACCCCATTGCCACAATGTTCAAAATGTGCTTCAGCTATGGACCACACACTTACCTTTTGGTCACTGTGATGATGGGGCTTTAGACCCCATTGCCACAATGTTCAAAAAGTGCTTCAGCTATGGATCCCACACTTACCTTTTGGTCTCTGTGATGATGGGGCTTTAGACCCCATTGCCACAATGTTCAAAATGTGCTTCAGCTATGGATCCCACACTTACCTTTTGGTCACTGTGGTGATGGGGCTTTAGACCCCATTGCCACAATGTTCAAAATGTGCTTCAGCTATGGACCCCACACTTACCTTTTGGTCACTGTGGTGATGGGGCTTTAGACCCCATTGCCACAATGTTCAAAATGTGCTTCAGCTATGGACCCCACACTTACCTTTTGGTCACTGTGGTGATGGGGCTTTAGACCCCATTGCCACAATGTTCAAAATGTGCTTCAGCTATGGACCCCACACTTACCTTTTGGTCACTGTGGTGATGGGGCTTTAGACTCCATTGCCACAGTGGTCATGGTCTGCTTGCATTGTGGAGGCCACACACATTTATGTGTGACACATGTGATAGGGGGTCACATTGTATGTTCAATGTCATGTTCAATGTTGTAGTCATTTGACACAGACTACACACGCTTGTCATGGTGTTGGGGGATGTATTTTTCAGACATTCCTTATGTTGGAGTATGCTGGTTGTGTCATGCATTACCCATCCTATGAGTAGGGGTTGTGTGGGTGGTAGGCATGCAGGCCCCCTGAGTAGGGGTGGTGGTAGTGGTAGGCATCCATCCCCCTATGAGTGGGGATGGTAGTAGTGGCAGGCATCTATCCCCCTATGGGTGGGGGGGGTAGTAGTGACAGGCATCCAGGCCCCCCTGAGTAGGGTTGGTGGTAGTGGTAGGCATCCATCCCCCTATGAGTGGGGATGGTAGTAGTGACAGGCATCCAGGCCCACATGAGTAGGGGTGGTGGTAGTGGTAGGCATCCATCCCCCTATGAGTGGGGATGGTAGTAGTGGCAGGCATCCATCCCCCTATGGGTGGGGAGGGTAGTAGTGACAGGCATCCAGGCCCCCCTGAGTAGGGGTGGTGGTAGTGGTAGGCATCCATCCCCCTATGAGTGGGGATGGTAGTAGTGGCCGGCATCCATCCCCCTATGAGTGGGGATGGTATTGGTGGTAGGCATCCATCCCCCTATGAGTGGGGATGGTAGTAGTGGCAGGCATCCAGGCCCCCCTGAGTAGGGGTGGTGGTAGTGGTAGGCATCCAGGCCCCCATGAGTAGGGGTGGTGGTAGTGGTAGGCATCCAGGCCCCCTATGAGTGGGGATGGTAGTAGTGATAGGCATCCAGGCCCCCCCTGAGTAGGGGTGGTGGTAGTGGTAGGCATCCAGTCCAGGCCCCCCTGAGTAGGGGTGGTGGTAGTGGTAGGCATCCAATCCCCCTATGAGTGGGGATGGTAGTAGTGACAGGCATCCAGGCCCCCCTGAGTAGGGGTGGTGGTAGTGGTAGGCATCCATCCCCCTATGAGTGGGGATGGTAGTAGTGGCAGGCATCCATCCCCCTATGGGTGGGGAGGGTAGTAGTGACAGGCATCCAGGCCCCCCTGAGTAGGGGTGGTGGTAGTGGTAGGCATCCATCCCCCTATGAGTGGGGATGGTAGTAGTGGCAGGCATCCATCCCCCTATGGGTGGGAGGGTAGTAGTGACAGGCATCCAGGCCCCCTGAGTAGGGGTGGTGGTAGTGGTAGGCATCCATCCCCCTATGAGTGGGGATGGTAGTAGTGGCAGGCATCCATCCCCCTATGGGTGGGGAGGGTAGTAGTGACAGGCATCCAGGCCCTCCTGAGTAGGGGTGGTGGTAGGCATCCATCCCCCTATGGGTGTGTATGGCATTGGTGATAGCCATCCCGCCCCTATGGTTCTGCTGTTGCTAGTGTACCTCATTTGTGCACCCCTATGTGTGTGTGACATATTTCGGGTACGTGTCATTTGTTTGTGTTTTGGGTGTTTGACTTACCGTCTGCGCCGTACGCGTCCGTACCGGTCCTGGTAATAGATGTAGAGTATTGGTAGGACCTGCGCGATGGGATTCATGGTTGGGTCGTCTCGTTCGGGTTTCTCGTGGCTTCGACTCGTACTCGTCGCTGGCTTGTCCATCTCGTCGCCGTGGATCGTCTTGTGGCGCGAATCGGAGCTTATGTACAGCTCTCCCGGATGCTCAAACGTGCCGGACGTAGTGACGGGTTCGGCGCGTACGGAAGGCGCATCGTACTAGTCCGGCCGGAAGGTGCTGTGTATTTGCTTCCGTGCGACTTGAATCGGCGTTTACGGATCCGGCTCGGGCGGGGAACAGGAGCTGAAATGGGTAAGTACGGCTCACTCGGAATCTGGGCTGTTATGCGCATCGCACTTGTTCGTTCGGACGAGTGTTCGAATCGGTCGGGAAACACGCATTCGGCTGGGTTTTTTTCCAGACGAATAGTGTTAGGTGCGCTTCCGGCCCGAATCGGAATCGGCCCCTTAGTGTCCAGCACCTTCCCTGACTTAATGTAGTTTGGAGTGGGAATAGTAAATTATATATGTTTAGTGTCCAGCACCTTCCCTGACTTAGGGCCCGATTCTGATCTCGCTCGGAAAGCCCTCCGTACGACTCGGATCTGGAGGGCTTTCCGAGCGAGACGTGCTCCAGGAGTCCGAACGAGCGAGTACGGTGCAGCCGAATGCTTACGGACTCGGTTCGCTCGGACTCTCATTGAACTCTATGGGAGCCTGTGTACAGACGCGTACACAGGCTCCCATAGCAGAAAATGGGTGGGTGGGGAAAAGCATACACCCTGTGGTGTGCACCCCATGGTGCTCGCCACACTGTGCATGCTTGGATCACGGGGACCCATGGGCACCCCCCGTGATAGATTCGGAGGGCCCCAGGTGAAGGGGGGCCTGCTACGGCCCCCCAAAGTATGCTTCCGACAGCTGTTTCGGCTCGCTGAGACCGAGGCGAAGCAGCTGTCTGAATCGTGCATCGTACTCGCTCGGTCGGAAATCGGCTCCATTGCGCGGCACGATTTGTCTACAAATGAGAAGTACGGAGCAGTTCGGGTCTGGAAACGATTCGGTCGGTTCTTACGCGATCTTTGCATCGTAGTTGGTCGTTCGGACTTGTGTGCGATTCGGTCATGAACGAGGGCTACAAATCGGATCCGGTAAAGCCAAATCCGATTCGGAGGCCTTCCGAGCGAGATCGGAATCAGGCCCTTAATGTAGTTTGGAGTGGGAATAGTAAATTATATATGTTTAGTGTCCAGAACCTTCCTTGACTTAGGGCCCGATTACGATGTCGGACGGACCGGAGTCTGTCCGACATCGGTCAGGAACTGTAACCGACCGACCTCCTGTCGTTGGTTACAGACCTGCAAGTAGGATGCGACCGAACCCTGTTTGGTCGCAATCCTATACATAACAATGGGAGCATGCATTCCGAACGGAATGCATGCTCGCATCGTTATGTGCAGAGGTGCAGTTCATCCCTGCACCCCGTGGCAGGCACCCTAAGGTGCCTGCCACGGGGTGCGGGGATCAACAGGGGGGCACCATAGGTGCCCCCTAGGCCACCATTCGGCAGCCACGCACCCATGGGGGCCCTGCTGGGGGCCCCCAAATACAGTTTCCCACTGCCTTTTTGTGCTGGAAAGACCGGCACAAAAAGGCAGTGGGAAAGTGCCATCGCACTCCTCGGCCGGAAAGAGCTGGCCAGGGGAGTACTGAAGGCTTTCCGGATGGCGAATGGGCTCTCCGAGCCTGTCGGAAGCCATCCGGAAAACCGAGTCGGATTTCTTTCCAACCGAGCCCATCGGAATGGCTCGATCGGAAAGGAATCCAAACGGGCAGGTCCGATGCGGTTAGGATGGCTCCGACCGAGGGTCAGAGCCATTCCTAACCGGAATCGGGCCCATAATGTAGTTTGGAGAGGGAATAGTAATTTATATATGTTTAGTGTCCAGCAACTTCCCTGATTTAATGCAGTTTGGAGTGGGAATAGTAATTTATATATGTTTAGTGTCCAGCACCTTCCCTGAGTTAATGTATTTTGGAGTTGGAATAGTAATTTATATATGTTTAGTGTCCAGCACCTTCCTTGACTTAATGTACTTTGGAGTGGGAATAGTAATTTATATATGTTTAGTGTCCAGCACCTTCCCTGAGTTCATGTATTTTGGAGTGGGAATAGTAAATTATATATATTTAGTGTCCAGCACCTTCTTTGACTTAATGTAGTTTGGAGTGGGAATAGTAAATTATATATGTTTAGTGTCCAGTACCTTCCCTGAGTTAATGTAGTTTGGAGTGGGAATAGTAAATTATATATGGTTAGTGTCCAGCACCTTCCCTGACTTAGGGGCCTATTACGATGCCGGACGGAAAAGCCTTCTGTCCTCCATGGTGTCATAAAAATACCTCCCGTATGACCCGCGGCATTTCCGTCGGCCAAATTACGATGCAATGTACGCAAAATCACACCGCGGCAGACGGATGTCACAAAAGACCGCCCACCACGGTCGGAAAAGCTGCAAATCCGACTGCGGCGGACGGGGAAAGCTGTTCAACGGCTTTTAAAAGGCCGCTCCTGCCGCGGCATGACCGCACGGCTAATTACGATGAGAATGCGGAGCTGGCGGACCGAGCACTGCGTTCGACCGCCGCGCACGCACATAGGCCAAATGAATGGCGGACGGAACCAACTACACAACAATGCCCGAAGTGTGCCTGTACTCCCTGCCACCCTCAATCACAACACACATGCCACAATGATACACCCCAACTTGCTCCTGGTAAGGAAAGCCATGCGCAGCATGGAAGAGACATCTGGAGGTCATCACTCATGTGGGCACACCCACATACCACAGTATAAAACCAACCCATTCCTGGACCAGCATCCTTTGCACACCACAAGCCGAGACAGAGAGACAGGACACACCTCACACACACCACATATCTCCACCACTACCTTGCACCCTGCACCCCTCATACAATTGCACCATGCCCCCCAAGACAATGCCCAAATCCACCGACTCAGAGTTGAGAGTGACAGTAGACCAGACAATCAAGGTAGAACCACATTTGTCTGGGCACCTGGTCCAACACACCCTACTTGCGCACATTACTCAGATGTGTGCAAGGATCCACAGCAAAGTCAATGCTGTAGGGACCACCCTACGCACTGTGCGTGACATCAGGAAGCGGTGGAGCGACCTCAAGGGCTGGGTCAAGCATTGGGCACAGAGGAACCATGCGGCGGCCCAGAGAACTGGTGGCAGCCCTCCCATTCCACCACTAACCTACACCGAATGGGAGGAGAAGGTGCTTGCCACATTGCAGCCAGAGAGTCTCACAGGAATCGAGGGGGGAGTGGAGGCTGGTAAGTACTAACAAATGTCTCCCATCACACTGCAATGTACTGTTGTGCACAACAAGTGAGCCTCAACCGCCAGCCCACATCAAACTCATGTGGAATGCATGCTTTCAATATGAATGGATCTCAAGGTGAGCATTCCCTCACCCAGCTCCACGCCACAGGTTGGTAGTCAGCTCATGCACCCTGGCCACCCTCCCAAACAGCATGGCCCACCCACCCCACCCCACACCCATGTGTCAGCTAACTCCGTCGACAGTGCCTCCTAACAGGTAGGTAGCCATCTCACTGGGGAGGGGGTCGTTGAGCCCTGACAGATAGACCACAACTCCCACAAGGCCCTCTGTCTTCCCTCACAGACAGCAGGGAGCCAAATGACCCCCACATCCTGCACCTGGTAGACAACTTGGGAACCCCCCATAAATTGTAGGCAGTGCACATATAGCCAATCCCATCGAGAGGCCACATGAGTCACAGTGTCGGTGATGAAGTCACATGTAACTGCAAAGCAAAATACAAGAACGCCATCATAAAAAGCCAATGTGAAAGTCCCATTGCCTCAAAGGAGAAAGACTCGGGTCAACACAGCACATGCATGGAAACCCTGTCAAACCTCACAAACCACAGGAGGCAAGTACAAAAAGCATAACACAAATCATGAAGTTGCGGCATAGTAGTCAGATACTCATTGAGAAGACACAAATGTCCAAGCATAAACTGAATCGGATGAGCAACAGGTTGGTCCCAGAAGACATGTCCTTGGAAATACAATATCTGTACATATGATTTTGTTACTTCAGCCATGACACATAGCCAACGAGCAATGTATGTATCGCCACATCACGTTCGACTGCTGACAAACTGTTATGAATGCATAGTAATGCCAAGCTAAAAAAGTAAGGCCATCCCAAATCAGATGTGCCAAACATGAACATCAAAGTTGCGCTGTGTACTGAACATGCTGACAATGTAACCTCTCTTCAACAGGTGACTAGCAAGCAACAGCAGGCGCCCATGTCATGGTCGAGCCCAGCCAGTCTCCTCCCTTAGGAAGGAGAACCCTCAGATGCAGACTCTCTGGTCTTTTTGGGTGAGGAGGACCGACCTGGCCCCTCCGGCGTGCCCAGGACAGCTCAGTCTCTGGCCCTCACTGTCCCCACCACCATCACCATGACTCCCACAACAGCTGCACCGCCAACGCAGACCCCTGCAGCAACGACCTGTGTGGCAGCCACCTCCACCATCACCACCGCTGCCTCCAACACTATCCCTTTGCCTGCAGTTGCGAATACCACCAGGCAGACCGGGGATGCTGGTGACGGTGTGCTGCTGCAGTGCCTGGCACCGCCACAGGTCCGTGACAGCAGAGCAGGTGGGAGGCCAACTGGGGGACAGCCACAGGAGGATAATGAGACTGAGGCCCTGGACACCGTGCTAACTGTCCTTGGTGCATCCCAGCAGAACCACGGACAGATGGGCCAGGGCCATGAAGAACTGCGGGAACTCAGCCATCTGCAGAGCTCCATGGACACTCGCTTGGGACAAAATGTGGAGTACATGGGCAAGTATGTGGGTGACCTGAGGGACATGCATGCGGCTCAAATCGCCGCCACCCCCCCGGGCCAGTAGGATGATAGTCACACCACCACAGCAGCGGCCACAGGTAGGGGTGAGTCACACCACGGCGAATCTTCAGACACCTCTGAGCATGCAGCCGGTTCCCCCCCGGCCAAACGGCAGAGGGGTCGTCCGAAAAAGACACCGTTAGGATCACGTGGCACAGCACCGTGCGTACCAGTTCTCGGAGCAACCGCTGATGTCACCACTGTAACACCGAGCATTGACTGTTGTTGTAAATACCAAACCACTTTGCCACAAGGATGGGAGTGTTCGCTTGGACTTTGGAACTCTACCATTGTGTGTCCTACCCAAACTATCCATGTACCATCACCTCCTACTTCACCCCTCACCTGTCACACATCGCAAAATTAACACAACTCACAACAGTATGCCTACGTGTCAAGAGCATTCTCATCACAGTAAGTGGCATGTTGACTAACATTGCAATGTATCCGAATATGTAAAAGCGAAAATCCATTGAGAGAGTGGAGGTACCTGGAAAGACACAAGGAAACAACAGTGCGTTGCCATATTATGCAATAACCGCAAAAGCACACCACGAGGCAACACTGTACAATATGCATTACAGACAACACCGGCAAACACCATCAACATGGACAGCAGGGGGACTGGAGCACATGACTGCACCTCCCAACACAGTTTAGCCCTTAGCATCCTGGTGAATGCAGTCCAGTTGAAAAGCTTACTTCTGTTACCGTTGTCATGTGTCACCTAGGTTGGTGCAGGTCAGTGCTGTGAATCTCTAGACACGTGTGTCGCGTTATCCACCCACATCAGTACAGGTAAGATACATTGTGATCGGTGTCTGCTGAGGAAGCTGCCAGATTCTACTCGGGTCTCTGTACCTCTCCCTGCCCAACTCAGGTGAAACACCTCAGTCACATGACAAGTAAGCTTCATGACTAAACTGCATTTACCAGAATGCCAAGGGGTGAACTGTGCTGGGAGGTGAAGCAGTGTGCTCCCATCCCCCTAATAACATCATCATGGACATGACGGAAGTTGTCACAGATCACATAGTGCAGAGCAATGAAATCCTTAGCAGTGTGCCAACAAGAGCCAGCCTCACAACACATCCTGTCATGTGGACGATGTTGACATTGTCGCATTCACACACTCAAGTACTGTTGCACAGGGATTTTCAAGTGACATGTACGGTCTATGCATGTTTACCCACATGTACACCAGTCCTTGACAACATACCCATGCTAAATCTGTTTTACAAACAAAATTATCTTCTCCTGAATGGGCACAAGTGCTGCGGTCACAGGGCAGGCATCGCGTATATAGGAACTGTTGCACGCCGTGTTCCTTGCTGTAGCAATGTCCTCCTCACTCCCCCATATGTGATTGTGGATATCCATTTGTGGCCTCACATTCCCACAGTGTAAGCTAACTTCAATAAGTGTGCAGGCACAATGGGCTTCTCTTTCAACAAGTAGTCGCTCCCACACCAGCCCTGAGACTTTCGAATTCCAGGTGCCTTGACCGTCCCTCGCGAGTCAGTCACTGCTGAACACGGCACTCCCACTTTTTTCCGGGGGACTGACACAAGAATCATCAAAACCCTCTGATACTGAAGGCTGTTGCACACTTTTTTCAAACTTGTGGGCTCTGGCCTTGTCCCTTCTTTTCATGCGATTTCTGGAGTTCTCCCGTGTGTCATTCCTCCAATTTACTGACTGCATTTAGTGGTTTGATATCACTACTCGTGGCTGTACAGCTGAGCGCTGGTTCTAAGAGTGCTCTCACACCATGTCTGCCCATCCTGTGCTCCAGTCGAACCCCGGTCAGTTGCAAATGTACCGTGACCGCATGCAGCTCCTCTTTGGATGTGTCCCATTAGCTGTGCTATGCATCAGTTATAGGCTAACCTTCCGCTATGCCTATTTCACCTGCGTGCAGCCTGTGTTCTACTGCCGAAGATGCCAATTTCAGTGGTCCCTGGATGTCTGCCTTTCCAACACATCCCTTGCTGCCCTGGATCATGAGCTGTGGGTGAGTCCTTTGTTGGTCCATGATCACTACTGCTCCGGTGATACACATTTGTGGGATGCCTTCCAATGTGTCAGACAGGCTGACAGCTGCACCTGTGCGTTTGAGCAAAGGCTCCTGTGCCATGCCTACATCGAACTGTGAGAAGTTGGCCTGGTATATGCTGTCCACTAATTATAGTGGGCACCTTGCACCAGTCCAAACAACCCCTTATTGGAGATAGGTTAAAGACAACCTTATTGAAAGCTATCCTAGTGGTAGCTATGGAGAGCAGCCTTCAGGCTAAGTCTTGAAGGAATGTAAAGCAGCTTGTTTTACCAGTCTATAATCTCTTGAGTGATCAAATGAAAGAGCACCACACCAGGTATATATTCAAAATATATGTATTTATTGCTAAACACACCCCTCTAGTCTCTTTATGAGGCTAGAGTTCGAAGTACATAAGTTAGAAGATATTTAAAGACAGTAATAGCACAAATACACGTTTGGGCCCTAGGGGCGTACCAAACCATATACCAATAAAGTGGTATAAGAACCACAACTGAACTAGACACTAGGCCTAGAGCCTCTAGAAGTGCTTGGACCACAAGGAACCACCCAAGGTAGTGACACAGGGGACCCACAGGAGACGCGTGCAGTGTAAATACACAACCGCGATACGCCGTTGACTTCTATGGAGAAAGTCGTGATCGGGAAATTAGAGAAAAGGGACACTTAAAAGAGGACTTGGACCAAACCCTTTGAGATCTAGGACTTTGAAGAGTCTCTACCCACGGGAGCACCGGAGTACTCGTGTTACCTCACCCAGGGAAGCCGGGTGCATAGGTGCCTTTCGGGGTCGGGTTTCGTCGTCGATTCGAATGGCGATCTGCTGCAAAGTGCTGCTGGCGGCCAAGAGAAAAGTGTCCGGGTGGATCCAAGAGTGGATCGGAGTCCTGAAGAACCTGAAAGCAGAGGGGACAGAGTCTGGGTCACTAGCCAGTGACCAGGAAGGCGATGGACAGATGCCCACCGATGTCGAGGGTTTCAGGTGCGTTGACGGTCGTCTTGACTCTTCAGCCACGAGGTCCAGGAGGCGTTGTCGGCGACCAGGAGCAGGATTCGGGCTGGTACACGATGTTTGTCGAGTGCTGAGGTGTCAGCGACCGGTTTGGACCCAACAAGCCTTGGCAACGGCAAGTCTCGGTGAAGATGTAGATCGTCGATGGTGCAGACCAGCAAGGTCTGTGGAACTCACCCAGCGAGGGTAAGTGAGGGCAGGCCTGGCGCAACCAGGATGCCAAGATAGAAAAGGATTGGCTTTCGTTAAGGGCTACTAGCCAACGGGCTAGCAACCGCGAAGGAGCCTCGTGACGCCGCACGTGGATCTGGCTTACAGGACACTCGTGGAGTGGGGGCCAGTGATCTTCGGAGCAGGGGGTGCTGGAGGCTAGGGATACTTGGAGCCCAAAGCACGACTTCTTGGGAGACCCAGAAGAGGATGCACTTGCAAATGTGCTCGGTGTCCAGGGGTCACGGTCTCAAGTCACCCACGATAGCCACGGGCCTCAGCTTTGCTGGGGACTCAGGGTAGCGTCAGGGAAGTCTGAAAATCCACCTCTGGTGATGCGATGACTTCGGCGTCCGACGGGAGCTTCAGAAATGCGAACCGGACAGATGCTTCTTTGGTGCCTGCCAAGCAGGGGAGTCACTCCTTGACCCCAAGGGAGATTCTTCTGTCCTCTAATCGTGAGTAGAGCGTCGAAGGTCCAGGATTCAGTTTCAGAGTTTCGTCCAGGGATAATCTAAAGTCCTAAGGACTGGGTTCCTATCTTTATACTAAAGATAGGGGTTGGACTACTCTGTGGCCCCACCTATGGGTGGGTCAGGGCAGAGGAGTGGCTACACCCCTTTCCCTTTGTCCAGTTCGCGCCAAAGCAGGGGCTGCAAGCCCCTGATCCGGTTTGAACTGGGGTATGCACAGGGACACCAAATGTGCCCCCAGTGCAGGACTTCAAAGCACCCGAAAGTGCTCCCGCCCAGCCCCAATACACATTATCCTGTCTGTGGAGGTGGTCACACCTCCCTGGGACAGGAAACCTATTGTCCAGGCCTCCCCTGCCGGAGTTTCGTCCAGCAGCAGGAGGCCAGACTCGTGTCGGTGGCAGCAGCATCCATTTTGTGATGCCAGGGCTCTGGAAAGAAGTTACCGGACTAGTCAGAGTTAACATGTCTTTCCATCTAGAAGGGTGGAATGCTACCCCCGCCGCCAGGATTGGCGGGGGGGTAGTATTCCAAGATGTTTGACACCAAACACGACATGTTTAGGTGCAGCCATTCCAAAGTTAGCATTTTACCGCAAGGATATAATGCGCTTAAGAGTATATGGTCAGGCTGCACTACAAACAGCATCAGAGATGGTCTCCGAACGCTGCAGAGGGGCCCTGCTCATGCAGGGGCACCCTCTCACATAGGAACCATGCACTCTGCCTTTAGGATTGATAAGGCCTGCCTTAGGAGTGACTTATAGGTTTATATGTGTGTATGCATTTAGTGATATAGGTAACCTATATCACAGTAAGGGGTGCATGCACCACCTTACTCAGGCTGCAGTAGCAGACCTGTGGTGTCAGTTTGGATGGCCTTCCAGGGGTGGCATAATACATGCTGCAGCCCCTGGCAGGCCTCTGAGGTACCTATGCCCTTGGTACATAGTATACCATATACTAGGGACTTATAAGGGCACTCCAGATCCCAATCAGTGATGTGCCTAAGGCACATGGAAACCATTTTAGAGAGGAAGCAGCTAGGCTGGGGTTCTGATTAGCAGGGCCCCAGCCAGACTAATGTCGAAAAACAGTGAAGCATCAGCAAAAAGTGGGGGTACCCATGTGAAGCAGATCCTACTCTCCTACACAACCCCCCCAAACGTAGGGACATTAAACTAACCTTGCCCAGTTAAGTCTTCATGTTCTAAGTGGAAATACCTAGAGAGTCCATCTGCATTGGCATGGTTACTCCCAGGCCTATGTTCCACTGTAAAGTCCATCCCCTGTAGGGAAATGGACCACCTAAGCAGTTTGGGGTTTTCACCCTTCATTTGTTTTAGCCATAAGAGGGGCTTATGGTCTGTCTGAACCAGGAAGTGTGTACCAAACAAGTATGGCCTCAACTTCTTCAGAGCCCAGACCACAGCAAAGGCCTCCCTCTCTATGGCTGACCAACGTTTCTCTCTAGGGGTCAGCTTTCTGCTAATGAAAGCTACTGGCTGATCCTGACCTTCTTCATTCAATTGTAACAGTACAGCCCCTACCCCCAATTCAGATGCATCAGTTTGAACAATGAACTTCTTGGAGTAATCAGGACTCTGCAGAATGGGAGCAGTGCACATGGCCTGCTTCAGGTCATCAAATGCCTCTTGACAGCTAACTGTCCACTGAACCTTTTTGGGCATTTTCTTAGAAGTTAAGTCATTCAGGGGTGTCACTATTGATCCATACCCCTTGACAAATCTCCTATAGTACCCAGTCAGGCCTAAGAAGGCTCTCACCTGAGTCTGGGTAGTGGGAGCAGTCCAGTCCATGATGGTCTGGATCTTGCTCTGCAAAGGTTGAACCTGGCCTCCACCCACAAGGTGGCCGAGGTACACAACCTGACTCTGCCCTATCTGGCACTTAGTGGCCTTGATAGTCAGGCCTGCCTTTTGCAGGGCCTGTAAAACATTCCTGAGGTGGACCAGGTGATCCTCCCAGGTGGAGCTAAAGACAGCAATATCATCTAGATATGCTGCACTATAGGCTTCAGACCTGTGAGAACTGTATTCACCAGCCTCTGGAAAGTGGCAGGTGCATTCTTCAGACCAAAGGGCATTACCACAAATTGATAATGCCCACTAGGGGTTGAGAATGCTGTTTTGGGCTTTGCAGCATCAGCTAGTCTGATCTGCCAGTAGCCAGCTGTTAGGTCAAATGTGCTGAGATATTTGGCAGAGGCCAAAGTATCTATGAGCTCATCTGCCCTGGGTATTGGATGGGCATCAGTCCTAGTGACTGCATTGAGACCCCTGTAGTCCACACAAAACCTCATCTCTCTTTTTCCACCACTGGTGTGAGGTTTTGGTACAAGGACCACTGGACTAGCCCAAGGGCTATCTGAGGGTTCAATAACTCCCAAATCCAACATTTTCTGGACTTCAGTCCTGATACAGTCCCTGACATGGTCAGGTTGCCTATAAATCTTGTTTTTAATAGGCAGACTGTCCCCAGTGTCCACTTCATGAGTGCACCAGGTGGTCTGACTGGGTGTCAGTGAAAACATATGTCTAAACTGATTGAGGACTTGCCTGCAATCAGTTTGTTGCTGGGTAGTGAGGCTGCCTGCCAAGGCTACACCATCAACTGACCCATCGTCAGGGTTCTGTGAGAGCAGGTCAGGGAGTGGGTCACTCTCTTCCTCCTGCCCTTCATCAGTAGCCATGAGCAAGCCCATGTCTGCCCTGTCCACATATGGTTTTAACCTGTTGACATGGAGAACCCTGTGGGGACTCCTGGGTGTTCCTAGGTCTACTAAATAAGTGACCTCACCCTTCTGCTCAACAATAGTGTGGGGTCCACTCCATTTATCTTGGAGAGCTGCTGGGGCCACTGGCTCCAACACCCACACCTTCTGTCCTGGCTGGTAAACAGTCAGAACAGCCTTTTGGTCATGCCAGGCCTTTTGAAGTTCCTGGCTAGCCTCAAGGTTTTTAGTTGCCTTTTTCATGTACTCAGCCATCCTGGAGCGGAGACCAAGTACATAGTGCACTATATCTTGCTTTGGGGGCTTGAGAGGTAACTCCCATCCTTCCTTCACCAAGCACAGTGGACCCCTCACAGGGTGGCCAAACAGAAGTTCAAAAGGGCTGTAACCAACCCCCTTCTGAGGCACCTCCCTATATGCGAATAAAAGGCAGGGCAAGAGTATGTCCCATCTACGCCTAAGCTTTTCTGGGAGCCCTTTAATCATGCCCTTCAAGGTTTTGTTGAATCTCTCAACTAAACCATTGCATTGTGGGTGATAGGGTGTGGTGAACTTATAAGTCACTCCACACTCCTTCCACATTGCTTTTAAGTACCCAGACATGAAGTTAGCACCCCTGTCTGATACTACCTCCTTAGGAAAGCCCACTCTTGAGAAGATTCCCAGGAGGGCCCTTGCCACCACAGGTGCTGTAGTGGTCCTGAGGGGAATAGCTTCTGGGTACCTGGTGGCATGATCCACTACCACCAGCATAAACCTGTGCCCAGAGGCTGTTTGGGGATCCATGGGACCAACAATGTCAATCCCTACCCTTTCAAAGGGCACCCCCACCACAGGTAGTGGTATCAGGGGGCCTTTGTAGTGCCACCTGCCTTGCCACTGGCTTGGCAGGTTACACAGGAGCGACAAAACTCCTTGCTGTCTTCAGACATGTGGGGCCAGTGAAAGTGAGGGACAAGTCTGTCCCAAGTCTTGTTCTGGTCCAGCTGACCTGCTAAGGGAATATCATGGGCTAGGGTCAATAGGAAGACCCTGTACTTCAGAGGTATAACCAACCTCCTGGTAGCACCAGGCTTGGGGTCTCTACTCTCTGAGTACAGGAGTCCATCATCCCAATACACTGTATGGGGACCACTAGCTTTCCCAGCAGCCTCAGCAGCAGCTTGCTGTCTGAGGGGTTCAAGGGAGGGGCAGCTCTGCTGCTCCTGGCTCAGATCTGCCCTAGAAGGTCCCCCTGTCCCCAAGAACTCAACCTGGTCAGGTTCAAGTTCCTCTGGGACAGTTCCTTCTTCAGGGCTGAGATCATCCCCCTCAAGGGACTGATCTTCCTCCTGAGCCAAGGGGAAGGCACTGCCTTAACCCTACTACTCCTCCTCTTGGAAGGCACTTGGTCCATTCTTCCAGAATCCAAGGCCTGTTCAGTGCTAGACATTTTGGCTTGTGACCTGGTCACAGCAAACACATCTGTAGGGATCCCCAGCATTTCTGCATGGGTCCTGAGCTCCACTTCTGCCCAAGCAGAAGTCTCTAAGTCATTGCCAAGCAAGCATTCGACTGGTAGGTTTGCACTTACCACAACCTTCTTAAGGCCAGTTACCCCTCCCCAGGAGAAGTTAACAACTGCCAGAGTATGGTCTGTTCTGACATTGCTAGCATTGGTCACTTGGTACATCTCACCAAGTATAACTTGCCCAGGATTCACAAGGTCTTGTGTCACCATTGTGACACTTGCCCCTGTGTCCCTAAATGCCAAAGCCTCACGTCCATTGATTAAAGGCTGTTGTCTGTACTTGCCCAGATTACTGGGACTCACAGTGGAGGTCACATCCATGCCTCCATCACAGACTAACACAGCCTGAGTCAG
Organism: Calotriton arnoldi; assembly: GCA_963921515.1. Classification (NCBI taxonomy): domain Eukaryota; kingdom Metazoa; phylum Chordata; class Amphibia; order Caudata; family Salamandridae; genus Calotriton; species Calotriton arnoldi. Next base: position 515,485 of record CAWUFW010011746.1, read on the forward strand.
TTCTCTGACTAGGTCAGAGCCCAACTCAGTTCCCAGGGTGAACCCTACTAAACCCTTGGCTGGAGCACTCCCACCAACTGTACTAGGGGGAACAGGTGCCTTAGGGGCATTGGTGGGTGCTGGACTGGAGTCTTTGGACTTGGTGCAATCACTGGTCCAGTGGGTCTTTTGCTTACAGACCTTGCACCATGGTTTTCTTTGGCCTTTCCCTTTGGTAGACTGTGAATCCCCACCAGAAGAAGATTTTTGGGGGCCTGATGAAGACTTTTGATCTTTACCCTTCTCCCCACCCTTGTCAGAGTTCTTAGCATCTTGCTTCTTGGTTTCCCCACCTTGGTTCTGTACCTTCTGCTTCACCCTGGTTCTGACCCATTTGTCTGCCTTCTTTCCCAATTCTTGGGGAGAGGTCAGATCAGAGTCTACCAGGTATTGATGCAACAGCTGATTTTGACAGTTATTAAGAATCTGCTCCCTCATTATCAGATTGTACAATCCTGAGAAGTCACACACCTTACTGCCCATCAACCAGCCTTCCAGAGCCTTGGCAGAACAATCCACATAGTCTACCCAGTCTTGAGTCTGTGCTTTTTGGGTATCTCTGAACTTCAACCTGTACTGTTCAGTGGTTAGGCCAAACCCATCAATAAGAGCACTCTTCAAGACCTTGTAATTATCAGCATCCTCCTCTCTAACAGTGAGGAGCTTATCTCTACCTTTGTCAGCAAAGGAGAGCCACAAGATTGCTGCCCACTGCTCCTGAGGGACCTTCTGTACCTTACAGGCCCTCTCTAGAGCAGTTATCCACTTGTGGATGTCATCCCCATTCTGATAGGGAGGGACAATCTTGCTCAGGTTCCTATGGTCATAGGACCTTTCCCTATCTCTAGGGATATGGCTGCCACCATGGGACTCTAGTCCCAACTTTCTTCTCTCTCTAAAGAGATCCAGGGACTCCCTGTCTATGGCTAGTTGCTTCTTTTTGAGTTCAAGCTGAGCTTCCTCATATAGAACCAGCCTCTTTCTTCTCTCATGAGAGGACTTCCTCCTATGAGATGAGACAGAGCTCCCTATTGAGGTGCCAGAGTGGTTAGACTCCTGAGAAGAAGATCTAGACCTTCTGGGCACACTCACAATCCTTCCTGGGGGACAAAGGGTGCATCATTCTGATCCTCCTCTTCCTCTTCCTCAGGAGGGGTTGGATTATCCAGGTCAGGGTCATTGTCACCCTCCTGGCCAGTTTCAGAGGGGGGGCTGGGGGTACTGGTACCCCTGGTCCCTTCCTCATCTTCTGCCCCACCCTCAGCTCCTACCCCTTCAGTCCCCAAGGGCTTACTAAGGTCATAAGCCACCAACAACTCCTTGAGGTGTTGGGTGGTGGGGCTTTGGCCTGTCCTTATTCTTCTCAAGTTGCATAAAGCTCTCAATTCCAAGAATGGGAGTGTATCATACTTGGAGGGTGGAAGCTCAATGGCTTCCTGCAAGGATTCTTTGCATCCTGCCCTTAAAGAGATTACTAGTGTGGTGTGGTGTATGCACTACCTACTCTAGTGTGGCCTACTAAACTCTCTTGAGTTGTAGAAAGGGTTGTGCTATCCCTTAACACACAACTCTAAGTTCAGTAGAACTTACTGTATTCTAAGCTTAAATTATATGTACCTTAGGTACCTTTAGTGGTTTTCAGTTGATCAATTCAATTGAGATTATCTGGTAAAACAATAGCAAGCTGGAATCCCACACGCTGCACACCAATGTGAGAAGTTGGCCTGGTATATGCTGTCCACTAATTATAGTGGGCACCTTGCACCAGTCCAAACAACCCCTTATTGGAGATAGGTTAAAGACAACCTTATTGAAAGCTATCCTAGTGGTAGCTATGGAGAGCAGCCTTCAGGCTAAGTCTTGAAGGAATGTAAAGCAGCTTGTTTTACCAGTCTATAATCTCTTGAGTGACCAAATGAAAGAGCACCACACCAGGTATATATTCAAAATATATGTATTTATTGCTAAACACACCCCTCTAGTCTCTTTATGAGGCTAGAGTTCGAAGTACATAAGTTAGAAGATATTTAAAGACAGTAATAGCACAAATACACGTTTGGGCCCTAGGGGCGTACCAAACCATATATCAATAAAGTGGTATAAGAACCACGACTGAACTAGACACTAGGCCTAGAGCCTCTAGAAGTGCTTGGACCACAAGGAACCACCCAAGGTAGTGACACAGGGGACCCACGGGAGACGCGTGCAGTGTAAATACACAACCGCGATACGCCGTTGACTTCTATGGAGAAAGTCGTGATCGGGAAATTAGAGAAAAGGGACACTTAAAAGAGGACTTGGACCAAACCCTTTGAGATCTAGGACTTTGAAGAGTCTCTACCCACGGGAGCACCGGAGTACTCGTGTTACCTCACCCAGGGAAGCCGGGTGCATAGGTGCCTTTCGGGGTCGGGTTTCGTCGTCGATTCGAATGGCGATCTGCTGCAAAGTGCTGCTGGCGGCCAAGAGAAAAGTGTCCGGGTGGATCCAAGAGTGGATCGGAGTCCTGAAGAACCTGAAAGCAGAGGGGACAGAGTCTGGGTCACTAGCCAGTGACCAGGAAGGCGATGGACAGATGCCCACCGATGTCGAGGGCTTCAGGTGCGTTGACAGTCGTCTTGACTCTTCAGCCACGAGGTCCAGGAGGTGTTGTCGGCGACCAGGAGCAGGATTCGGGCTGGTACACGATGTTTGTCGAGTGCTGAGGTGTCGGCGACCGGATTGGACCCAACAAGCCTTGGCAACGGCAAGTCTCAGTGAAGATGTAGATCGTCGATGGTGCAGACCAGCAAGGTCTGTGGAACTCACTCAGCAAGGGTAAGTGAGGGCCGGCCTGGAGCAACCAGGATGCCAAGTTAGAAAAGGATTGGCCTTCGTTAAGGGCTACTAGCCAACGGGCTAGCAACCGCAAAGGAGCCTTGTGACACTGCACGTGGATCTGGCTTACAGGACACTCGTGGAGTGGGGGCCAGTGATCTTCGGTGCAGAGGGTGCTGAAGGCTAGGGCTACTCGGAGCCCAAAGCACGACTTCTTGGGAGACACACAAGAGGATGCACTTGCAAATGTGCTCGGTGTCCAGGGGTCACGGTCTCAAGTCACCCACGATAGCCACGGGCCTCAGCTTTGCTGGGGACTCAGGGTAGCCTCGGGGAAGTCTGAGAATCCACCTCTGGTGATGCGATGACTTCGGCGTCCGACGGGAGCTTCAGAAATGCGAACCGGACAGATGCTTCTTTGGTGCCTGCCAAGCAGGGGAGTCACTCCTTGACCCCAAGGGAGATTCTTCTGTCCTCTAATCGTGAGTAGAGCGTCGAAGGTCCAGGATTCAGTTTCAGAGTTTCGTCCAGGGATAATCTAAAGTCCTAAGGACTGGGTTCCTATCTTTATACTAAAGATAGGGGTTGGACTACTCTGTGGCCCCACCTATGGGTGGGTCAGGGCAAAGGGGTGGCTACACCCCTTTCCCTTTGTCCAGTTCGCGCCAAAGCAGGGGCTGCAAGCCCCTGATCCGATTTGAACTGGGGTATGCACAGGGACACCAAATGTGCCCCCAGTGCAGGACTTCAAAGCACCCGAAAGTGCTCCCGCCCAGCCCCAATACACATTATCCTGTCTGGGGAGGTGGTCACACCTCCCTGGGACAGGAAACCTATTGTCCAGGCCTCCCCTGCCGGAGTTTCGTCCAGCAGCAGGAGGCCAGACTCGTGTCTGTGGCAGCAGCATCCATTTTGTGATGCCAGGGCTCTGGAAAGAAGTTACCGGACTAGTCAGAGTTAACATGTCTTTCCCTCTAGAAGGGTGGAATGCTACCCCCGCTGCCAGGATTGGCGGGGGGTAGTATTCCAAGATGTTTGACACCAAACACGACATGTTTAGGTGCAGCCATTCCAAAGTTAGCATTTTACCGCGAGGATATAATGCGCTTAAGAGTATATGGTCAGGCTGCACTACAAACAGCATCAGAGATGGTCTCCGAACGCTGCAGAGGGGCCCTGCTCATGCAGGGGCACCCTCTCACATAGGAACCATGCACTCTGCCTTTAGGATTGATAAGGCCTGCCTTAGGAGTGACTTATAGGTTTATATGTGTGTATGCATTTAGTGATATAGGTAACCTATATCACAGTAAGGGGTGCATGCACCACCTTACCCAGGCTGCAGTAGCAGACCTGTGGTGTCAGTTTGGATGGCCTTCCAGGGGTGGCATAATACATGCTGCAGCCCCTGGCAGGCCTCTGAGGTACCTATGCCCTTGGTACATAGTATACCATATACTAGGGACTTATAAGGGCACTCCAGATCCCAATCAGTGATGTGCCTAAGGCACATGGAAACCATTTTAGAGAGGAAGCAGCTAGGCTGGGGTTCTGATTAGCAGGGCCCCAGCCAGACTAATGTCGAAAAACAGTGAAGCATCAGCAAAAAGTGGGGGTACCCATGTGAAGCAGATCCTACTCTCCTACACAACCCCCCAAACGTAGGGACATTAAACTAACCTTGCCCAGTTAAGTCTTCATGTTCTAAGTGGAAATACCTAGAGAGTCCATCTGCATTCGCATGGTTACTCCCAGGCCTATGTTCCACTGTAAAGTCCATCCCCTGTAGGGAAATGGACCACCTAAGCAGTTTGGGGTTTTCACCCTTCATTTGTTTTAGCCATAAGAGGGGCTTATGGTCTGTCTGAACCAGGAAGTGTGTACCAAACAAGTATGGCCTCAACTTCTTCAGAGCCCAGACCACAGCAAAGGCCTCCCTCTCTATGGCTGACCAACGTTTCTCTCTAGGGGTCAGCCTTCTGCTAATGAAAGCTACTGGCTGATCCTGACCTTCTTCATTCAATTGTGACAGTACAGCCCCTACCCCCAATTCAGATGCATCAGTTTGAACAATGAACTTCTTGGAGTAATCAGGACTCTGCAGAATGGGAGCAGTGCACATGGCCTGCTTCAGGTCATCAAATGCCTCTTGACAGCTAACTGTCCACTGAACCTTTCTGGGCATTTTCTTAGAAGTTAAGTCATTCAGGGGTGTCACTATTGATCCATACCCCTTGACAAATCTCCTATAGTACCCAGTCAGGCCTAAGAAGGCTCTCACCTGAGTCTGGGTAGTGGGAGCAGTCCAGTCCATGATGGTCTGGATCTTGCTCTGCAAAGGTTGAACCTGGCCTCCACCCACAAGGTGGCCCAGGTACACAACCTGACTCTGCCCTATCTGGCACTTAGTGGCCTTGATAGTCAGGCCTGCCTTTTGCAGGGCCTGTAAAACATTCCTGAGGTGGACCAGGTGATCCTCCCAGGTGGAGCTAAAGACAGCAATATCATCTAGATATGCTGCACTATAGGCTTCCAGACCTGTGAGAACTGTATTCACCAGCCTCTGGAAAGTGGCAGGTACATTCTTCAGACCAAAGGGCATTACCATAAATTAATAATGCCCACTAGGGGTTGAGAATGCTGTTTTGGGCTTTGCAGCATCAGCTAGTCTGATCTGCCAGTAGCCAGCTGTTAGGTCAAATGTGCTGAGATATTTGGCAGAGGCCAAAGTATCTATGAGCTCATCTGCCCTGGGTATTGGATGGGCATCAGTCCTAGTGACTGCATTGAGACCCCTGTAGTCCACACAAAACCTCATCTCTCTTTTTCCACCACTGGTGTGAGGTTTTGGTACAAGGACCACTGGACTAGCCCAAGGGCTATCTGAGGGTTCAATAACTCCCAAATCCAACATTTTCTGGACTTCAGTCCTGATACAGTCCCTGACATGGTCAGGTTGCCTATAAATCTTGTTTTTAATAGGCAGACTGTCCCCAGTGTCCACTTCATGAGTGCACCAGGTGGTCTGACTGGGTGTCAGTGAAAACATATGTCTAAACTGATTGAGGACTTGCCTGCAATCAGTTTGTTGCTGGGTAGTGAGGCTGCCTGCCAAGGCTACACCATCAACTGACCCATCGTCAGGGTTCTGTGAGAGCAGGTCAGGGAGTGGGTCACTCTCTTCCTCCTGCCCTTCATCAGTAGCCATGAGCAAGCCCATGTCTGCCCTGTCCACATATGGTTTTAACCTGTTGACATGGAGAACCCTGTGGGGACTCCTGGGTGTTCCTAGGTCTACTAAATAAGTGACCTCACCCTTCTGCTCAACAATAGTGTGGGGTCCACTCCATTTATCTTGGAGAGCTGCTGGGACCACTGGCTCCAACACCCACACCTTCTGTCCTGGCTGGTAAACAGTCAGAACAGCCTTTGGTCATGCCAGGCCTTTTGAAGTTCCTGGCTAGCCTCAAGGTTTTTAGTTGCCTTTTTCATGTACTCAGCCATCCTGGAGCGGAGACCAAGTACATAGTCCACTATATCTTGCTTTGGGGGCTTGAGAGGTAACTCCCATCCTTCCTTCACCAAGCACAGTGGACCCCTCACAGGGTGGCCAAACAGAAGTTCAAAAGGGCTGTAACCAACCCCCTTCTGAGGCACCTCCCTATATGCGAATAAAAGGCAGGGCAAGAGTATGTCCCATCTACGCCTAAGCTTTTCTGGGAGCCCTTTAATCATGCCCTTCAAGGTTTTGTTGAATCTCTCAACTAAACCATTGCATTGTGGGTGATAGGGTGTGGTGAACTTATAAGTCACTCCACACTCCTTCCACATTGCTTTTAAGTACCCAGACATGAAGTTAGCACCCCTGTCTGATACTACCTCCTTAGGAAAGCCCACTCTTGAGAAGATTCCCAGGAGGGCCCTTGCCACCACAGGTGCTGTAGTGGTCCTGAGGGGAATAGCTTCTGGGTACCTGGTGGCATGATCCACTACCACCAGGATAAACCTGTGCCCAGAGGCTGTTTGGGGATCCATGGGACCAACAATGTCAATCCCTACCCTTTCAAAGGGCACCCCCACCACAGGTAGTGGTATCAGGGGGCCTTTGTAGTGCCACCTGCCTTGCCACTGGCTTGGCAGGTTACACAGGAGCGACAAAACTCCTTGCTGTCTTCAGACATGTGGGGCCAGTGAAAGTGAGGGACAAGTCTGTCCCAAGTCTTGTTCTGGCCCAGGTGACCTGCTAAGGGAATATCATGGGCTAGGGTCAATAGGAAGCCCCTGAACTTCAGAGGTATAACCAACCTCCTGGTAGCACCAGGCTTGGGGTCTCTACTCTCTGAGTACAGGAGTCCATCATCCCAATACACTGTATGGGGACCACTAGCTTTCCCAGCAGCCTCAGCAGCAGCTTGCTGTCTGAGGGGTTCAAGGGAGGGGCAGCTCTGCTGCTCCTGGCTCAGATCTGCCCTAGAAGGTCCCCCTGTCCCCAAGAACTCAACCTGGTCAGGTTCAAGTTCCTCTGGGACAGTTCCTTCTTCAGGGCTGAGATCATCCCCCTCAAGGGACTGATCTTCCTCCTGAGCCAAGGGGAAGGCACTGCCTTAACCCTACTACTCCTCCTCTTGGAAGGCACTTGGTCCATTCTTCCAGAATCCAAGGCCTGTTCAGTGCTAGACATTTTGGCTTGTGACCTGGTCACAGCAAACACATCTGCAGGGATCCCCAGCATTTCTGCATGGGTTCTGAGCTCCACTTCTGCCCAAGCAGAAGTCTCTAAGTCATTGCCAAGCAAGCATTCGACTGGTAGGTTTGCACTTACCACAACCTTCTTAAGGCCAGTTACCCCTCCCCAGGAGAAGTTAACAACTGCCAGAGTATGGTCTGTTCTGACATTGCTAGCATTGGTCACTTGGTACATCTCACCAAGTATAACTTGCCCAGGATTCACAAGGTCTTGTGTCACCATTGTGACACTTGCCCCTGTGTCCCTAAATGCCAAAGCCTCACGTCCATTGATTAAAGGCTGTTGTCTGTACTTGCCCAGATTACTGGGACTCACAGTGGAGGTCACATCCATGCCTCCATCACAGACTAACACAGCCTGAGTCAGTTCTCTGACTAGGTCAGAGCCCAACTCAGTTCCCAGGGTGAACCCTACTAAACCCTTGGCTGGAGCACTCCCACCAACTGTACTAGGGGGAACAGGTGCCTTAGGGGCATTGGTGGGTGCTGGACTGGAGTCTTTGGACTTGGTGCAATCACTGGTCCAGTGGGTCTTTTGCTTACAGACCTTGCACCATGGTTTTCTTTGGCCTTTCCCTTTGGTAGACTGTGAATCCCCACCAGAAGAAGATTTTTGGGGGCCTGATGAAGACTTTTGATCTTTACCCTTCTCCCCACCCTTGTCAGAGTTCTTAGCATCTTGCTTCTTGGTTTCCCCACCTTGGTTCTGTACCTTCTGCTTCACCCTGGTTCTGACCCATTTGTCTGCCTTCTTTCCCAATTCTTGGGGAGAGGTCAGATCAGAGTCTACCAGGTATTGATGCAACAGCTGATTTTGACAGTTATTAAGAATCTGCTCCCTCATTATCAGATTGTACAATCCTGAGAAGTCACACACCTTACTGCCCATCAACCAGCCTTCCAGAGCCTTGGCAGAACAATCCACATAGTCTACCCAGTCTTGAGTCTGTGCTTTTTGGGTATCTCTGAACTTCAACCTGTACTGTTCAGTGGTTAGGCCAAACCCATCAATAAGAGCACTCTTCAAGACCTTGTAATTATCAGCATCCTCCTCTCTAACAGTGAGGAGCTTATCTCTACCTTTGTCAGCAAAGGAGAGCCACAAGATTGCTGCCCACTGCTCCTGAGGGACCTTCTGTACCTTACAGGCCCTCTCTAGAGCAGTTATCCACTTGTGGATGTCATCCCCATTCTGATAGGGAGGGACAATCTTGCTCAGGTTCCTATGGTCATAGGACCTTTCCCTATCTCTAGGGACATGGCTGCCACCATGGGACTCTAGTCCCAACTTTCTTCTCTCTCTAAAGAGATCCAGGGACTCCCTGTCTATGGCTAGTTGCTTCTTTTTGAGTTCAAGCTGAGCTTCCTCATATAGAACCAGCCTCTTTCTTCTCTCATGAGAGGATTCCCTCCTATGAGATGAGACAGAGCTCCCTATTGAGGTGCCAGAGTGGTTAGACTCCTGAGAAGAAGATCTAGACCTTCTGGGCACACTCACAATCCTTCCTGGGGGACAAAGGGTGCATCATTCTGATCCTCCTCTTCCTCTTCCTCAGGAGGGGTTGGATTATCCAGGTCAGGGTCATTGTCACCCTCCTGGCCAGTTTCAGAGGGGGGCTGGGGGTACTGGTACCCCTGGTCCCTTCCTCATCTTCTGCCCCACCCTCAGCTCCTACCCCTTCAGTCCCCAAGGGCTTACTAAGGTCATAAGCCACCAACAACTCCTTGAGGTGTTGGGTGGTGGGGCTTTGGCCTGTCCTTATTTTTCTCAAGTTGCATAAAGCTCTCAATTCCAAGAATGGGAGTGTATCATACTTGGAGGGTGGAAGCTCAATGGCTTCCTGCAAGGATTCTTTGGATCCTGCCCTTAAAGACATTACTAGTGTGGTGTGGTGTATGCACTACCTACTCTAGTGTGGCCTACTAAACTCTCTTGAGTTGTAGAAAGGGTTGTGCTATCCCTTAACACACAACTCTAAGTTCAGTAGAACTTACTGTATTCTAAGCTTAAATTATATGTACCTTAGGTACCTTTAGTGGTTTTCAGTTGATCAATTCAATTGAGATTATCTGGTAAAACAATAGCAAGCTGGAATCCCACACGCTGCACACCAATGTGAGAAGTTGGCCTGGTATATGCTGTCCACTAATTATAGTGGGCACCTTGCACCAGTCCAAACAACCCCTTATTGGAGATAGGTTAAAGACAACCTTATTGAAAGCTATCCTAGTGGTAGCTATGGAGAGCAGCCTTCAGGCTAAGTCTTGAAGGAATGTAAAGCAGCTTGTTTTACCAGTCTATAATCTCTTGAGTGATCAAATGAAAGAGCACCACACCAGGTATATATTCAAAATATATGTATTTATTGCTAAACACACCCCTCTAGTCTCTTTATGAGGCTAGAGTTCGAAGTACATAAGTTAGAAGATATTTAAACACAGTAATAGCACAAATACACGTTTGGGCCCTAGGGGCGTACCAAACCATATACCAATAAAGTGGTATAAGAACCACGACTGAACTAGACACTAGGCCTAGAGCCTCTAGAAGTGCTTGGACCACAAGGAACCACCCAAGGTAGTGACACAGGGGACCCACGGGAGACGCGTGCAGTGTAAATACACAACCGCGATACGCCGTTGACTTCTATGGAGAAAGTCGTGATCGGGAAATTAGAGAAAAGGGACACTTAAAAGAGGACTTGGACCAAACCCTTTGAGATCTAGGACTTTGAAGAGTCTCTACCCACGGGAGCACCGGAGTACTCGTGTTACCTCACCCAGGGAAGCCGGGTGCATAGGTGCCTTTCGGGGTCGGGTTTCGTCGTCGATTCGAATGGCGATCTGCTGCAAAGTGCTGCTGGCGACCAAGAGAAAAGTGTCCGGGTGGATCCAAGAGTGGATCGGAGTCCTGAAGAACCTGAAAGCAGAGGGGACAGAGTCTGGGTCACTAGCCAGTGACCAGGAAGGCGATGGACAGATGCCCACCGATGTCGAGGGCTTCAGGTGCGTTGACGGTCATCTTGACTCTTCAGCCACGAGGTCCAGGAGGTGTTGTCGGCGACCAGGAGCAGGATTCGGGCTGGTACACAATGTCTGTCGAGTGCTGAGGTGTCGGCGACCGGATTGGACCCAACAAGCCTTGGCAACGGCAAGTCTCGGTGAAGATGTTGATCGTCGATGGTGCAGACCAGCAAGGTCTGTGGAACTCACCCAGCGAAGGTAAGTGAGGGCAGGCCTGGAGCAACCAGGATGCCAAGTTAGAAAAGGATTGGCCTTCGTTAAGGGCTACTAGCCAACGGGCTAGCGACTGCAAAGGAGCCTCGTGACGCCGCACGTGGATCTGGCTTACAGGACACTCGTGGAGTGGGGGCAAGTGATCTTCGGTGCAGGGGTTGCTGGAGGCTAGGGCTACTCGGAGCCCAAAGCACGACTTCTTGGAAGACCCAGAAGAGGATACACTTGCAAATGTACTCGGTGTCCAGGGGTCATGGTCTCAAGTCACCCACGATAGCCACGGGCCTCAGCTTTTCTGGGGACTCAGGGTAGCCTCGGGGAAGTCTGAGAATCCACCTCTGGTGATGCGATGACTTCGGCGTCCGACGGGAGCTTCAGAAATGCGAACCGGACAGATGCTTCTTTGGTGCCTGCCAAGCAGGGGAGTCACTCCTTGACCCCAAGGGAGATTCTTCTGTCCTCTAATCGTGAGTAGAGCGTCGAAGGTCCAGGATTCAGTTTCAGAGTTTCGTCCAGGGATAATCTAAAGTCCTAAGGACTGGGTTCCTATCTTTATACTAAAGATAGGGGTTGGACTACTCTGTGGCCCCACCTATGGGTGGGTCAGGGCAGAGGGGTGGCTACACCCCTTTCCCTTTGTCCAGTTCGCGCCAAAGCAGGGGCTGCAAGCCCCTGATCCGGTTTGAACTGGGGTATGCACAGGGACACCAAATGTGCCCCCAGTGCAGGACTTCAAAGCACCCGAAAGTGCTCCCGCCCAGCCCCAATACACATTATCCTGTCTGGGGAGGTGGTCACACCTCCCTGGGACAGGAAACCTATTGTCCAGGCCTCCCCTGCCGGAGTTTCGTCCAGCAGCAGGAGGCCAGACTCGTGTCGGTGGCAGCAGCATCCATTTTGTGATGCCAGGGCTCTGGAAAGAAGTTACCGGACTAGTCAGAGTTAACATGTCTTTCCCTCTAGAAGGTTGGAATGCTACCCCCGCCGCCAGGATTGGCGGGGGGTAGTATTCCAAGATGTTTGACACCAAACACGACATGTTTAGGTGCAGCCATTCCAAAGTTAGCATTTTACCGCGAGGATATAATGCGCTTAAGAGTATATGGTCAGGCTGCACTACAAACAGCATCAGAGATGGTCTCCGAATGCTGCAGAGGGGCCCTGCTCATGCAGGGGCACCCTTTCACATAGGAACCATGCACTCTGCCTTTAGGATTGATAAGGCCTGCCTTGGGAGTGACTTATAGGTTTATATGTGTGTATGCATTTAGTGATATATGTAACCTATATCACAGTAAGGGGTGCATGCACCACCTTACCCAGGCTGCAGTAGCAGACCTGTGGTGTCAGTTTGGATGGCCTTCCAGGGGTGGCATAATACATGCTGCAGCCCCTGGCAGGCCTCTGAGGTACCTATGCCCTTGGTACATAGTATACCATATACTAGGGACTTATAAGGGCACTCCAGATCCCAATCAGTGATGTGCCTAAGGCACATGGAAACCATTTTAGAGAGGAAGCAGCTAGGCTGGGGTTCTGATTAGCAGGGCCCCAGCCAGACTAATGTCGAAAAACAGTGAAGCATCAGCAAAAAGCGGGGGTACCCATGTGAAGCAGATCCTACTCTCCTACACGAACCTCTCCCCGTGTGCCATGGGATGCTCCTTTCATACTCGTGGTGCGAGGAGCACATCTGTTCCTTCATACTGCTGGATTGGATGGCCGTCATTTTTTCTGGAGATGATTTGGATCGTCTTTTGGAGCTGATTGCCTTCGAGGCTACCTGTGCCTTCTTGGATGTGTAACTACTTAACAGCATCAGGAACTGATGGTGACTGATTCAATGTCCTTTTAACTTTTTCATGCCTTCTAACAGGAATTGTCATTCAGCTCTCTGACTTTTGCCCTATCTGCATTTGCTTTGACTCTGCTGACCTCTGCGGTCTGTTTCGCTTGGTACCACAGACCTGAGCAACGGGGAGGCTGTCATCTGACCGTCATGGACATTGTCGACTGGCATGAGCCCGGCTTCCATCATGCAGCTGTAGCGCATGAAATTCACATGGCGTAGTCGTTTTGCAAGTACATTAGTATGTGTCTCTCACATGAGAAGTGTCTGCAGAGCTTGTTCTCTGCGTGGTCCAGGAGCACTGCCTGTACATTCTGTCCGTGGTCGGAGAGGATTGTCCGTTGTCATTCTGTTCTGGTCAGGCCCTAGCACCCCCACTCAACAAGGTGTCACTGTTGCTAGAGGACACGGGTGCCTTTTAGATGTCATGGGGAGGCGGGCTAGTTGTCACACACTTTGAGAGTGATCCATCCAGTGACGTGAGCGACACAGCACATGGGATGTACATTTCACCATGTACTGGCTAAGCAATGGGTCTGCTGGCAAAGCCCATGGACCTGAGACATCTCATTCAACTCCTCCCAGCAAGGGGTGGGGGGATATGCTTGTGGGTCTTCGTCCAGAGGGATTATTGATATGACATCTTGCTTCATGTGTTATGGATGTGTCACTATGGAAACTGTATATGTACTCATGCATTCTCAACTTCTTGTGGCACGTATGTTGCCTGTATTGCAACTGTAGTAAGAAAAGCACATTTCAAAGTGTGTCTTGTCTGCAAATTATCGACTTGTGTACACACGCTTGCAAACCTCTGAGTGAGTGGGAGAGCTAGTGAGGCACTATAGTAATTGTGTCCTGTGCTAATGGGTGTTTCTGGATGCTCAGTCCCTGCCTGCCCAAGTTCTCCAATCCAGCGCATAGTCCTGTATGTGTACAAAATGCCAGTAACAGATCTCAAAATTTGTTAGACAACAGCAAGGCACGCAGACACAGTCATAGTTGCTCATTGTTCACTTACACTCAACGGAAGTAGTTGACGATGAGCTGTTGTCGCTGGTCAAGGCCTTGTTCCTCACCACTGTCATCGTCACTGGGCATGTGTGGGTTGGGTGTAGGCCTGGGCGAAGTACTACGCTACGCTCGCGTAGTTTGCGAAGTTTGCGCTACTTCGCACTACGTGAATTGCACGTAGCACAGTGCAAACACGCGTAGCATAGCGTAGCGGTCATTTTTTGCTTGCTTGCGGTCCTCAACGTCAAGTTGGCGACCGCGAGCAAGCAAAATGACATCCCAGCGAGACTTTTTCCTCGTTCGCGATCAGCAACATCAAGTTGCCGATCGCGAGCGTGGAAAATAAACCTCCCGGCGAGATTCTCAACGCGGGGAGGTCAGGTTTCTCATTGCGAGTGGTCGCGTATGCTCGCGACCGCTCGCGATGAGAAACTACCAGTCCGCGTTGAGAAAGCTGCCGCTCGAGTAGAAATCTACTCGAGCGGCAGAAAACGACCGCTTGCACTGTGCAAGAAGCCGTTTGCAATGATTGCACAGTGCGGACAAGCATCCGGCACTGTCCAATCAGTGCGAACAGCATTTTGCACAGTGTACTACGCAGTTCGCGTAGCTATGCGTAGCTCGCGTAGTGCGAAGTGCACTTCGCGTAGCTTCGCGTAGCGCTACTACGCGAACTACGCCCAGCCTTAGTTGGGTGCGGGGGGCTGCTGCTGTTCATCATCGTCCAGAATCAGGGGGATCCTTCTGCTCATGGCCAGGTTGTTAGCATGCAGCAGGCAACTAAAATCTGGCATACCTTCTGTGGTGAGTACTTAGGTGCACCACCAGTCTGGTCCAGGCACCTAAATCTTGACTTCAGCAGTCAAAAAGTGAGCACCAACACACGACGTGTCCTCCCATGTGCATCATTGTATTGGATTTCCCCCTGTGTTGTTGGATTCTGCAGTGGGGACAGCAACCACGGACGATTGGGATGCCCAGAGTCAATCAATCAATCAATCAATCACGGCATTTATAGAGCGCGCTACTCACCCGGGAGGGTCTCAAGGCGCTGGGGGAGGGGGTAACTTACTGCTCGAACAGCCAGGTCTTGAGCTGCTTCCTGAAGGAGAGATGGTCCTGGGTTCGCCGAAGGTGAGTGGGGAGGGAGTTCCAGGTCTTGGCTGCCAGGTAGGAGAAGGATCTTCCTCCGGCGGTGGCTCTGCGGATGCGTGGTACGGTGGCGAGGGCGTGGCTGGTTGATCGTAGCTGGCGGGTGGGCGTGTAGAAGGTCATGCGGTCGTTGAGGTACTTGGGGCCCAGGTCGTGGAGGGCCTTGTGTGCGTGGGTGAGGAGTCTGAACGTGATTCTCTTGCTGACGGGGAGCCAGTGCAGGTCTTTCAGGTGTCCGGTGATGTGGCTGTGTCGGGGGATGTCCAGGATGAGTCGTGCGGAGGCGTTCTGGATGCGCTGGAGTCTTTTTTGAAGTTTGGCTGTGGTTCCGGCGTAGAGGGTGTTCCCATAGTCCAGTCGGCTGGTGACGAGTGCCTGGGTGACGGTCTTCCTGGTTTCAGTGGGGATCCATCTGAAGATCTTGCGGAGCATGCGCAGGGTGTTGAAGCACGAAGATGAGACGGCGTTGACTTGTCTGGTCATCGACAGGGAGGAGTCCAGGATGAAGCCCAGGTTGCGTGCGTGGTCCGTTGGCTTGGGCGCGGTGCCCAGGGCCGGGGGCCACCAAGAGTCGTCCCAGGCGGAGGGTGATGAACCCAGGATGAGGACTTCCGTCTTGTCTGAGTTCAGTTTAAGGCGGCTGTTCCTCATCCAGTCGGCGACGTCTCTCATCCCGTCGTGTAGGTTGGCTCTGGCGGTGGTGGGGTCGTTGGTGAGGGAGAGGATCAGCTGGGTGTCGTCGGCGTAGGAGATGATGTTGAGGTTGTGTTGGCGTGCGATGGCTGCGAGGGGGCTCATGTAGACGTTGAAGAGGGTTGGACTGAGTGAGGATCCTTGTGGAACGCCGCAGATGACTTCGGTGGCCTCGGATCTGAACGGGGGAGGCGGACTCTCTGGGTTCTTCCGGCGAGGAACGAGATGATCCATTCCAGTGCTTTCTCTCGGATTCCGATGTTGCTGAGGCGCTTCACTAGGGTGCGGTGGCAGACGGTGTCGAACGCCGCGGAGAGGTCCAAGAGGATGAGGGCTGCTGTTTCCCCGTTGTCGGTTAGGGTTCTGATGTCGTCGGTGGCTGCGATAAGGGCGGTCTCGGTGCTGTGGTTGGCCCGAAACCCGGACTGCGAGGGGTCGAGGGATCCATTCATCTCGAGGAAGGCGGCAAGCTGTCTGTTGACGGTCTTCTCGATGACTTTGGCCGGAAACGGAAGGAGCGAGATGGGACGGTAGTTCTTGAGGTCGGTGGGGTCCGCCGTTGGTTTCTTCAGGAGGGCGGTAAGCTCGGCGTGCTTCCAGCTCTCCGGGAAGGTGGCGGTGTGGAAGGAGGAGTTGATGATGTCCCGGAGATGGGGTGCGATGGTGGCGTCGGCTTTGTTGAAGACGTGGTGTGGGCAGGGGTCGGTTGGTGATCCGGAGTGGATGGAGTTCATCGTGCGGGTGGTGTCTTCGGTGCTGATCGGGGTCCAGTTGCAGAGGGTGGTGGTGGCGGGCGTTGGTTCGGCGGTAGGGTGCGTAGTCTGTGCGTCGAAGCTGTTATGTATGTCGGTGATCTTGCGGTGGAAGAACGCGGCGAGTGAGTTGCAGAGGTCTTGCGAGGGGTGATGTCGTTGTTTCCGGCGCTGGGGTTGGAGAACTCTTTGACGATGCTGAAAAGTTCCTTGCTGTCGTGGGCGTTGTTGTCCAGTCGTTCTTTGAGTGCCGACTTCTTGGTGGCACGGATCAGCTGGTGGTGTTTGCGGGTGGCGTGCTTGAGGGCGGTCCTGTTGTCTGTGGTCTGGTCGAGTCGCCAGGCTTTCTCGAGAGTGCGGCAGTTCTTCTTGGATTCCTTGAGTTCGTTGGTGAACCAAGGGGTTTTCTTGCTTCCGGGTCTGCTGGGAGGGTTTTTAGTGGTGAGAGGTCGTCGGTGCAGGCGGTCAGCCACTTGGCGAGGTTGCTGGCTGCTTCGTTTGGGTCCGTTGTGTTGGTGGGTGTGTTCTGGCTGAGGGAGGC
Organism: Calotriton arnoldi; assembly: GCA_963921515.1. Classification (NCBI taxonomy): domain Eukaryota; kingdom Metazoa; phylum Chordata; class Amphibia; order Caudata; family Salamandridae; genus Calotriton; species Calotriton arnoldi. The sequence continues at coordinate 532,325 of CAWUFW010011746.1, forward strand.
GGTGAGCTGCTCGGCGGTGATCTTGCTCCAGCTCCGGCGGGGAACCTGTTGCGGGTGGTGGTGGGTCGCAGTCTTTCTGAAGCTGAAGTGGACGCAGCTGTGGTCGGTCCAGTGGAGTCCGGTGGCATGGCTGAAGGAGATGTGCTTGCTGGAAGAGAAGACGGGGTCAAGCGTGTGGCCGGCGTAGTGGGTGGGCGTGTTCACCAGTTGCTTGAGTCCGAGGTTGGCGAGGTTGTCCAGCAGGGCGGTGGTGTTTCTGTCGTTGTTGTTCTCCAGGTGGAAGTTGAGGTCCCCTAGGAGGATGTAGTCGGCGGAGGGCATGGCGTGCGGGCTGATGAAGTCTGCGATGTCTTCGCTGAATAGTGTGCATGGTCCCGGGGTCTGTAGATGAGGGTGCCTCGGAGGGTGGTCTTGGGGTCAGTGTGTATCTGGAAGTGTAGGTGTTCGGCGGCGGTGAAGGTCTCGTCGGAGTTAGTCGAGATGCGGATGGTGTTCTTGTGTACGATGGCGATGCCTCCTCCCGTCTGGTTGACGCGGTCCTTCCGGGTGATCTTGTATCCGTCCGGGATGGCTATGGCGATGTCGGGCGCTGAGGAGGCGTTCATCCAGGTTTCGGTGAGGAAGGCGACGTCCGGTGCTGTTGCGTCGAGCAGGTCCCAGAGTTCCACGGCGTGCCTGTGGACGGAGCGGGTGTTCAACAGGATGCATTTCAGGTGGTTGCTGCTGGTGCTCGACTTGGCGGGGGTGGTGCAGGTCCGGGGGCAGGTGAATCGGCAGGCTTGGCAGGTGAAGGGTCCGTGGGTGCGTCTCGGGGAGGCTCGGTAGCAGGCAGGGTTCCGGCCGGCATTGAGTGCGGTGAGGGTGGCGGCGTCGTAGGTCCGTCGAGTAGTGTTGCATCGGTGGGATCCAGGGGTCCTGGCGCTGGGCGCGTGCCAGGCGCGGACGGGCGCAGACGGGCTTACCTTTGGCGCACCTTCGGCGCTCCGTCGGTGCTCCCGCTGCGCGCGGCCGCTGCGCGGTCGCTCAGGGGCGTCATAAGTAAGGAGCCGGGAGGGAGGAGCAGCTGGGTGGCGGGAGCGGGGCGGCGAATGGAATCACGGGGGGCGGGGCCGCAGTGGCGGGAAAGTCCCAGGAGCAGCGGGAAAGTCCCAGGAGCAGCGGGAAAGTCCCAGGAGCAGCGGGCAGCGGGAAAGTCCCAGGAGCAGCGGGCAGCGAGCGAAGGAATCTGCAGGCAGGAGGCGACAAGGCAGGCAGGAGCGGCAGCAGTGAGTGGGGCGACCAAGCCCTAGTTGTGAGTCCGACAGGCAAACAGTGTGATCTGAATGTGTGGGGAGAGCAACATGTCACACATACATCACAGTCATTGACACAGCCCACTCACCAACAAGCCAGGCCCGCTCAGGGTGCAGATTGGACATCAATTGGTGTATGGTGCTGTTCCGCAAGATGTAGAAGTCATGTGCCGACCCAGAATACCTTGCACACACATGTGAGATGATCTGATCCGCCTGGCATACCACTTGTACGTTGATGGAGTGGTAGTGTTTGCAGTTCCTGTAGATGTGTTCACTTGCCTGTGGTGGAACAAGGGCAATGTGGGTACCATCAATGGCTCCCACAACATTTGGAATGCCTCCAAGGTCATAGAACTCCCCCTTCACTGTTGCCAATTCATCCCTCCTCGGGAAGTGGACATGTCTGTCCTTGTAAGGCATCAATGCTGACAGGACGTCACGCAACACCATGCTGAACATGGGCTGTGACATCTCCTCGGCGATGGCCACAGTGTACTGGAAAGACCCAGTACCGGAGAAATGCAGTGCAGCCATACCCTTCACTGTATCAGACAATGCAGCCGGATATTTTCTTTTGGGCTTCAAATGGGGCTCCAACTGGGCACATGGGTTTCGTATTGCGCGGCGATCCAAGCGTAATCCCCGGATGATTTCGAAGTCCTCCATTGTTGTCAGGTCGGGGACAGGGTGAAAGATGGGTGGTCTCCTCCTACGTATGTTAGGGTACACAGGCATGGGCTGAGTTCTAGATGAAATGTGGTGCACAGCTTACCCAGAGACTCGCACAACCACAACATTGACAGGCCTCATGGTCACGTGAAATGCACAAGTGACCTGCATTCAGACAATGTTTTTCTTCACTCACTACGACATTCAAATAAGTCGATGTGTATGGCATGTAGTACACTGCTACATCAAGGATGAGCTGCCCTGTGGTAAGATGGCACGGCACTAGTGTTTCCCAGCATCAGTGCTGAGTTGCATGTTGCTGCTGTCACTGCACGAGCACAAGCGTCAGTCCCACAATACGCAACACCATTGCGGGATGGGGCAGTGAGTGTCATCTGGACAACGCTACATGGTTGTTCAGCACGGTGGACAGACACATGTGGACATTATGGGGTCAGTCCTGCGTGAGTGTGTTTGGAATTTGCGTAACAAACATTGCAATGTTCACCTGAATGAGGCACAAATGCACATGGATTGTGTATACATGCCCACATGGCTGCCAATGAGCGATGATGTTGGTCAGAGCTATATTTGTTTGTTCCACATGTGCACTCCTATGACGTGTGTGTGAACATTAACAGGCAATGGCAGCTGTGCACACTGCACGCCACACCAGTACGTGTGTTTGGAGTGCTGGGGTTACAAGTATGTCTGATTTGGAGACAGTGGACACCTTTGATTGTCTGCCTATGTCACTGGCCCTTCACAAGTCGACCCCTGGCCAAGTGACGCCAGTCAGTTGTCAGGGGATGTACAAGCGATGTTCACAGGTTGGATGTTTCATTAAACAACATTGGTACAGTGCGAGAGACCTTTGTCCTTTTAGACTCCTTCCCTCATTTCGGTCCATGCTGGCCACGGGGCATGACTATGTATATACTTTCACTCTCCTTTTCTTGGACATGCCATGTGTGTGTAGACTTGACTCAAGGGTCACACTCTCTCATACCTTCACAGTGTAGTGACCAGCTGGTCACTGTTCTAGTTGTTCTGATGTACCAGCCACTCCCAGAGGGCTGGATTACCCCCCACCCCAAAGCCACCCAGCACAGGCGTCACTGGACATGTGACCTTGCCAACAAACGGGGCCGGACGCACGTGCCCTGGGCCAGTTCTCCCATACATGTACGGTGTCTGTGTGGTTACTTTATATGCATGTGGACCTCGTGCCCCACAACATTACACATGGAGTGCACAAATCACTTTAGGCAAATGAGTTGTGATGGGTGATGTAATTCGCATGGCACCAATGCAAATGCAGTATGTGTTCGCATGCGCGGTAGCTGGCATCCGCGGCGATGACACGCATTGGCCCCAATTGGATGATGCAGGTTTGCGGTCGCAGCTTCCCGGCCGCCGCGGTGTGGCAACCACTATGCGAATGAGCCATCAGCCAATAGGGCCCTTCGGCGTACATATTTTGATGTGGCGGTGTGCGCGCTCTGCTACTGTGGGGCTGCTCATTGGCCCCAATTGCCTTCAGGGGCACCGAGGGTCACTCATGAGGATTGGGTGGGCCTCGCACTTTGCATTTGGCAGGTTGCCACATTCATCGTGGTGCCGCCACACTTGCTGGGAGTTGTAGTTGTTCAGGGGTTGCATGCGTGGAGATGTTTGGTACGTACCTCTGCTGTTGAGCGCGGCGGCGTCTTCTCTGCCAGAGGTGCAGCAGGTAGAGCAGCGGGAAGGCCTGTAGCGTTGGATCCATGGTGGCTCCGGTGGTTTAGATGGGTGCTGTATCGGCTCTTCCTCTCCATTGTCTTTCCGCCATCCGCAACGTGGTGGTTTTTACGCGGCGGTGGGAAGGGCGGTTTGCCACATCGTAATCTGTTTGGCGGACAGAACATGTTTCCGCACGCCGGTCCTGCTCTATTGGCTCTGTCCGCCACCCTTGCGTGCGCTAAAAGCGTGCGGAGCCTGACGGGCCGCGGCGGACGGTAAATGGCCTCTGTGGGACCATTGTAATTTGGTGGTAGCAATGACCGCACATGGGGCGGAAAAATGAACGTTTTCCGCCACCAGCACGGATGGGCTTCCGTCTGGCATCGTAATGAGCCCCTTAATGTAGTTTGGAGTGTGAATAGTAAATTATATATGTTTAGTGTCCAGCACCTTCCCTGAGTTAATGTAGTTTGGATTGGGAATAGTAAATTATATATGTTTAGGGGTCGATTCCGATCCCGGCCGGAAGCGCACCTAACAGTATTCGTCCGGAAAAAAAACCAGCCGATTGCGTGTTTCCCGACCAATTCGAACATTCGTCCGGACAAACAAGTACGATGCGTATAACAACCCAGTTTCCGAGCGAGCCGTACTTACCCAATTCAGCTCCTGTTCCCCGCCCGAGCCGGATCCGTAAACGCCGAATCGAGTCGTACGGAAGCAAATACACAGCACCTTCCGGATGGACGAGTACGATGCGCACTCCATACGCGCCGAACCTGTCGCTACGTCTGGGACGTTTGAGCATCCGGGCGAGCCGTACATAAGCTCCGTTTCGTGCCACAAGACGATCCACAGCTACGAGACGAACAAGCCTGCTATGAGTACGAGTCGAAGACACGAGAAACCCGAACAAGACGATCCAAGCATGAATCCCATTGCGCAGGTCCTACCTATACTCTACATCTATTACCGGCACGGACGCGTACGGCGCAGACGGTAAGTCAAACACCAACAATACAAACAAACGACACGTACCCGAAATATGTCACACACACATAGGGATGCACAAATGACGTACACTAGCAACATCAGAACCATAGGGGTGGGATGGCCATCACCAATGCCATACACACCCATAGGGGGCTGGATGCCTGCCACTACCACCACCCCACTCAAGGGGGGCTGGATGCCTGTCACTACTACCATCCCCACCCTTAGGGGGATGGATGCCTACCACTACCACCACCCCTACTCAGGGGGGCCTGGATGCCTACTACTACCACCACCCCTACTCAGGGGGGGCTGGATGCCTGCTACCACCACCACCCCTACTCAGGGGGGCCTGGATGCCTGTCACTACTACCATCCCCACCCTTAGGGGGATGGATGCCTGCCACTACCACCACCCCTACTCAGGGGGGCCTGGATGCCTGCCACTACCACCACCCCTACTCAGGGGTGCCTGGATGCCTGTCACTACTACCATCCCCACCCTCAGGGGGCTGGATGCCTACCACTACCACCACCCCTACTCAGGGGGGCCTGGATGCCTGTCACTACTACCATCCCTACCCTCAGGGGCTGGATGCCTACCACTACCACCACCCCTACTCAGGGGGCCTGGATGCCTACTACTACCACCACCCCTACTCAGGGGGGGCTGGATGCCTGCCACCACCACCACCCCTACTCAGGGGGGCCTGGATGCCTGTCACTACTACCATCCCCACCCTTAGGGGGATGGATGCCTGCTACTACCACCACCCCTACTCAGGGGGGCCTGGATGCCTACCACTACCACCACCCCTACTCAGGGGGGCCTGGATGCCTGTCACTACTACCATCCCCACCCTTAGGGGGATGAATGCCTGCCACTACCACCACCCCTACTCAGGGGGGCCTGGATGCCTACCACTACCACCACCCCTACTCAGGGGGGCCTGGATGCCTGTCACTACTACCATCCCCACTCATGGGGGGATGGATGCCTGCCACTACCACCACCCCTACTCAGGGGGCCTGGATGCCTGTCACTACTACCATCCCCACCCATAGGGGGATGGATGCCTGCCACTACCACCACCCCTACTCAGGGGGCCTGGATGCCTACCACTACCACCACCCCTACTCAGGAGGGCCTGGATGCCTGTCACTACTACCATCCCCACCCTCAGGGGGCTGGATGCCTACCACTACCACCACCCCTACTCAGGGGGCTTGATGCCTGCCACTACCACCACCCCACTCAGGGGGCTCGATGCCTGTCACTACTACCATCCCCACCCTTAGGGGGATGGATGCCTACCACTACCACCACCCCTACTCAGGGGGGCCTGGATGCCTACCACTACCACCACCACCACCCCTACTCAGGGGGGCCTGGATGCCTGTCACTACTACCATCCCCACTCATGGGGGGATGGATGCCTACCACTACCACCACCCCTACTCAAGGGGTCCTGGATGCCTGTCACTACTACCATCCCCACTCATGGGGGGATGGATGCCTACCACTACCACCACCCCTACTCAGGGGGGCCTGGATGCCTGTCACTACTACCATCCCCACCCTTAGGGGGATGGATGCCTGCCACTACCACCACCCCTACTCAGGGGGGCGTGGATGCCTACCACTACCACCACCCCTACTCAGGAGGGCCTGGATGCCTGTCACTACTACCATCCCCACCCTCAGGGGGCTGGATGCCTACCACTACCACCACCCCTACTCAGGGGGGGCTGGATGCCTGCCACTACCACCACCCCACTCAGGGGGGGCTCGATGCCTGTCACTACTACCATCCCCACCCTTAGGGGGATGGATGCCTACCACTACCACAACCCCTACTCAGGGGGGGCTGGATGCCTGTCACTACCACCACCCCTACTCAGGGGGGCCTGGATACCTACCACCACCAACACCCCTACTCAGGGGGGGCTGGATGCCTGTCACTACTACCAACCCCACTAATAGGGGGATGGATGCCTACCACTACCACCACCCCTACTCAGGGGGGCCTGGATGCCTACCACTACCACCATCCCCACTCATAGGGGGATGAATGCCACAACACTGAACATGTCATTGAGCATACAATGTGACCCCCTATCACATGTGTCACACATAAATGTGTGTGGGCTCCACAATGCAAGTAGACCATGACCACTGTGGCAATGGGGTATAACACCCCATCATCACAGTGACCAAAAGGTAAGTGTGGGGTCCATAGCTGAAGCACATTTTGAACATTGTGGCAATGGGGTCTAAACCCCCATCATCACAGTGACCAAAATGTAAGTGTGGGGTCCATACCTGAGGCACATTTTGAACATTGTGGCAATGGGGTCTAAACCCCCATCACCATAGTGACCAAAAGGTAAGTGTGGGGTCCATAGCTGAAGCACATTTTGAACACTGTGGCAATGGGGTCTAAACCCCCATCATCACAGTGACCAAAAGGTAAGTGTGTGGTCCATAGCTGAAGCACATTTTGAACACTGTGGCAATGGGGTCTAAACCCCCATCATCACAGTGACCAAAAGGTAAGTGTGGGGTCCATAGCTGAAGCACAGTTTGAACATTGTGGCAATGGGGTCTAAACCCCCATCATCACAGTGACCAAAATGTAAGTGTGGGGTCCATAGCTGAAGCACATTTTGAACACTGTGGCAATGGGGTTTAAACCCCCATCATCACAGTGACCAAAAGGAAAGTGTGGGGTCCATAGCTGAAGCACATTTTGAACATTGTGGCAATGGGGTCCAAACCCCCTTCATCACAGTGACCAAAAGGTAAGTGTTGTCATGGAAAAAGCGCCAACTGCCAAACAGCACGGATGATCCCTGGTCACAGAACAACAAATACATCAGTTGCAAAGTAGTGCTTGTGTCCCATAGCAACATACATTGGGTGAGGCAAACAGTGCAGTGCCAATAAGATATACCTTTGGCCATGTGCAGACAAACATCACCCATGGGGGCTGACATTGGCAACAACCTCAATAACACAATGACAGAAGTGACCATCATAATGCAGCCCCACATATCTGCACCAATGGACACACAAATGTAGATATCCTTTGGAGACTGTAGATGTCAGGTGAACAAATACCATACCATGGCAGCAAAGGGACATACAAACCATGATCATTGTGCTGACTGATGACCTAGGAGTCCCAGGGACAGCAGGGGAAAGCCAACAAACAACATACAGCCAATGGCACACTAAAGATATGCCAATGCAGTGGTGCAGATGCACAAACACAAACAGGCAGCCTCACACTGCAGATCAAACACAACAGGTGATGGGGGGTGTGCCAGTGTCCCCAGGCAACCACACAACACATGAGGAGGCCTGAATCACAATTACACAGATGTGTATACAGTGCCACACAAAAGTAACTCATGGATCGGATTCCCCTATGTGGGCAAACAGGCATTGTTAGATGAGAGGGAGCCCAAATTACACGTCACACAAGCTTGTCGGAACAGCAAATAACACAGCAAGAGACAGACCCACCACAGCACTACCCCCAGGGACCCCACATCGTGTTGACCGTGGCCTGCATGATAATTCCACTGTGATGACAAAGCTAGATGTCGTTCACACTGTGAACCACAGTCATGTGTCCTGAGCAACAAACTACCATCACACCTACACAAGCACAAATCAATCAGCACGGCCTGTCAGCCAAGGCCAACATGGAGGTAGGGGTCTAGCCTTGCAACAACTCTCATTTGCACACACTCAACACCACACACCTTGATCTCCACCAATGTGCAGCAGTGAAGCTCACATGGACTGGTGACATTGCACATGCACCCATGACAATCCCAGGGGTGGTTGTGGGAACTAAGGTGCAGAAACCCATCACACCTGGCCAGTCAACAAGACTCGTGAATGTTTGACACACTGCACAGTACGCTGTACATGGGCATGACGTGAAATCCACCACAATCAATGTGATCCCGGACACAGTCACACACCAATGAAGAAATCAAGGTCACCCACAAAGAACACACATAGACAACTTCCAACATTGCAGCTCTGACCCTGAGGAGTGGCAGCAGTCACACACACAACGTGTCACAATCACTGAAAGCTAACACAAACTGTAAATTACATGACTTGTGTAACCAACAAGTGCCAAGGGGAATCCTGACTGTGTCTCATCTGCGTTTGCCCACAAACTCAGCCCTGACAGCAAACACACCTATGGATGACACCCTGATGACCAGTAATGTGCCATGCACCCACATCCCAGAGAACCCAGTGCGAAGATTTGGGTGGTACATAGGTCAACTCAGCAAGCATCACAAACAGGAACATCACTAGGGATCCCAGCCTGTGTTGTAAAACGGAAGTGAACACACACAGACATGCTCACACAACACACACCTTGGGCTCAGGCAATGTCACGGAATTACAGACTGCCATGAGGGCACTCCACTCCTGTGTATGGAAAGCTGTGCCATACTTTGTCTCTGCAGGGCTCTATCATATCAGCAGTACACTTGGTCACTAAGTCAACAATTAGCACAAAATGAAGGCTCTCGTCACATCAGCCTGGTCATGGGAGTGTCACCGACACCATCTGCACAGATCCAACACACATGTATAGCAAGTTGCACTGATCACACAGATGAGTCCTTCCCCATTGATGCCCAAACTTGCATGTCCACTGGAGATGGTCACACAGTCAGGGAAATAGACAAATTGAACAATGGCAAGCACAACAGATGTGCAGGGGTGTAAGCCACAGATGTGATATTGCAAATAAAAATAGGAAATCCCATTGCCAAATATTGAAAAAATGACACCCTCATATTGCTGCAAAGGATGACATGGATACATACCAGGATAGGACACATTCCCCCTGGACCACATGGGGTCCTGCACAGTAACACTTCATTTCCCTGATATCAAAAATCACCATCAGTGCAGCAAGGGCACGGTTAGCAACATCAACATCATGTACATCAGAAGCAAAACCACTAGAGAACAGAAAGTAGCTTTATTCAGCATTTGTGTGTGAAGAAGTGAAAGTCCAGAAATATAACAAAGGCCAATGGCCAGTCCATAACAAGAGTCCAAACAGGGTGACAGTGCCAGATGTCACCCTTTGCATGCCTGCACAGCTACACATCAGGGACATTTCCCTCGGAGGGGCATACGGGGGGCAGGCCAGGCACCGCAGGGACAGGATCAGGGCTCACCAGAAGGTGGCAGGGAAGGGGGTGGTGGGTGCTGGAGAGTCACTGACAACTGCAGTGGAGGTGTCTGACATGGTGTGTGCCGGCACAACTGGGGGCTTGAGTCAGATGGTATGGGTGCCGGCACGACTGCAGTGGGCCATGCAGATGGAGTGGACAGGTTCCCCACTGCAGTGCCCAAGTCAGACAGGGTGGTAGTGGACTCCACTGCAGTGCCTATCTCCAGGGAGTAGAATGGGGTTCAGGTAAGGTGGGCAGGACAGAGGTGGAGGACACGCTCTCCACACCAGTGGCACAAACAAGCGCAGCGGGGGGGTGGTGCTGGAAGAGCAAGGGGTAGGGGAGAAGGCCGGATCATTTTGGGGATGGTGTATCTGTGGGTGGGGGAACCTGGGGCAGGGTGTGGTGGGGGAACCTGTGGAGTGGGGGCCTGAGGGATGGAGGAAGGAGACTTGGTGGTTGAGCTGCAGGGTGGCGGCGGGGTCTTGCTCTTCCGGGTCCGGGGGAACTTGTGGTTGGGGGCCTCAGTCTGTCTGCACCTGGGGGAGGGTGTCCGGGGGTGAGGGGCACTCCCCTCTGTGTGGGTGGACTGCTTCTCCCCCCTGCTTGCTGGATCAGCTGAATTGGAGGGGAAGAGGCCGAGGTCACAGAGGAAGAGCTGCTGTGTAGGTGGGGTTGCAGATGAGGCATGGGAAGGGGCCTTGGAGGGAGAGGTATCGGAGGACTGTGGAGTGACTGTGGATGCCTGTGTGTGTGTGTATGTACCCCATCCCCTGTGGGTGTGGTATCAGTCCCCTGAGGATGCCTGCGTGCACGTCTTGTTTTTGTAGTGGGTGTGTCTGTGCTGCTCGTGTCTGTGTGTTTGGGTGAATGTGCAGGTGTGCATGTGCTTGGGACAGGTAGGGTGCCAGGAAGTGTGGATGGGGCACAGGTAGGAGGGGTGAGGGACTGTTGGAGGAGGGACACTGCTGCTGTCAGGGAGGAGTCCATGGACCTATTGCTCCTCTGTAGGGCAGACATGCCCGATGAGATGCCCTCCATAAACGACACCAGCTGAGTCAAGAGTGGTGTGTGCATGGAGGACACTCAGCATTGCTGTCTGCCCTACATGGAGCTGGCAAAGTAGGTACACAGACTCCTCACTCAGGGCAGCAGGGGACACAGGGGCAGGGGCTGCGGTGCCTGGCACGAAGGAGACACGCTCCCGAACACGGGAGCCTCCACGAACCTCTGGAATGGGAGCCGATGGGAGGGCGGTGGTGGTGGTGGTGGTGGTGGCGGGGACAGCAATAGTAGCTGGGGTGTGGTGGCTGCTGACACCCACCTCCACAAGGGTGTCATCCTCCGAGCTGCTGTGGTCCTCAGCTGAGGTGGATGGTGCTGAGGACTCCTCGGTGTGGCTCCCCTCGCCCTCCGTGCCACTGGGTCCCTCCGACCACTCATCGGCTGCTGACCCAGTCTGGCTCAGCGGCTCCTCCTGGTCCGTGGAGCTGTCCCCTCCTGTGGCCGTGGATGTATCTGCAAACAATTAGGGAAACAGACAGACATCAGTCACCTGCACTGACCGCGCAAAACCACAGTAAGTACAGCACATTACAAAGCAAGCCCTGGCATCCTTAGTTGAACATTGCCAAAAGTGCCCAAACAGAGTAGGAGAAGCCAATTGTCAGTCTGATGGTCAACCATGGCACTCACATCCCTCCTGGCCTTGCACCCATCGGTCTGGTGTCTGTCGGATGGCAATACACCAGTGTGGACACATGCACCACCTACACAGTAGTTGGACAGTGCAGAGAACACAGTGAAGTATGTGAACATGCACACATCACAACTCTTGCCACTGAGTCAGTACAGGTGTCCGGATAAAGGGATGGCCAGAGTCTATTTTGAAATGCATGTGATGCATACCAGCACCAGACACCATGATGCACCCATGTCCTGATAGTCAATGCCACAATGGGGTGCATGTAGCACATGTCACTCCCCTGCAGGATCACTCTTAGGAAGTTTAACGCCATGGCACAGGCATGCCTGCAAAGTCATACATCACTGTCTCCAGTCACATGGGCAGGGCAGCCAGACAACAAGTCTGCACTGTGTCACAATCCTAGGTCATGGGGAATGCAAGTCCAGTAGCTGACAAGTGCACATGTCCATCCCCCACAAACCACATCATCTGAACTCTCATTTGTCCACGTCATACCAATTGGACATATGGGAGACATGAAACACAACCCTCGGAACATGAGCACCTCACAATCTGCTGTGAATGGGAAACAGCTGCCTGAACTTCACAGTCGCATACCCCAGTATGCACGGTCAAGTGATCAAACACCTATATGTCACACAAGTATCGTCTCCTATGGTCACATCTCCGGTGGCATGCTGAGCAATAACCGATAAACACCCCAGTAGTCCTGACAACAAAGCCACAGCACAATGACACAGAGGCAGACACCTGAGGGAACATTTCACTGAGCACAATGTGTCAGCTGATACACAGGAGTGGGAGTACAGAGTGTATTGTATGGCCTGGAGTAGGCATGACTGTCCTGCTCCACGTGAAAGAGGGATGAGCCCTGGACAGTAGGCAGGTGGCTAAGCATGTGTGACACACTTGATATACATACTCCTGAGGCCCAAACATTGTTCACAACCGCAGCATGGGTGTGTGCCAAATACCCCAGGCACATGTGGTGAATCATATCAGCAATTGAACCACATATCAAAGTAACACGCAGATTACATGTCAGAACCCAGGCATTGTGTAAGCAATGGACCCACCCATGAAGCCCACCACAGAGTTACGGGTACAAATGCTGTCCCCCACCTTGAGCTAAGCAATATGCAAGGACACCGTACCCAAGTGACACAATTTCCTGACTGTAAGGGCCACACCTGGGTATCAGATGAGGAGTGGGCAGTGCACAATTGAGGGACATGGGTCCTGGACCACATAACTGATGTACTGTTGAAGTTTAACCAGGCCAGAGGAGGGCACATAGCATGTCAGACAAAGCTCACAGTGCAGTCATGGACTCACCCCCTCCTTGCTGCTGTCTGCCCTTCAGCTGCCCATCCAGATCAGGGAAGACCACCGCCAGGATCCTGAGCATGTGGGGGCTCAGGGTCCGGTGTCCGCCCCTCCTGCGAGGAGGTGACAGCTTCAGCTGGACCCTTGCGATCCTCCAGGTCCAGCCCAAAGGTCCTGCCACCTCTTCTGGCAGTTGCGGATCCGGCGCTTATAGACCCCCACAGACCTTACTGCCCGGGCGATGTCCAGCCATATTTCCTGCTTCTGGTGGGCATCAAACTGTGAGGATGACAAAGTGTAAAGGCCATTACTACACATGCAACAAATCCGTGCATCACACATTTGGATATACATGTCTCAATCACAGGGGCACATGTTGTACACGGGCAGTGACAGTTTGCCAGCAGTTACTACATGTTATCATTGCCTGGGAAGTCAAACCTTGTTTAAATGCACTGTTACTGCACTATACCTGTTCAGTGCATGTAACTACACACTATGGGGGGTGAGAACTACTCAGTGAGCCTGCTAGCCAGTGGCGTGCAGACTGTAAGTCTGGCTAGTCAGACAACATGCACATTTGTAAGGCAGTGGACAGCACACTCACCTGCTCCCCTGGTTTCCCATACAGCTTGCTGTACTATGGAAGGAGGCTGTCCAGCAGGGCCTGGTTCTCCTCAAGGCTGAAGGCTGGGGCTCTCTCCACAGTACGTGCCATTGCAGGATCCAGAGGATGCAGAGACAGCAGCAGTGGTGGTGGCAGATGTCGTCCTGGAGCATGTAGTGCAGGCAAGTGAGCTCTCAGGGGAACAGCCAGCATTATATGTGTGCTGCTGAGGCAGATACCGTCCCATGTGTCCAAAGTGATAGGTCCAAGTCGTTTGCATCTTCTGAATCTGGCCAATCCATGGAATTGCACCACTTACATACGCCCACAGCATCCTTCAAAAGTTCAACTTCATGACACCCATGCATTTGCAACATTGTTGTGGGTGGCCAACTGAATTCACAGCATCAGACTCGTTAAACTTTCGAAAATGCGTCCGTTGCCATGCCAGGCCATAGCCAATGCGTGCGCACCGATCGGTCCATTGCTGTACAACGCGTATTCCGGGTACAACGCGTACCCGCACACAACAGATGCAATGGGCCGGCCGGGCACACCGATTGGTCCATTGCTGTACAACACGTACCCGCTCACAACAGAGGCAATGGGCCGGCCGGGCACACCGATCGGTCCATTGCTGTACAACGCGTATTACGGGATACAACGCGTACCCTCTCACAACAGATGCAATGGGCCGGCCGGGCACACCGATCGGTCCATTGCTGTACAACGCGTATTACGGGATACAACGCGTACCCGCTCACAACAGATGCAATGGGCCGGCCGGGCACACCGATCGGTCCATTGCTGTACAACGCGTACCCGCTCACAACAGATGCAATGGGCTGGCCGGGCACACCGATCGGTCCATTGCTGTACAACGCGTATTACGGGATACAACGCGTACCCGCTCACAACAGATGCAATGGGCCGGCCGGGCACACCGATCGGTCCATTGCTGTACAACGCGTATTATGGGATACAACGCATACCTGCTCACAACAGATGCAATGGGCTGGCCGGGCACACCGATCGGTCCATTGCTGTACAACGGGTATTACGGGATACAACGCGTACCCGCTCACAACAGATGCAATGGGCCGGCCGGGCACACCGATCGGTCCATTGCTGTACAACGCGTATTACGGGATACAACGCGTACCCGCTCACAACAGATGCAATGGGCCGGCCGGGCACACCGATCGGTCCATTGCTGTACAACGCGTACCCGCTCACAACAGATGCAATGGGCCGGCCGGGCACACCGATCGGTCCATTGCTGTACAACGCGTACCTGTACAGGTCAGTCGCATATGTCACCATGCTTGTCACTGGTGAACGTATGCCAGCCACATATACCTGCCAGAGACCCAGGGGCACACCTACAACACCACACCCAGTCCACACTGTTTCCTAAGGCATGTACGGCTGCATTACCTTTTCTGTGTATGGGGGTTAACATGTGGTTTCTGTGGTGGCACTTGTGGGCAGCCACACCCAGGCTGTGCATGTGTTAATGGGGACAGGGTCCTTTGTGTGTTGTGCACATGACCACTGTGATGTGCAACAGTTCATTTCGGAGCATGTGGCATGGTCACATTTCCAGGTTGTGTATGTGTGTGACATGTCACATACCCCCTGGGTCCCATGGGGGAAGGCATGTACGTCACAGGGTGACCCATTGCCACAATAGTGATGTCCCTCCACAGTCTGTGTGCATGTTGTGTTTCCGATGTCTCTGATTCCATGTGCACGATGGGAGACAGTCTCCACATCAACGTTGTTTGTGCATGGACTTTGATGTTGTGCGTCACTGGCGTCCATGTCTGTCCTTCGTAGGCGACAGGGGCCACTACCTGTGGGAGTCATGTTTGTTTTTATGACATGTACATGATACGCCATGTAATGCCAGTGTCCATGTGGCAAGACAGGGTCACTGGGAATCTACCTGTCAATGAGCTGTGATGCCTGTGGCGCATCTGTCCAGACATGTCACTGTGGTGTGTGTGTGGAACGTGACAGCAGTAAATGGGTACTGTGACACAGCCTAATGGTTTCCCATAGCACAACCTGGAACCTGTTGTCCACACATGTTGTACTGAGTAGTCAGATGATGGCCATGTAGGTGCGAGTTATGTGCGAACAGAACGGCACACACATCAAGTACTGTGTCTAGTAATGATGTATCATGTGAAATTGAGTATGGTGAATGGCACATATGTGGGGTGACTGACAATCTTTCTTTCCTCAACCTATGCACTGCAGGGCTCCAGCTGTCCATAGACCATTCCCTGACCTGGCAACGATGGTGGAACATAATAGCATCCGACGGTACCGCTTCACCAGGCAGCTGATTGAGGATTTGGCAGTGCGCTTGGCACCACATTTGCAACCTGGCCGGCCGTACCCTACGGCGCTGACCCCCAAGGTGAAGGTAATGGCAGCCCTACACTTCTTTGCCACCGGTACCTTTCAACACACTGTGGCGACTTCCGGTGGGATGTCACAGACTATGTTCAGCCGTGTGCTACGCGATGTTTTGGAGGCAATGTTGAGATGCCTGAACCAGTACATCTATTTCCCTACATGTCAACAACTCACTGACGTCAAGAGTGACTTCTATGCCCTGGGGAGGATGCCACATGTCATTGGCTCCATTGATGGGACACATGTGGCTTTGGTACCACCACCGGCACATGAGCAGGCATACCGGAACCGGAAACATTACCATTTCATTAATGCTCTGGTGGTATGTCTTGCAGATATGACCATCACACATGTGTGTGCCCATTTCCCTGGTTCAGCACACGATGCCTACGTGATGAGGAGTAGTCGCATCCCGAGGATGATGGCACAGATGCAGAACCAGCGTGCCTGGCTTGTCGGTGTGTACTGACTTTGTACCATTGTGTGTGTTCTGCTCTCTAGTATACCGCCCACTTTTCCAACTCAGCTAATGTGCACTTGTCTGTCCGTAGGTGACTCCGGATACCCCAACATGCCGTGGTTGCTGACACCCCTCAGGAACCCTGTGACACCAGCCCAGATGCACTACAATGAGGCACATGGTCGGACCAGGAGAGTGATTGAGCGGACCTTTGGTCTCCTGAAGAGCCGCTTCCGCTGCCTGGACAAGACAGGAGGGGCCCTCCCATATGCCCCAGCAAAGGTGTGCAAGATTGTCATTGTCTGCTGCATGCTACACAACCTGGCAGTGCGGAAGGAGTTGCCTCTCATCCTGGATGACGATGACCAACGTCCGCCACCTGTGGAGGATCCTGGCCTGGACCACGATGCCAGTGATGATGATGATGATGATGGTGATGTCCGCACACAGCTCCTCACCAACTTCTTCAGCTGAATGTGAGTATCCAGGGAGATGTAATGTGAATAATGTGAGTTTGCATGATATGTGTGGGTGGTGCTCTGGTGCTGTTTGAGTGTTGCCATGTGCTACTTGACTGGATGCATTCAGCAATGTGTCCTTACAGGTAGTATGTACTCCCCAACAGTTTTGACATGCTAACTTGGTTTTGTGTACTTGTCTTGTGACATGTATTGGGCATGAGTATTGCAGTTCTGTCCTGTTCTTCAGTGGTTTTAACTGTGTGTCATGTCTGTCCTTCACAGGGTGCTTACTGAGTACTTTGGTCAACTTGGATCCCCCGACACCATGATTCAGCTTTCAGGGTGGCAGCAGTAGTTTCCCTACAGGTGATGTGCCACACACCCCTGGACTTCATATCTTCTGCACTTGTTGACTGTGTGGCCACTGCCACGTGGGATTACCTTGCATTTGTAGTGGAAACAACATGTTGCAAATGTGTAATAAACCTGTGCTTCACTTTGGGATGTGCGTTGTCTGTGGTCACACATCTGACTGACAGTTGCTTACTGCACCTGTGGGCTAGTTGACACAGACTCTGAATAGGTGTGGTGTCTGTGCATTCCACAGTATTTCCTGGCAACATCACTGTAGGCAATGAGTCCGATGGCCCTGGTGTCTCTGTGTTGTGTAGCCCTAGTGGTGTGTCTCCCTCATATGTGTCACGTCACCATGACTCACATGACGGTGTTGTACTTGCTGTAGCAGTTAGCATACACAGTGTAATTTAGCAGATCATCACCACAACAGTATCCACATTTGAATAACAACAGAGGCAAGTATGGTGTACTAGTGATTTTATTTACAGAAATGTGTGTGTGTATGGTGCACAGGATGGTGGGTGCTGTACATTGGGATTGTGATCCAAAGTTCCCAGATGAGTTGGAAGTCTTGGTAGCAGAAATGTCCTGAGTGTAGTCCACAGTCATATGATACATTAGTCCAACTTGAACTCCCCATGTCATGTGGGAGAGTTGTGTTGCATTCGACAGGGTGAAATGTTTGCACACAAAGGAGATTTTCCGGAATAGGTGTTGGCTTCCTGGGGGATGTACGTGGCCATCAACCTCTCAGTTTTCCTTCCTCGGATGACCCCTCTTCTTTGGGGGGGGGCCCTCACGTGCAGGCTGCGGCGGTGCAGGGGAGTCTCCTCCAGAGTCCTCCTCCCTCCCTGTGGCGGTGTCAGTTGTTGCAGCACCAGATGTTGTGGGCACACAGGGAGGTGTGGCCATGTTGTTGCTAATCTGGCGGAGGCATGTCAATATGTCCCTATGCACCGCTATGAGTTCTTGCAATGTGTCCCACTTGGACTCCATGCGAGACATGTGTGTCTCCACACGGGACATGTGGGAGTCCAAGCGGGCATGATGGGCAGCCTGCTGCTGTTGTATGTCCTTGAGGATCCCCACTACTTGTCTGACCTCTCCGGTGCTATCCTGGTACTCATCAGCGATGCGTGCCAGTTGTGGGTCATCATGCAGTCCAGACCCCTCTGCAAGCAGCGACCTATGTCTACCACCCCTCCCACCACCCCTGGCGACATGTGCAGGACCTGCGGTGGCACGCACAGGTGACCCAAGGCCCCCTTGGGGGATGTTACTGGTGTTGTTGTCCGTTGCTCCACGGTGGGCCTGGGGCCCTGTGCTGTTATCATCGGTGGTCCTTGGTCTGTCCGTGTCGGCAGAGGTGGTCTGTGTGTTGGCAGTTGTTGGAGGGGTGGGTGCAGGGGGTGCAGATGTTGGTCCTGCTGGTGCTGCATGATGACTCACACCGGAGGTGCCAGGTAGGTCTTCGCCATCCGAGGAGGGCAGAGGCTGTTCCACACCAGTGAGCTCAGTGTCCCCCGGAGCCTGGGACAGGGACTCCTCCTCGCCTGCTGCTGTGTCCCCATCATCATCACCTGTATTTGGATGAGACACACATTGTATGTTATGTTTCTACAGGCATCAATGGTTCACACACCTGACAGTTGTGACTGTACCTCTGGATGCGGGCATGTGCATTGCATTGTCCTAAGTTGTCACAGTAAGAGGTTGATATTGGTGTAGCACATTGTCCTGCATACCTGGGGCATTTCAATGTGAATGTTGAGGTGTGTGCATGGCCAGCATTGGTTGTATTTGGTGGACATCCGGCCATCCTTATCCACCTAGCCCAGTTATCCCACCATGAAGCATGCCACCCTTGCAGTGGGTTCAGGTTGACTCTCAGGATGTCATTCAGTGGTGTTCTGCTGTATGTTGGTGAACAGTTCCCAGCAGGGCCTTGTGCTCCACACAGCAGTACCCAGTGTCAGCCATCTTGTCAGTCCTTATCCACTCCCTGTGATGTGAGCATGGTTCAGAGTGGTGTAGATGGGCCAATTGTGAGGGTGAGCAATATCTGTGACTACAACTCCCATCATGCTATTGCCTACACCCCTCTTCCCAGCATGCCCATACTTCCTTCCTTTTGAGTGGACTTCACTGTGTGTGAGTGTGACAGCAATGGCAAGATGGCTGACAGTGTGGTCCTGTTGTTTGTTGGTGCACAGTTCCCAGCAGGGCCTTGTGCTCCCCACAGCAGTACCCAGTGTCAGCCATCTTGTCAGTCCTTATCCACTCCCTGTGATGTGAGCATGGTTCAGAGTGGCGTTGATGGGCCAATTGTGAGGGTGAGCAATATCTGTGACTACAACTCCCATCATGCTATTGCCTACACACCCCTTCCCAGCATGCCCGTACTTCCTTCCTTTTGACTCTGCTTCCCTGTGGGGTAGGGTGCCTGTGCTGACAGGAAGGCTGACAGTGTTGTCCTTGCGTTTGTTTGGCTACAAGTCCCAAGAGTGTCCCTGTGCTTCACACAGCATTACCCAGGGTGGTGGTTCTTTGTGGGATCTTCATTTGGTGTGTGAGGCATTGCATTCTCCCAGGTGGGTTATGTGGAGTTTGTGTTGAGGGGTTGTGTGAGGAGAGCTGCTTGTAACTATGGTCAGTGCTGTCAGTCCTCCTTCCCACCCAGCCAGATATCCCACCATGCAACGTGCTTGCATTGCAGGGAGTGCAAGTTGGCTTTCAGGATGTTAGGCAGTGGTGTTCTGCTGTTTGTTGGTGCACAGTTCCCAGCAGGGCCTTGTGCTCCCCACAGCAGTACCCAGTGTCAGCCATCTTGTCAGTCCTTATCCACTCCCTGTGATGTGAGCATGGTTCAGAGTGGTGTTGATGGGCCAATTGTGAGGGTGAGCAATATCTGTGACTACAACTCCCATCATGCTATTGCCTACACCCCCTTCCCAGCATGCCCGTACTTCCTTCCTTTTGACTCTGCTTCCCTGTGGGGTAGTGTGCCTGTGCTGACAGGAAGGCTGACAGTGTTGTCCTTGCGTTTGTTTGGCTACAAGTCCCAAGAGTGTCCCTGTGCTTCACACAGCATTACCCAGGGTGGTGGTTCTTTGTGGGATCTTCATTTGGTGTGTGAGGCATTGCATTCTCCCAGGTGGGTTATGTGGAGTTTGTGTTGAGGGGGTGTGTGAGGAGAGCTGCTTGTAACTATGGTCAGTGCTGTCAGTCCTCCTTCCCACCCAGCCAGATATCCCACCATGCAACATACTTGCATTGCAGGGAGTGCAAGTTGGCTTTCAGGATGTCAGGCAGTGGTGTTCTGCTGTTTGTTGGTGCACAGTTCCCAGTAGGGCCTTGTGCTCCCCACAGCAGTACCCAGTGTCAGCCATCTTGTCAGTCCTTATCCACTCCCTGTGATGTGAGCATGGTTCAGAGTGGTGTTGATGGGCCAATTGTGTGGGTGAGCAATATCTGTGACTACAACTCCCATCATGCAATTGCCTACACCACCCTTCCCAGCATGCCCATACTTCCTTCCTTTTGAGTGGACTTCACTGTGTGTGAGTGTGACAGCAATGGCAAGATGGCTGACAGTGTGGTCCTGTTGTTTGTTGGTGCACAGTTCCCAGCAGGGCCTTGTGCTCCCCACAGCAGTACCCAGCGTCAGCCATATTGTCAGTCCTTTTCCACTCCCTGTGTTGTGAGCATGGTTCAGAGTGGTGTTGATGGTCCAAATGTGAGGCTGCCCATTATCTGTTACTACGAGTCCCATCATGCTCTTGGCTACACTGACTTCACCAGCATACACAGGATTCCTTCCTTTCTGTGAGCTTCCCTGTGAGGTGGTGTTCTAGTGGTGGCTAAATATCTGACAGTGTTTGTTAGTTAGATTTGTGCCACTGCCTAGCTCTATTTGGTATTGGGTTTGTACATGTCATGACACAGTTACATATCACTATGACATGGCATGTATTGTGTTTATCTGACTGACATACACTTCTTGGGATGATTATCTTTTGGTTGCTGTTGATTTGCTAGGGGTGCATGGTTTGACTATCCCCTTGACAGTGATGTGTGTGTATTGTCACACAATATTGTGTATATGAGTTGTGTACTCACCAGGCTCTGGGATGTTTGTTAGTCCATATACGCTCACTGGTGGTAGGATGGCCCGCACCTTCTCCTCCCAGGGCCTGAGGTATACTGGTTTGGCAGGAGGGCCACTGCCGGTGTGCTGGCTCAGGAGGTAATCCTTCTTCAGTAGGTCCCTGACCCTCCTGCGCACATCATACCACCTGTTCTGGATGTCTTCTTTTGTGCGCAAACATGGTGATTGTGCGTTCACCCTGTCGACGATCCTCGCCCACATCTTGGTTTTCTGTGCCATGGGGGTCTGTTGGACCAATGTGCCAAACAACTGTGGCTCTACCCTCAGGATCTCGTCTACCATGACTTCCAATTCACTATCTAGGAACTTTGGATTCTTCTTTAGGGGCATGGTGATGGGTGGTGGTGGTGGTGATTGATGTGTGTGTGTGTGCAGGTGAGGGTGTGTGTGTGTAGGTTTTGCTGTGTGTGTGTGAGGGTGCTATTTGTTGAGGTGCTAATGGTGTGTGGCTTTTGTGTTGGATGAGCTGTGTGTGTGTCTGCTGTCTGCTGGTGTTCTGTGCTGGCAGGTCAGTGGAATTTGCAAAGGATCATGGTAGGGATTTGTGGCCTTTATGTAGGTGGAGTTGGGGGTGCGTTCTTGTTCCATTCCCCCCCCCTGTATTTATTGGCTGTGTCATTGCTTGTTTGGCCCTCTTTTTTTGTATTTTTTCATTTGTGATTATTGTGCATGTAGGAGTCGTTCTTCTGACCGAGTAGGACGTTGCAGTTATCTCGTGCGCGCCTCTCCAAGTCGTTCCCGCTGTGTTTCAGCTCAGTTTCATATGCGGCGTACGCGTCGGTCGCTGTGTAATGTGTTTGTTCGGCTGGCTTTTGTATGCGTGTCGGTCGTACGGCTTGGGCTCCGTGCGAATCGGTCTGCTTTTGCACCCATTGCATCGTACTGCGCGGGTCGGAGTTCGCGGGTACGTTTCGTTCGGGTTTATTCCTGGTGCGTGTCGGTCGGTTCGATTTGCGTGGTTTTCCGGCCGGATAGCTTGTTTCCGTCCGGGTCGGTCGTTCGCCTTGAGTTCCGTACGAGTCGGTCGTGATTCACATGCATTTCATCGTACTTCCCAGGTCGGGCAACGCCGGTACGTGTCGGTCGGACTATGATCCCGTACCGAGTCGGTCGGTATTTTTTCCGCCCCGAATCGGATTCGGCCCCTTAGTGTCCAACATCCACCCTGAGTTGAAACAATTTGGAGTGGGAATAGTAAATTATATATGTTTAGTGTCCAGCACCTTCCCTGAGTTAACGTAGTTTGGACTGGGAATATTAAATTATATATGTTTAGTGTCTAACACCTTCCCTGAGTTAATGTAGTTTGGAGTGGAAATAGTAAATTATATATGTTAATGTCCAGCATCTTCCCTGACTTTTTCTATTTTGGAGTGTTAATAGTCCAATGCCTTCCCTGACTTTTTTAAGTTTGGAGTAGGAATAGTTAATTATATATGTTTATTGTCCAGCGCCTTCCCTGACTTAATACAGTTTGGAGTGGGAATAGTAAATTATTTATGTTTAGTGTTCAGCACCTTCCCTGACTTCATGTGGTTTGGAGTGGAAATAGAAAATTATATATGTTTAGTGTCCAGCACCTTCCCTGACTTAATGTAGTTTGGAGTGGGAATAGTAAGTTATATATGTTTAGGGTCCAGCACCTTCCCTGACTTAATGTAGTTTGGAATGGGAATAGTAAATTATATATGTTTAGTGTCCAGCACCTTCCCTGACAATGCAGTTTGGAATGGGAATAGTAAATTATATATGTTTACTGTCCAGCACCCACCCTGAGTTGGTACAGTTTGTAGTGGGAATAGTACATTATATATGTTTAGTGTCCTGCTGTTTCCCTGAGTTGATATAGTGTAGAGTGGGAATAGTGAAATAATAGTTCTTTAATTTGTAGTAATGTTAATGATACAAATCTATGTTTAAGTGGTATTAGTATTTTATATATGTGTTTAAAAAAAATGTTTGTGTGATATATAATTTAAAATAATTATTTGATTGTAAATACAGAAAACAACAATTAGTATAGAAATTAAATACAACACAATATTTATATTTTTAAAAAGTTTTTATTTTCATTCAACGAGTCAAGCAAATAAATATTATCCATTTTGTTTTATTAAACTTTGTTTAATATATATATTGTCATAAAGAGAAATAATAATATATTTGTTATTTTTGGATACATTACATAATTAGTAAATATTTCAACATAAACATATAATTTTTAAGTATAGTCAGCATGAAACAATTGTACCTTTTTTATAATGTAGAACTTGGTAAATATGTAAATTTTTTAAAATAAAGATGTAGTTCACTGGTTTTTATACACTTTTTTATAACATAGGGGGTCATTACGATGGTGGTCGGACTTTCATCCGACCGCCATCGTTGCGGGGATCGGGACTGGCCGCCATGCATGCGGCGGTCCCGCACTCCAAATTAGGATGCGACCGCCACCATGGCGGATGCATCTTGCAATTTAACATTGGGGCGGGCGCTGCTGACTGCAGCACCCGCCGCGATGTTAAAAATGCATGTGCTGCATTTCACTGCACTGAGTGGCAGGCACCACACAGTGCCTGCCACGTAGTGCAGTGAAATGTAGGGGGGTACCATGGGTACCCCCGAGTGCACAGCCACCTCCCCCCAACACATGGGGGGCCCACAACGGGCCCCCAAAACCAATTCCCGCCAGCCTTTCAATGGTGGTTTACCCGCCATGTAAAGGCTGACTGCAGCCAGCATCCTAATCTGGCGGACGGTGCCTGCTAGGCACCGACACCATTTTACTGATGCTGACTGCTCCACCAGGCAATCGCAACGATTGCCTGTGGCGGATCTGTGGCAGGCGGTCTTTGCGCCCTCCACGGTCGTAGTCAGATTCCCCCGCCATCGTAATGTGGCGGGTGGAAAATTGCTTTCTGATGGCGGGAGGCCCGCCACCGCACTGCTGGCAGTGACGGGCCTTTCGCCATCGTAATGACACCCATAGTTTTTTGGTAACAGTTATAGAATATTTATTTACATTGCAAATATGTATTACATAATTATATATAGTGTACATTTTTAATAACATACATTTTTTAACAATTTTCTCATTGTATGACTTTTTTTATATTTTTTTTATATTTTTTAATAAATAATAATATATTTTGTATAATATTATTTAAGTTGTAAATATAAATAAAATTATTAAGGTAAGAAAACATTTTGATAAAGAAAAATATTTTTAACACTTTCAAATGTTTTCATATTTTTAGCAAACATAATCTTTTAAATCACAATGATAAGTTTACATATTTTATTTTAATGTATAATAAATATTATTTATTTTCTAATATTTATTATTATAGTTTAACATTTTTTAACAGTAAAGAAAAAACATATAGTACTAAAGTAATATTAATTATAATTTTTTTGACACTTTTTAGTATTGCATTTGTAATGTACATTGATTTTAATGTAAAAAAGTATTTTTGTTATTTAATTTAGATAGACATTTTCTAAAGTAAGTTGTATTTTGTAGGCTATCTGTGTTGTTTCAGGTCATTTCTGAGGGGAGAAGCTCGCGGCTAGAAGCTGCATCGCATTGGTCAAGGTAAGTTCAATTTTATTACTTTTAAGCTTAATTTAGGTGTAGTTTGAAGGTAGTTAAGTACTGTATAGTGTATGTGTAGTTTGAATTTTGTGTTTTTGGTGCGGTTTAGTTAGTTGTTTTGCGTTTGAAAAATTTAGTTAGTTCGTTGATAGGTAGATGTTAGGATATGTATTATATGTTTAAATATGTTTATAATATAGTGTTATTTATGTGTTTATGTGTGTTTTGTAATCATTTTATTGTGTATTTATGCGGGAGGAATTGTGTTGGTTTTTTTTACAGGTTTTTGTCGTTTGGAAGTTGCCGTTGGGAGAAGTATGCTTTTTTTTTTTAAAGGAACTGTGTATTAGTTTCTAGTAAACTAATAATTATTTTACAGTTCCTTTATTTTTCGAGTTTTCCTGGAGCGTTTTTTTTTTAATTCAGTTTTTTAGGTTTTTAATGGATTGGAGTCTACGGATACGTTGTCGCAGGATTATATTTTTTACAGTTGTATTTTTCCATTTTCTTTGGGAGTTTTAAGTAAGTTGTGGGATCTTTACACGTTTGGATTTATTAATGGCTGTTTGGATTCAATTCTTCAGCGACAAAAAAGTAAGTATTTTTAAATTATTTATAATGGGAGGGAAATGTAATTTTTTTACTTTTTATTTACGTTTGTACAAATATAAAATATATTTATTTTGTCAAATAATTTTTCAAAGTAAGTTTAAGTTAATTGACATAATTTTTATATTTTATATATTTGCAGAGAAATGTTTATTTAGGAATGTAATGCATAATTACGATATTGCTATGTTTTTGTAGTACTGTTCTAAAGTAGGAATTTAGCTATTGTTTCTAGGTATTCGAGCCCTTTAGTGTTTGGGTAGATTCTTACTTTGCATTGTAAGTGCTCGGACATTGTTTTAGTCTGTTGGTAGCATTGTTTTTTTTGGAAGGATTGTAGTAATTTATGTAGGGTTGGTTGGTTGGGTTCTGCCTGTTGTGGCTTGGAAAGCATTATGCCATCCTTCAACAGCGTTATTAGTTTTTGCTTCTTTGTTTAGGGTACTGTTATATACATTCCACCATGGTATGTGGTATTTGGGCTGTCTCCTGTGTCCAGATCTGTGTAGCCTTCCCACCCAGGTGTCCTCGAAATAGTCAAGTAGGGGACTTTGTTTTTGTTCATTTGTTTGGTAGTAGGGGCTTTCTATTAAGAGATTGTAGTGTTCTGCTACATCAGTTATTGGGACATATGCTAGTACAATTAGTTTTTTTATTTCATATGCAAAATTGCTATTAGTTGCATATTCTACACTGAGCGTAGATTTTTGAAGGTGTCTCCAAATGCATTGGTTAAACTGGTAAGAGCAACCTTGGATTGCTGTGTGAGGGTAGTTTCTCAGGATGGCTTGTATCATTGACTGTTCAAAGTCTATGATAATGTTTTGAGGGTAGTAACTATTAGTTTCTTGCTTTACTTTTCTTAAGAGTTCTACATAGGTAGTGGTTTGTTTGTTTGGTAACAGGGCATATATAAAAGGGATGTTGGTATTGTGATACAGTCCATGGATTGTATATAATTGGTAAAATGGTTTGGAACATATTTTTAATGTTCCGTCCATCATCCATGTCTCACAATTCTGTAGTTTAAGTACGTTTGTGGGAGTTGCATATATAATAATTCTTTTGTCATTAGATTTATTGTCATTAAGTAGAAATTGCTCTTCATTATGACTTACAGTGAGTTTAGGTGGTATATGTATTTCACTGAAATTTTTTGGGGTAGGTGGGGTGGCAGCAGTTGCTTTTTTTGTTCTAGCTATTTGCCTTTTCAATGTTGAGACAGAGGGTAATTGGCCAGTTACATGTTCTGGAACTCTGGGGAGTACATCTTTTAATATTTCAGTAGTAGGTCTTTGAGAGCTAGTGCTAGCTTCTTTCAGAGTGTCTAAAGCGTCTCTCACTTCTATTTCAGCTATGTTAGGGGGGTGGTTATGTTCCTTAACTTTAACACAGTAGTTTCTTTAGTTGTAGCCCTCCCATAACATGCATTTGAATAATATTTGCTGCATTTCCAATTAACTTTGTCACCTGTCTGTTTCTCCTCGGTGTAGACATATCCCATATAACATAATAAAAACTTTCCTTTCTGGGAAGCTATGAATTTGGCACCTGCAGTCATTCTGATGTTTCAAATTCTATGAGAAATGTATATAAAAAATATTAAATGTATTGTAATTGTTTTAATTTTAATACAGGTTTTTATATACAACATTATACTTACATGTTTGAATATGTTGACCTTTTTTTGACGCTGAGGTGTTTCTGTTGGTGCATGTCTTTAGTGTTTCTTTTGATTTCCTGCAGGAGAAAAATGTAAATTTTAATAAATGTGTTTAACAGCATTTATTTTTTGGGGGGTTTGTGTGGTTAGTGGGCGATTTGGGTTGGGAATTTTACTTGTTTTAATGGTTTAATTGAGATTTATAATTACTTTTTTGGCAAGGTGGTTTTTGGATGATGTTTGAAGGTAATTAAGTATGTGTTGAAGTTTCTGCAGAGGAGATATAATTAAGAAAAAATATACATTAATTATTTAATTATTATAAAGAGTACTTTATGATAATTTTATGCAGTTGTAACATTAAATAGATATTTTACTTACTTTTTGAAGTTGCATTCAGAGCTTTCAATGATGAAGTCCAGTGTTGCAGCAGCAATCCGGCAGAGATTCCCCTTATTCTTGGTTTTGTTGTTGGAGCATAAAATAATGTTAAATTTTCTTTTGTTTATATAGGGCCTGATTCTGATGCGGGTTGGAAAGCTTCCCGACCGAATCGGTTTGGAAATGGTTTCCGACCCACTCGGATCGGGAGAGTCCGACCGACGGAGTACGATGCATCCGGATGCTTCCAGATACGAATTGGTTGGACTCCCATTGACTTCAATGGGAGCATATGTTCCTAACCGCATCATAATTGGGCCCTGGGTCGGGAAGACACGTTCCCGATCCGATTTGGAAAGAGTAAATGCCATTAGGAGGCCTTCCTAACCGCATCAGAATCAGGCCCTAGGTGGGAATGCTTTCCTAACCGCATCAGAATCAGGCCCATAGTGTTTGTTTAATTGTGCTTTCAATCTTATTGGGTTATTTTAGTTGTAGGTACTTTTCATTGGTTGTTACTAATGTTTTTAATTAATTTGGCAGTTTCTTCCTTATATGGGAAACACTAATTAATGTTCAGTTGAACTTTTTTTTATTCCTACTTTATTTAAAAGTGTAATAGAACATTTTTTCTATTTTATTTTGCATTCATGTGTACTAAAAAATATTTATCTTATATTTAGGGGCCGATTCCGATTCGGGCCGGAAAACTCTCCGACCGAGCCGGATCCGGAGAGATTTCCGACCGAGCCGGACTCCCGCAGTCCGGCCGAGCGAGTACGATGCGGCCGTGTGCTGCCCGACTCGATTCGGTCGGACTCCCATTGAAGTCAATGGGAGCCGGTCGTACAACGCGTACACGGGCTCCCATTGACTGAATGGGCACGTCGCGAATAGGGGGGCCCCCTACAGTGGGTACGCGTCGGTGCGACTCGCACCGCACATGCATGTGTAGCGGGGACCCTTGGGACCCCCTGTGTGCGACTCGCGTGGCTACGCGTGCAGGGGGGTCCGACATGGACCCCCGAAGTCCGGCTCCGACAGCTCTTTGGAGCCAGACGCTACGAGTCGGTCGGGCTGTTCGAAGCGCGCATCGTACTTGCTCGGTCGGGTTACGTCTCCATTGCGTGGTGCGAGTTGTATCCGTATGAGTCGGTCGGAGCGGTTCGGACCCGGGAACGAGTCGGTCAGCGATTTCCCGGACGCTTGCATCGTACTTGCTCGCGCGGACGCCCGTACGAATCGGTCGGGAACTAGGCCTCCGAATCGGATCCGGTAAAGCCGAATCCGATTCGGTGCCCTACCGCCCGAGATCGGAATCGGCCCCATAGTGTGTGTAAGTATAATACATTTGTTGAGTTTAAATATGTTAAAATTGTTTTTTTTAATTAAAATGTATTTAGTGTTAAATTTATTTATTTAATGAGTTGTGTGTGTTTGTGATATTGTTTATATTATTTTTGTTATATATGATGTTATAAAAAATATTTTTAAGGTGTCGATATATTCTTTTGGGTGATATTAGTGTGATCTATATTTTTGTTTTTGATATTGGTGTCATTTTGTATGTTTCTTTAATGATTTTGATATTTGTTATTATGATATATTTTTGATCGATATTAGTTATATCAATGTTAATGTTTGTCGATAATTTTGTGTCGATATTTGTGTATAGAGAATCGATATTTATGTTATCGATATTTGTGTGTCGATAATTTTGTAGATCAATATTTTGAGTGTCGATGTTTTGTCAGTAATCCGTAATCACTAATATCCATTGTAAGTGTGTTTAATACAAGGGAAAACAGAAAATGAACGTTCTATGCCTTACGGTGCCTCAAATTGTTGAATTCAAAGATCAGCCCCGGACTGGGGATTGTCATGATATTGGGGCATATTAACAAGGCCCGGTGATAAATATCGCAAAGCGAGCTTAGCGCTTGCATATTTATCACCGGCTATCTCTGTAATTTATCGCTCGGTTAGCGCGTTATCAACAACGCGCATCGCCGAGGCGATAAAATTCCAGAGATAGCGTGGATATCGCCGTTTTCCATGGTGGAAAACGGCGATATCCAAGATGATAGGGCCTGTGGTCTTAGCCACAGAATCCACCCCCATGTTAAGTATGCCTTAGTCAGGAATTTAACAGACGTTAAATTCCTGCGTTAAGGCATACTTAACGCGATTTAAAAGATCGCTAACCCTCCTTGATAATATCGCGAAGCTGCCTTCGCGATATTATCCCTGTTTGGTTTCACAGCCACGCCTACTTTGCATCTCATTAGCGATGCAAAGTTAGGCGTGCTGGGAACGGGCGCTAAGTCAGCAAAACACGCGATAGCGTGTCTTTGCTGATAAGGCAATGAAATTATCGCCGCTTTTCGCCCAAAAACGGATGCAAAAGCGGCGATAATTTCATATCGCCCCCTTGTTAATATGCCCCGATATTGTTCTGCTGGATATATCTCCATGTAACAAGGGCTCAGATGAGGAAGATGGACAGTGCGATAATGCCTCAAAGGCGGACGAGAGGAGCTGTAAAACGCGCCTCTGCTGCTTTTTTTTTCACTTGCTGCTAGTTTCTTTTCTTTTAATTTTTGCCTTATGTTTTATGGCTAACTGCTGGCTGTTCTTATGTGTGTTGTTTTATTTGCCTAAAGCTGCTCTTACATGCGTACTGCTTGCACACTGCTTGTGCTCCTCTCTCGGGAGGAATACTGTGCAGTTTTAGTGCGCCTCACCTTTCCTTTGGTGTGGCGTCTCGCTTTCCCTTCACCTCTGGGGATCTCTCTTCTATCCTCCCTCACTCTTCCTCAGGGACTCTCCGGTCTGCTATGGGTGTTCCCGTTTGTTGCGGAGAGAGTCCCCTGTACCAGAACCTTCCCTAGCTGGCCGCCATTTTAAAGGTTGGTGGTCCAGCTTGAACTCACTTCCGGGTTGGGACATTAAATGCACAGGCAACCCCAGGCACCCAACGGGCGCACCTGGATGGCGCCAGGGACCAGGCATGCTGTCCGTTTCTCTCCAGGAGATAAGGGTGCCCTGGAAAGAACCTACTCCAGGACACAACTCTTCGACCTGCGTCATAAGCTACATCATGCAGGGTGCGATAATAAGTTAGACCTCAATGCAGGGGAGATCGGACGCTGCCAGCACTGCAACTTCAGCCCTACCAATTATCGGGATTCTGTCCCCGGCTCCCTTAGGTGGACCCAGGAACTTGGGGTGGGAGAGGAAGATAGGGACCAAAACCAAGGCTGGTCTCAAGTGCAGATCTATTCGGGGGGCGTTAATAAATGCTCGCTCCATGCCCAAACACAAAACCGAAATTGCCCTGATCATTCAAACTCTCAACCTGGACTGCCTCTTTGTCATTGAGATGTGGGCAAGGGACAACTCGGGTCCCGACTTGACTGAGGCTGTCTCCTCTGGCTACACCATTCTCAGATGTGACCGCCTAGTCCACAGAGGAGGCGGCCTGGCCTTGGTGGCTCCTGACTTCCTCAGATGTACCCTTAGCACTGTAGTTGGTGACCCTGGTCCCCTATAGGAGGTAGCCTCATTTGGGATCAAGCTATCTGATAAGTATAACTTCTCAGGCCTTCTGGTATACCGCCCTCCAGGCCCAAGAGCCAGGTTCACAGAAACATGGTGTAAAGTATTGGAACCATTTGTTACCACCTCTCACTTCACCATCTTAGGGGATTTTAATTTTCATTTAGAAAACAAACAGGACCATGACGCAGTGCATCTCTTAGAGCTCATGACATCTTTGGGTTTTGAGCAATTGGTACAAGCTCCTACCCACACCGCCGGTCACACCCTGGATGGCATCTTCACCAACCACAAAAATTAGTGATCGAGACTGTTCAGCCCTTTAGCTGGGCCGACCACTGGTTGATTGATTTCAAAGTCTGCCCCACTCCCCCCATTGTGGTGAAGGAAGGCTCCTCACCAAGGCACATAAGTTGCAGGGGACTTACAAGATCACAGCCAAAAAATGGGACACTGCCTTATCTACAACCGGTGAAGGGAGGCACACTGTCTACCCTCCCACGGCAGAGAGTTTCCGCAACTGGATTAATAAGGCCCTTGACACTGTTGCCCCCTTTAAAAACGGTGTCGTCAGAAGAGCAAATCTTTCGGCCCATGGTTCTCAAAAGAACTCATATCCCTTAGGCAGGAATGCCGCAGACAAAGACGCAAATGACGCATGCGGACCCCTGCCCAAGGGAAAAAGACAAGCAGAAATCTCTGCTGCTGAAGTACAAACATACCATCTTCCAGGCCAAATCCCGCTTCCTAACCGATAAAATCATGCCAGCAGAGAATTCCTCCAGCATGCTTTTCAGGGTCATTAAGGAAATCTCCAAGCAACCAGGGATACAGCTGCTGACCCCCTCACAAGATTTATGTGATAGAATAGCTACCTACTTTCAAGATAAGGTCCTCAAGATCTTTCAGGAGCTTGCGAAGGTGAAGAACCCGAACCTGAGGTTGAGGAACCTGAGGTTGAGGAGCTCACCCAGGACCCTGGGAAGGATGCCTTGAGCTCCTTCCCGCTAACTATGGTCGAGCAAACTAAAGACCCCTTCTGGGCCTTAAATCCGGCGCTGCGTCGGATCCTTGTATGCCCACCTTACTCAAACTGGCTCCTGACCTGGTAGCTAACTTCCTATGTAAGGTGTTTAATAACATACTTTCCTCCGGCAGCTATCCAATCATCTGGAAGGAAGATATAGTCTCACCACTTCTCAAAAAACCTAACGCTGACCCTTCAGAGTTGAAACTTTTTCGACCCATCTCCCTTCTTCCTGCCCCTGCTTGGATCCTGAAAAAATTAATCAATATTGAATTGATGAAATACATCGAATTCCCAGAGATCTTAGATCGCTCGCAGAATGAGTTTCGTGCCGATCATAGCACCAAGTCTGCCCTTATTGCGGCTACTGACCATATTCGCACGTAGGTGGATCAGGGTGGATCAGCGGTGTTGATCATGTTAGACCTTTCGGCGGCATTTGACAACGTCTCTCTGGTCCGCATGGTTCAGCGCTTGCAGGAAGTGGGAGTCTTGGGTAAGGCGTTGCAGCTTCTCCACTCCTTTATGTCAGGGAGAATGAACACTGTCAGCTGCCGAAGTTTCAGAGCAAGGGCCTTTAGCCTTCCCTGTGGGGTCCCCTTGGGTTCCTCCTTGAGCCCCACCCTCTTTAACCTTTATGTAACCCCCCGGCTGAGCTGGTGAGATCATTTGGGTTCCAGGTGCTTTCCTATGTGGACAACACGCAAATCATTGTTTCCATCTCAAATGAATTGCAACTGGTTGCAGAAAACACTGGAACTCACTGCCATCCATCATCTCCAACGCGGATTCCCTTCTGACTTTCAGAAAATTGCTGAAAACATGGCTTTTCTCATCCTAGTGGGTGGCTACGAGCTTCTTTCTTCTCCCCCGTCTGCTCAGCGCCTTGATACCTTCGGGTATTAGTGCGCTCTATAAATTGTATCCTATCCTATCCTAAATACTTACAGATAAGCATTATTACTATGAGTGCAGGTCTTCCTTCACACAACCCCTGCCTTCACTCCCTCCCATTTCATGTATATTGGTGAAAGACAGGATACTATAGGAAGGAATAGGGCTTACATAGTATAGGAATGGGAGGAGCTAGTCTTGGTCACATAATTTGCAAAGGAACATAAATATTAAAGCTAGTGGCAATAATACTTGTCTGAGTTTAATCATCAACTCACTTAGTAAGACATTTAAAAAGGAATCCTTGGTATTGAAGAATAGGGAAGTAATTATGCAATTAAAGGGCAGTTAAATATTAATCCAATGTTACATCCTGCAATCCAAAGGTAGCGTTATTATGTTTTTTTCCTAATGCTCCTTCGCAGTTCACCTTAGTTCAATTTTAGAGAATGTTGGCAGACTTTCAATGAGTAAAAACCGAATGTTTGCAGGCTTTCAGTGAGTTTTCATAAAACGCCTCCACATAACACCCAAAAGATCGCATTGCTAGCTCACCATTTCCTCCCACCCATAGGTCTTAAAGTTTTAACTACTGAAACTCCTCTTTCAAGATGACACTGTCATGTTGTGCAGCATTAGGAAGTGCATGGGTTGTAGGGAGTTTTCAATCCCGTGCTGACAGTTCTCTGATACAAATGCAGCAATCTAAAATGTGTTCATGTACCTTTGATTGGCAACTGGAGTGGCAGATTATTGAGCCATATGGCTGAGCAGGACCGCTAGTATGGTGTGCTGTGGAAGGAAGTGGACTGGTCTGCGGAAAGATAAAGGGCTGAGGTGGGCAGAAGTCCTTTCCAGTACCATTGGTGACATGACTGCAGATTGTATCACTGCTGCTCAAGGAGGCCATGCTTGGTGAGTCTTGTGCTCTTCTATTAGATGATCAGTTTGGGGATTTGCCTTTCTGGATACTTCTAAAAGACATGAGGAATTCATTAATCCTGGGTCTTCCACAGCTGAGGAAGTCGATAAGAAAAGAGGGTACCTGCAGACCCCAGCATTTTCCGCTTCATACAAGTAATATTTGACCTATTTAATACATTACTGGGCTAAAACGTCTTCCCAAAAAATGTTCTAGAGGTAATGCTGGTGGTCATGCTGATATACACAAAGATTGTTGCCATGAAACAAATAGAATAAAGTGACGTGTAATAACAACACCATGAGTGCGCAATCCAGAGACAGAAATATTTCAGAGATCGTGCTATTCCCTTAGGTCTATCAAATGAATCCAAAGTAAAGGATGTAGATAATGTTGCAGGTGCCCCTAAGGTGAGGATATCTGAGGTCCGGTCTCTGTTTAAAAGTGAGGATAGGCGGCAGTTCTGATGTATTTTACAATATAAGACTCCTCCAAGACTCCTTAAGTGAGCAAAGAAATCACTATCCTCGCCGGGTGTCTGTGAAGACTATGGGGATGACAGTTTTCTACACCTTGGTTCCCTCAAGACTGAGAGAGAAAGTGATAAGGGAGGCAGTAAAGACAGTGTTGACCTTGTTTAACCGCTTCGCTGCGGCCGGCATTCCACCCAGGTGCTGGACATTCCGATCTCGGGCGTTGCTCGGACGGCCCCCGCGCGTCGTGAGCATTCGCCCAACGTGACTCATGACAGCCGGGGGCCATCATGAGCACGGAAGAGGTTAAAAACATAATTCACATCTTTCCAGACATATGTCATATTGCCCAGTTGAGAACAGGGGCGTTGTGAAAGGCATAGAAGCTTCAGTTAAAATTGAAAGTGGTGCTGGATCTTCTTTCAACCCAAGACTGCTCACAGTTCCTGAAATCAGCCTCAAGTGATAAAAGCCATGATGGATGCAATTCTGATGCGTGAATTTTTGGATTATTTTAAAATGGGGCCTCTAGTTGGCAGAGGTATGCACCCTGTCCAAATCGGGACCACCACTCTAGTCTGGGTAAGCTAGACACACACTAAAACATAACCTGTGCTCACCCTCTGGTAGCTTGGCACAGAGCAGTCAGGTTTATCTAAAGAGGCAATGTGTAAAGTATTTGTGCAACAGAACACACACTAACACAATGAAAACACCACAAAAAGACTCCACACTGGTTTAGAAAAATGGGCAATAATTGCTTAAATAAATAAAGACCAAAACAACAAAAATCCAATAAGTAGAAATTGAGTTATAAATTTTTAAAGAACAAAAAGAGTTCTAGTGCTTAAAAGCAGTTAGCGCCAATAGGGGTTCTCTGGTCATGCTTTACCGGGTAAAAATCAACAGTTCAGACTGACCGTGATGCATTGCAGGCCAGGAACAGGAGCCACGTAGGCTTGATGAACAAAGTACCTTGATCCTGGTCACAACAGCAAGATGAGGGGTGCGGATGACCGATGCGTTGATTTCGAGGCCCACAGTTGAGGTGATCTTCTCCACGCAATGATGGTGTTGCGTCGGTTCCGAAGATGAATCACCGAGCCGAGATGCGTTGGTTCTGAAGTGCAATGCACTAGGTTTCTCCAGGCAGGTGAGGGGATGTGTCGATCTCTCCATACTGCAGCGCTATGATGCGTGGTTCCGATGTGTCAGGCTCTCAAGGCAATGTGTTGGCTCATTGGTTATGAGAGCAATGCATCAAGCCTACACCCACAACAGGGTAGATGCACCAGTTCTGCTACATACTGTTACCTTGGTTTCTCTGATGCAGGTAACTGGGTCCACTTCCAGTGAACCAGGCATAGGAGCAGGTTTAGAGACTTTGACAGCCTTAAGTCTCAAGCAACAGGAGGCAAAGCCAACATGCCCTTGGAGATCACTTTGTTTGCAATGCAAAGTCCAGCTCTCCCTCAGCAGGGTCAGAGATCAGCAGGTAGCAGGGCAGCAAAGCAGAAAAGCAAGTCTTCCAGATCAGCAGTCCAGCAGAGTGTCAGTCCTTGATGCAGCACAGCACTTCTTGTGACAGAGTTCAGTTAGAGGTCTAGAAGTGTCTGATTTGGTGGGGTCGGACACCCAGTACTTATTCCAGTTGTGCCTTTGAAGTGGGGGTTTCTTCAAAGAAGGGTCTTTTTTCAGTTTTGAAAGGCCACTTGTCTAAGAGGCACAATCAGTACTGCAGACCCGCTCTTAGCATACATTTACAGGCCCTGGGTACATGGTATACCACTTACAAGGAACTTACAAGTAACTAAATATGGCAATTGTGTACACACCAATCTTACCATTTTCAGGGGAGAAACACATGCACTTTAGCACTCGTCAGCGGTGGTAAAGTGCTCAAAGTAATAAGGCAAAAAAAAAGAATCAGCAAAAAGAGGAGGTAAGCAGGCGAAAGGTTTGGGGGCTGACATGTCTAACAGATAGGTATAGAAACCAATCAGTTCCTGGTGAGTGTTGGTTATAATTTGATTTCTATGACCATATATCATATACCGGAGAATTATTTATATGTTTTTTTTTTTAATTTCACTTTTTGTCAAATTGTTGAAAGAGCTCTCTGATACACAGTACTTGCAGAATTAATTGGCTTTGAGTTTCAGCACACCCCTTCCCCATGTTCACCATTTCTCCAACACTTTTGACGGAAAGAGTTTGTAAGTCCTGTTGTGTCAAAATTGACAAATAAGTTAAAAATAATTACTGTTGAACACATTTACTGCACTATTTCATGTTCCTGATGGCCTCATTACATACTGACCATTATTTAGTGTGGGTACAATGAAGTATGAAATATTTGGTTCTGTTCTGTATCAATGCACCAAATATCTGGTAGTACGGGTTACCCATGTTTAATGTGGATAACTAGTGGAGCTGGGAATACCAGGGGTTGTTTCAACAGAACATTCTGCCTTTTGGGTCTGAATATTGGTCCCTTTTGTACTGTCATTTACCAGCTGCCATTTAAGCAGATGATAAATGGTATCAGGAGGATTTTTGTGTTTCTGATGCTTGTGGTAAGGGGGTGAGTGAGAGCACAGCATGTAGGGTAATTGGGTGGAGATTGTTGTCTGCTTCTCTGTGATGTTGCATGGTCTGGGCAGGGGCCGGTGGTGCTTCTGCTTGCAGCCCCACCAGCAATATTCCCAGTGTAGATCTGTACCCAATAAAAGGGCAGCCAGTGTCTCCTGACCAGGATCACCAGATCCAGAGTTTGGGGATCTGCCATGTCCAGAAACTTTGAAACTCAAAGATTGTCCTGGAGCAGAATTTCAACCAGGAAGAACACTCAGGCCTTAACTGTAATTTTGTCTCATAAACCTAAAGATATACACAGTGGTTTTTTTCTTATCCACTGTATGTGCCTGACTTTTTTTTTTTGCAGTTATGTATTGTATGTATGTATTGTTATTTGTATTGTGAAAACCTATCTGTGAAGCAGCGGAGTGCTGTATATTGGATGAGGGGTGAGAGATGATTGTGTACATCAAGTGCATTTTACACAAATTTATGCAAATGGAGATTGGGACCCAGATTTAATAAGATTCTGTGTCAGGATTGCGCCACTTTTTTTGGCACAATCCCGACACAAAATCCGTTTTGGGATTTACAAAGCCACACAAATCCCGATTTGTATGCCGTTTTCATGGGTTTGTAAAAAAAAAGCAACAGTGCATAGTGGTGCCTTGCATAACCTTGCATCAGATAGGCATTCAATGGGTGGTGCATGGGCGTTCCTGTGCATCCAGCTATGTATTTTGATGCAAACACATATTTACAAAAACTTGTAACGTGTTTGAGCCAAAATAGCAGCAAAAAAACACAAAGGGCACCCCAGTTACTAATCATAGATACAGGAAAGAGGGGAATGAACTAGCTACAATAATATAAAGTTCCCACTCACCTGTATTTCTCCATGTAGAAGAAATACAGGTGAGTGGGAACATTACATTCTTTCACCAAAATGGCGCCTACCTGAGGCTGTTGTAACGAGTAAATATATGTTTATTACTCCTCTTTACTTCACTTTCTGCGCTGCATCCCGTGAAATGTAAGTAAATATGTGCTTAAGTTCTTTGCCCAGAATCTCAGATGTTAGTCTACCGCCAAGGCCAGAATTCAAAACTGGGTCCCAGGGTTCCAAAGTTGGCAGCTCGAGATGCTAGGTCACATCTTTTTAACTTGGTCAACTTTACACAGTAAAAGGGAAAATGGCTATACCACATCCTCATGAAATTGTAAATTAGAAACAGTAAACGGGCTTTTATTTTCCCTAATACAGTTGTTATAAAGTGAAAATGACACTTTACTGGATTCGTTCTGTTATTAAATTTGACATAACTTGGATCGTTAAGTTTACTTTATATTAGAAATAGATCAACCTGACATCAGAGTTGAGCATACATGTTCTCATTTCTTTTAGGCGTATATTCTGCTCTTTGTTATAAATGTGTATAATAGTGTTTGTGAGAGCTGCTTTAGATCTGGTAAGACGTGCTGGTGGGGGTTGTTTTTAAATGATCTCGCCCTCATTACCGAGGGGGGAAGCTGCCACACTGGTTACATTTGTGAAGTGCTTTCGCGGATTATAAAGGAATATGAGACTCCCTTGATTATACAGCAGCTTTCAACTTGCCATGTGAAAGATGAAGAGCTGTTTGGAGCTACTGATGAAGATGAAATGAACTTCTGTTGAGGTTGAAGCCTGACCTAAATGTGTATGTTATAATTAGAAAATGGCATAACACACAAGAAGAGAATAACACTTCTTTTGCAAAGCCCCTTAGAAGAAAACCAGGTCATTATTATAATGAAGTGGACTATATGGCTAGTGGTCGGAGCAGGCACCCCTTAGTAGATTCTGCGGTCACAGAGAAGCACTCACTGGATGATCATTTGGTTTTATAATTATACAGCACACATTGATGACATTTCTAAGGTAAAGCGGATGTTTGC
Source organism: Calotriton arnoldi (assembly GCA_963921515.1). NCBI lineage: Eukaryota > Metazoa > Chordata > Amphibia > Caudata > Salamandridae > Calotriton > Calotriton arnoldi. The sequence continues at coordinate 571,378 of CAWUFW010011746.1, forward strand.
CCACTGTAGTTTTAAATTATACCTTATGACCGAAAAAGCACAAAAAAGTAGAAAAAACGGTAACACGATTACAGGAATTACACCGTGTTGTGCTATTTATCAAATATGTGAACAGTTTGCTGCGTATTTTAATATTGATATTGAAAGCATGGCTGAAGTGTTTAAATGTCCAGTCTTATGAACTCATCACTTGGACCCATATTTTGCTAAATATTTTCACCAAGTGAGTACATTCTTAAAAACCACATATGATTGCCCTGCTAACTATTTTCGTTAATAGTTTGAATATGGGATGGAGGCAGATACAAAATTAGCTCAACACGAGGAAGGTAAAACTAGAGCACACAATGCACAGTCCTTCTTATGTAGCATAATAATATATATCTCTAGTTATTCCTAACATTTTATGCAAGTCTGGATTGGTTATTTGCGGACTTTAGTTTTGTGAACATAGTTCAGGACTTAATGCTTGGTTCACTTGGCAAAAGTGCCTTGCTGACCCTAAAGGGAGACCAGAACCATAGCAGCCCATGTTTCACTTTACTTATGTGTGACATTTTCATAATTTCAGTGTAATTATGAGTGACATTCAACGACTATGAGAGACAATTTCTTGAGAGCAAAATAAAGCAATGACGAGGAGGGAAACATATACATATCAGAAATGACACCCATTTGAGCAATGAGATCTTACAACTGCTGCAAAGCACCAAAAACGGAAGGGCACTAACCTAGTGCCCTTGTAACCTGATCATACTGTTAAACAAATGTGTAAGCATCAGAGTCACTGTCTTTCTGTAACACAACTCACTGGCTCAGCCAGCTGCATACACTCTTAGCTGCTGAAGCAATTAAGTCACTCTGTCTCGAGTCACAGTCACAAAGCAAACTGGACGCTGGTGAGAGGAGCTCTCAATTGCAGTACTGGTGGCACTGCACAGCTGTTATGAGAAAGCCATGCCTGCCCGGTCCCTGGCTTTAAGATAGGCACCACCTGCTCAGCTCTACTGGGCTCAAGCACGGGTTAAAGTCAGACAAGTGTTGAAGAAGTCCTGGTGTTGCCAGGTGACAGCAACAAATATAGGAGGGCCCGGGCTGGGACACAGGCTGAGGCAGGATATTGAACATCAGACCTGCGCTGCCACAGTCTAGTTGGACACCTGTGTTGCCGGGCGGACTGGCAGAAAAACAAGTCAACACATCCTGCCTTAGCCAGCCTTTGCCGGCTGGGCCCCGTGGCTCGTCCCTGGTAATCAATCAAATAATGCACAGCATCAGTCTGGACTCCAGGCTGCCCTCTCTCTGTCCCACGTGGGACCTGGCCTGAGTCTGTATCAATCACAGGATGTGAGGCCTCACAACACGGATCTTCTCAGCTACCTAAGTAATATCATAAATTGAGTCGGCTGCAGTGAGCTGACTCAAAAACTTGACAGCTGCCGCAGGCAATCAGCACCGGGCATTGGGCATACCTCAGGAGAGTAAGGCTGAGGGACACATAGGTTACAGCCAGCTGGGGCGCTGTATTATTTCAGAGAGACTGCTGCTCAACCCTAATAAAAATCATTACTGTCTGGGCAGCTGAGCAGTCTGCCCTGGTCGGCACGCTGCTAACTTCCCAGCTCTGCAGCCAGCAGCACCAGATCACACTAGCAGGCTGTCACAGAGCTGCTACACCACTGACCAGGCTCCTCTGATTTTATGTGATGCTGCTGGTGCTGAAAGTCATTTGTTGGACCGGCAACGTGTGACCGCGCACTAGCGCCATTTATTTAAAGCAATTCTGAAATAGAGGGAGTGATACCTCACTTCAGGCAATACTTACTTTGTGAGGTGAGAAGTGGCAATTTGTATGGGCCGCCTCGTTGTTTGCAACAACTCCAATGGCAAACGCTGGCCCAGGCATTATTCTGAGGCTCAGCAGCTGCTGCACAGGCACTTGTGTGTTCTGTGCTGCTGAGGAACCACTCCAGGGGCCGCAGGAGTCCGTTTAGTTCACTCAGCCGCTGGTGGGGTTGGTCCCGTCACAAGATCATAATTTTAGATAAAATAACCATGGCACAACAAAGTGTGAGCAGCGCTGTCATTGCCACTGGAGAACTGCAATCACGAGCAGCAGCAGGAAGTCCCACCTGTTAAACTGTGTGTCACAAAACTCATGATGTCCTGATCTCACCCAGGCTGATATCTCGGTAGTAGCCATTGGTCACTGACTCTTGAACTTATCAATCAGAAATGCTGCGGTGAATCCTTTTACATTGTAGCAGCTTAGAGCTCAGCTGTGGACTCTGAGCCAGCCCCCAAGCCTGCTGTGAACAACGCACATGGCATGTTGCCCCTCCAGCTGTAGATCGGTGTTAGAAATGGGATTTCTGGTTGGCTAGGGCATGCGCCTAAGCCAGGCAGAAACCACCACTCTAGTCAGGGCAAGGGAGTTACACGCTGAAGATAACCCCTGCTCACCCCCTTGGTAGCTTGGCACGAGCAGTCAGGCTTATCCCAGAGGCAATGTGTAAAGCGTTTGCGTAACACACACATACAGCAGCAACACACTAGGCACACCAAAAAGAAACTCCACACAACCTTATATAAAAAATAGCCTTTGTATTATCATAAACACATTAGAATCATAATCACACAATATACACTGTGCCAACTGGCACTAGGCAATATTCACAGGGGATTATATACAGGACCAGGCCAATCGGGCCACGGTCAGAACCATCAGAAAGCAGGTAGTAAACATAAAACACAACCAGTAACTACTGGTACAATAATGACCTCAGCATTAGCATGGGTAACATAAACCCACTATGTCTGCATCACAATTAGGCATAAAACACATTGGGCCTAAACTTCCTAAGCATAAACACATTACGCAGTAGGCATCACAAGCATAAACACATTATGCAATAAAACGCAGGCGCACCACAGTACCTTGACCAGGTGCATACATCACCTTAGAAACTGACCCCAGGCCAACTGGCCTTTCACTTGGGCTCTAAATGCCCTCTGTCCAGAATGTCAGGGCGCTACGCTGCCACTTGCAGCAACAGCACTGTGCGTCATGCACTGGGGCAGGGGGGTGCAACTCACCCCTTACTTCACATTAAAAACAAAATGCCCCCAAAGGAAACTGGCACTGGCACTACACGTGCCATGGAAGCCCCACTCCGGGACTCTAAAAAAAATCTGGCCCAAACGTTGCAGCTGCCAGCGCTCTCGCAGTTCAGCTGAGTGGATAAACAAGCACTGGCACTCACTGTGCCTCGTGAGCCCCACTGGGACTCTGAAAACCAAATTGCCCCCACGGTGCAGCTGCCCGCCACGGCGGTGCAGCTCTGCAGAACGATTCTGGCACTCACAGTGCCTCGGGAGCCCCGTTCACCGGGCTCTTCCTTGTGCCATCTATTGGCACCAACAAGCATCCGCCCCACTCACCGGGCTCTTCGGGGACTTGCTGGTCTCCTCTGGTGTAGCTTCCTTTTCTGCCGCGTTCGAGGCGGCCTGCCTCCCCTTCTGCCAGGCGGGGGAAGGTGGGACATGCAGCAAATGGAGCCCGCGAGGCTCCGACGCCTCTCACTTCTCTCAGGGCTCTCCTTGGCTGGTCTGGTCTCTGGGGAACATGCGGGGCTCTCCCTTTCCTTACGGGAGCCCCGTGTAGGCACGCGCTGCCATTGGCGGTCTCAGCTGCTTTCTCAGGTGGCCCCGCCCGAGTCAGGCAACAGACACCTGGCTTCCGGGTCGCGATCGGCGGTGGCTCACTTCTCTTTTGTCTCGGGCTGCGGCGGTGATTCCTGGCCAATGCGGGGTGGGCACCCGCTTTATGAGCACACATGCGGGGTAGGCACCCGCTATTTAAATCAGCAGCAATGCGGGATAGGCTCCCGCAAAAAGTACACAATGCAGGGTTGGCACCCGCTGCAATAAAGAGCGCAAAGTGCGGGTGGGCTCCTGCTCGATCCCTGCGTCGTGCAGGGGAATCCCCACGCCGGGATTCCCTCGGGACGCCTCTGCAGCCCAGCGCTGCAGAGGCCAGGCGCTCCTCTTCTCCTGGCAGTAAAGAGTAAAGCGCTCTCAAGGCGCTAGAGTTCTCAAAGGTCCAGGGGCAGGGCTGGGCCCAGGCAGGCCAGCACACAGGGCCCTCCAGCAGGGAGGCAGTCCCTCGTGGCGGTTCCTCCTGGGGCCCAGCAGCAATAAGTCCCCCAAACAGCACAGGAACACACCTTTTCATGGGGTCACAGCCCCAATATTTATACCAACATTTGCTTTGTCTGCCCTGGCACAGGGCTTGGGGGAACCAGTCTAAACTGTTTCTGGGGGGTTTTGGAGCACTTTGTTGACAAGGCTCCTCTTCCCCTTTGTCAGGTGGGGGCTCGTCAACAGACACACCACAGGGGGGCGGAGCCAGCATTCACCTAGGCAGGCACAGACCTATTCAGGGTCAGGGAACTACTCCACCCACTACTCCAAATGCAGGTGCCCTATTCAGCATAGCGCTGACTCACCCTGCCCCTCCTGGAGCCAAACACACCTCACCAGCCCCAGTCACTCCAAAGCCAGACATGAAATCCACATCAGGCAGGCAGACACATAGCACACAGAAATGCCAACTTCTAGAAGTGGCATTTCCAAAATAGTGATAATAAATCTGCGCACACCATTGCGTAGCATTTATTATTACTATTCCAACCATACCAAACTTGACCACGCTGCTCCTCTCATATCAGGAATTACCACTGAAACACTTATCAGGGAATCCCCTATGCATTCCTATGGGAGGGCAGCCTCACAGTAGTGAGAAACCAAAATGGCTGTTTGTCACTACCAGGACATGTCACACACTTAAGGTACATGTCCTACCTTTTACTTACAATGCACCCTGCCCATAGGGCTAGCTAGGGCCTACCTTAGGGGTGACTGACATGCAGTAAAAAGGGGGGTCACAGACATGGCACCCACTTTAGGTGCCACGTCACAGCGGCAGTAACACTGTGCGCACAGGCCCTGCAATGGCAGAGGCCTGAGACAGGTTTGAAAGGCTACTTTGGTGGGTGGCGCAATCAGCGCTGCAAGCCTACCAGTAGCATTTAATTTACCAGCCCCGGGTATATGAGATATCATTTTACAAGGGACTGACAGGCACATGAAATAGGCCAAACAGGTGTAGCCCAATCTTACCATATTTACCACAGAGAGCACACGCACTTAACACTGGACAGCAGTGCTAGAGTGCCCAGAGTCCTAGAACCACCAACACCATGTCAGAAAAAAGGCTAGGAGGAAGGCAAAAAGTTCTGGGATGACCCTGCAAAAAGGGCCAAGTCCAACAATCGGTGAGTATGGTGCATGATTACTAGCGCTCCGCTTGACAACTGAGGAAGTGCTATTATGTGTGAATTTCAGTGCAGTGATGCAGACCACCACACTGAAATGCGTTAGTCTAACGCCTGATACGTAATACTTGGCAGGGCTGCACAACTCACTAACACGCCATGGTATTTACATCTGATAAGAATCATAATGAATTGCATATTGCATCATTTGCAAGGAGATATCACAATATTGATATTTCACGACTTCATATATCCTCCAGGGGCTACATTGCATAAAGTGCCCCGGGGGCGCAACAGGTGTTTGTGCCCTTGCGCACTCCCGGGGCACTTTGGTATTACATAAGGTGCCGGAGACGCTTGTGCAGCCCCTTCTATAATACCGGTAGTGCTGGCGCACATAAAGCGCCAGCACTATCTGTAGGGGGCATTCCCTCATTTGCAAGGGATGTGACCTGTGCAAATGAGGGAATCCCTTTGCCTATGCGCCCGTGCCGTATTACAGATGCGGGCGCAGAGGCAAAGAAGCCCTCAGGAGGCGCACTAAGAGTGCGCCATCAAAACAGTTGCGCACTGTCAGTGCGCCCCCTAATGACAGTCCTCTAGAAGGGGCAAAAGGGGGTCCCATGGACCCTCCAGACATCCCCTTGCAGGCGGGTGCAGTCACTGACTGTACAGCAGCCACTCTGTTTTTCACAGGAATGCGCTGCCCCATGGCAGCACGAGTTCAGGGCTGCCCTGGGGGGAGCACATTCATGTTAATAGGGCGAATTTTCACTGCCTGCACCAGGTGCACCTTTTTAAAGGTGCACCCTGCGCAAACAATTAAAATGCACATTTAGCATTAGAAGGCCCAGGTTGGCTTCGTTTGGAAGCCTTAAGAAGAGAATTTCGGGGATGTCCTTTTAATTTAGTTTCACATGGCACCATAGTTCTAATGCACTCAGCTACATTCAGGTAGCGGCCCGAAGCGAACAGTCCTTTCTCAATGTTCACAATCGTGTGCGTTATATACAGCAACCAAAATGGCGACTGACCACAAGCGCCAAACTTGCGATTTACTAGATCAAGTGCCGGTGCGATGGTAAGCCATACCTTGGTGTTGGAGACTCATTGCTTTATACCTTTTTAGCAGGACATGTTGTGAGATTCCCCTGCAAAGTATTACAGTGTGACTTTTACATGTTGATTCCCTCTGACGATTGTGTTTGCATGTACTTAAAATGGTTCAAGTGCACTTTTGATCACACAGGTGATGTGATATTGTGAAAGGAAACAAAAAGGTCCCTACAGAATCAAATAGGAAGGGCAGATGCCACACTAAGGATCAAGTGTCACTATATATATACAACCAAACTAGCACAATAAGGGGCCGATTCCGATCTCGGTCGGAGGCGCACCCAACACCATTCGGTCGGGAAAAAAGCCATGCGAAAGCCTGTTTCCCGACCGATCCGTACAGCACACCGAACGAGCAAGTACGATGCGCACAACAGCAAAGAATCCGGCCGAGCCGTACTCACCCAAACCAGGTCCTGTTCTCCGACCGAGGCGAATCCGGAAACGCCGAATCGAGTCGCACGGAAGGAAAAATGCAGCCCCGTCCGGCCGGACAAGTACGATGCGCTTTCCGTACGCGCCGAACCCGTCGCTACGCACGGCACGTCAAAGCATCCGGGAGAGGCGCACATAAGCTCCGATTCGCGCCACAACACGATCCACGGCTCCGAGACGAACACGGCAGCGACGAGGACGACGCGAGCGGCGACGAGGCGAAGCGACGAGGACGAGGCGAAGCGACGAGGACGACGCGAAGCAACGAGAAGGACGAACGACACGAACCAACCATGAATCCCTTCGTCCCGATCATACCAATATTCTACATTTACTACCGGAACAGGCACGGACGCGTACGGCGCAGAAGGTAAGCCAGACACCAACCACAAAACACATACAACACGTACACGACACAACACACACACACACAGGGATGCAGAATATACTTACACCAGCAACAGCAGCACCATAGGGGCGGGATGCCCATCACCAATGCCACATATGCACACAGGGGCCTGAATGCGCACCACCACCCCTACCCAGGGGTGGCATGATGCCTACCACCACTACCACCCTCACCCAGGGGGGCAGGATGCCTACCACTACTACCACCCTCACCCAGGGGGCAGGATGCCCACCACTACTACCACCCTTAGCCAGGGGGGCTGGATGCCTACCACCACTACCACCCTTACCCAGGGGGGCAGGATGCCCACCACTACTACCACCCTCACCCAGGGGGGCAGGATGCCTACCACTACTACCACCCTTAGCCAGGGGGGCTGGATGCCTACCACCACTACCACCCTTACCCAGGGGGCAGGATGCCCACCACTACTACCACCCTCACCCAGGGGGGCAGGATGCCTACCACTACTACCACCCTTAGCCAGGGGGCAGGATGCCCACCACTACTACCACCCTCACCCAGGGGGCAGGATGCCTACCACTACTACCACCCTCACCCAGGGGGGCAGGATGCCTACCACTACTACCACCCTTAGCCAGGGGGGCAGGATGCCTACCACTACTACCACCCTCACCCAGGGGGGCTGGATGCCTACCACTACTACCACCCTCACCCAGGGGGGCAGGATGCCTACCACTACTACCACCCTCACCCAGGGGGGCAGGATGCCTACCACTACTACCACCCTTAGCCAGGGGGCAGGATGCCTAGCACTACTACCACCCTTAGCCAGGGGGCTGGATGCCCACCACCACTACCACCCTTACCCAGGGGGGCAGGATGCCCACCACTACTACCACCCTCACCCAGGGGGGCAGGATGCCTACCACTACTACCACCCTTAGCCAGGGGGCTGGATGCCTACCACCACTACCACCCTTACCCAGGGGGGCAGGATGCCCACCACTACTACCACCCTCACCCAGGGGGGCAGGATGCCTACCACTACTACCACCCTCACCCAGGGGGGCAGGATGCCTACCACTACTACCACCCTCAGCCAGGGGGCAGGATGCCTACCACTACTACCACCCTCACCCAGGGGGGCTGGATGCCTACCACTACTACCACCCTCACCCAGGGGGCAGGATGCCTACCACTACTACCACCCTTAGCCAGGGGGGCAGGATGCCTACCACTACTACCACCCTCACCCAGGGGGGCAGGATGCCTACCACTACTACCACCCTCACCCAGGGGGGCAGGATGCCTACCACTACTACCACCCTTACCCAGGGGGGCAGGATGCCTACCACTACTACCACCCTCACCCAAGGGGGCAGGATGCCTACCACTACTACCACCCTCAGCCAGGGGGGCAGGATGCCTACCACTACTACCACCCTCACCCAGGGGGCAGGATGCCTACCACTACTACCACCCTCACCCAGGGGGGGCAGGATGCCCACCACTACTACCACCCTCACCCAGGGGGGGCAGGATGCTTACCACTACTACCACCCCCACTCATAGGATGGACAATGCATGACACAACCAGCACACCACAACCTAGGGAATGCAAGAAGAAGACATCCCCCCAACACCATGACAAGCGTATGTAGACTGTGTCAAATGCCTACAACACCGAACATGACTTTGAACATACAATGTGACCCCCTAGCACATGTGCCACACATATAGTGTGTGGCACCCACAATGCAAGCAGGCCATGACCATTGTGGCAATGGGGTCCAAACCCCCATCATCACAGTGACCAAAAGGTAAGTGTGGGGTCCATAGCTGAAGCACATTTCGAACATTGTGGCAATGGGGTCCAAACCCCCATCATCACAGTGACCATAATGTAAGTGTGGGGTCCATAGCTGAAGCACATTTTGAACATTGTGGCAATGGGGTCCAAACCCCCATCATCACAGTGACCAAAATGTAAGTGTGGGGTCCATAGCTGAAGCACATTTCGAACATTGTGGCAATGGGGTCCAAACCCCATCATCACAGTGACCAAAATGTAAGTGTAGGGTCCATAGCTGAAGCACATTTCGAACATTGTGGCAATGGGGTCCAAACCCCCATCATCACAGTGACCAAAAGGCAAGTGTGGGGTCCATAGCTGCAGCACATCTTGAACATTGTGGCAATGGGGTCCAAACCCCCATCATCACAGTGACCAAAATGTAAGTGTGGGGTCCATAGCTGAAGCACATTTTGAACATTGTGGCAATGGGGTCCAAACCCCCATCATCACAGTGACCAAAATGTAAGTGTGGGGTCCATAGCTGAAGCACATTTCGAACATTGTGGCAATGGGGTCCAAACCCCCATCATCACAGTGACCAAAAGGCAAGTGTGGGGTCCATAGCTGCAGCACATCTTGAACATTGTGGCAATGGGGTCCAAACCCCCATCATCACAGTGACCAAAAGGCAAGTGTGGGGTCCATAGCTGCAGCACATCTTGAACATTGTGGCAATGGGGTCCAAACCCCCATCATCACAGTGACCAAAAGGCAAGTGTGGGGTCCATAGCTGCAGCACATCTTGAACATTGTGGCAATGGGGTCCAAACCCCCATCATCACAGTGACCAAAAGGCAAGTGTTGACAAAGTAAGAGGTGCAACTGCCAAACTGCATGGATGATTCCTGGTCACAGAACAACAAACACATCAGTGGCAAAGTAGTGTATGTGTCCCATTGCAACATAAATTGGGGGAGCCAAATCCTGCAGTGCAAATAAGACATAACTTTGGCCATGTGCAGACAAACAACACCCATGGGGGCTGACACCGTCAACAATCATCAATGACACAATGACAGAAGTGACCATCCGAATGCAGACCCACATATTTGCACCAATGGGCACACACATGCAGATACCCTGTGGAGACTGCAGATGTGAGGCGAACAGATACCATACCATGGCAGCAATGGGACACACAATCAACAATTAGCAACAAATGAGGGCTCCCGTCCCATCAGCCTGGTCATGGAAGTGCCAACGGAATCATCAGCACAGATCCAACACACTTGTATAGCAATGTTGCACTGACAACACAGATGAGTCCTTCCCCATTGATGCCCAAACCTGCATGTTCACTGGAGATGGCCACACGGTCAGGGAAGTAGACGAATAGAACAATGGCAGGCACAACAGATGTGCAGGGGTGGAAGCCACAGATGTGAAGTTGCCAATCTAAGTAGGAAATCTCATTGCCAAATACTGAACACATGACACCCTCAGATGCTGCTATGGATGACATGGATACACCACAGGATAGGACACATAACCCCTGGACCACATGGGTTCCTGCACAGTAACACTTCATTATCATGAGACCAAATATCACCATCACTGCAGCAAGGGCATTGTTAGCATCATCAACATCATGTACATCAGAAGCAAAAGCACTAGAGAACAGATAGTTGCTTTATTCAGCATATGTGGCATTAAAAGTAGAAGTCCGGTAGAACATAAACAAAGGCCAATGGCCAGTCCATCAACAAAGTCACAAGTGGGTGACAGTGGCAGATGCCACCCTACACATGCCTGCACAAAACCAGGGACAATCCACTAGGAGGGGCAACCGGGGGTAGGCCAGGCACCGCAGGGACAGGATCAGGGCTCACCAGGAGGAAGCAGGGAAGGGGTGGTGGGTGCTGGAGAGCCACTGACAACTGCAGTGGAGGTGTCTGACATGGTGTGTGCCGGCACAACTGGGGGGCATGGCTCAGATGTTGTGGGTGCCGGCACGACTGCAGTGGACCCTGCAGATGGAGTGGACAGGTCCGCCACTGCAGTGCCCAAGTCAGACAGGGTGGTAGTGGACTCCACTGCAGTGCCTACCACCAGGGGAGGAGAATGGGGAACAGGCAAGGTGGGCTGGACAGAGGGGGAGGACACCCTCACCACATCAGTGGCACAGACAAGCGCAGCGGGGGGTGTGGTGCCGGGAGAGCAAGTGGCAGGGGGAGAAGGCCGGAGCCTCTTGGGGATGGTATATCTGTGGGTGGGGGAACCTGGGGCAGGGTGTGGCGGGGGCACCTGTGGAGTGGGGGCCTGAGGGATGGAGGAAGGTGACCTGGTGCTTGAGCTGCAGGGCGGCGGCGGGGTCTTGCTCTTACCACTCCGGGGGACTTGCGGGTGGGGGCCTCAGTCTGTCTGCGCCTGGGGGAGGGTGTCTGGGGGCGAGGGGCACTCTGCTCCGTGTGGGGGCTTCCTCTTCCCCCTGGATGCTGGGGCAGCTGGATCGGAGGGGAAGAGGCCGAGGTCACTGAGGAAGAGGCGCTGGGTCTTTGGGGTTGCAGGTGAGGCAAGGGAGGGTGCTTTGGAGGGAGAGGCAACTGAGGACTGCGCAGTGCCCGTGGATGCGTGTGTGTGTACCAGGGCCCCATCCCCTGTGAGTCTGGTTTCAGTCCCCTGACTGTGCGTGCATGTGCGTTTAGTTTGTGGCGTGTGTGTCTGTGTGCTGGATGTGTGTGTGCTGGTGTGTGCCTGTGCCGGTGTGTGTGTGCTTGGGACGGGCAAGGTGCTGGGGAGTGTGGATGGAGCAGAGGCAGGAGGGGTGAGGGACTGTCTGAGGAGGGACACTGCTGCCGTCAGGGAGGAGTCCATGGACCTGTTGCCCCTCTGTAGGTCAGACATGCCCGATGAGATGCCCTCCATGAACGACACCAGCTGAGTCAACAGTGCGGTGTGCGCATGGAGGACACTCAGCATGGCTGTCTGCCCTACATGGAGCTGGTGAAGGAGGTACACAGACTCCTCACTCAGGGCAGCAGGGGACACAGGGGCAGGGGGTGCGGTGCCTGGGCCAAAGGAGACACGCTCCCGAACATGGGAGCCTCCACGGACCTTGGGAATGGGAGCCGATGGGAGGGCGGTGGTGGTGCTGGTGGTGGCGGGGACAGCAACACTAGCTGGGGTGTGGTGGCTGCTGACACCCGCCTCCACAAGGGAGTCATCCTCCGAGTTGCTCTGGTCCTCAGCTGAGGTGGATGGTGCTGAGGATTCCTCGGTGTGGCTCCCCTCGCCCTCCGTGCCACTGGGTCCCTCCGACCACTCCTCGGCTGCTGACCCAGTCTGGCTCTCTGGCTCCTCCTGGTCCGTGGAGCTGTCCCCTTCCGTGGCCGTGGATGTATCTGCAAACAATGGGGAAACAGACAGACATCAGTCACCTGCACAAAACGCACACACCACTGTGAGCACAGCACATCACAGAGCAAGCCCTGGCATCATTAGTTGTACATTGCTAAAAGTGCCCTAACTGAACAGGAGAAGCCAATTGTCAGTCTGATGCCAAGCATGGCACTCACATCCCACATGGCCTTGCACCCATCTGTCTGGTGTCTGTTGGATTGCAACACCCCAGTGTGGACACATGCACCAAGTACACAGTAGTTGGACAGTGCAGAGGACACGGTGTGGACACATCACAGCTCTTGCCACTGAGTCAGTACAGGTTTCCGGATGAAAGGGATGCCCAGAGTCAAATAGGAAATGCATGTGATGCATACCAGCGACAGACACCATGATGCACCCATGTCCTGATAGCCAGCGCCACTATGGTGTGCATGTAGCACATGTCACTCCCCTGCAGGACCACAAATAAGTTGACACATGCCATGGCAGAGGCATGACTGTTAAGTCATACATCACTGTCTCAGTGATGTATGACTTGGCAGCCAGACAACAACACTATGCACTGTGTCACAATAGTAGGTCATGGGGAATGCAAGTCCTGGAGCTGCACAAGTGCACATGTACATCCCCCACACAACACATCATCTCAACCCTCATCTGTCCAGGTCACACCTATTGGACATATGGGAGACCTGTGACACTACCCTCTGAACCTGAGCCCCTCACAATTTGCTGTGAATGGGGAACAGCTGCCTGAACATCACATTCGCATACCCCAGTCTGCACGGGCAGCTGATCAAACACCTATGTGACACACAAGTATCGTCTCCTATGGTCACATCTCCAGGGGCATGCTGAGCCCCTACCAAGAAACACCCCAGCAGTCCTGGCAACTAATCCACAGCACACTGACACAGAGGCAGACACCGGAGGGGTCAAATCACTGTGCACAATGTGTCAGCTGATACACGGGAGTGGGAGTACAGAGTGCATTGCATGGCCTGGAGTAGGCATGACTGTCCTGCTCCACATGAATGAGGGATGTGCCCTGGACAGTGGATAGCTGGCTATGTATGTGTGACACACGTAATCTGCACACTCCTGGGGCACAAACATTGTTCCCACCCGCTGCATGGGCGTGTGCCACATACCCCAGGCACATGTGGTGGCTCAGCTCAGCAAGTGGACCGCATATCAAAGCAACACGCAGATCACATGTCCAAACCCAGGCGTTGTGTGAACAATGGACCCACCCATGATGCCCACAACAGAGTTAGGGAAACAGATGCTGTCCCCCACCTTTAGTGAAGCAAACTGCAAGGACACAGTCCCAAGTGACACAATTCCCTGACTGTAAGGGCCACACCTGGGTATCAGATGAGCAGTGGGCAGTGCACAATAGAGGGACATGGCTCCTGGACAACATGACTGCTGCACTGTGGCAGTTGAACCAGGCCAGAGGAGGGCACAAAGCATGTAATACAGAGTTCACAGTGCAGTCTTTGACTCACCCCCTCCTTGCTGCTGTCTGGCCTTCAGCTGCCCATCCAGGTCTGGAAAGACCACCGCCAGGATCTGGAGCATGTGGGGGTCAGGGTCCGTGTTCCGCCCCTCCTGCGAGGAGGCGACAGCTTCAGCTGGACCCGTGCAATCCTCCGGGTCCAGCCCCGAAGGTCCTGCCACCTCTTCTGGCAGTTGCGGATCCGGCGCTTGTAGACCCCCACGGACCGGACAGCCCGGACGATGTCCTTCCAGATTTCCTGCTTCCGATGGGCATTAACCTGTGAGGATGACAAAGTGAAAAGGCCATTACCACACATGCAACATATCCGTGCATGACACAGTTGTATATACATGTCTCAATCACAGGGGCACATGATGTACACAGGCAGTGCAAAGCTGACCATGGACAGTTTGCCAGACGTCACTACATGGTATCATTGCATGGGAAGTAAAACCATGTTCAAATGCACTGTCACTGCACCATACCTGTCCAGTGCAAGTCACTACACACTATGGGGGTGACAACTACTCAGTGAGCCTGCTAGCCAGTGGCGTGCAGACTCTCAGCCTTGCTAGTCAGACAAAATGCACATTCAGAAAGGCAGTGCACAGAACACTCACCTGCTCCCCTGGTGTCCCATACAGCTTGCTGTACTGTGGAAGTAGGCTGTCCAGCAGGGCCTGGTTCTCTTCAAGGCTGAAGGCTGGGGCTCTCTCCACAGTACGTGCCATTGCAGGGTCCAGAGGGGCAGAGACAGCAGCAGTGCAGTGGCAGATGTCGTCTTGGAGCATGTAGTGCAGGCAAGTGGGCTCTCAGGGGAACAGCCAGCAATATATATGTGCTGGAGAGGCAGATACTGTCCCTTGTGTCCAAAGTGATAGGTCCAAGTCGTTTGCATCTTCTGAATCTGGCCAATCCATGGAATAGCAGCACCAAAACACGCCCACAGCATCCTTCAAATCTTCAACTTCATGACATACATGATTTTGCAACATTGTTGTGGGTGACCAACTGATTTTCCAGCAACCGACTCGTTCGAAATTCGAAAACGCGTCCGTTGCCAGGCAAGCCCATTGTCAATGGGTGCGCACCGATCGGTCCATTGCGGTACAACGCGCACAGGGGTACAACGCGTACCCGCACACATTGAAAGCAATGGGCCGGGCCGGAGGCACCGATCGGTCCATTGCAGTTCAACGCGCACAGGGGTACAACGCGTACCCGCACACATTGAAAGCAATGGGCCGGCCGGAGGCACCGATCGGTCCATTGCTGTTCAACGCGCACAGGGGTACAACGCGTACCCGCACACATTGAAAGCAATGGGCCGGCCGGAGGCACCGATCGGTCCATTGCAGTTCAACGCGCACAGGGGTACAACGCGTACCCGCACACATTGAAAGCAATGGGCCGGCCGGAGGCACCGATCGGTCCATTGCAGTTCAACGCGCACAGGGGTACAACGCGTACCCGCACACATTGAAAGCAATGGGCCGGCCGGAGGCACCGATCGGTCCATTGCAGTTCAACGCGCACAGGGGTACAACGCGTACCCGCACACATTGAAAGCAATGGGCCGGCCGGAGGCACCGATCGGTCCATTGCAGTTCAACGCGCACAGGGGTACAACGCGTACTCGCACACATTGAAAGCAATGGGCCGGCCGGAGGCACCGATCGGTCCATTGCAGTTCAACGCGCACAGGGGTACAACGCGTACCCGCACACATTGAAAGCAATGGGCCGGCCGGAGGCACCGATCGGTCCATTGCTGTTCAACGCATCACTGTACATGTGACTGGCATATGTCAGCATGCCTGTCTCAGATGGACATATGCCAGCCACAGATAGCTCCCAGGGAGTGAGGGGCACACCTACATCACGACAGCCTGTCCAAACTTTATCATAAGGCATGTAAGGCTGCATTTCCTATTGTGTGTATGTTGGTGTACATGTTGTCCTGTGGGTGTCACCTGTGGGCAGCCACCCCCAGGCTGTGCACGTGTTCATGGGGACAGGATCCTGGGTGTTACGTGTACGTGACCACTGTGATGTGCAACTGTTCATATCTGTGCATGTGCCATGGTCACATTTCACAGTGGTGTATGTGTATGTCATGTCACATACCCCGTGAGTCCCATGTGGGACGGTATGTTTGAGCCAGGGTGTCCCAGTGGCACAATAGTGATGGTCCTCCACAGTCTTTGTGCATGTGGTGTTTACAATGTCTCTGATTTCATGTGCACAATGGGAGACAGTCTCCACATCCACGTTGTGTGTGCATGGACTCTGATGTTGTGCGTGTGTGTCACAGACGTCCATGTCTGTCCTGCCGTGGCAAGTGGGGCCACTACCTGTGGGGGTCATGGTTGTTTTGCTGTGGTGTATACATGATACTCCATGTAATGCCAGTGTCCATGTGGCATTACAGGGTCCCTGGGAATGTACCTGTCGTTGAGCTGTGGTGCCTGGGGCACATCTGTCCTCACATGTCCCTGTGGGGGTTATTGTGACACGGCAGCAGGAGATGGGAACTGTGACACGGCCTCATGATATCCAATGGGCCAACCTGGGACTAATTGATGCCACCTGTTGGACCGTGTTGACAGATGTTGGCCATGTATGTACCATACATGTCCTTACGGTACTGCACACTTCATGTAGTTGTGCCTCATAATGATGTATGTTGGGATCTTGAGTGTGTTCAATGCCGCATATGTGGGGTGACTGACAATCTTGCTTACTTCTCCTCTGCACTGCAGGGCTCCTGCTGTCCATCGGCCATTCCCAGACCTGGCAACGATGGTGGAACGGGACAGCATCCGACGGTACCGCTTCACCAGGCAGCTGATTGAGGATTTGGCAGTGCAGTTGTCCCCACATTTGCAGCCTGGCCGGCCGTATCCTACAGCGCTGACCCCCAAGGTGAAGGTGATGGCAGCCCTACACTTCTTTGCCACTGGTACCTTCCAACATACTGTGGCGACTGCTGGTGGGATGTCACAGACCATGTTCAGCCGTGTGCTCCGCGATGTTTTGGCGGCAATGTTGCTCTTCCTGAACCGGTACATCTATTTCCCTAGACTGCGTACGACTCACTGACGTGAAGAGTGACTTTTATGCCCTGGGGAGGATGCCGCATGTAATTGGCTCCATTGATGGGACACATGTGGCTTTGGTACCACCACAGGCCCAGGAGCAGGCCTACAGGAACCGCAAGCACTACCACTCGGTCAATGCACTGGTGGTGTGTCTTGCAGACATGACCATCACACACGTGTGTGCCCGTTTCCCTGGTTCAGCACACGATGCCTTTGTGATGAGGAGTAAGTCGCATCCCCAGGATGATGGCACAGATGCAGAACCAGCGTGCCTGGCTTGTCGGTGTGTACTGACTTTGTGCCATTGTGTGTGATCTGATCTGTAGTATTCCGCCCACTTTTCCAAGTCAGCTAATGTGCACTTGTCTGTCCGTAGGTGACTCGGGATACCCCAACATGCCGTGGTTGCTGACACCCCTCAGGAACCCTGTGACACCTGCCCAGATGCGCTACAATGAGGCACATGGTCGGACCAGGAGAGTGATTGAGCGGACCTTTGGTCTCCTGAAGAGCCGCTTCCGCTGCCTGGACAAGACCGGAGGGTCCCTCCCATATGCCCCTGCGAAAGTGTGCAAGATTATCATCGTCTGCTGCATGCTCCACAACCTGGCAGTGCGGAAGGAGTTGCCTCTCATCCAGGATGACAATGACCAACATCCGCCACCTGTGGAGGATCCTGGCCTGGACCACGATGCCAGTGACGATGATGATGATGATGGTGATGGTGATGTCCGCACACAGCTCATCACCAACTTCTTTAGCTGAATGTGAGTATCCTGAGGTGTCATGTCAATGATGTGAGTTGGCATGATGTGTGGGTGGTGCTCTGGTGCTGTGGGAGTGTGTCCATGGGCCACTTGACTGGATGTGTGTTGCGATGTGTGGTGACAGGTGGGCTGTACTCCCCAACAGTGTTGACATGCTAACTTGGTTCTGGGTGGGTATCTTGTAACATGTATTGTGCATGTGTTTTGCTGTTCTGTCCTGTACTCCATTGCTTTTGACTGTGTGTCATTTCTGTCCTTCACAGGGTACTTTCAGATTCGTTTGGTCAACTGTGTCCACCGACGACGTGATTGCACATCCAGGCTGGTAGCTGTTGTGTCCCTACAGGTGATGTGCGCCACACCCATGGACTTCCTTCCGTCTACAGTTGTTGACTGTGTGCCCGCTGCCAGGTGGGGTTACCTTGCATCTGTAGTGGTTACGGCATGTTGCAACTGTGTAATAAACCTGTGCTTCACTTTGTGATGTGCGTTGTCTGTGGTCACACATTTGACTGCCATTTGCTTACTGCACCTGTGGGCTACTTGACTACAACTGGGAATGGGTGTGGTGTCTGTGCATTGCACCGTCTTCCCTGGCAACATCAGTGTAGGCAATGAGTCAGATGGCCTAGGTGTGTATGTGTCGTGTAGCCCTGGTGGTGTGTCTCCCTCATGTGTGTCACGTTTCCTGTACTCACATGCCTGTGTTGTCCTTGCTGTTGCAGTTCGCATACACAGTGTAATTTTGCAGTTCATCATCCCCATAACAGCACCCACGTTGGAATCACGACAGAGGCAAGTATGGTGTATTAGTGTGTTTATTGTGATACATTTGTGTTAATAGTGCATAGGATGGGTTGTGCTGTACATGAATCTTGCAATCCCAAGTTCCTAGGTGAATTGAAAGTCCGGGTAGACAGGATCCCCAGTATCGGGGCCACAGTTGTCTGACACATTGGTCCAACTTGTACTCCCCATGCAATGTGTGGGAGTAGTGTTGCCGTCAACAGGGTGAACAGTCTGTGCACAAAGGCGAACATCCAGAACAGGTTCAGGCTTCCTGGGAGTTGCGCTTGGCCATCGGCCTCTCACTTTTCCCTCCTCGGACGACCCCTCTTCTTGGGGGGCCCTCAAGTGCAGGCTGCTGCGGTGCAGGGGACTCTCCGCCAGAGTCCTCCTCCCTCCCTGTGTGCAGTTGCAGTTTGTTCGGCACCAGATGTTGTTGGCACACAGGGAGGTGTGGACTGGTTGCTGTTCATCTGGCGGAGGCATTGTAAAATGTCCCTGTGCACCGCCGTCATCTCATGCAGTGCATCCCACTTGGACTCCACGCGGGACATGTGTGAGTCCACACGGGACATGTGTGACTCCACGTGGGACATGTGGGAGTCCAAGCGGGCATGATGGGCAGCCTGCTGCTGTTTAATGTCTCTGAGGAGCCCCACTACCTGGCTGAGCTCTCCGGTGCTGGACTGGTACGCATCAGCTATGCGTACCAGTTGTGGGTCATCATGCACACCAGCAACGTCTGCAAGCAGCGACCTCTGTCTCCCACTCCTCCCACCACCCCTGCTGACATGTGCAGTGTGTGCAGTGGCATGCACAGATAACCCTGGTCCACCTTGGGGGTTGGTGGTGGTGGTGGTGTCCATGGCCCCAGGTTGGTCCAGGGTCACTGTGCTGGTGTTGCTCCTTATTCTGTCCATGTCGGCAGGGATGGTATTCGTGGTGACAGTCGTTGGAGGGGTGGGTGCAGGGGTGCAGCTGGTGGTCCTGCTGGTGCTGCAGCTGGTGGTCCTGCTGGTGCTGCATGTTGACTTGCACCGGATGTGCCAGGTTGTTCTTCATCGTCCGAGGAGGACAGAGGCTGTACGACGCCAGTGAGCTCGGCATCCTCTTGAGCCTGGGACTGGGACTCCTCAGCGCCTGCTGCTGTGTCCCCATCATCACCTGTTTTTGGGAGACACAAACAATGTATGTCATGTTTCTGCAGGCATCAATGGTTGACACACATGACAGTTGTGACTGTGCCTCTGGGTGCGGGCCTGTACATTGCATTGTCCTGAGTCGTCACAGTCAGGGGTTGATATTGGTGTGGCACATTGTCCTGCATTATTTGGGCATTTCTATGTATTTTCTGGGGTGTGAACATGGTCTGCATTGGTTGTGTTTGGTTGGCAGCCGGACCTCCTTCCCACCCACCCAGCCAGTCAGTTATCCCACCATGGAACGTGCTTGCGTTGCAGGGAGTGTAAGTTGTCTCTCAGGATGTCAGTCAGTGGTGTCCTGCTGTTTGTTGGTGCACAGTTGGCAGCAGGGCCTTGTGCTCCCCACAGCAGTAGCCAGTGTCAGCCATCTTGTGAGTCCTTCTCCACTCCCTGTGATGTGAGCATGGTTCAGGGTGGTGTTGATGGGACAGTTGTGGGGGTGACCAATATCAGTGACTACGACTCCCATCATGCTATTGCCTCCACCCCCTTCCCAGCATGCCCATGCTTCCTTCCTTTTGACTCTGCTTCCCTGTGGGGTGGGCTGGCTGTGCTGACAGGATGGCTGGGAGTGTTGTCCTGGCAGTTGTTTGGCTAAGAGTCCCAAGAGTGTCCCTGTGCTTCACACAACATAACCCAGGGTGGTGGTTCTTTGTGGGATCTTGTGTTAGGATGGAGGGCATTGCATTCTACCAGGTGGGTACTGTGGAGTTTGTGTTGGGGGGGTGTGAGGGGAGGTGCTTGTGACTATAGTCAGTGCTGCAAGTCCCCCTTCCCACCCAGCCAGCCAGATATCCCACCATGGAACGTGCTTGCATTGCAGGGAGTGTAAGTTGTCTCTCAGGATGTCAGTCAGTGGTGTCCTGCTGTTTGTTGGTGCACATTTGCCAGCAGGGCCTTGTGCTCCCCACAGCAGTAGCCAGTGTCAGCCATCTTGTGAGTCCTTCTCCACTCCCTGTGATGTGAGCATGGTTCAGGGTGGTGTT